>JBBDGP010001241.1:0-1200000 GCA_037952835.1 Lithobates septentrionalis
CTCTCCTCTCTTCCCTCTCCTCTCCTCTCTTCCCTCTCCTCTCTTCCCTCTCCTCTCTTCCCTCTCCTCTCCTCTATTCCCTCTCCTCTCCTCTCCTCTCCTCTCCTCTATTCCCTCTCCTCTCCTCTTTCCTCTTCTCTTCCCTCTCCTCTTCTCTTCCCTCTTCTCATCCCTCTCCTCTCCTCTTCTCTTCCCTCTCCTCTCCTCTTTTCTTCTCTTCCCTCTCCTCTCCTCTTCTCTTACCTCTTCTCTTCCTCTCCTCTTTCCTCTCCTCTTTCCTCTCCTCTCCTCTTCCCTCTCCTCTCTCTTCCCTCTCCTCTTTCCTCTCCTCTTTCCTCTCCTCTCCTCTTCCCTCTCCTCTTTCCTCTCCTCTCCTCTTTCCTCTTCTCTTCCCTCTCCTCTTCTCTTCCCATCCCTCTCCTCTTCTCTTCCCTCTTCTCATCCCTCTCCTCTTCTCTTCTCTTCCCTCTCCTCTCCTCTCCTCTTCTCTTCTCTTCCCTCTCCTCTCCTCTTCTCTTACCTCTTCTCTTCCCTCTCCTCTTTCCTCTCCTCTCCTCTTTCCTCTCCTCTCCTCTTCCCTCTCCTCTCCTCTTCCCTCTCCTCTTCCCTCTCCTCTTCTCTTCCCTCTCCTCTTTCCTCTCCTCTTTCCTCTCCTCTCCTCTTCCCTCTCCTCTTCCCTCTCCTCTCCTCTTCCCTCTCCTCTTCCCTCTCCTCTTTCCCCTTCCCCCTCCCTTCCCCTTTCCTCTCCTCTCCTCTCCCCTTTCCTCTCCTCTCCCCTTTCCTCTCCTCTCCCCATCCCCTTCCCTTTCCTCTCCTCTTCCCTTTCCTCTCCTCTCCCCTTTCCTCTCCTCTCCCCTTTCCTCTCCTCTCCCCTTTCCTCTCCTCTCTTCCCTCTCCTCTCCTCTATTCCCTCTCCTCTCCTCTATTCCCTCTCCTCTCCTCTATTCCCTCTCCTCTCCTCTTCTCTTCCCTCTCCTCTTCTCTTCCCTCTCCTCTTCTCTTCCCTCTCTTCTCCTCTTCTCTTCTCTCTCCTCTTTCCTCTCCTCTCCTCTTCCCTCTCCTCTTCCCTCTCCTCTCCCCTCTCCTCTTTCCTCTTCCCCCTCTCCTCTCCTCTCCCCTTCCCTTTCCTCTCCTCTCCCCTTCCCTTACCTCTCCCCTTCCCTTTCCTCTCCTCTCCCCTTCCCTCTCCTCTCCTCTTCCCTTTCCTCTCCTCTCCTCTCCCCTTCCCTTTCCTCTCCTCTCCTCTCCTCTCCCCTTCCCTTTCCTCTCCTCTCCTCTCCCCTTCCCTTTCCTCTCCTCACCCCTTAACTCTCCTCTCCCCTTCCCTTTCCTCTCCTCTCCCCTTCCATTTCCTCTCCCTTTTCCTCTCTTCCCTCTCTTCTCCTCTCTTCCCTCTCCTCTCTTCCCTCTCCTCTCCTCTCTTCCCTCTCCTCTCCTCTCTTCCCTCTCCTCTCCTCTATTCCCTCTCCTCTATTCCCTCTCCTCTTCTCTTCCCTCTTCTCTTCCCTCTCCTCTTCTCTTCTCTTCCCTCTCCTCTCCTCTTCTCTTACCTCTTCTCTTCCCTCTCCTCTTTCCTCTCCTCTTTCCTCTCCTCTTTCCTCTCCTCTTTCCTCTCCTCTTTCCTCTCCTCTTCCCTCTCCTCTCCTCTTCCCTCTCCGCTTTCCTCTCCTCTCCTCTCCTCTCCTCTCCTCTCCTCTTCCCTCTCCTCTTTCCTCTCCTCTCCTCTTCCCTCTCCTCTTCCCTCTCCTCTCCTCTTCCCTCTCCTCTTTGCTCTCCTCTTCCCTCTCCTCTTTGCTCTCCTCTCCTCCTTCCCTCTCCTCTTCCCTCTCCTCTTTCTTCTTCCCCCTCCCCCCCTCCTCCCCTCCTCATTTTTATTGTTTTCAGCATATAACATTTGAAAACCATCAGCTGATAAACTAAAAGATAAGAATTAAAACAGGAGAGGCTAATGGTCACCCAAATGTGCTGGCATCCCTGCATAACTTAGTCATTTAATGGTGTGTTTAGTGGGTCTTGGATGAGAGCTGTCAGTAAGTAGAAGGTTCGGGTTTATCACTACCACTAGGCAAACCTCTCAGGTTCTAGATTTGTGAAGTCTTGGTGAATCTTTGTGCAAATCTATTCAGGAGAATTTATTTAATCCATATTGCACTGCAGGGCCTTTGAACTATGACCAACAGACTTAAAAAGTCCAACAAGGGTGCTTTTGGAAAAGCCAGTCCCCTCACTAAAAAAAGGAGAGGGGGTACAGGGCAGACATAAGGGGTTATTTACTATAGGAAAATCCACTTTGCACTGAAAGTGCACTTGGAAGTAAAGTCACTGTAGATCCGAGGGGGACATGCAAGGAAAATAAAAACAGCATTTTAGCTTGCACATGACTGTTTGATAAAATCAGCAGAGCTTCCCCTCATTTTAGATCTTCCCCTTAGATTTAGAGCGACTGCACTACCAAGTGCACTTGCAGTGCAAAGTGGATTTGACTTTCGTAAATAACCCTTATGTGTCATTTTATTTGAATCTGCATAGGAAGATATTAGGTTTAGCTAGAAAACTGTCCTTTTCCCTTAATACATTTGAAGATTGTTTCTGGTGGGGGGGATTGTATTTTGGGGTATTTTATTATATATTGACAGAGCCCTAATTTTAGGTTGAACTGCTTTTTTGCAGCTAAATAAATTTTTATTTTAGGTATTTTGGAGTTTTTATTTGGGGATTTTTTTTTATTTTTATTATATGTTGATAGGGCTATTTTTTCATTTGGGGTGCTTAAAGTGCAGCATTCACTAGTTACTGACCACCAGTTTTTCAAGCGGCTTTTTGTTCTGCAATGTATAAAAGAAAAAAAAAGCTAAGTGCCAAGACACAAACCACTTTGCATTATATCACTCACATTTACCGCACCCTCCTATCCCCAGAGATGAGATATAATTTAGACATACAGGGAATGATCTACTAAAACTGGAGCGGACACAATCTGGTGCAGCTGTGCATGGCAAGCCAATCAACATCTAACTTCAGCTTGCTCAATTAAGCTTTGACAAAATTGATTGGTTTCTATGCAAAGCTACACCAGATTTTGCATTCTCCAGTTTTAATAAATCAATCCCACAGTTAGGCCATTTACTCCTGAATAAAACTGCCTTGCTTATGGCCAATTTTACACTACAGTATTCTCAGCAGTATCCTAATTCTTGTAATAAAACACCAGAATACAGTATGTTCTTTGTCTCTAATAATCTATGCAAGCCTTACTATTTAAAACAGTTCTGCTTCTAGCTAGCTTTACATTGCTGTCTCATTTATGTAGTAAAACCCCTGCTTGTACAATTTTTCACCAGTAGATTTCACCAAATTCTTTCTCTTTCAAAATATCTTGCTGTTGGACAATTTTACACTAGAATTATAGAGAAATTATAAAGAAATTACCCAGAGGCAGAATGGTTTTGCATCAGCAAGAACTTTGTCAGCCTCAGTCAACTACTGGCCAATTTCTATTAGTAAAAGCATGCCTAACGCTTCATGAAAATACATGTGTAACTGCTAAAACTACCTGAAAAAAGTTTTTTTTCAAAACTGAAATGAATCAGATTGGGGTGCTGTTGCTGTATGTACGTCAGGCTAATTGTAAATAAACATTTACAATATAGCATATAGCCAAATATGCAGTGCCAATTTACACTGTCACTGAGATTACTGATGCATAAAAAATAAATACAGCTTTAAAGGTATCCCCCAAGCATGGTATTTAAAGGATTTGTGTATTTTCAATGTTGCTCTCCAAGATGCATGAAAAGATGCATGAAAAGACCCTTTCACAAAGGATTTTTTTTTGCATTGGTGCACTTCACCGCTTGGAGTTCCCAGCTTCCCATACCTTTTTGGACAATAGTTTTCCTATAAGACCCCTTTCACACTGGGGCAGTGAGGGCGTTAGCATCAAAGCGCCGATAGTTTAACCACTTCAGCCCCGGAAGGATTTACCCCCTTCCTGACCAGAGCACTTTTTACAATTTGGCACTGCGTCGCTTTAACTGCTAATTGCGTGGTCATGCAATGCTGTACCCAAACTAAATTTGCGTCCTTTTCTTCCCACAAATAGAGATTTCTTTTGATGGTATTTGATCATCTCTGCCGTTTTTATTTTTTGCGCTATAAAGATCGAAAATTTTGAAAAAAAATGATATTTTCTACTTTTTGTTATAAAAAAAATCCATTAAACTCAATTTTAGTCATACATTTAGGCCTAAATGTATTCGACCACATGTCTTTGGTAAAGAAAATGTCAATAAGTGTAGATTTATTTTTTTGCGCAAAAGTTATAGCGCCTACAAACTAGGGTACATTTTCTGGAATTTACACAGCCTTTAATTTATGACTGCCTATGTCATTTCTTGAGGTGCTAAAATGGCATGGCAGTACAAACCCCCCCCCCCCCAAATGACCCCATTTTGGAAAGTAGACACCCCAAGGAAATTGCTGAGAGGCATGTTGAGCCCATTGAATATTAATTTTTTTTTGTCCCAAGTGATTGAATAATGACAAAAAAAAAATTACAAAAAGTTGTCACTAAATGATATATTGTTCACACAGGCCATGGGCATATGTGGAATTGCACCCCAAAATATATTCAGCTGCTTCTCCTGAGTACGGAGATACCACATGTGTGGGACTTTTTGGGAGCCTAGCAACTTACGGGGCCCCGAAAACCAATCACTGCCTTCAGGATTTCTAAGGGCGTAAATTTTTGATTTTACTCCTCACTACCTATCACAGTTTTAAAGGACATAAAATGCCCAGATGGCATAAAAGCCCCCAAATGACCCCATTTTGGAAAGTAGACACCTCAAGCTATTTGCTTTGAGGCATGTTGAGTCCATGGAATATTTTATATTTTGACACAAGTTGCGGGAAAGTGACAATTTTTTTTTTTTTTTTGCACAAAGTTGTCACTAAATGATATATTGCTCACACAGGCCATGGGCATATGTGGAACCGCACCCCAAAATACATTTAGCTGCTTCTCCTGAGTATGGGGATACCACATGTGTGGGACTTTTTGGGAGCCTAGCCGCGTACGGGGCCCCGAAACCAAGCACCGCCTTCAGGATTTCTAAGGGTGTAAATTGATTTCACTCTTCACTGCCTATCACAGTTTCGGAGGCCATGGAATGCCCAGGTGGCACAAACCCCCCAAATGAGGCCATTTTGGAAAGTAGACACCCCAAGCTATTTGCTGAGAGGCATGGTGAGTATTTTGCAGCTCTCATTTGTTTTTGAAAATTAAGAAAGACAAGAAAATATTTTTTTTTTCTTTTTTCAATTTTTAAAACTTTGTGACAAAATGTGAGGTCTGCAAAATACTCACTATACCTCTCAGCAAATAGCTTGGGGTGTCTACTTTCCAAAATTGGGTCATTTGGGGGGGTTTTGTGCCACCTGGGCATTCCATGGCCTCCGAAACTGTGATAGGCAGTGAAGAATGAAATCAAAAATTTACGCCCTTAGAAAGCCTGAAGGCGGTGCTTGGTTGTCGGGGTCCTGTACGCGGCTAGGCTACCAAAAAGTCTCACACATGTGGTATCCCCATACTCAGGAGAAGCAACAAAATGTATTTTGGGGTGTAATTTCACATATTCCCACGGCATGTTTGAGCAATATATCATTTAGTGACAACTTTGTGGAAAAAAAAAAGAAAAAAAAAATTTGTCTCTTTCCCGCAACTTGTGTCACAATATAAAATATTACATGGACTCGACATGCCTCTTAGCAAATAGCTTGGGGTGTCTACTTTCCAAAATGGGGTCATTTGGGGGGGGGTTGAACTGTCCTGGCATTTTATGCACAACATTTAGAAGCTTATGTCACACACCACGCACTCTCCTAACCACTTGAAGACAAAGCCCTTTCTGACACTTTTTGTTTACATGAAAAATTATTTTTTTTTGCAAGAAAATTACTTTAAACTGCAAGCCATTATATATTTTTTTAAAGCAAAGGCCCTACAGATTAAAATAGTGGGTGTTTCATTTTTTTTTCACACAGTATTTGCGCAGCGATTTTTCAAACGCATTTTTTGGGGAAAAAACACACTTTTTTAAATTTTAATGCACTAAAACACACTATATTGCCCAAATGTTTGATGAAATAAAAAAGATGATCTTAGGCCGAGTACATGAATACCAAACATGACATGCTTTAAAATTGCGTACAAACGTGCAGTGGCAGCACAATAAATACATTTTTAAAAGCCTTTAAAGGCCTTTACAGGTTACCACTTTAGATTTACAGAGGAGGTCTACTGCTAAAATTACTGCCCTCGATCTGACCTTTGCGGTGATACCTCACATGCATGGTGCAATTGCTGTTTACATTTGACGCCAGACCGACGCTTGCGTTCGCCTTAGCTTGAGAGCAGGGAGGGACAGGGGTGCTTTTTTTTTTTTTTTTCTTTTTTTTTTTTTCTTTTTTTATCTTCTTTTTAAACTGTTCCTTTCATTTTTTTAAAATCATTTTTATTGTTATCTCAGGGAATGTAAATATCCCCTATGATAGCAATAGGTAGTGACAGGTACTCTTTTTTGAAAAAATTGGGGTCTATAAGAACCTAAATCTCTCCTCTGCCCTCAAAGCATCTGACCACACCAAGATCGGTGTGATAAAATGCTTCCCCAATTTCCCAATGGCGCTGTTTACATCCAGCAAAATCTAAGTCATAAAATGCTCGTAGCTTCCGGTTTCTTAGGCCATAGAGATGTTTGAAGCCACTCTGGTCTCTGATCAGCTCTATGGTCAGCTGGCTGAATCACCGGCTGCATTCTCAGGTTCCCTGTTGAGACAGGAGAGCCAGAGAAAAACACGGAAGACGGTGGGGGGGGGGCATTCCCTCCCACTGCTTGTAAAAGCAGTCTAGAGGCTAATTAGCCACTAGGATTGCTTTTACATGAAAGCCGACCGCTGGCTGAAAAGAATGATACCAAGATGATACCTAAACCTGCAGGCATCATTCTGGTATAACCACTCAAAGTCGTGAATGGCGTACCTGAAGACAAAAAAATGGTTAACAATAAATCACAGTAAACGGTAAAGTATAAAAAATTGCATAACTGAAAAGCAAACCTGATAAAACATAGTAACAATAAAACATTGAAGAATAGAATACAGTAAAAAAGAGCAGAACAATAGAGAGAGAATAGAGAGAGAGAGAACCATAAAACGACAATTATTTTTTTTATTTTATATATTTTTTTGTGTTTTTTTTTTTTTCACTTTTTTTGTAACTGTAACTTTTATAACTGTAACCGGTTCCAGGTTCGGGTCTCTCAAAATGCGATGGCATCTTGGGAGACCCTGTGAAAGTGTGCCTAGTCTGTGCAATGCTGTACCCTACGCTAATACTCAACTAGTGTATGGTAGCGTTCAAAACATTCACCAATGCAAAGACCAGGATTGTCAGGACAGGAGGGACAATAATAGCGGGTGTCACGCCTATATCCGCGCTTGCTGCAGACACGACATCTTTTTTGGGGGGGTTCGTTGGGTAGGGGTACTCGGGAGGACATAAAGAAAATGCCTCTCATGCAGCCGACTGCATTTGGTTGGGGATGTGAATGGGGGAAGTACGGGCGCTGCAGAAGTGGTGGGTTCCCAATTAGGATTGGCGAATGCAGCAGGAAGGGCACTATGGGCACGACGGGCCTGTTTGTCTTTTTCTTGGTGGCAGCGGGACACTACTTGTGCTTGCCACCTCACCAGCTTGAACTGCACTTGGGTGGGGTGGGCTGGGCTGGGCCGGGCGGAGGGGCAAAACGCAGGTGCTAGCAGGTATCTGGGCTGATCCCGCTAACACTGCGTTTTTGGGAACCCTAAACTGCTGGGGATGCTAGTATAGATCTGATCGGATCAGATATTGATCCAATCAGATACTATACCACTAAGGGAGGTGTACGGTGCGTGCGTGGGTGTTAGCGGTACTGGCGCTAACCTGATGCTGCCTGGGGCTGGTGCTTGCCAGTTCACCAAAACGCTACCAAAAAAACTGTTAGCGATCGCAGGGATCAGGCCTGACTCTGCGAATGCTGCAGTTATGCGTTTAGTGTTTTGTAAGTGTCAGTGATCGATCGATACCGCACTTGGGTGGGCTGGGCTGGGCCGGGCGGAGGGGCAAAACGCAGGTGCTAGCAGGTATCTGGGCTGATCCCGCTACCACTGCATTTTTGTGAACCCTAAACTGCTGAGGACGCTAGTATAGATCTGATCGGATCAGATATTGATCCGATCAGATACTATACCACTAAGGGAGGTGTACGGTGTGTGCGTGGGTGTTAGCGCTACTGGCGCTAATCTGACGCTGCCTGGCGCATATCACCGCCGGGCGATCAGGGGGCTAAACGGCGGGTGCCCTGACACTATAAAAAATAAACGAACTAACCAGCGTCACCCGTAACAGTTATATGGTGACCAGTGGTGAAAGGGTTAACTAGGGGGCAATCAAGGGGTTAAAACATTTATTAGGTAGTATATGGCGGTCCCTGTCGCTATAAAACACTGACAGCGAACCTAAATATTTACCTCCCTAACTAGCGTCACCAGCGACACTAATACAGCGATCAGAAAAATGATCGCTTAGTGACACTGGCGACGGGGGGTGATCAAGGGGTTAAAACTTTATTAGGGGGGTTAGGGGGGTGTCCTAGACCTAAAGGGGGCTAACAATAACTGCCCCACCACACTAACTGTCACAAACTGACACCATGCAGTAATCAGAAAAAAAAAACTGCTTGGTGTCAGTGTGACGGGGGGGGGGAGGGGTGATCGGGGGGGATCGGGGGGTAAAGGGGGGTGATATGTGTGCCTGGCATGTTCTACTGGGATGTGTGTGTGTTGTGCACTCACATTTCAGTCTTCTCTCCTCGGCGCTTGAGCGGAAACTGCCGAGCCGAGGAGAGATGACATCACATCCTGGCTGGGATTGGCTGGGAGCGATCGCGGGGGGGGGCCACGAATGGATGGCCTCCCCCACATCACTGAACGCTCCCAGACCAAAGCCGACCGCCTCGGGCATCGTACCAGGTACGTGATTTTGCCTGCCCGTGCCATTCTGCCGCAGTATATCAGCGTTAGGCGGTCGGCAACTGGTTAAGAGGTGCTTTACTGCTGTTATAGTGGCACGTTTCATCCGCTAGCGGGGCACTTTTAACCCCTGCTATCGGCTGAAGAAAGGGTTAATAGCGCCTGTGTTGTGGCACTGCCAAGCGCTTTGCAGGCGCTTCAGCAGTGCTGCCCATTCATTTCAATGGGATGAAGAGGTGGAGGAGTGATGTATACACCGCTCCTGCACCGCCCCAAAGATGCCTGCTTGCAGGACTTTTTTTCCCATCCTGCAAGTGCACCACCCCAGTGTGAAAGCACTTGGGCTTTCACACTGAGGCGGCTTGAGAATCGCTTTCAGACGCTTTTAGCGCTAAAACGCCTGAAAAGCGCCCCAGTGTGAAAGGGGTCTTAGCCCTAAAAATGTCCATAATTTATCAACAAGATCCCCTCCCCTTTAGACCTCAGTGGGATTTGCTTATAAGTTCATATTTGCCCAATTTTGAACACAATTCTATAATCTTAGACTTCGCTCATGACCAAAAGTAGACACATGCAGAAAAATTGGTTTTGTTTAGTTTTGGATAGATTTGTTATGTTACTAGTTTTGTTTTGTTATTTATGTTTGGAATTAGTTTTGTTTTGTTTATTCATTTTTGAACAAATTCCAAATTTTCAGAACAATTACAATTCGAAATGGTCAGGAATTGATCAACCAATCCAAATTCTGTATGAAGAATAGCTGGATGTTAAGGATTAGGCCGGCAAGCTAGCCACGGCTTCCAAAACAACCATGATTAATCTGCTGTCAGTGGGATTCCCCACTGACAGAAGAATATAAACAAACAATTGCCAACATAAAAAATTAATTAAAAAAACAGCATGGGGTCCCCTCAATCCATACCAGGCCCTTGGGTCTAGTATTGATTTTAAGGGAAACAGCAAGCTATTTATTTTTTTTAAATGGGGTGGGGTGACCTTTATCTGAGCATGCAGCCTGGCAGGTCAGAACAGGGAGGGTGCTCTCTGTCATCGGAGACCACACCCCTTTACTTATTTATCATTGGTGGAAAACCGATGTCAGATACTGGGAGGCAAGAGACATATGCGGACCTGTTTTTTATTCTTTTCTTCAGGTCGGCGGTGGCAACCTTCATCGTGATTGATGCTGGATTTACTTAGCGGGGCATTGTTTTTGTTTAGGGAAGCTGTGATCGAGGGGTCACCTTGTTAAAGGGGGCTTCAAGATTCTAATAAGTCCCCTGCCTGCAGACTCCTACAACTACTGGGCCAGGGACAAGGTGCTTTGGGGGTGTGGGGAGCCCCCCTGTCCCAAAGCATCCCCCATTTTGAGAGCATGTGGCCTGAAATAGTTCTGGAGGGGGTGCACGCTCGTCTCCCCACCCTTTACTTGCCTGCTGAGATGTATGCTTGCATAAGGGTCTGGTATGGATTTTGGGGATCCCATACCTTTTTTTTTTATTAAGCTTTGGCATGGGGTTCTCCTTAAAATCAATAACAGACCCAAGGGCCTGGCATGGAATTTTGGAAGACACCCATGTCATTTTTGTTTTTAAATGTTAGAGTGGAGTTCCCCTCAAAATCCATACCAGACCCGAAGGGCCTGGTACAGATTGGGGTGACTCCCAGGCTGTTTTTGTTTTATTTTTAATATCATTCCAAACATAGAAAAGGTATTGTTTTGCATATTTGTGGATTGGATTTGGAATAGCTTTAAGAATTTAAAAAAATGAATGCCTCAGATACTAAACAAATTTCAGAATTCGTTTTGTATCTTTGGTTTTCTTTTTATATATACACAAATCATAATAGCTGGTTGATAAAGTGTTACTAAACACAGGACGTTGTATTCACTATATCTGGTCTCCCACAGTACGCAGAACATGGAAATGCAATAGTTTTAGTTAACATAAACTGCTAAATACCTTTTTTCATCAGCTGTTAGAGCAATCTTGTGACTCGTATCAGTGTCTGGTTAAAGCTTGTAGAAGGAGTTTTCATTTTCCCCTGATTGTCCTAAAAGGTTGCAGGACTCCTGACCATCTGTCTGGACAGTGTTAATTGGCTCTGTGCTGATCACATGCACTCTCCCAAGAGAAAAAAACTAGCAATACACACCAAACTGAGCTTGTTCAGATTGTCCCCTAATGCTCTGTTCTATCAGGAGATGGATTGGAGTCAGTGGAAGAAGAGGAGGATCAGAAAGACAGGATCACACAGTCTTTATACACAATGCAGAGGATTAACCCCTTAGGTTCCATAGTCAGTATAACAAGCGTGCTATACTTCAACTTTAAGGTATATACTTCATATACAGACTGATTTTACTGTTGTGGGTTTAGTAACACTTTAAGGACTGGACAGTTGCAACGTCCTTAACAACCATGACATTTTTTTTTAAAACAGCATGAACCCCCCTCCAATCCATACCAGATTTATAGGGGAACCTATATAGCCTGTATATCCATATAGATTTATAGGGGAACCCCATGCTACAATAAAAAAAAAAAGACATGGCACCCCCCCCTAAGATCTATACCAGACCCTAATCCAAGCATGCAGCCTGGCAGGCCAGGAAAGGGGGGATGAGTGAGCACCCCCCTCCTGATCCATAACAGGCCACATGCCCTCGACACGGGGGTGCTTTGGGGAAGGGGGGTTCCCCCCGAAGCACCTTGTCCCCATGTTGATGGGGACAAGAGTCTCTTCCCCACAACCCTGGGTGGTGGTTGTGGGGGTCTGCGTGTAGGGGACTTATTGGAGTCCCTTTTAACAAACAGATCCTGCCCAGCTATGTGAATGAATATGGGGTACTACCTACACATTAACCAAAAAAGTGGCAAAAATAAATAAAAACAAAGAGGCCGTTTTCGAGAAGTCCTTTAAAAGAATCTGTGGAAATTAAAAATACTGCAAGCAAGCATTTAAAATACTTGATTTTCTGTGTTTTTTTTCATGCAATATTTTAGGTTGGTTATATTGATTCTTTAAGTGATTTTATTTGAAAGCTGTGTGTGTCATAACTGTTTGAAAATCTTTTTTTCTTTTAAGAAGTGCATCTTAACTTAAAAACAAATGGGCAGATACACTGCATGTGGAGAGTTGCAGGCTTCAAAGGACAAGTGGACTGTTACAAACAGAAAGCTATATGAGGCATCAGAAAGATATAAAGAAAATGGGGGGCGTGGCTTGGCTAGCAACCGAGATGGACGCGCACTAGAGGAGCTCCGCAAACGACACAGCCCAAAGCCGGTCACCCTCACTTGCACATACCTGGCAATGGGGAAATCAAACCTCCAAACACCCCACTCCAGGTCCCGACGCAACACCGCCGCTTCCTCAGCCATCCGGAGCATATCGGAGCTACTCAAAGCCCAGCCAGCACCACGAGGCAGTGTAGCAGGCCCCAAGGTGGCGCGGTCCCAGCATGACACGGATGATTTCAGCGAGGACTAACAGTCCGCCACTGAGGAGTCAGGTAGGGGACGCAACTGCACAAATAAACCCCTCACATATGCAGACATGTCCGGGTTTGCAGCGGACATTAAATCTACGTTCTCTGCGGCCATCACGGACTTAAAATCAAACCTACTAGTCCTAACTGAGAAAATGGCGACGGTAGAAGCCACAGGCAAACTCAGGGATAGAGCGCTGCACCGCTTGGAGACAGTTGCAGATTCCCATGCCGCTCATTTCATAGAAATGAACCGCCATTTAGAGGACCTAGATAACAGGGGGAGGAGGTGTAACATCTGTGTAAGAGGAATCCCAGAGACAGTGGACCCTGATCAAATAATACCGGCCCTGCAAAGAGTCTTTAATTCCCTACTAGACAGACAAGAAGACACAGATATAGAATTTGTGAGAGCACACAGGGCCCTCAGAGCCAGAGGACCGGACACTGCACCGCCCAGGGACATTATCTGCTGTCTCCAGAGCCACCCACTTAAGGAGGACATAATGAGAAGGGCACGCAGAAACAATCACATTGTCTTTAATGGAGCGCGCATCATGCTGTTTCAAGATCTCTCACAAATAACTTTAAAAAACCGCAGAGCCCTGCGCCCTCTCCTGGATAAGCTCAGGGAACGTGACCTACATGTGGCGCTTTCCATTTGCTTTGGTGTTGATGCATACCGGAAGGCAGCACATTCTTCGCTCACCAGTGGACCTGCCGGAATTCTGCGAGGGTTTGGGTATGGAGCTGATAGACCTGCCAGAGTAGTACCAGGAATTTACATTGCCACCACCCGCCAGAAGCCCTCCTACCTCATCCGCCTCCACACCAGAAAAACAACAAACAAAGCGCTTGAAAAATGGACGTGGCAACAACCAAAACTGGGGTACACCGAGTCAACGGCAAACCCCTTCCAGGTCTCAAGCTATGGAATAAAATACGGTCCCTTTAAACTGGACGATTAAGGCTTTCACACCAACCACAGAGGCCTGACCCCGTTACGCACCATAGCCAAGAGATGCTCTATGGGTAATTCGGACACAAACACTTAACAAGCCCAGGGGTCTCCGGCCATATGGCCCCCACCCAATAGAAGGGGAATTTGCTGGTCTGCACAGCACAAGAACCATTCTCACGCACATCCCCTCAGCGGCTGCCACAGAACTCGTTTAAACTTCAGAGACAACACTTCAGGAGCATCCCCTTATGCTGCATCTATTGACTATGTTTGAACTCCTAATGACCATCACACAGATTTGGCTAAAGCCACTCGAACTGGCGATATTCATATCCAGGAACTTTACTTGGACAGTGGGAACACTCCAGCTCACGGGCTAACAGAAGAGCAATTTAAGAATACTCAGAATCTGTGTCCAAGACAGATACCGCTATGGGAAATAAACTGAAACGTTCACTGTATTACGGGACAGGCCTAACCGGGCCAGGTTAACTACCCGACTCTTTTTTTTTTTGTTCTTTTAGGGTGACCTAAGTTGACCAATCGGGTCATTTTTTCTTTGTTCTTGCCCATCAGATTGGGCTGTGTCGTTCGATTTCTTTTTGTTGTGTCTCCTCATTCATTAGGGATTGTGTTTTTGCTGTTTCTGCTTCTGCGCAGGTCTGATAGAGCGTTGGCGGAAGTAGAGACAGCTAAAGAAATACCACCCTGGTTGCGACCTCCCGCGCACCCACGAAGTACACTTGGGCCGAAACTTTTGACCCAGGTGCACTACTTTCTTTTTTTTTCTACTTTAGAGACTAGGATACGTTTCCTAAAGTTGATTATTTAAGTTTCTCTCTGTTGCTCCAGATATCGAGGAGCTACTTTCTATCTTTGGGTCTTCTTCTACTTGACTTAACCTACCACCTTTCGTTCTCTCTACACCTGTACCCTACTGAGTTACCTCTCCCGGGTCTGTTGCGAAGTGATACACACACCAGATAACTTCGATTTATTTTGCAGTGTCTGAACTAAGCATTTACACCCCACATCCTCGAGATGGCTTATTCGTCGCTTGGGAAGTCGCCTTTGGTGATCTCTCACAACACCAGGGGTCTGAACATACCGGAGAAACGTGTGTCGCTACTACGGGAGTTAAAGAAAGGTAAGCCACAGTTTGTTTTCCTGCAAGAAACACACTTCAGGACAAACCAAATCCCTAGACTCACAAACTCGTTTTTCACAGCGGCCCATCATGCAACCAATGACGTAGCTAAGACTAAGGGAGTGTCCATTCTAATCAGCAAAGAGGCTCCCTTCACACTCACGGACAGTTTAGTGGACCCGGAGGGACGCTATATTTTCCTTAAAGGAGACAGGACACTAACGTTGGCAAATGTTTATTTCCCCAATTCAGCCCAGATAACCTTCTGCCAGAAGGTCATACACGAACTCAAGGGTTTCTCAACGGGACTTATAATCTTGGGAGGGGACTTTAACATCCCACTAGACCCTACAGTTGATTCCTCCACGAGGAAAATACTGTATAACCTATAGAGCACTTAAAAAAATGAAACAACTCTTAAATACCCTACAATTAGTGGATACTTGGCGGTTCCTACATCCAGAGACAAGAGATTTCACTTTCCATTCAATCCCACATGACCGACACTCACGCATCGACCACATATATATATCTCAAAGGGACTTACAGATAGTGACAGGGGCCCATATCGGCATACAGTCTCTCTCAGATCACGCCCCCACATCTTTGGAAGCAGACCTCAACACACTAAGGACAAGACCTAACACATGGAGATTGAACACCTCGTTGTTAACTGATCCAAAATTGCTGCCTCGTATTCGAATAGCGATTTTGGACTACTTTTTAAATAACACTACCCCGGGCATGGACCCTATGATGATTTGGGAAGCGCACAAATGCAAGGTGAGAGGGGAATTGATCAAATTAGGCGCCCAGCATAAAAAGACTAGAGACCAGGAAATAAACAGGTTAACTGAGAAAATACGCCTGTTAGAAGCTACCCATAAACACCCCTTAACTGTATGGTCTGCCCAGGACCTTTTAGACACCCAAAAAGCACTACAACAAATTTTTGAGACCCAAACTAAGAGATCATTATTTTTTTTTAAAAAAGTTTACTACGAATCGGGAGACAAGACAGGTAGACTGCTGGCCAGGGCTCTAAAAGATGCCCACGCCACTAACAACATTACAGGTATCAGAATGCGAGACGGCAAACTAGCAGTTACCTTGGAGGCCATAGCTACACAGTTCCATCAGTACTACTCGAGACTCTATAATCTGCCATCCCAACACAAACCCCCCACAATGCCAAATAAGAGAAGACAGGCGATACGGGACTATTTAACTGACAGTGGACTCCCCCAGTTGACGGAATCAGAGGTGTCCCTCTTGGAAGACCAGATATCCCTGGCAGAGATTCAGGTGGTAATCAAGGGTTTGAAGCCGGGGAAAAGCCCAGGACCGGATGGTTACACATCCGCCTATTATAAAACATTTAGTGACATCCTTTCAACTCCACTAATGAGGGCACTAAATTCTCTCTCTTTGCCTAGACAGGTGCCGCCTGAATTTCTGTCAGCACATATAACACCAATACCTAAAGCGGACAAAGATACATCTGACTGTTCAAATTACAGACCCATCTCCTTACTAAATCTAGATCTCAAGCTTCTAGCCAAAATGATATCAAACAGACTGCAACCTCTCCTTCCCTCCTTGGTGGGCCCAGAACAGGTTGGGTTTATGCCAGCCAGAGAAGCAAGAGATAATATCATCAAGGCTTTACTATTGACACACGCGGCACATGCTCGGGGCATCGAGGGCCTTCTCCTGTCCACAGACGCAGAGAAGGCCTTCGATAGGGTCTCCTGGGACTATATGCTGGATACCTGTCGCCATGTGGGCTTGGGACCACATATGATGACGTGGATTGGGGCACTCTATCAGAATCCCTCAGCCAGGATAAAAATTAACGGCACACTATCAGATAAGGTACAGATCTCAAACGGGACCCGACAGAGGTGCCCCCTGTCACTACTATTATTTATTTTATCTCTAGAACCATTTATCAGACGGGTTAACAAAAACAAATCGATTACTGGTTTTGAGGTGGCCGATAGAACGTACAAGACGCCCGCTTATGCGGATGACCTACTGTTTTTTTTAACTAAACCACATACAACAATCCCAAATCTAATTAAAGAATTCACACTTTTTGGTTACATTTCTAACCTTAAAATTAACTACAGCAAATCCGAAGCTATGAACATTACTCTGACGGAAGACACCCTCAATAAAACAAAAGAAAATTGTCCATTCCGCTGGGTTACTCCGGCCCTCAAATATTTAGGGGTTAAATTAACGCCACACCTGAAAACTATCTATGTCCAAAACTTTCCCCAAATGTTACAAAAGATCACGACTGACTTACAGAACTGGAACACCAAATACTTCTCGTGGTTCGGTAGGGCCGCCATACTTAAAATGACGATCCTCCCACGTCTACTGTATCTATTAAGAGCGCTCCCTATTAGAATCCCACAGAACTTCTTTAAAAACCTTCAATCCCTTCTGTTACGATTCCTTTGGAACCACAAAGGGCCCAGACTTAAGTTTGCACACTTAACTAGGCCCAAAGACTTAGGTGGAATGGGACTTCCACACTTTCAAAACTATTATAGGGCAGCTCATCTCACGAGAGTGATAGACTGGCACTGCCACGGTGCATCCAAAGATTGGGTCACCCTGGAAGAGTCACTGAACCATAAGTCCTCACAATATGCCCCATGGATAGCCTGGCATTGCCAACCTCAAGTAACAAAAAAATCACCCACTAACGGGCGCCACGTTGAGCGTATTCAAGACTGTGACAAATAAGACAGATCTGACTTCACTTCTAAGTCCACTGACCCCATTGCTCAACAACCCGGGATTTGCTCCAGGAATGGACGGTGGGGCTACTATGCGACCCACTGACCCAAAGAAATAGATCACTGGGGGAGACTGCTTCAGCAACAACAGAATCAAAAGCTACACTGAGCTAAAAGAAGATAGTAATCTTCCACTAGTTCCTATCTGGGCCTACTTTCAGATCCGTAGCTATGTCACAAGCAAAACTAACAGACCCCTCTTTCAAAGACCAATGACGGAACTAGAAACGATTTGTCACAAAGGTGACATGGTTTGTAAGGCGACCTCAACCACATATAACTGGCTACAATACTCTAAAAGGTCCCCAGACGACAATTTTAGGAAAGATTGGTCCAGAGCTCTACAAAGAGACATCACAGACAACCAATGGTCCACAAGAATTAAGCTAGATGCGGCTTGCTGCTTACTCCACATTTCTAATTTTCCATATAAAAGATATAAAAAATTTCTAACAAAGCACTTACTGAACGCCGCCAAGGCTTTAATACCGTTACGCTGGAAAAGCACACAGGCTCCCTCGGTGTAAGACTGGCTACAGAAAGTTTCTGAGATTTGCCAGATGGAAGATGCTGTGGCACAAGCCTCAGACAACATTGATAGATACAACACCACATGGTCCCCCTGGCTACATTTCAAGATCTCAACAGATTATGACAACCTGAGGAACGGATGAGATCCTCTGGGAATTTGCCTAAGCCCACACTGGTAACACGCGACGACCGGGGAGAGAGAGCTTTTACCGACTCTTAGTAACCTGTACTACCCCTTTCTTCTGTTTTCACGTTCATCTCTTCTACTCTATCAGTTTAAATCTTTAATTATATGGGCAATCAAGGCTGAGAGATCAAGTGTACTTGTTGACTATTTCAACTCAGATACCCGGCTGACGAGGGAATGATAGTCCCTCATCAGGACCCAGTATACTGTAAAGATTACGATAATGAGGAATATTATGGTTTCATGCAAGTTATAGATTATTGATAAATGTAGCAAAAGCTTAGCTTTACTGTTGTGTAAAGAAAATGGGCTCTCTGTTTAATTTCTGTTTTTCTTGAGCTCCTATGTGGAAATATCAGAAACATATAGACTGGATATAGCATGCAGTAGGGAACACTGGATTTAGTATCAATAGTGCTAGGGATGCCAGGCAGACTGCAGCTGTATCGCACTGCTGCTGGGGCAGTGACAGTAAGCAGAGGCAAATAGATTTTCTGTAATTTTCAATACAAACAAAGAAACAATGGTCACCAACAAAGAGAATCACAATCTGTGTTCTTGTACAGTCAAAAAGAGCAAAAAAAAATGTCAAACATTTCAATAGTTATTTTACATCTTCCATGTCTATCTTTGAGATCATAAAAACTGAACAGGTACACTCATATTATCTTGCACGTATACATATGTACACAGTATACGAAAACTGTGTGTGTGAGGTTTGAAAATAAAAGATTTATTACACTAGTAATTCTTGCATTCCAATTCCAAGACAGTTCTTTACATTTTTTTAAGTGTTATCATTAAAATATCTGTATAGGTTATATAAAGAAGTGACATGACATACAAAGTGAACATGACTATTCACTTTAATGATTTACATTTTCTCTTTAATAAAATAAATTTCGAGGCTACAGAGACATTAATGACCATCTCTCTCTCTTCTTGTAAGCATACCTTACACCTGTCAGGTTCGGCAGTATAATTAACCTTGATGGCCCTTTAATGTATGTGGGTAGAACTGCAATCATTCTGGACAGTCATTGCCTTGAACAGGTAAAAGAACTATTTAAATGTTTGACATTTTTCTTTTCACTTTTTTGACTGTGAGTACAAAAATGCATTTCTATAATTCTTGCAAAGCACAAATACTGTACATGAAAAAATGTTTTATATATATATATATATATATATATATATATATATATATATATATTAGAGTGACCCTAAAGTAATTTTAATAAATTAGCTACTAATAACAAAACTTGCATGCACATGCTATTTTTTTTTCCTCTGCGCTCCTTTGAATCATGGGTCTTCAAGGTCTATCTACATTGAAAATATGCAGTAATTTAAATGAAAGATTTGGGTCATGCCTTAAAGCTGCACATGATTTTATGTAACATCGCAGTTTTCCAGACAGGCTCAGGAGCAGAGTTCTCTGACAATGCATATTAGGCTGTGATACTGATTTTTTTCAGGTACTGTACTGTACTGTCAACAGGTGGTACTGTACTGTTTTTGACAGGCGGTACTAAGACTGCTTTGACCAATGGAAGTAGTTGTTACAGCTGATTCAAAAATTATAGCTAAAACTTGATAAAAAAAAATGGTCCATCTTTAAAAGATTAAAAAAATTACTCTCATTTTTGGCCTGCATGCGAATGTAGTATATTCTTGGATGTGAATAAAATGCCTACTGTAGTAAATCTGGAGATGTTAGCTTTGATGTATGAAGTTGGTGGGCAAAGCTTTTACCTTAATCTGGTGTCCCCCTAAAATTCCCTAGACACAGTAAAACATAAAGTTGTAGATAAAATACTCCTTTATTCAGTATTAATAATCCACTGAAAGACGAAAATTAATTGGTGCAAAACAGATTAATTGAATAATCAAATGTGACATCATGGTATTGGCTTTACAACATCAGCAAATGTGATATAGCAAGTCACTTTTCTCTGTATGGCTTAGCTAACTATCATGTCAATTTTGAACTTTCAGGAGCTCACAAATCTATATTGAGACCCTGTACACCTCGCTCTGTAATAGCTTCCTTCTCAAGCTTTTAAAGTAGCTATAAACATAAAGCTCTACGAGCAGGGCCCTCCTGTACCTTTTGTATTGAACTGTACTGTAATTGCGTTGTCCCCCTTATACATTGTAAAGCGCTGCGTAAACTGTTGGCGCTATATAAATCTTGTATAATAATAATAAACATACTGCCCCATTATACACCCCACACTGAAAAAGCAACAGGTGTCCTGTCCTTTTAAGACGCTCCTCTTTGAAAAAAGCCTCTTCTCAATCAGCTTACATTATCCATCAGACACTACTGCAGAGATTGTCTAAATTTATCTTCTGTATCTGGCTGGCAGGCTCTCCTTGTATCTCTAGTATATTCTATCAAGCTATGTTCAGATGAGATCAAAGAATATCTGAAGATGAGGGAGTACTGTCATGCAGCAAAGAATGGTGACTTCATAAATCTGAGATATAGTCACTAGTGTGGCATGACTGTCTTCTCTGTTGAGACCATATGGCACTTACAGTGCAGCAGTCAGTTGTCCTCAGTCCTCTTGGGCAGACAGAAGAATCAGTTGGAATCAGTTCCAGCTTCTCTGAGCCACCGTGCAAATAGGAATCTGATTCAAAGAGAAGGACTTCAGGCAGGAAGTTACTCTGATTCTTTTTTTTCTCAAAAGATCTCTTTCTCTTAAATGTTCTTCTTACTAGACTGCCCGGCAGAGCACGAAATCTGTCACAAAATCTACAGACTGGTACATGTGTCAATTCTGTAATATAACAGGTGAATATATCCTCTATATACAGTGGGAATGGAAAGTATTCAGACCCCCTTAAATTGTTCACTCTTTGTTATATTGCAGCCATTTGCTAAAATCATTTAAGTTCATTTTTTTCCTCATTAATATACACACAGCACTCCATATTGAAAGAAAAACACAGAATTGTTGACATTTTTGCAGATTTATTAAAAAAGAAAAACTGAAATATCACATGGTCCTAAGTATTCAGACCCTTTGCTCAGTATTTAGTAGAAGCACCCTTTTGATCTAATACAGCCATTAGTCTTTTAGGGAAAGATGCAACACCTATATTTGGGGATCCTCTGCCGTTCCTCCTGGCAGATCCTCTCCAGTTCTGTCAGGTTGGATGATAAACGTTGGTGGACAGCCATTTTTAGGTCTCTCAAGAGATGCTCAATTGGGTTTAAGTAAGGGCTCTGGCTGGGCCATTCAAGAACAGTCACGGAGTTGTTGTGAAGCCACTCCTTCATTATTTTAGCTGTGTGCTTAGGGTCATTGTCTTGTTGGAAGGTAAACCTTCGGCCCAGTCTGAGGTCCTAAGCACTCTGGAGAAGGTTTTCATCCAGGATATTCCTGTACTTGGCCGCAATCATCTTTCCCTCGATTGCAACCAGTCGTCCTGTCCCTGCAGCTGAAAAACACCCCCGCAGCATGATGCTGCCACCACCATGCTTCACTGTTGGGACTGTATTGGACAGGTGATGAGCAGTGCCTGGTTTTCTCCACACATACAGCTTAGAATTAAGGCCAAAAAGTTCTATCTTGGTCTCATCAGACCAGAGAATCTTATTTCTCACCATCATGGAGTCCTTCAGGTGTTTTTTTAGCAAACTCCATGCGGGCTTTCATGTTTCTTGCACTGAGGAGAGGCTTCCGTCGGACCATTCTGCTATAAAGCCCCGACTGGTGGAGGGCTGCAGTGATGGTTGACTTTCTACAACTTTCTCCCATCTTCTGACTGCATCTCTGGAGCTCAGCCACAGTGATCTTTGGGTTCTTCTTTACCTCTCTCACCAAGGCTCTTCTCCACTCGATAGCTCAGTTTGGCTGGACGGCCAGCTCTAGGAAGGGTTCTGGTCATCCCAAACGTCTTCCATTTAAGGATTATGGAGGCCACTGTGCTCTTAGGAACCTTAAGTGCAGCAGAATTTTTTTTTAACCTTGGCCAGATCTGTGCCTTTAAAATTGAAAATTATGTGTCTGCGCTAGAAAAAAATCACTACACTCAAAGTGCAGTATTAATAAACATAAGCAACCTGAGTGTTGAAATAAAATATAAAGTGCACAATACTATATAAACAGAGAATGTGAATGATCAAACAAAGTGACATATCATTTGAAATAACAAATAAATACTGGAGGGTATAGCAAATGGTGAATAAATAAAGTCCAAAAAGCGTGAATATCCAATAATATCCAAAAGCGTGAATATCCAATAATACAAAAGTGCCCGAATAAATTAGTCCCAAAACTGAGTGATTTTCACATATTCTATCTTCCAAAATGTGCCACCAAGAAACATGCTGTAGTGTCTTCCAGCCGCCCCCACAGGTGTATATGCTCACCTTTCTGTGTGTGACACAGCGATTAAACTATGCCAAACAAAGCCTTGGAGCCACTCCTGTGCTCATTAGGAACCAGCTGTACAAACTTCCAATGTTCTCAAATGGAGATGGTTTATGCAAGAGAAAAAAACTCCATAGCGCAATATGTAGGTATAAAGCATTTAATAAAATAATTAGCTCCCCTGTCTGGGGTACTCACATATTGTGGGTGCGTGAGTGCACCAACCATAACAAGCATAAACGAATGATCTCCCGGTGTGGCGTGCGGTGTAGCGTGTGTAACGAAAAGACTCCTTCTCTCTCTCTGCTGACAGCTCCGTCCAGGCCCCTCCCCTACGCGTGTTCGGCACCGGGACCACGTGCCTTCTTCAGGGGGATCTGATTGCTGGAGGCCACTGTGCTCTTAGGAACCTTAAGTGCAGCAGAATTTTTTTTTAACCTTGGCCAGATCTGTGCCTTGCCACAATTCTGTCTCTGAGCTCTTCAGGCAGTTCCTTTGACCTCATGATTCTCATTTGCTCTGACATGCACTGTGACAGTGGCGGAATTACCAGGGTTGCAACAGTTGCACTTGCGACGGGGCCCGGCATTCCGCCACTGTCGGGGGGGCCCAGCGGGGTTGCTATTCACACACGGCTCTGAGCGGAGCTCGTGTCTGTCATGGAACAGTAGCACAACAGAGACACTGGCATTAACGTTCTATTTGCCCGTCCGTCCTCTCTCGCAGGGGATGAGAGAGGACACACAGCTGATCTCACTGCTCACTGCTCCCCCTTCTCCTCCCTTCCCTCTCCTGTGTGTTCCACAGGAAATGTGAGCTTGTTAGCTTCACACTTGACTGCCCGCAGAGCACAAAGGAGAGAGGAGGGGGGAGAAGGGGGAGCAGTGAGATCAGCTGTGTGTTCTCTCTCATCCCCTGCGAGAGAGGACGGATGGGCAAATAGAACGTTAACCACTTGAGCCCCGGACCATTATGCTGCCTAAGGACCAGATTTCTTTTTCCAATTTGGCACTGCGTCGCTTTAACTGCTAATTGCGCGGTCATGCAATGCTGTACCCAAACGAAATTTGCATCCTTTTCTTCCCACAAATAGAGCTTTCTTTTGATGGTATTTGATCACCTCTGCGGTTTTTATTTTTTGCGCTATAAACGGAAAAAGACCGAAAATTTTGAAAAAAAAATGATATTTTCTACTTTTTGTTAAAAAAAAATCCAATAAACTAAATTTTAGTCATACATTTAGGCCAAAATGTATTCGGCCACATGTCTTTGGTAAAAAAAATGTCAATAAGCGTATATTTATTGGTTTGCGCAAGTTTTTGTCCCAAGTGATTGAAAAATGACAAAAAAAAAAAAAAATATTTACAAAAAGTTGTCACTAAATGATATATTGCTCACACAGGCCATGGGCCTATGTGGAATTGCACCCCAAAATACATTTTCCCGCAACTTGTGTCGCAATATAAAATATTCCATGGACTCGACATGACTCTCAGCAAATAGCTTGGGGTGTCTACTTTCCAAAATGGGGTCATTTAGGGGGGTTTTGAACTGTCCTGGCATTTTATGCACAACATTTAGAAGCTTATGTCACACATCACCCACTCTTCTAACCACTTGAAGACAAAGCCCTTTCTGACACTTATTGTTTACATGAAAAAGTTTTTTTTTTTTGCAAAAAAATTACTTTGAACCCCCAAACATTATATATTTTTTTAAAGCAAATGCCCTACAGATTAAAATGGTGGGTGTTTCATTTTTTTTTTTCACACAGTAATTGCGCAGCGATTTTTCAAACGCATTTTTTTGGGAAAAAACACACTTTTTTAAATTTTAATGCACTAAAACACACTATATTGCCCAAATGTTTGATGAAATAAAAAAAATGATCTTAGGCGGAGTACATGGATACCAAACATGACATGCTTTAAAATTGCGCACAAACGTGCAGTGGCAACAAAATAAATACATGTTTAAAAGCCTTTAAAAGCCTTTACAGGTTACCACTTTAGATTTACAGAGGAGGTCTACTGGAAAAATTACTGCACTCGATCTGGCCTTCGCGGTGATACCTCACATGCATGGTGCAATTGCTGTTTACGTTTGACGACGGACGGCCGCTTGCGTTCGCCTTAGCGCGAGAGCAGGGGGCGACAGGGGTGCTTTTTTTTTTTTTTTTTTTTTCTTAATTATTTTTTTGCTTTTTTAATCTTACTTTTAAACTGTTCCTTTCATATTTTTTTTTTAATCATTTTTATTGTTATCTCGGGGAATGTAAATATCCCCTATGATAGCAATAGGTAGTGACAGGTACTCTTTTTTGAAAAAATTGGGGTCTATTAGACCCTAGATCTCTCCTCTGCCCTCAAAGCATCTGACCACACCAAGATCGGTGTGATAAAATGCTTCCCCAATTTCCCAATGGCGCTATTTACATCCGGCGAAATCTAAGCCATGAAATGCTCGTAGCTTCCGGTTTCTTAGGCCATAGAGATGTTTGGCGCCACTCTGGTCTCTGATCAGCTCTATGGTCAGCAGGCTGAATCACCGGCTGCATTCTCAGGTTCCCTGTTGAGACAGGAGAGCCAGAGAAAAACACGGAAGACGGTGGGGGGGGGCATTCCCTCCCACGGCTTGTAAAAGCAGTCTAGAGGCTAATTAGCCGCTAGGATTGCTTTTACATGAAAGCCGACCGCTGGCTGAAAAGAATGATACCAAGATGATACCTAAACCTGCAGGCATCATTCTGGTATAACCACTCAAAGTCGTGCATGGCGTACCTGAAGACAAAAAAATGGTTAACAATGGTTAACAATAAAGCACAGAAAACAGTAAAGTATAAATAATTACATACCTGAAAAACAAACATGATAAAACATAATAACAATAACAATAACAATAAAACATTGCAGAATAGAATACGGTAAAAAAAAGAGCAGAACAATAGAGAGAGAATAGAGAGAGAGAGAACAATAAAACGACAACTATTTTTTTTTATTTTATATATATATTTTTTTTACACTTTTTTTGTAACTAACTTTTCTAACTGTAACCGATTCCAGGTTCGGGTCTCTCAAAATGCGATGGCATCTTGGGAGACCCTGTGAAAGTGTGCCTAGTCTGTGGAATGCTGTACCCTACACTAATACTCAACTAGTGCATGGTAGCGTTCAAAACATTCACCAATGCAAAGACCAGGATTGTCAGGACAGGAGGGACAATAATAGCGGGTGTCACGCCTATATCCGCGCTTGCTGCAGACACAACATCTTTTTTGGGGGGTTCGCTGGGTAGGGGTACTCGGGAGGACATAAAAATGCCTCTCATGCAGCCGACTGCATTTGGTTGGGGATGTGAATGGGGGAAGTACGGGCGCTGCAGAAGCGGTGGGTTCCCAATTAGGATTGGCGAATGCAGCAGGAACGGCATTATGGGCACGACGGGCCTGTGTTTGTCTTCTTGGTGGCAGCGGGACACTACTTGTGCTTGCCACCTCACCAGCTTGAACTGCACTTATGGGACTCGCCACGTCACCAAGTGTTACTGCAGTGCTGGTTTGATTACGACCGGGGTGTACTACGCCGCTGGCGCTTGCCAGTTCCCCAAAACGCTACCAAAAAAACTGTTAGCGATCGCAGGGATCAGGCCTGACTCTGCGAACGCTGCAGTTATGCGTTTAGAGTTTTGTAAGTGACAGTGATCGATCGATACTGCACTTGGGTGGGCTGGGCCGGGCCGGGCGGAGGGGCAAAACGCAGGTGCTAGCAGGTATCTGGGCTGATCCCGCTAACACTGCGTTTTTGGGAACCCTAAACTGCTGGTGACGCTAGTATAGATCTGATCGGATCAGATATTGATCCGATCAGATACTATACCACTAAGGGAGGTGTACGGTGCGTGCGTGGGTGTTAGCGGTACTGGCGCTAACCTGACGCTGCCTGGGGCTGGTGCTTGCCAGTTCACCAAAATGCTACCAAAAAAACTGTTAGCGATCGCAGGGATCAGGCCTGACTCTGCAAACGCTGCAGTTATGCGGTTAGTGCTTTGTAAGTGTCAGTGATCGATCGATACTGCACTTGGGTGGGCTGGGCTGGGCCAGGCGGAGGTGCAAAACGCAGGTGCTAGCAGGTATCTGGGCTGATCCCGCTAACACTGCGTTTTTGGGAACCCTAAACTGCTGGGGACGCTAGTATAGATCTGATCGGATCAGATATTGATGCGTTCAGATACTATACCACTAAGGGAGGCGTATGCTGCGTGTGTGGGTGTTAGCGGTACTGGCGCTAATCTGACGCTGCCTGGGGCGACGCATATCACCGCCGGGCGATTAGGGGGCTAAACCTTTATTCGGTAATAAACGGCGGGTGCCCTGACACTATAAAAAATAAACAAACTAACCAGCGTCAACCGTAACAGTTATACGGTAATCAGTGGTGAAAGGGTTAACTAGGGGGCAATCAAGGGGTTAAAACATTTATTAGGTAGTATATGGGGGTCCCTGACGCTATAAAACGCTGACGGCGAACCCAAATATTTACCTCACTAACTAGCGTCACCAGCGACACTAATACAGCGATCAGAAAAATGATCGCTTAGTGACACTGGTGACAGGGGGTGATCAAGGGGTTAAAACTTTATTAGGGGGGGTTAGGGGGGTACCCTAGACCTACAGGGGGGTAACAGTAACTGTCCCAACACTGTAACGGTCACAAACTGACACTATGCAGTAATCAGAAAAAAAAAAAAAAAAAACTGCTGGTGTCAGTTTGTGACGGGGGGGAGGGTGATTGGGGGGGGATCGGGGGGGGATCGGGGGGGGGGGGATCGGGGGGGTTTTGTGTGCCTGGCATGTTCTACTGTGTGTGTGTGTGTGTGTTGGTGCAGTCACTCACTTGTCGTCTCTCCTCGGGCCGGAACGGAAACTACCGACCCGAGGGGAGATGACATCATTTCCTTTGCTGCTGTTTAGCATACAGCAGCAAAGGAGTGTTCCCATTGGCCGACGGCGATCGCGAGGGGGGGGCCACGAACGGATGGCCTCCCCCTCGTATCCGATCGCCGGGGGACAAAACGGGACCGCCTCGGGCGGCGGGGGGGGTCCGATCGGACCCCCCACCCGCGGAAGGCAAATCACGTACCCTGTACGTGATTTTGCCTGTCCGTGCCGCCTTGCCGACGTACATCGGCATGAGGCGGTCGTCAAGTGGTTAATGCCGGTGTCTCTGTTATGCTACTGTTCCATGACAGACACTGATCTCCGCTCAGAGCTGTGCTGTCCTGAGAAGGCACACTGATGGAAATTAATAGCATTCACTGATGAGCACTGATAGAAGCACTGATAGAAGACACTGATGGGCACTGATTGATGGGCACTGATAGAAGGCACTGATGGGCACTGATAGAAGGCACTGATGGGCACTGATAGAAGGCACTGATAGAAGGCACTAATGGGCACTGATAGGAGGCATTTATGGGCACGAATGGGCACTGATAAGAGGAATTTATGGGCACCAATGAGCACTAATGGGAGGAATTGATGGGCACTGATAGAAGGCACTAATGGGCACTGATAGGAGGCACTGATAGAAGGCACTGATGAGCACTGATAGGAGGCACTAATGGGCACTGATAGGAGGCACTGATGAGCACTGATAGACCACATTGATGAGCACTGATAGGCAGCACTGGTAGGAGGCACTAATGTGCACTGATAGGCTGCACTGATAGGTGGTACTGATGGGCACTGAAGAACACTGATAGGCAGAACTCAGGCAGTATTGATGGGCTTTGATTGGCAGAATTGAAGAGTACTGATAGGTGGCACTGATGGACGCTGTTATTTGGCATTAATGAGCACTGATAGGTGGTGCTGATAGGCAGAATTGATGGGCACTAATAGGCGGCATTAATGAGCACTGATACTTAACACTTGTAGGTGGAAGTGATGGGCACTGATAGGCGGCATTGATGAGCACTGATAGGCAGCATTGATGGGCACTAATGATTGGGGCACTGGTTATCAGTGTAAACAATTTACTGACATTCTTGACAATTAACGGCAGTCCTTTCCTAACACAGACACAGCGTGGGAGGAAAGGGGTGCAGATAACCGGCATGTCTGTTTACATGTGATCAGCTGATCACATGGTAAAGGGCCGCTGTGATTGCGCTGGATGCATGTCCCAGGGGTCATGCGGGAAGCACAGTTTTGGGAGGATGTCCATGGACACCCTCCCAAAATTGGTGGCCTGTTGCAAACAAAAGATGGCTCAGCAACAAATTAATGATTTGGTTTGAGAAACTGAAACATAAATAAGGCCCTGTCAAAATAAAATAAAAGACAATGCCCCAAAAGAAATAAAAAAACTCAAAACACCTCTCTAAAACACAGCCTACTATTTATTTAGTTATTTATTTATGTATTTTTTTTTTTTTAAGGCTCCAGTGTGAATGCACTCAGGCTTTCACACTGGAGAGAAGGAAGAGGCTCTTTACAGGTGCTATGCAGGCGCTATTGTTAGCGCTGTAGAGCCTGTAAAGCGCCTCAGTCCACTTACTGGTCCTTTTAACCCTGCCAGGGCCTAGACATTGGTCACATGACTGGGCAACTAAGGAATTTTGAATTTATGTACAGAAAAGGTAAAGTTTTCCATTTAATAATGTTTTTGAAATATATACAGTATACATTTGTGTTTTTAATTTGAAATGTAGGTCCTCTTGAAGGGGCACATACATGGCCCAGGTTTTACAAGCAAAGAATCTGAGTTTCTTGTATCCAGTGGATGAGGATTTTGTTTCTGCCATTTTTCAGATTTGATCATGATGTTGCTTCCCCTTGTGCAGTGATGGAAAAACAAGCATTTTTAAGTTATACTCCATGTCAGGTCATTCCTCAAGTTCCTGCCCCCTCCAAATTGGTTGCTGCAGTATTACCTTCATGTACCTACATATGTATAGCAATCATGAGTTTGTAAATGCATTAAAGTGGTTGTAAACCCTTACATACCGATATACCTAGTAAAGTGACTGGTGATGTACACAGATGAAACAAATCCTTCTACATAAGTTGTACCTGATTATCTGCAATCATCTCTTCTCTACATTCATTTAAAGTGCAGAATTTACAGTGCCTTGAAAAAGTATTCATACCCCCTGAAATATTCCATATTCTTCTTTGCAAAATAGCTCAGGCTCTGTCAGATTGGATGGAGAGCGTCTGTGAACAGCAATTTTCAAGTCTTGCCACAGATTCTCAATTGGATTTAGATCCTGACTTTGACTGGGCTATTCTAACCTATGAATATGCGTTGATCTAAACCATTCAATTGTAGCTCTGGCTGTATGTTTAGGGTCATTGTCCTGCTGGAAGGTGAACCTCCACCCTAGTCTCAAGTCTTCTGCAGACTCTAACAGATTTTCTTCTAAGATTGCCCTGTATTTGGCTCCATCCATCTTCCCATCAACTCTGACCAGCTTCCTTGTCCCTGCTAAAGAAAAGCATCTCCACAGGGTTTCTCGCAAACTGCAAACGGGACTTCTCATGGCTTATTTTCAACAATGGCTTTCTTCTTGCCTCACTTCCATAAAGGCCAGATTTGTGGTGTGCATAACTAATAGTTGTCCTGTGGACAGTTTCCCCCACCTAAACTGTGGATCTCTGCAGCTCCTTCATAGTTACCATGGGCCTCTTGGCTGCTTCTCTAATAAATGCTCTCCTTGCCCGGCCTCTCAGTTTAGGTGGACGGCCATGTCTTGATAAGTTTGCAGTTGTGCCATACTCTTTCCATTTTCAGATGATGGATTGAACAGGGCTCCATAAGATATTCAAAGCTTGAGATATTTTTCTATAATCTAACCCTGCTTTAAACTTCTCCACAACTTTATCCCTGACCTGTCTGGTGTGTTTCTTGGCCTTCGTGATGCGCTTTGTTCACTAAGGTTCTCTAACAAACCTCTGAGGGCTTCACAGAACAGCTGTATTTATACAGAGATTAAATTACACACAGGTGGACTCTATTTACTAATTAGGTGACTTCTGAAGGTAAATGGTTCCACTAGATTTAAGTTAGGGGTATCAGATTAAAGGGGGCTGAATACAAATGCATGCCACACTTTTCACATATTTATTTGTAAAAAATGTTGAAAACCATTTATCATTTTCCTTCCACTTCACAATTATGTGCCGCTTTGTGTTGGTCTATCACCTACAATCCCAATAAAATCCATTTATTTTTGTGGTTGTAACATGACAAAATGTGGAAAATGTCAAGGTTAGGCTGTATAAAGCTTGTCTGAGCTGTCAGAATGAAAGGGGGTGGAGAGCTAAAGTTACACTATGCAGAGAGTTGATTGCAGGGAAGGGACACACACCCTTCACACAGCACAGAAGAAAAGAGCTGAGGTTTTGCATTCTCCAGCTTTAGTAAATCAACCCCAGTATGTGGAATCCCTGCAGAAGCTGCAAATCACTGTAGTAGGCACCACTACTACAGTGATCTCCACTGGTATCCAGGTCCTGTGCTGAGCAGCTGCCCTGCTACATTGTGAACATAGGAGATTGCTCACTTCACTTGGCATGGGGATCATTTAAGGAACACTTTGCATTTTCTCAATGAATGTAAAACATCCTCTGATTGGATGAGGTGGAGGCAGGTGGTAAGGTGGGACATGATCTCATCTCATTTATTCAGAGAACATTTTTCATTCATTGGGATAAATGGTGAATGGTGCCCATGTCAAATGAGTGACCTAAGCAGCACAGTAGACACTTGGCACAGGACCCGTAAGCTAGGGGAAATCATGGTATTAGCAGTGACTGCTACAGTGATTTCCAGCTTCTGCAAGGATTAACAGGTATGGCACATACATATTTGCATTGGTCCAAGCTGTAACTGTGTAAAAATTGGACCCCAGCTTTAATGGTATTGTTGATAAATTTTGCTTTGTGCTCTGTGTTGGTAAACATTACTGTGCATGCTTGGAACAATTGCTTTTTATTTTCACATGACTATGTTAACCCATTAACCCAATTTATGAATCTGCAATTCTTAGCAAAAAGATGAAGAATATATTAGAACCATAACTGAGGTTGGACACTAGAGAATGGGCAATAAACAAAATGTTGTGCTTGTTTTATTTTACTATTACAAAATAACATGGTTATATATTTCATCTCTATTGCTCACTGAACAGATGTTTAAAACAATGCAAATGTTCTGCGAGTAAACAAACAGCAGTGCGCTCATGAACCCAAGAGGAGGTAAACTAGCCCTGTGTTTTATTTAGATTTGAACAAGGAATTGTCAACAATTACAAGGCTGTACTCAACAATGATCTTCAAAAAATAGATGACTTTACTTACACTCTAGAAATCTATGAACACTTCCTCAGTGCATATCACAAATACATTTATTATTGCTTTTGGAGTATTGACCTTAATTTTATGAAGTGTTTTGTCCATGATCTATTATTAGCATGGCATCTCCTATTTTATTACAATTGTAAGATCAAACGCTCAAATAAATTAAAGTGGTTGTAAGGGCTGAAGTTTTTTTTAATCTTCATGCATTCTATGCATGAAGGTAAAAAACCTTCAGTATGCAGCACCCCCCCCCCCCCCAGCCCCCGTAATACATACCTAAGACAAATCTTGATCCAGTGATGTGCACAAGATCCCTGGCTCTCTGGTCTCTCCCTCCTCATAGGCTGAGATGCAGCAACAGGAGCCATTGGCCCAAGCTGCTGCCAATTACAGCCAATGAGGCAGGAGCAGGGGGGAGGGCTGAGCCACTCCCTCTGTGTCTTTGTCTTATGGACACAGAAGGCTGGCTCAGGAGTGGGCACGCATGAGTTCCCCCACAGCAAGCGGCTTGCTATAGGGGCACTGAGCAAGAGAGAGAGGCCCAGAGTGCTGGCAGTTGACCTGAGAAGAGGAGGATCAAGGCTGCTCTGTGCAAAACAACTGCACAGAGCAGGTAAGTATAACAAGTTTTTTATTTTTATTTTTTATTTAAAAAATTCCATTATAATCACTTTAATAGCATCAATTGTGAAGTCTGTTGACAAAACCTATCCAAACCTAAAACTGTCCTTTATTAAATGGTGGGTATGCTGGCATCATGCCCACTATAAATAGTCATATAGAATAAGAATAAGAGATTACTGGATCATGAAAACAATTTTATCAATTCCTCCGTGTGTGGAAAAGTAATTGCAAGTAAAGATTTTTTTTTTACTTATTCTTTTTTGTACTCTACATATTGCACTTAGTTGAAATAAGACACATCATACTATTTTACATCCACTCCACCATGGATGTTTATTTAAAAGCAAAGTTCACCTTTTGGGGAATATTTCTGCAGAAAAAAAGCGATTTTTTTTTCCACACCTGTGCAAAACATTGCACCTGGGATCAGCATTGTACCTGTGATCAGCAGATCATGGGTGTAATGCCAAGCCCCTACAAACGCTCAGTTTAGATGTTGCCCATACCTCCCATACAAGCAGTCAGTTACTGAGCAGGAAGATCAATGAACTACAAGAGGACTCACCAGCACCCTCTCAGTTCATTGAGAACTACAAGTTGTCTTACACAGAACTCTGGGAATGAATGATGTGGCTATATGGGCAAGGCCCGCACATCTGCACTGTTTTTAAATTGTAACAGTGGGTACAGGGAAAAGAATCCCCATCCGCTGTCACAGGGGGAAAATCGGGGGTGAAGGGTGGACTGCTAAAGCATGTTATACGTTACTCCCCAAATATGGGTGTAAGGTCTAACATGCTCCCAAAGGTGAACTTGTCCTTTTAAGTTGATTTCAGCAGATTTGTCAAACCTAACCTTTGGGAAATTTAGCTAATAATAGTAACTTTTTTTTCTTACATTTAGGCCCCTTTGATACCAGTGGACCGATCGGGTCCATCTGTCCATTTTTCAGGCTGACCCGATCGGACCACCCCTTGTTCTGGCAGGTGTGGCTGTTTAGGCAACCTATGTATGCGGTCAATGATTAGTTCTCCTAGAGGAGTATCTGGAAGAAAGACCAACATTAATTGAGATAAGTATTCCTTTAATGCAGATTGCTGGATGGATTCTGATATGCCTCTGATCTTTAAGTTGTTACTTCTGGAATGATGCTCCAAATCTGCAATTTTTTATTTCATCCATTCTATATCCTCTGCTTCCTCACCCTGTGCATCCACTAGGTCATTGAAAGAGGAGGTCACTTCCCCCATTTTGGCTTCTATATTTGTGACTCTTTCCCCTAGATAAGATATTTCAGTTGTGAAGTGCTGCATAATTCTGGTTATGTCAGAGTGAATTGAGGATTGTAGTGACAGTAGCATATCTCTCAGTGTTGTGTCTAAAACTGGTTGATTTGAGGTAGGATATGCAGCGATTGAGTTAGAGAGAGCAAGGTTCATGGGAGTTGGCTGTATAGCAGGGCTCACCTCAGCTTCCTGGTCTGTGTCTTTTGACAACCGCAGCTTGGACTTTGCAGGCCTTGAGGAGGGTGTGGATGCTGAGGAGCTGCTGCCGGCATGTGAGGGATAAGAGGATTTCCCTTCACAGCGTTTGCCCGTGTGTAAGCTGAGGCCGGGCTGCCTCACGTTGTGGTCTTGCGGCCTCTGGTGCCATCTTGGAAAGCCTGTGTCATGGACACACTACTTCCAGTCCTGCAACAGGGCTCAGGCGCATCCCCGCCAACAGGTCCCCAGTAACAAACAGGCGTGCGCCAATGCGCATGCACATGCGCCAGTCGCGGAGATCGTGCACGCGCGCGCGCACAGTAACGCGGCTTTGTCGCCCAGTGGCCTTTAAGAGGGGCTTCCACCGTTCAGCTCTTGCTTTTTGATCTGCAGCTTCACCTGTGACCTGTTCCTGTAATCTGCATCTGATCACCTTTTGACCTTGCTCTCTGACTACGCTGCTGTCTCCAATCCTGAACCTTGGCTTTCCTTGACCCTGATCCTGTTTGCTTGCCTGCCTAATATCCTGCTACCGGAACCAGCCTGAACTTGACCATTCCTTGCCTGACGATTCTGTTGAACTGATCCGCTGTGTATGATCCGGCTTGTTTGACCTTGCTTCTGCCTGCTGTGCACACCCATGTGCGTTTGCTGCTTCTTGGCGCACCTGCATCCAGCCGACCTGTATCCAGCTCACCTGCATCAAGCTGACCTGCATCAAGCTGACCTGCATCCAGCTTACCTGCATCCAGCTCACCTGCATCCAGCTCACCTGCATCCAGCTCACCTGCATCCAGCTAACCTGCTCCCTGCTGACCTGCATCCAGCTTACCTGCAGCCTGCTGACCTGCATCCAGCTTACCTGCACCCGGCACTCCAACCAGTTCCAGTGCCTCCCAGTGGACATCATCTCCGGTTCCAGAGAATCCACCAGGCACTCATACCCCACTGTGCTACCATGGTCACTGTCCTCAACTCCAGTGATCTGGGAACCAGGGCTGTACATACGAGGTACATGTCAGTATCAAACAGCCATGCCTGAGCCTGCAAGAGGGACCTCCGCTACTGATGAAATCTGCCAATTGCTCTCTGTCCTCACTCAAGAGGTGAAATCCCTCCAGGACAGCTATGAACACCTTGAGAGACAAGTGCAGTCCCGGACGAGTATTACAAACCTTCCTTTCAGCGGATTGTCGTCAGAGGCTTCCCCCACACTCCCTGTAATAATGTTATCTCCAGAACCTAGGGTCCCAATTCCGGAAAAGTTTTCTGGGGATCGAAGCAAGTTTCAGGCTTTTCGCAATGCATGCGAGCTGTACTTTTCCTTACTACCTATAACCTTTTCATGGGAAAACACCAAGGTGGGGTTTGTTGTCTCACTTCTGCTGGGAGATCCACAAGCCTGGGCTCATCACCTGCTGGAAGAACACCAAGTTTCTCTGAACTCTTTGTCATCCTTCTTCGACGCAATATCACTTCTATATGATAACCCCCAATGAACTTCCACTGCCGAAGCTGCTCTTAGTACACCCCTGCAAGGCCGCAGAGTGCTAGAGGACTATGTAACAGACTTTAGGCGCTGGAGCGCAGATACCCAGTGGAATCATGCAGCTTTACGGCACCAGTTTCGCCTAGGCTTGTCAGAAGAATTAAAAGATGAACTGGCTCGGGTTGGTGTACCAAATTCTCTGGAATCCTTGATTACCTTAACTATTCAGATAGACCATTGTCTTCAGGAATGCAGGATGGAGAGGGTGACCCAGCAGTCTCAACCAACTTGGATGTTACCCCAAGTGCCGACAATCTTTCGTCCTGTTCCTCTCGGACCGGTCCCAGTTAATCCTACACCAACCAAACTAATACCGGACTTTCATAAAACTGGGCAGGTCGGAATAATGAGAACCGCATTATCCGCCGAGGAGCGACTACGTCGGCAACAGCTCAACCTTTGCTTGTACTGCGGGGGAACTGGCCATTATGTACATTCATGTCCTACCAAGTATCGTAGATCTTCACCCATCCCATCACACAGTCACCCAGCTCCCTCTACTCACCTGGCTATTCCCATCACCCTTCAGTTGTCCGGAAAGACTGTGTCTGTTACTGCAATAATAGACTCTGGTGCATGCAGTTGTTTTATTGATTTGAACTTTGCCAATCAACAACGCATTCCACTCCAACACAGGGCTCAAGGACTTTCCGTTTTCTTGGTGCATGGATACCGAATTAAATCTGGCCAGGTGACTCAAGAGACTCCTTCACTGCCTGTAGTTACTGTCTCAAACCACAAGGAGCTGCTTAAGTTTGATGCAATTGCTTCCCCTTTGTTCCCGGTCATCTTAGGTCTACCGTGGCTTCAGGCCCACAACCCGCAGATTGATTGGGGCTCCAGAGAAATCAAGTTTCAGTCTCTTTACTGCCAAGGACACTGTCTGCCCTTACCTCCCAAGTTATCTGGCCCTTTGCTGAGTCTGGAAGCTGACTCAGAATTACGCTCAGCGGTACCCGAACAGTACCACGAGTTCTTAGACGTTTTTTAGTAAACAAGGGGCAGAGACACTTCCTCCTCATCGTTCCTACGATTGCCCGATTGAGTTACTGTCCGGACCTGAAATCCCCTTCGGGCGGATTTTCCCCCTGTCTGAGCAGGAGTTGGAAGTGTTAAAGGAATATGTTGATGAAAACGTTAAGAGGGGGTTCATCAGGCCATCCACCTCTCCGGTTGGGGCAGGGATCTTTTTTGTGGAGAAGAAGGACCACTCATTGCGTCCTTGTGTGGACTTCCGGTATCCCTTACCCCTGGTTCCTGAGCTTTTTCAGAGGCTAAGAACTACTGTTGTGTTCACCAAACTCGATCTTCGTGGGGCCTACAATTTGGTTCGCATATGTGCAGGGGACAAGTGGAAGACGGCCTTCCGTACCAGGTTTGGCCACTATGAATACCTAGTGATGCCCTTCGGCCTGTGTAATGCCCCTGCTACCTTCCAGCACCTGATAAATGATATCTTCAGAGACTATCTGGACATCTTCGTCATAGCCTACTTAGACGATATCCTGATCTTTTCCTCATCTTTGGATCAGCACCGGAAACATGTCAAGATGGTACTCTGCTGACTCCGTCAGCATGGGCTATATGCCAAACCAGAAAATTGCGAGTTCGAGCGGCAGAGTATCCAATTCCTTGGCCTGGTAATTTCCACAGAGGGGTTCAACATGGACCCACAAAAGGTTACAGCTGTCCTGGACTGGCCTACACCCTCGGATAAGAAGGGGGTGCAACGTTTTGTTGGCTTCGCCAATTTTCACAGAAGGTTTATCAAGGGATTTTCTGCAATTATCTCCCCGATCACCCAGCTAACAAAACAAAACGTCCGATTCCAGTGGAATCCCCAGGCTCAAGCCGCCTTTTCTACCCTAAAGGGACTTTTTACCTCTGCCCCCATCTTGAGCAACCCGGATCCCTCTCTTCCTTACCTACTCGAGGTTGATGCCTCAGAAACAGCCGTGGGGCAGTTATTTCTCAGCGTCAAGGACTCAAGGATCTCATGCACCCCATAGCTTTCTTCTCCCGGAAGCTTTCGCCTGCCGAGAAGAATTACGATGTAGGTGACCGTGAACTTCTGGCCATTAAAGCCGCGCTCAAAGAATGGTGATATCTGCTAGAGGGAGCTGCACATCCCATACTTATCTACACGGATCATAAAAATCTGGAATATTTACGAACTGCCAAACATTTGAAGCCGCGCCAAGCACGATGGGTGTTATTGTTTTCCAGATTTTCATTTCACATCACCTACCAGCCAGGATCAAAGAACATCAAGCCTGACGCTCTCTCTCGGATGTACGATGACCCCAAGGAAACTTCAGTCCCTGACACCATTTTATCCCTGGGCAACTTTCTGCTTTTCCAGACAGACTTTATGTCCGGTCTAAAACAAGCCTCAGAGGGGGTGTCCGGTCCTCCAGGATCAACCTTGATACCCAGGGATGGGATGCTTTGGAAGGACAGCAAAATTTTTGTGCGAGAAAGTTGCCGGACAGAAGTTCTGAGCCTGTGTCACGACCACCCACTGGCCGGACATTTTGGGGTTCACAAGAATCGTGAACTAATCCAGCGCATGTTTTGGTGGCCGAAGCTTGAGGAAGATTGCAAGGACTATGTCAAATCATGTGTCATCTGTACCCAAAGCAAGTCTGCCAGGACCAAGTCCTGGGGTCTCCTCAGACCACTACCAATTCCTGACAGACCCTGGAGCATGATTGCCATGGACTTTGTAGTGGAACTACCCCCTTCTGAAGGACATAGAGCTATCTTTGTAGTGGTTAATCATTTGTCTAAGATGGCCCACTTCATACCCCTAAAGAGTACTCTGTCTGCTTTGGAAACCGCCTGGGTGTTCGTCAGGGAGATCGTAAGGCTGCACGGGGTACCAACCAACATTGTATCTGACGGGAGTCCAGTTCACCTCCCGCTTCTGGAGGTCACTATGCCAAATCCTGAAAATTGAGCTTTCCATGTCATCTGCTTTCCACCCCCAGACTAACGGACAAACTGAGAGGACGAACCAAACCCTGGAACAGTACATCCGTTGCTTTACCTCGTTTGTCCAGGATGATTGGGTAGCACTTTTGCCTCTAGCGGAATTCGCTTTCAACAATGGCAGCTATTCAGCCACAGGTCAGTCACCATTCTTTGCAAACTATGGGTTCCATCTTGTCTTCCTGCATAACATTATCCCGGAATCTCCAGTTCCAGCAGTACAAAGCACTGTCGAATTCCTGGGTCGCAACAACAAGTTGTTGCAAGAAGCGATGGCCAAAGCGCAAGAAACCAACAAGAGGCTTTATGACAGGAAGAGAAGAGGTGAATTACGTCTCCAACCAGGTGATCAGGTGTGGTTATCTATCACCAACCTCAAGATGGCTTGCCCTTCAAAAAAGCTGGCACCCAAATTCATTGGCCCTTTCCCAGTTAAAAGGAAATTGAATGAGGTCTCCTATGAACTTACCTTGCCTGAGTCGCTCAAAGTGCACCCAGTGTTTCACGTGTCTCTGCTTAAACCCACAGTACCTGACCCTCCCAGACAGAGGATCGGGGCCACCCGAACCTGTTATTATTAATAAGGACGAGGAGTATGAAGTGGAGGCTGTCGTAGACTGCAGGAGGAGAGGTAACCAACTTCAATTTTTAATCAAGTGGAAGGGGTATGGACCAGAGGAGAACTCATGGGAACCTAAGCAAAATGTGCATGCCCAAGAACTGATCTAGGCCTTCTTCTGCAGACATCCACAGAAAAGAGCTCTTTTGGGCACCCGGAGGTTGCTCTTAAGGGGGGGCAATGTCATGGACACACTACTTCCAGACCTGCAACAAGGCTCAGGCGCATCCCCGCCAACAGGTCCCCAGTAACGAACAGGCGTGCGCCAATGCGCATGCACGTGCGCCGATCGCGGAGATCGTGCGCGCACAGTAACACGGCTTTGGCGCCCAGTGGCCTTTAAGAGGGGCTTCCACCGTTCAGCTCTTGCTGTTTGATCTGCAGCTTCACCTGTTCCTGTAATCTGCATCTGATCACCTTCTGACCTGGCTCTCTGACTACACTGCTGTCTCCAATCCTGAACCTTAGCTTTCCTTGACCCTGATCCTGTTTGCTTGCCTGCCTGATCTCCTGCTACCAGAACCAGCCTGAACTTGACCATTCCTTGCCTGCTGATTCTGTTGAACTGATCCGCTGTGTATGACCCGGCTTATCTGACCTTGCTTCTGCCTGCTGTGCACACCCACGTGCGTTTGATGCTTCTTGGTGCACCTGCATCCAGCCGACCTGCATCCAGCTGACCTGCATCCGGCTTACCTGCACCCTGCTGACCTGCATCCAGCTCACCTGCATCCAGCTCACCTGCACCCTGCTGACCTGCATCCAGCTTACCTGCAGCCTGCTGAACTGCATCCAGCTTACCTGCACCCGGCACTCCAGCCAGTTCCAGTGCCTCCCAGTGGACATCATCTCTGGTTCCAGAGAATCCACCAGGCACTCATACCCCACTGTGCTACTACGGTCACTGTCCTCAACTCCAGTGATCTGGGAACCAGGGCTGTACAAGAGGTCTCCCTCTGCACGTCAGGCTCACATACGAGGTGCCAGCCTGTCTGTCGGAAGTCGGAAAGAACTCCGTTAGTTTCTGTGAAGTAAAGCGGTCTTTCCTCTGCTTAGACATGCTCCTTGGTGCCTCGGGGATCTGAGAGGGATGTTTGTTGGAGATGTTGGGAGGTTTTCTCGTTGCTGTCATCCTGAAAAGCCGCCGATGCCTGGAGCCGATTCAGCTAGCAGCCATCTCGGTCGGCTTCCAGCCACACCCCTTAGACCACCCCTTGTTATCTATGGGGTGGCGGATGTCAGCGGACATATGTCTGATCCGCTAAAAACAGATGTATGGGGATCTGTTCCCCATCTGTCTGGGGGATTGGATCGGGTGATAATCGGATGGAAACGGACAGTCAGTCCATTTCCTTCTGACCGCCCCATAGAGAACAGCGGGATGTGCCCATGTCCACTCTGCATAGCGGAGAGGACATGGACCTGTCATCCTCCTGCTCAGCACGGATCAGGTGAGAGAACATGGGGGACTGAGCAGGTGGATCTGCTTTGACTAATTCTGCTCCATCTTCAAGGGGCCTAACAAGAAAAGTTTAGGTGCTTGGCAGTCTTTGGTTTCTATACTGTCTGAGCCAGTGACCTTTGAATCAAGCATGCAGCAAGCCAGAGCTATGTCATAGCTCCCGTTCTTTATGCCAGATTAGTAACTCTGAGAATATTGAAAGAAGAGGTTCATACTGCATAAAAAATAATGTCAAACACAATAAACAAGTTACTATGTTCCTGATAAGGCAAATGCTATGTAACCCCATGTATACTGTATGTGCTTATGCTAAACTGTAAACAATAATTTTTTCACATGGTTATTTATCTTGAGAATACCTTACATACAGTATATTTAAAAAACTGAGGCAACATGGCTGTAATCACTGCATAGTTGATGTGACCTAATTTTTATTGTAAATTGAGATCACTTTATTTTGAAATGTACAAGGGTGTATATGCAGTGCCATTGTATTATGCAAATTGCCAAGCTGTAAAAATGACAGTGACATGTTAATCAATGAGCTGTCATCCTGTGAACATTTTCTATTATGCCTGGCCTAAAACATATTCTTTCATTTTGCCTAAGCAAGAGGCATGTGGGTATTTTTCTCCTGTTTTAATGGTATTCTCAAAAGGTCAACATTTAACTGTGATCCATATATCTGACACCACTTCTTTCAAAGTAGAAAATATCCAACACTTAGGGGCAGGCATCAAACCTTTTCCTTATAATGAGCTTCAATAACATTTCAAGAACACTGTGGAACAATTGCAGAGGCTAAAGAAATGCATATTTCCATTTTGTTAATGTGATATATGAGCAACCACCATTTTAGCATAATTAAAGCAGAAATCTATACAGAGCACCACATCGTATCAAATGCCATATTTTCAATAATACACTCATTGGCACACTTATAAGAATTGCAAATGTCTGTTGGAAGTATATATATATATATATATATATATATATATATATATATATATATATATATATATATATATATATATATATATATATATATATATATATATATATATATATATATATACTGTATGCACACACATACAAATACATACAGTTGACTTTCAAAACTATCAAGAACCACTCTCAAATTATACAGTTCTCAGGCTCTCTAGGTGTGCTTGAAGAGATCCTCTAGGTACTATCACCTTTTGTATTTATATACTTCACATTTTGCCTGATATGTGCAGTTTAAAGCTAGCTTCACATTCACGCTTTGCAGTAACACATGGTAAAACCTATTTTATTGCACCTTACCACAGTACACAGCATTTTTCTGTGGTTCACTTTGGTGTTTCATTAGCTGTGGTGTGCTGACAGACCACTGAAAATGAGTAGTCTGTTTTAATTCAATACTTGTTAACACATGAAATACTGTATGTTAACTTACATGTGGTAGCACACTGCAGCAGTGTACAAAAGTGTAAATGAGTCCTAAAGAGTACATAGTAATTTTATGTTTATTCTCTTTCTTGTTCTTATTACCACAGCAAACTCATCAATAAATACAGCAAGAGGATGGGAGAAGGAAAAGCATATTCTTTCTCTGTAGGCTTTCGAACAATGGACTATACACTCTAATAGCAGCTAGGTTTGACATGTCAGCTAGCACTTCAAGATAGTGGAACCTATTTACTGCTATGGGCTGTCTACCATTTTGCACATTGGATGAACATTTTGTAACCTGAAAGAGCAGGGACCAAATGAGAAGTGATTATGTGCTTCTAGTTGGCCACCATTAAAAAGAATGCATTGGCTAGGCGGCTAGGCATAGATTAATTTTGAATGTGGCTTTCTCTTTTGTATGGTATCTTCTAGCTTTATCTTTGCTTTGTCTTCTAGCATTAATCAGCATGTACTCTGCTTTTGTCTTTATCTGCTGTATTAAAACGAAGCCTTCAACAAGGTGAATACCTGTCTGGAAAGCCATTGATAAATGCAACCCTGTCCAACTGCAAGGTTGCATACTAGTTTCAAGGAAGTCATCTCTCTCATAGTAATAATGAGCTTGGCTGCTCTTGGCCTGCAGCTAGGGAGTATGCAATGGCATTTTCCTGAATTTAAAGGCCAAATGCAACTGGCTTTAGTTTGGGGACATTTGGGCTAGCATATCAAAAGTTAGGATGCCGAATATGAACCCAAATTAACTCAATGGGAGCTGAATCTGTCAAATCAATTTTCTAAAATAAAATGAAAAAAAAAAATACAGTTTTGCAGGAGCAGTGAATATAATAATGAAAGTGCAACAATAAGAATGGACAATTCCTTTAAAAAATCTGTTTGGGATTCCCTGAACCTGCCTGTAAAGTGGCACATCTCTACTGTGTAAACAAAGTCAGTGAATTTGCATTTACAAGCTTTATTTTATAAATAATGCAGTGGGGACCCCCAAAATTCATACTAGACCTTCATCAAGGGAAAAGTGAATTCATGGCATTTTCTTTAAGTCACTTTTGCTATACAGTATATGTAAAACAAAGAAAAAAGGGCATTGAGTCCAAACAAAGCAATAATAGACCCTTTACAACTGGGATGGATCTTAGGGGGTCCCCATAGATAATAAAAATGTATCGTCCCCCTAAAATTCATACCAGACCCTTCAGAACTGGAATGGACGTTAAGGAAAAACCCTGCAGAAAAAAATGGCTTGGGGTCTGCCTCCATCCATAATCCATACCAGATCCTTAATATGGACACACAACTTGGCAACCCAGGAAAGGGGCTACAGCTATGCTACTGCACCCCCCCCCACCATGCCAAGTCACATTCCTTCTTAACTTAAGGGGGGGGGGTAAGTGGGCCCCCAGGTATCCATCCATCAGTAAGGGAAAAAAGGATAAAAAGGGGGGAAAAAGTCAGTTAAAAAAAACACACACATAGATTTTTTTATTACACAAGGGCTTTAGTAAAAAGTACCCCCTCCCAATAAAAAAATCCAGTGTTGTCAATTCAGCATCAGAGAAAAAAAGATATACCTGTGCTCAAATCCCAATAGCTTGAACATGCATTTAAATTATCAGGTGCTAAAGGCGTGTGACCACATATTAACACTACAAATTCTGGATGGGCCCTCTGCACACTGCTATACACCCTCTCCAGCAAACAGTTGGCTGGCTTAAGCATGTATTGCAATATGTGTGAACTAAAAATCTCTGTTTTTCATTGCATAGTTTGCTGGAGAGAGTGTATAGCAATGTGCAGAGGGTCCATTCAGAATTTTTACATCTGGCCTCTAGATACACATCCCAAAACTTGGTGACACCCAGATGCTGCTAAGATACTCACCATCACTGTAACTTGTAGTGGAGGTTTTTAACCTTGGCCTGTGGTTACACAGTGGATAGAAGCTTGAAGAACTACCCCATATTCCAAAAGAATTGGCAACAACTGGTCATAATATTATTGTGTCTATCTTTTGTATACCTATAGAGCTTGGCTCTAGTTCTCTTCCTAAATAAGCGGGCAGCGACCAGTGAAACGCGTCAAAATCACAGCAAGCAACCCATCACCTAACCTCAGTAGGGATGATGAGGCAACTACCATTCAGTACCATACAAATTCTGTGTATATGTTAATGTTAATGTCTGAAGTGACATGTGCCCTTTCATTGTTTAAATGCTTTTATACTTTGTACAATAAATATTTGACATTTTATTATAAATCAAGTGGTAACCTTAAAGTTCCCAATGTCATTTTTAGGGTTATTTTTGCACAGATTCTTTCCTAGGATGTGGTACCGGAGACTTTGTGTTCAAGATTCAGAAGGTCCTTTTGGGTATTCCTTCCTCTCATCCATTACTTTCTAAATTATGATTATACCAATCACATCTACATTTATATTATATTGTGTTTATATTGTGTTTTGTTGTAGTGTAAACTAATTGGACATATTTGGTTTATAGCCATTGCCTGGTTCGGTCAGTAATGTTACCACCAGCCTGCCCCTTTGCTTGTATGGCAGGTTAATTTGTTGCCATGTAAGTGAATGGGACTAAAGAGATCACTGGTTGTTAAGGACTCGGTGGTGCCTGCACCCAATGGCATCCTTAACAACCATTAATAGATGGAAGTTGTAAAGTATAATAGCAGTAGTAATATCTCCATTATACGTGATGTTTGACTCCCACTATGAAGGTTCAGGCATTCTTCCGAACCCTTTAACAACCAAGGTTCAGTCTGAACTTTTGTTTGTAGAAAAAATAAAAAAACTGCGCTTAGAGACTAGCAAGCTGCCAACACTTCACTAGACACATGAAAAAATATATGAAAATCTATAAACAATAATTAGTGTAGCGCTCAAAAATGGTGAAAAAAAAAATATATGTATATATATATAATATATATTGTAAAGGACTAGCGTCAAATGTAGAGCTTTAAGGACACCACTCACTCACTGGTTCTTCTTTTTAAGGGCTTTGTTTGCCCATTTTTATTAAAAGAAAGTTCGGCAAACAAACATAGGTTTCCCTCGCAGGGGTTTTCAGCATTCTATTTTCCATCAACAAAATGACATTCAGCCTAATTGGCTCACACTTGCAGCACTGCTACTCTGGCCTTACACTTTAGGCCCTTGTCTGTCTCGTACAGAATGTTTCACCGACCAACTTGGTGCATATAGCTAGCAACCTCTTGCTGCACTGGCTCCCCTGACTCCTGGTACTCAGACTTCCTATCTGCTGGGGTGGAGTCCACAACCATGGTCAGGTTACTACTAAAAGCCCAGCACACACCTGACCAATCAGTATGCTGGCTGTTCTCAAAATCAGGACCCAGGACTGGGGATTTCATCCCGACCGGATCTCTCAGAAATCACCGAGCTCCAGGTCCCGAAATGGAAAGAACAGTTTCCTCTTCATCTTCTTCTAAAAGCTCCCTGGAACTCCTCAACCCATCCAGTTGAGAATTCTGGGTCACAACCACCTTCTAGAGCAACGCTCTGCCACTATATACATATATATATATATATATATATATATATATATATATATATATATATATATATATATATATATATATATATATATATATATATATATATATATATATATATATATAAGCTTTGGAGTTATGACTGTTCTCTCAGTTTGATGCATTACCTTGGACTCACTAGCCCCACCTGCTGCCAGCTGTTGACTTTCTACAATCAAAGCAGCCCATAAATAGCAGCACTTCCTATCTCTCAGTGCCCGTTTGTGTGGACTAGCTCCCTGGGTGTTGTGACTGCTTTGTGACTCTGAATACTGTATATGAACTTCTGCCTGAATTCCTGACTACTCTCTAGCCTGCTGATTTTGTACTTCACCGCCAGCTCGTGTATGACCTTTGCCTGCCTGACCACTCTCTGGATTTTGATCGTGTACTGCTTTGCCTGATCTGTTGCCAACTTGATCTTTACCTGAAACCTCAGCACACAAGATCCACTTCGGACACTACCTATCACAGGTACCTTACATTACAAATGGGCCACAATGACAGAGGACCCTGCTGAGTAGGGATGAGCCGAACACCCCCCGGTTCGGTTCGCACCAGAACCTGCGAACGGACTGAAAATTTGCACGAACGTTAGAACCCCATTGACGTCTATGGGACTCGAACGTTCAAAATCAAAAGTGCTCATTTTAAAGGCTAATTTGCATGGTATTGTTCTAAAAAGGGTTTGGGGACCCGGGTCCTACCCCAGGGGACATGTATCAATGCAAAAAAACTTTTAAAAACGGCCGTTTTTTCGGGAGCAGTGATTTTAATGATGCTTAAAGTAAAAAAAAAGTGAAATATTCCTTTAAATATCGTACCTGGGGTGTGTCTATAGTATGCCTGTAAAGTGGCGCGTGTTTCCCGTGTTTAGAACAGTCCCTGCACCATATAGCATTTTTAAAGGAAAAAATCCCATTTAAAACTGCTTGCGGGTTTAATGTAATGTCGGGTCCTGGCAATATGGATGAAAATCAGTGAGACAAACGGCATGGGTACCCCCCAGTCCATTACCAGGCCCTTTGGGTCTTGTATGGATATTAACCACTTGCCTACTGGGCACTTATACCCCCCTCCTGCCCAGACCAATTTTCAGCTTTCGGTGCGCTCACAATTTGAATGACAATTACTCAGTCATGTAATACTGTACCCAAATGAATTTTTTGTCCTTTTATTCATACAAATAGAGCTTTCTTTTGGTGGTATTTGATCACCTCTGGGTTTTTTATTTTTTGCGCTATAAATAAAAAAAGACAGAAAATTTTGAAAAAAAAACGCATTTTTCTTAGTTTCTGTGATAAAATTTTGCAAATTATTAATTTTTCTTTATAAATTTTGGCCACAATTTATACTGCTACATATCTTTGGTAAAAATAACCCAAATTAGTGGAGATTATTTGGTCTTTGTGAAAGTTAGAGAGTCTACAAACTATGGTGCAAATCATAAAAAATTGATCACACCTGATGTACTGTGGCCTATCTAATTTCTTGAGACCCGAACAAGTCAGGAAAGTACAAATACCCCCCAAATGACCCCTTTTTTGAAAGTAGACATTCCAAGGTATTTAGTAAGAGGCATGGTGAGCTTTTTGATGTTGTCATTTTTTCCCACAATTCTTTGCAAAATGAAGATTTTTTTTTTCCCCCCACAAAATTGTCATTGTAATAGGTTATTTCTCTCACATGGCATGTATATACCACAAATAACGCCCCAAAATACATTCTGCTACTCCTCTTGATTATTGGGATACCACATGTGTGGGACTTTTTCACAGCTTGGCCACATACAGAGACCCAACATGCAGGGAGCACCATCAGGTGTTCTAGGAGCATAAATTACACATCTAACTTGTTTACTGCCTATTACACTTTTGAAGGCCCTGTAGCACCAGGACAATGACATGTGACACTGATGACAGATGGCACTGATACGTGGCACTGATGAAACTGACGTGGCACTGATGACAGATGGCACTGATACGTGGCACTGATGACACTGATGTGGCATTGATGACAGATGGCACTAATATGTGGCACTGATGACAGATGGCACTAATACGTGGCACTGATGACATTTGGCACTAATACGTGGCACTGACAGATGGCACTAATACGTGGCACTGATGACACTTGACACTGATGACAGATGGCACTAATATGTGGCACTAATAACACGTGGCAGTGATGACAGATGGCACTGATGACAGATGGCACGAATACGTGGCACTGATGACACGTGGCACTGATAACAGATGGCACTAATACGTGGCACTGATGACAGATGGCACTAATACGTGGCACTCATGACAGATGGCACTAATACGTGGCACTAATGACACGTGACACTAATGACACGTGACACTGATGACACGTGACACTAATGACACGTGACACTGATACGTGGCAGTGGGGAGGGATGGCACTGGGGACGGATGGCACTGGGGACAGATGGCACTGGGGAGGGATGGCACTGGGGACGGATGGCACTGGGGACAGATGGCACTGGGGAGGGATGGCACTGGGGAGGGATGGCAGTGGGGACGGATGGCACTGGGGACGGATGGCACTGGGGAGGGATAGCACTGGGGAGGGATGACAGTGGGGAGGGATGGCACTGACGACAGATGACAGCAGGGAGGGATGACAGTGGGGAGGGATGGCACTGGCGACAGATGACAGTGGGGAGGGATGACAGGAGACGCTGACGACTTTTTTTTCAGTTTTTTTTTATTACACACACCGCTGCAGCGGTTCGCTCTCTCTCCTCACACGCTGTCTCTGTGTGAGGAGGGAGAGCCGGCGATGAGAGATGATCTCATATGTTTACATATGAGAGAGGATCTCATATGTTTACATATAAGATCCTCTCTTATTGGCACCGCCGATCGCACTGTAAACGGCCAGCACAGAACTTCCGCGATGCGCGCCCACGGGAGCGCGCAATGCGGAAGTAAACAGCTGGACATCCAGGGACGGTCGCCCGGCAGATAGCGTCCGCGCTGCAGCCGTCTTTCGGCTATAGCGCGGGCGCGAAGTGGTTAAGGGGAACCCCGCACCCAAAGAAAAAAATCTTTTTTAAGCTTTTTGGAAAACATAGGGAAGGGTTATCACCCCTTTGACATTTGTTTTGCTGTCTTTCCTCCTTTTCAGAAGATTTCACCTCACTTTTTGTCCCAATGACAAATGTTTTTTGAAAATTTGGGTTTTTTTGTGGAACAAGGATTGGAAAGCATCAGTGGAAAAGAGAAATGTTTTTTCCATATTAACTCTTACAGGAGAGAATTTCCCTTCCTAGGGGTAGATTTCATCTCACTTCCTGTTGCCTCCTTCCGTTTGCAAGTAGGAGTCGTTTGTAAGTTAGATGTTTGAAAGTAGGGGCCTGTCCTATATACTCAGCAGAAATTTGGGCCTTAGGTGTTGTTGTGGCCACAACACTGTAAGCCCTCACAGGGCCCTGCTGTGAAATATTAGATCAAGAATTGTAATTACATGCCCTTGTTGAACAGGGGCAGAAAAATTGGGCCTTTGGTGGTGGTGCTGGTGCCACAACACTGTAAGTCCTCACTCGCTCTTGGTGGGTGCAGAAATGGGCCCTGCTGTGAAATATTAGATCAAGAATTGTAATTACATGCCCCTGTTGAACAGGGGCTGAAAAATTAGGCCTTAGGCACTGGTGCTGGGGCCACAACACTGCAAACCCTCACAGACACTCTAGTTGGAACACAGGAACGAGCCCTGCTGCAAAGTATTGCATCAAAAATTGTAATTACACGCCCCTGTTAAACAGGGGCTGAAAAATTGGGCCTTAGGCACTGGTGCTGGTGCCACAACACTGCAACCCCTCACAGATACTCTAGTTGGAATGCTGAAATGAGCCCTGCTGCAAAGTATTGCATCAAAAATTGTAATTACACGCCCCTGTTAAACAAGGGCTGAAAAATTGGGCCTTAGGCACTGGTGCTGGTGCCACAACACTGCAACCCCTCACAGATACTCTAGTTGGAATGCTGAAATGAGCCCTGCTGCAAAGTATTACATCAACAATTGTAATTACACGCCCCTGTTAAACAGGGGCTGAAAAATTGGGCCTTAGGCACTGGTGGTGGCGCCCAGAACCAAAAATGTTCTTACAAGCTATCAGCATGATGATTGAGGAGGAATAGAATAATTACTCAGGGATAGTCACTCAGCATCAGCATAGGCAGTCTTTGAAGGGATCTGAGATTTAAAAAAAAAAAATTCGGTTACATCAGCATCAGGTGCTTGGTAGCTGGTGGTGATCCAAGACTGATTCATTTTTATGAAGGTCAGTCGATCGAATGAGTCGGTGGACAGACGCACCCTGTGATCGTTTACAAAGCCTCCAGCAGCACTGAATGTGCGTTTCGAAAGAACGCTGGATGCAGGACAGGCCAGTAGCTCAATTGCATACTGTGCAAGCTCTGGCCAGTGATCCATCCTCAAGACCCAGTAACCCAGAGGATTTTCGGTGGGAAAGGTGTCCAAGTCAGATCTTGCCCCTAGGTATTCCTGCACCATGTAAAACAGACGCTGGTGATGGTTGCTGGAACCGATCATACCTTGGGGCTGCGGACCAAAAAATTGTCTGAATGCATCGGTCAGATGGCCACCTTCTCCACCGCTCCTTCTTTGACTGACCGAAGCCTCAGCAACACGTTGTCCAGAAACAGGAGTTTGTAACCTCCCAGTCTCTGGGAACGCGTTGCACAGACCTTTCTGCAAGGCCTCCCGAAGATGTTTCATCCTCTGCTCCCTCTGCGATGGCAAGATAAGGTCCGCAACCTTACCCTTGTAACGTGGATCAAGGAGGGTTGCCAGCCAGTATTGGTCCTTCTCCTTGATACCACAAATACGAGGATCCTTACGCAGGCTTTGCAGGATCAGGGAGGCCATGCAGCGTAGGTTTGCTGAGGCATTCGGTCCGGAGTCCTCTGGGTCACTAAGGATGACATGGTCCGCAACCGCCTCCTTCCAGCCACGTACAAGTCCATGTGTTTCTTGGAACTGATCCCTTAAAGACTGCTGCTGATGCTGAGTGCCAGGCTCCACCTCCATACTGACACAATCTTCCTCCTCCTCATCCTCTTCCTGTGTGATCGGCGGGCACGCAGGAACACTGTCTGGATAAAGGGGGCCTTGAGAGCTAAGGAAGTCCTCCTCTTCCTGCCTCTGTTCTGCCTCAAGTGCCCTGTCCATTATTCCAAGCAGCGTGTGCTCCAACAGGTGGACAAGGTGGACAGTGTCACTGATGCATGCACTGTCACTGCTCACCATCCTCGTGGCCTCCTCAAATGGTGACAGGACAGTGCATGCATCCCTGATCATGGCCCACTGGCGTGGGGAAAAAAAACAAGCTCCCCTGACCCTGTCCTGGTGCCATAGTCGCACAGGTACTCATTGATGGCCCTCTGCTGCATGTGTAGCCGCTGCAGCATGGCCAACGTGGAGTTCCACCTGGTGGGCATGTCACAGATTAGGCGGTTCTTGGGCAGGTTAAACTCCTTTTGGAGGTCCGTCAGCCGAGCACTGGCATTATATGACCAGCAGAAATGCACACAGACTTTCCTGGCCTGCCTCAGGACATCCTGTAAGCCCAGGTACCTGCCCAAGAACCGCTGCACCACCAAGTTAAGGACGTGAGCCAAACAGGGCACATGGGTCATTTGTCCCTGTCGGAGGGCAGAGAGGAGGATGGTGCCATTGTCGCAAACCAACATTCCTGCCTTAAGTTGGCGTGGCGTCAACCACCTCTGAACCTGCCCCTGCAGAGCTGACAGAACCTCTGCCCCAGTGTGGCTCCTGTCCCCCAAGCACACCAACTCAAGCACCGCATGGCATCTTTTGGCCTGCGTACTTGCGTAGCCCCTTGAACGCCTACGGAGCACCGCTGGTTCCGAGGACAAAGCACAGGAAGAGGCCATGGAGGAAGAAGAAGAGGAGGGGGTGGAGGAGAGAGGTGTGTCACAATCATTAGCATTTTGGAGGCGTGGTGGCGGAACAACCTCCAACACTACTGCACCTTGTCCTGCATCCTTCCCAGCTGCCAGCAGAGTCACCCAATGCGCCGTGAAACTTAGGTAACGTCCCTGTCCATGCCTGCTGGACCATGAGTCAGCGGTAATATGCACCTTACCGCTGACCACCCTGTCCAGCGAGGCATGGACATTGCCTTCCACATGCCGGTAGAGAGCCGGAATCGCCTTCCGTGAGAAAAAGTGGCATTTGGGTACCTGCCACTGAGAAACCGCACATTCCACAAACTCACGGAAGGGGGCAGAGTCTACCAACTGAAAAGGCAGCAGTTGAAGTGCTAGCAATTTTGCCAAGCTAGCATTCAACCGCTGGGCATGTGGATGGCTGGGGGCAAACTTCTTTCGGCGGTGCAGCAGCTGGGGCAGGGAAATTTGCCTGGTACAATCTGACGTCGGTGTACCAAAAGCAGATTGCCCACAAGTACTTGGCTGTGACACACCTAATTCTACACCTTCATTCCTCTCACTGCAGGTCTCAGAGAGGACTGAAGGTATAGTGGGGTTGGAGATCTCAGCTGATGAGGAGCAAGGAGAGGTCCTCTTTGTTCTTTGGTGTGGGTCTTTTAGATACGCTTGCCAACGAACTGCATGGCAGGTCAACATATGTCTGGTCAAGCATGTGGTACCCAAGCGGGAGATGTTTTGGCCACGCGAGATACGCTTGAGACATATGTTGCAAATAGCAGCGGTGCGATCTGATGCACTCGTCTCAAAAAAGGCCCACAGCAAAGAACTTTTTGAATAACGTGCAGAGACTGCAGCGCCCTGCACATGTGGAGCTTTGGGGTGTGATGCAGTCAATGTGCTGCCCTTAGGCTGGCCCCTGGAGGGCATCCTGCCTCGTTGGTTATGTGCCTCCTCCTCCTCCTCCTCTCTCCTATCAGGCACCCACGTTGAGTCAGTGACCTCATCATCCCCTCCCTCCTCATCACTGGAGCAAACCTGGCAGTATGCTGCAGCAGGGGGAGCATGACTGCCAGATTGCTGTCGTTCTTGGGCACCCCCTCTGTCCGTGCTCATGTTACTGCCTTCATCAAGCTCAGTTGTATCATCAGAGCCTTCCAAACGCTGGGCATCCTCCTGGAGCATGTACCCAACACTGTGGTCAAACAGTTCGAGGGACTCCTCAGGAGGACATGGTGGGGCTAGGGAAGGAGTCACTGATGACATTGAGCTGAGGGAAGAGGCCGCTGCTTTGCCAGACAAAGTACCCTGGGCATGGGTGAGAGAGGATGAGGAGGATGAGGACGGCTTGGTCATCCACTCGACCAAGTCTTCCGCATGTTGCGGCTCAACACGGCCAGCTGCCGAAAAAAAGGCCAAGCGTGTCCCACGGCCACGTGCTGATTAGGATGCACCGTCTCCACGACCAGCACTAGACACAGAGCCTGCTTGCCCTCTCTTATTGGCTTGTGACTGTCTGCCTCTCCTTCTTGGCCTTCCAGACATACTAATGGCCTGTAGCTGCACTAAGCTGGGATATATATATATATATATATATATATATATATATATATATATATATATATATATGTACTGATACTGCAGCTAGCAAAATCAACTTCCTGCCTGTAGTATGAGAACACCACCAACCTTCTACAGGTAGCTTTAGCTGAACATTGTGCAGAGCTCGCAAAAAACTAACTTGTAGCTTTTTTAGCTGCCTGCGGTAGTGCTAGGATCAGGAAAACACCACCAACCTTCTACAGGTAGCTTTAGGTGAACACTGTGCAGAGCTCGCAAAAAAAACTTGTAGGTTTAGCTGAACACTGTGAGGTGGACGCACCACACTAACTTGTAGTTTTAGCTGAACACTGTGAGCAGGACGCATCGCACTAACTTGTAGGTTTAGCTGAACACTGTGAGGTGGACACACCACACTAACTTGTAGGTTTAGCTGAACACTGTGAGCAGGACGCACCCCACTAACTTGTAGGTTTAGCTGAACACTGTGAGCAGGACGCACCCCACTAACTTCTAGGTTTAGCTGAACATTGTGAGCAGGACGCACCCCACTAACTTGTAGTTTTAGCTGAACACTGTGAGCAGGACGCACTGCACTAACTGTAAATAGTCTAGCTGTCTGACTGTGGTACTAATAGGATCAAAAGAACACCAGCAATTTTCTTCAGGTAGCTGTAAATACTGTAACAAGACAAGCCTGCCTGTCAGTAAGAAGATAACAGGAACGGATCTAGCTGAACACTGTGAGCAGGACGCACTGCACTAACTTGTAGCTTTAGATGAACACTGTGCAGAGGTCTCACTACACTAACTTGTAGGTTTAGCTGAACACTGTGAGCAGGACGCACAGCACTAACTTTTAGCTTTAGAAGAACACTGTGCAGAGGTCTCACTACACTAACTTGTAGGTTTAGCTGAACACTGTGAGCAGGACGCACAGCACTAACTTGTAGTTTTAGCTGAACACTGTGAGCAGGACGCACCGCACTAACTTGTAGGTTTAGCTGAACACTGTGAGGTGGACGCACCACACTAACTTGTAGGTTTAGCTGAACACTGTGAGCAGGACGCACCCCACTAACTTGTAGGTTTAGCTGAACACTGTGAGCAGGACGCACCCCACTAACTTGTAGTTTTAGCTGAACACTGTGAGCAGGACGCACTGCACTAACTGTAAATAGTCTAGCTGCCTGACTGTGGTACTAATAGGATCAAAAGAACACCAGCAATTTTCTTCAGGTAGCTGTAAATACTGTAACAAGACAAGCCTCCCTGTCAGTAAGAAGATAACAGGAACGGATCTAGCTGAACACTGTGAGCAGGACGCACTGAACTAACTTGTAGCTTTAGATGAACACTGTGCAGAGTTCTCACTACACTAACTTGTAGGTTTAGCTGAACACTGTGAGCAGGACGCACAGCACTAACTTGTAGTTTTAGCTGAACACTGTGAGCAGGATGCACCGCACTAACTTCTAGGTTTAGCTGAACACTGTGAGGTGGACGCACCGCGCTAACTTGTAGTTTTAGCTGAACACTGTGAGCAGGACGCACCGCACTAACTTGTAGGTTTAGCTAAACACTGTGAGGTGGACGCACCCCACTAACTTGTAGGTTTAGCTGAACACTGTGAGCAGGACACACCCCACTAACTTGTAGGTTTAGCTGAACACTGTGAGCAGAACGCACTGCACTAACTTGTAGTTTTAGCTGAACACTGTGAGCAGGACGCACTGCACTAACTGTAAATAGTCTAGCTGCCTGACTGTGGTACTAATAGGATCAAAAGAACACCAGCAATTTTCTTCAGGTAGCTGTAAATACTGTAACAAGACAATCCTGCCTGTCAGTAAGAAGATAACAGGAACGGATCTAGCTGAACACTGTGAGCAGGACGCACTGCACTAACTGTAAATAGTCTAGCTGCCTGACTGTGGTACTAATAGGATCAAAAGAACACCAGCAATTTTCTTCAGGTAGCTGTAAATACTGTAACAAGACAAGCCTGCCTGTCAGTAAGAAGATAACAGGAACGGATCTAGCTAAACTGAATACAGTGTATATATATATATGCAACACCTGGGATGCATATATATACACAATACACTGTAAGTGCAGCTAACTGACTGACTGTTTTGCCTAATCTATCTAACTCAAATCAAATGACACTGTCTCTCTGTCTATCTCTTTCAACGCCGGAACACACACTACACAGGGCCGCCGTGCAGGCGGCCTTATATAGTGTGTGGCGTGTACTAAATCCCCTGAGCCATAATTGGCCAAAGCCTCCTTGGCTTTGGCCAATTACGGCTCTCTGTTCAGACGGCGCTGTGATTGGCCAAGCATGCGGGTCATAGTGCATGCTTGGCCAATCATCAGACAGCAATGCACTGCGATGCCGCAGTGAATTATGGGCCGTGACGCGCCACACGAATTTGGCGCGAACGGCCCATATCGTTTGCAATTCGGCGAATGGGCGAACAGACGATGTTCAAGTCGAACATGGGTTCGACTCGAACATGAAGCTCATCCCTACTGCTGAGATTACACTTCAGGGACAATTGATTGGAGCCCATGAACAGCATTTTTCTTCCCTGGACACCAAGTTAGATGAACTTTGTACTATGCTTAAATCTTACTTGCCTGGTACTTTTGCAATGGTCCAGACTCCTGCTCCAATCCAACCTACCTCTTCTGTACCACCCAAACTTCCCCTGCCTGAAAAATTTGGTGTTGATAATGAGGACTGCATAGGCTTTTTGAATGTTTGCCGTTTGCATTTCCACAACAACCCTGGGACTTTTAACACTTCGTCTGCCAAAGTGACTTTTGAAATTTCCTTGTTAAAGGGGTAGGCCCTGTCCTGCATCTCTCCTTACCTGGAATGCAATGATCCTGTGCTGCAAGATGCTGACAAATTTCTGGCTTCTCTGCAGACTGTATTTGGCAAGTCAGATAGAGCTTCTGCAGCTGAGTACTCACTTTTGGACATACAACAAGGTACCAGGTCTGTGGCACAATATGCTATTGAGTTCCGTACCCTGGCTGCTGAGACTAATTGGGATTCAAGGGCATTACGTGCAGCCTTCCAAAAAGGTCTTACAGATTGCATCAAAGATGAATTAGTCTATAAGGATTCCCCAGAAGACCTTGACAAATTCATAGAGCTGTGTGTTCATCTGGATGTCCTGTATCATGAAAGGTGCCAAGAGAGACTTAAAACGTGCAAGTTTCCTAGGCTAGTTTACCGTTTGGCCCCTAACTTCCAAGCACCACCTCAGCCAGAACCTGAAATCTCAGTTGAACTCCAGGCACCTGTGGTACCCATGGAAGTAAGCCATCTCCACCTAACTAAGTCGGAGAAACAAAGGAGGCGGGCATGGGCCTATGCCTGTACTGTGGAATTAAAGGACATTTGTTATTTGTCTGCCCTTCCCATCCAGTAAAATGCAAGGTCTAACCAGGGTTGGAGGACCTGGGTTAAACCTTACAGTTATATCCTCCAAAACCAAAATTACCGTTCCCGCAATTATCCATTTACCCTCTAAACTTGTTTCCTGTGAGGATTTTGTGGATTCTGGAGCTGCTGGCATATTCTTGGACTACACTTTTGCTAAAGAAAATAACATCCCATTTGTTCCAAAGTTTAGACCCCTGAACATCACCACCCTGAATGGACAACCCTTGGGAAATGGCATTGTAAAATTTGAGACTACGACAATCACCCTTGGGTAGGCGTACTACACAAAGAGGAAGTTGTCTTGTCTCTTATTGATTCTCCACTTCTGCCCGTTATCCTTGGTTACCCATGGTTACAACAACATAACCCTTCTTTTGATTAGGAAAATGGACAACTAACCTCTTGGGGGTCGTTCTGTCATATAAACTGTTTGTCTCAACCCAACAGACTTTTTGGTTGTCTGTTGGCTTCTGTGGCCATCTCACCTACCTTGCCTTCTGAATACCATGAGTTTGCATCGTTCTTTTGACTGCGCAAATAATTGGATTCCTGGAGCACCTCTTCCCAAAGGAAGGGCCTTTCCCCTGTCTTTGCCTGAACAAAAATCCATGGAGGAATAAGTAAAAGACAACTTGGAAAGAGGTTTTATCCGACCCTCTTGTTCTCTAGTAGGGGCAGGTTTTTTCTTTGTTGAAAAAAAAAGATGTGAGTCTTCGACCATGCATAGACTATCGAGGGTTAAATCAAATCACTGTAAAAGACTCCTACCCTTTGCCTCTCATTCTTGAACTGTTTGATGTACTTAAGAGAGATGTTATCTTCTCTAAGCTGGACCTACGAGGGGCTTATAATCTGATTCGAATTAAAGATGGGGATAAGTGGAAGACAGCATTTAGCACTCGTAATGGACATTTTGAATATCTGGTTATGCCATTTGGGTTGTGTAACGCCCCTGCTGTCTTCCAACGTTTCATGAATAACATTTTTCACGATTTCAGCAACAGTTTTGTGATCATCTACTTGGACGACATTTGAATCTTTTTCAAGACTCATCTAGAGCACTTATCACATGTAAAGCAGGTATTACAACGACTGAGAGAAAACCATCTTTACGCAAAGATTGAGAAATGCAGTTTCCATCAAAGCCATATTCCTTTCCTCGGATACATTATAAGTGCTGTTGATTTCCAAATGGACCCTCAAAAACTTTCCTGTCTTGCAATGGCCCCAACCGACCACTTTAAGATTTCTCAAAAGCTTTCTAGGGTTCGCAAATTACTACAGACGCTTCATCAAAGGTTTTGCCTCCATTGCGGCCCCCCTTACTGCTATGACTAAGAAAGGTACAAATTGCAAGGTGTGGCCCTCAGAAGCGGAATCGGCTTTCCAGCAATTAAAAGACATGTTCAGCAAGGCTCCAATTCTTCAGCATCCAAATTCTGATCTCCAGTATATAGTTGAGGTTGATGCCTCTGAGGTAGGAGCAGGTGCCGTGCTGTCCCAGAGAATCCATCCAGTAAAGTTTTTTTCTAGAAAGTTTTCTCCAGCGGAGATGAATTACGATGTTGGGAATCGAGAACTACTGGCTATCAAATTGGCATCGTCTGAATGGCGACATCTTCTGGAAGGGGCTCCTAAGCCTTTTTATATCCTCACTGACCATAAAAACTGCTGTACCTTCAGACTGCAAGATGTTTGAACTCACGTCAGGCTCGATTGGCTCTGTTTTTCTCCCATTTTAATTTTGTGCTTTCTTATGTTCCTGGGCATAAAAACAAGAAAGCTGATGCTCTTTCCAGACAGTTCGCTACCTCTGAAGAAGATGAACCTACCGAGCAGTATATAATCCCACCTCACAAAATTGTCACACAGATCTCTACGGCTCTTTCCCAACAGTTACAAGAAACCCAGAATCGTGTTCCCTAAGGCTTAAAGATACCACCAGGTCGCCTGTTTGTAACCCCTAGCCTCAGAAAACCTGTACTGCTCTGGGCACATGATGGTGTGTTATCCAGTCATCCTGGTGTCACCATCACTCTTAAAACCCTGCAGCATCATGTCTGGTGGCCTCATATGAAAAGGGATGTTACTGACTATGTGGCTGCCTGTCCAACTTGTGCTGCTAATAAAGTACCCCGCACATTGCCTACTGGACTGTTACAACCACTTCCGGCACCTCGCCAGCCTTGGACCCAATTCACTATGGACTTCATTACAGGCTTACCCAAGTCCGAGGGCATGACTGCTATATGGGTCATAGTGGATCGCTTTTCCAAAATGTCTCATTTTGTGCCGCTCCCGGGATTACCTATAGCGGAAGCACTTTCTACCCTCTTCCTTTCCCATATTGTGAGATATCATGGCATACCCACCAATGTCATCTCGGACCATGGCTCCCAGTCTGTTTTCTGATTCTGAAGAGCGTTCTGCAAGAAACTGGGAGTAACGCTCTCACTCTCTACCTCACATCACCTTCAAACAGATGGTCAAAACGAACGCATGAACCAGACCCTGGAAACCTATCTTCGACATTATGTCAATGTCTTACACTCCAACTGATCTGAGTATTTGCCTTTGGCTGAATTCGCCATTCATTCCCGTTGGCACAGTCCTCTTCATACCACACCATTCTACACAGCCCTAGGCTATCACCCTCAGACTTTTCCCCTACTTCAGCCTTCTTCTGGTGTACCAGCAGCAGATCAGCGGGTGAAAAATATTCTGCTACATTGGAAAAAGTTTTGCTTATTACTACGGAAGTCAGCAGGCAAGTATGTGCTTTTCTCCAACAAACGAAGACACCATATACCTCCATATGTAGTAGGGGACAGGGTTTGGCTATCAACCAAATACGTGAGACTGAAACAACCTTCTACCAAATTGGGCCCTGGATTCATCGGTCCTTACAGAATTATTGCTTGAATCGGGCCAGTCTCCTATCCGTTGAAATTGCCCTGTATTCCACGTTTCCCTCCTCAAAAAGGCAATTTTCAATCGCTACTCCAGAACGCAACAGCTACCTCCTCCTGTTCTTGTTGATGGACAAAATGAGTTTGAAGTCTCTAAGATTCTTAATTCCAGAAGACAGGGTCATGGCCTATGGTATCTGGTTCATTGGAAGGGAAATCCCGTCACAGACTGTTCCTGGGTCCCAGCCAAAGGTTTGCATGTTCCTGCTGTTATTGGAGACTTCCATGGTTCCTTTCCTACTAAGCCCCGCTAGCCCCCGGAGGGGTCCACTGGGGAGGGGGCCCTGTCATGTACCTGGGTGTATTCAAACCGGGATGTTCCTGGTCCCACAACTGCAGTCTTACTTGTTGTGCCACAGAAGAGCTCTGGAGTTATGGCTGTTCTCTCAGTTTGATGCAGTACCTTGGACTCACTAGCGCCACCTGCTGCCAGATGTGGACAATCTACAATCAAAGCAGCCCATACGGTAAATAGCAGCAATTCCTATCTCTCAGTGCCCGTTTGTATGGGCTAGCTCCCTGGGTGTTGTGACTGCTTTGTGGCTCTGAATACTGTATATGAACTTCTGCCTGAATTCCTGACTACGCTCTAGCCTGCTGATTTTGTACTTCACCTCCAGCTCGTGTATGACCTTTGCCTGCCTGACCACTCCCTGGAGTTTGATCATGTACCACTTTGCCTGATCTGTTGCCAACCCGATCTGCCTGACTAAGTTTTCGTCTGAATCCTCAGCACACAAGCTCCACTTTCGGACACTACCTATCACAGGTACCTTACATTATATATATATATATACTTTTAACACTTTTGAGTTCTACACTAATTATTGTTTATGAACTTTTGTTTAGACAAAATCTTTAGCTCATCCCTACTTGACAACAGAACATCTTATATTAATATAGGGTCAAGCAGATCTGCATTTGTTTTATCTAATCAGAAATAAAATGTTTGTGTTTGTTATTAATATCAAACCTTTAAAAAACTTTACATAGCTTCTACTCACATTTATGAATGTACTGTTAGCTGTCAAACGTTGAGCACCCCAGTCTATAAAAAAGCTCTATACAAAAAAAAAAAAAATACCCTAAAAACAAATCTAGCAGCTTAGTCACAGAATTTAGAACACATAACTTCAGGCCACATTAAAGTTTTAGACATTCTGTTCTCTAAGGAAACCTCACAACAATGTATGATAAAACACAAGATGACCTAATAAACCAAAACGGAGAACACTGATTATTTTGCGAGATACTGTCACAGCAACACAATATGTTATCACTATAATAAAGATGTCACAGCCAGCATTATGTGACTTTAATAGAAGGCACTGCAAAACATTTTTGAAGGTTACTGGAAAATTCATAAATATTTTGTAAAGTGTAGCTTACAGTTAACAAACGAAAGCTTGTGTTTTCTGCCAAAAGAAAACTGTACATCTAAAGGGTATATTTTAAAGTAGTTAGAATCCCAAATTAAGCTTTGGAGGTTAAAAAAAATATTATAATTGCCTTACAAATCACAGTTACAAGCGACAGAGTGGCGTTTCAAGCACTATTTACAAAATTGTTCCAAATAGAAGTCCTTTACTGCCTGTACTTACTAAGGGTGAATCCTGGCTGAAGTTTAAAAACCTGTAAGAGGAACTATGTTTCTGCTCTCCCTCTCAATTCAACTGTAATTGGCTGGATATGATATCATATATGATATAATTGACATGATTTACGGAACGGCAGAGCAATTGAGTCCTGAGGTCTGCTAAGTGTTCTATTGACTCGATAGTTAGCACAAGAAGTCATACACATCTGGTGAGTGCGATAGAAGCTGGGGTTCACCTGGATTGTGCACCAGAGCACGAATGAGAATTAATATCGCTATACTTGGGAGCAGCATGAAGCACTAAGCATATTGTGTTGGACAGCACTACATTATAAATTATATTATATATTATTTTGTTGATACTGTATTTAATTTAATTTATTATGAGATTATTATGAGATAATTTAATGTATCTCACATGGCGGCCATGTTGTCAGTCGGACAAACTTGTCTCCTCTAAGGGAGACTGGCGGCCATTATATTGGTTGGATATATGTTTCTCACATAATGAGGCTGGTTCCCATGGAGGTCCTACATATTACACACCTTCCACAGCTATAAAAACCCACTTGATCCAAGAACGTACATACCTTCTTGGGTGGATCTATCACATTGGGTGCTAGTTTTAAACGTAAAGTGGAGGCTTGGTATAGATAAATTGCGGTCTTACAGGTAAAATTTGATTTAAATCCACATCTTTCAAAAGTAGATGCCAATGTTTATGAATAACCAGTTATAAAAGCAACTCCAAAGTCCCTTTTGTTGACCTCTTTCTTCTTGAATAAATCCTCTCTCTTCATATCTCCTACTGCTAGCCTGGTTTTTACTAAATCTTTGAGGTTGTAACCTTTTTCTTCAAATCTATCTGATGAAACATTAGCATGTATATCGTAATCCTCTTTCCTGATGCAATTGTGTTTTACTCTCATACATTGGCTTTTGGGAATTGCACTTAACCATCTTGGATGGAGGCAACTTCCCAATGGGATGTAGCCATTCCTGTCTACTTCCCTAAAATAGGTTTTGGTAAACAATTGTTGATCCTCCTTAAATAATACAAGATCCAAAAATGTATTTATTGTCGGTCAAATGTTCCTGTAAATTAAATTCCATATCTGGAAAACTTTTATTTTTTAAATTTTTCATTAATAAAAAGATGGGTTCTAATCCTTCACTATTCTAATCCAAACTATGTTGGCTGCATTTGCATAATTGTGTTCTCCCCTCTCACTTTTATTAGCTTTAGTCTGCAGCCTTTTCATACTTTCTTCATACACTCTTTATACTCATAATTTTTTTTAACATTACAAAACTGATATGTTCTCTGTAAAAATACAGATCGATGCTAAAAAAAAACCATTGTGGGCCCATTCATATCTTTGCTTTTAGGTATTGGCCCACCAATGCATTAAGGCAATGCACATGAGTCAAAGGATGTTTGCTCTCTTTTTTTCTTTTAGCTCCTACTTTCCCTTCAAAAGGTATTTCATTGAGCTCTTGTTTAATTTTTAAGAGGTGTGGTGCTTTTATCTGTTTGAATAAACACATAAAGACACAAGAATCATGTTAAGGCCCTGTGTGTCAACAGGGCAAGTAATGTAAAATCCATTTTGTTACATTTCATCTTCTAAAATCAAATAGCTGTTGTTTAGAAATAAAGAATTTATACCATAAATTTACACAGTATCTCACAAAAATGAGTATACTCCTCACATTTTTGCAAAAAATCTTTTTATGTGACGACACTGAAGAAATTACACTTTGTTACAATGTAAAGTAGTGAGTGTACAGCTTGTATAACAGTGTAAATTGTATGCCCCCTTAAAATAACTCAACACACAGCCATTAATGTCTAAACCGCAAACAACATAAGTGAGTACACCTCTAAGAGAAAATGTCCAAATTGGGACGAATTAGCCATTTTCCCTCCCCGGTGTCATGTTACTCGTTAGTGTTACAATATCTCAGGTGTAAATGGGGAGCAGATTGTTAAATTTGGTGTTATCGCTCTTACTCTCTCACACTGGCCACTGGAAGTTCAACATGGCACCTCATGGCAAAGAACTCTCTGAGGATCTGAAAAAAAGAATTGTTACTCTACATAAAGATGGCCTAGGCTATAAGAGATGGCCTGCAGCACGGTGGCCAAGACCATACAGGCCACGCCATTGTCGACTAAAGAAATTGAGTGCACGTGCTCAGCATCATATCCAGAGGTTGTCTTTGGCAAATAGGCGTATGCATGCTGCCAGCATTGCTGCAGAGGTTGAAGGGGTGGGGGATCAGCCTGTCAGTGCTCAGACCATATGCCACACACTGCATCAAATTGGTTTGCATGGCTGTCGTCCCAGAAGGAAGCCTCTTCTAAAGATGATGCACAAGAAAGCCCACAGTTTGCTGAAGTCAAGCAGACTAAGGACATGGATTACTGGAACCATATCCTGTGGTCTTATGAGACCAAGATAAACTTATTTGGTTCAGATGGTGTCAAGTGTGTGGCGGCAACCAGGTAAGGAGTACAAAGACAAGTATGTCTTGCCTACAGTCAAGCATGGTGGTGGGAGTGTCATGCTCTGTGTCATGGAACTATGAATGCCAACATGTACTGTGACATACTGAAGCAGAGCATGATCCCCTCCCTTTGGAGACTGGGCCACAGTGCAGTATTCCAACATGAAAACGACCCCAAACACACCTCCAAGATGACCACTGCCTTGCTAAAGAAGCTGAGGGTAAAGGTGATGGACTGGCCAAGCATGTCTCCAGACCTAAATCCTATTGAGCATCTGCGGGGCATCCTCAAATGAAAGGTGGAGGAGCTCAAGGTCTCTAACATCCACCAGCTCCATGATGTTGTTATGTAGGAGTGGAAGAGGACTCCAGTGGCAACCTGTGATGCTTTGGTGAACTCCATGCCCAAGAGGGATAAGGCAGTGCTGGAAAATAATGGTGGACACACAAAATACTGACACTTTGGGCCCAATTTGGGCATTTTCACTTTCACCTAGGGGTGCACTTTTGTTGCCAGCGGTTTAGACCATACTGGCTGTTAATTGTAAAATATGTACAAAAATGTGAGGGGTGTACTCACTTTTGTGAGGTACTGTATTTTTTATATATTTTGCAGTGCAAAAAAGAACTAATAACCAATCACTGACCGATTTTTGATACTGTATGTATACTAATCTGCTAAAAACCTAACCCTGTTAAAACTTTATTATAGAACACAGTAAAAACACTTTATCTCAATTAATAATGCTCTGAAATGTATGTGTACATACCCCTATATCAGTTTTATGGAACCTATGTGAATCCTTGAAAGCATACTTAAGTTTAGTGAAATAAAGCTGACTTTGAGGATGTTGCTGTTCTATGACTTTGTAACAGGAAATGGCCTGTGAATGCCTTCTCGGTATATGAATAAATAATATTTTGTAAACAAGTGATAACCTCACTTTAGAGTACTATAATGAGAGGGAAAGCATACATTATGGCATTTACTTGTCTTGTACAGGTCCAATTTTGTGCATTTAATATTTAATGTTGATCCAAGAGCAAAACCTCAAAAGCTCCTAAGGGTTTAAAGTGCATCAAGCATAATCAATCAAAAACTAGGTATGCAGCAAAAATCATAGAAATAGTGTAAGAAACATGTACTGCCCATACATAGTTCAACATTGTACCACAGATCTATTCTCCTAAATTATACTTTGTTTTCTCCTGAATTATTTATAAATTGTGCCCCATGCAAGCCTGCTCTTCAAATTCTACATAAAGTATCATGGTTGTGCAGTGTCCCTGTGATTCTCATGGTTTGAAAATGTGCTTTGAATATTTATATACAATAAAATCCGTATTTCTTGAAAATGTTCCAGTAATATTCATTGCCTATGTATGTTACCCTGACTTAACTCTAAAATGTTTTTAAAGGTTGGGCATGGCCGGTTGCCGGGAAGAGGGCTGCAGTTTGATTCAGCTTCCTGGACTTTTGCAGACCCAGACTGACTTCAACAATATAGGATGGCACAAACAGCTATAAACTGTGTGGGGTGTCAGCAGTAACCAGCGGCAGCAGAGATGTACAAGAGAAAGGTACAAAATCATTGATTTTTTCAACTTTTGTGGACACTACCCTTAAAAGACACACTAGTCTTCCTATAGAGCACACTACACAGAGGTATGCTGTAATTTATAATGCAAGTCAAATCTAAAGTCTCTGATCTAGATTACAGCATTAGCCATGAGGTTGATTTAATAAAGGATACTAGCCTGTGCACACTGCAAGTGCAGTTGCACCCATTTTCCCCAGAGCTTAGTAAATGTGGTAAAGCTTTGCTGATTTCCATCACCCAGTCATGTGCAAGCATAAACTTTTTTTTTTCCCTTCAACCTGATTGGGTATCCTCTACAAAGTTAAGCACTACCACATTTACATTTACTAATGTGCAACTTTTAATGTGAGTGCAACTTTTAGTTACCTTTAGTAAATCAACCCCCCTCCCCATGTGGAGACCAAAATTAAGTTAGCACACAATGAGCTAGTGGACACACATAATGAAATTGAGGAAGAGATCCAGAAATGTAAACTTAAAATAGCTGACTTAGTGGACAGGTCATGAAGGAACAACATTAATCTCAGAGGGTTTGCAGAAACAGTACCTCCTGGTGACCTGAAACATTGTATGCAACACATGATAACCTCCTTTCTTCCTGATATACCTGCATGGGAGGTTGTGGTGGATAGGGCACCTAGGTTTCCCAAGCCACCTCATCTTCCAGACCATCTGCCTAGAGATGTGATTGCAAAGTTTCACTTCTTTCACGTTCTTTCACATTAAATAAAAGTTGATGCAACTCAATCGATAAGTTGCCCCTTTGCCTGACCCCCTACTCTGGAATCAACCTCTTTGTCGACCTTTCACAACATACTATTTTGGCCCGCAAGCAACTGATCTCCATCACTAAGCTCTTGTGGAGCAACAAAATGTAGTATTAGTGGGAATTCCACACAACATTGCTTATCACCAAGGCGGGCACTCTCCACACTGTTGCTTCAGTAGAGAAAGGCATGCATCTGTCTAGACTTTGGGATCCCCTCCCTTCTGTGGAGGAACCATAGCACTCTAAAGCTCTTCCTGGCAGATTCTCGCCACAGCAGGATAAGCAATCCACTTGAGAACCTACCTCTTTCATGTTAATATCTGAACTTTCTGGACTTTTATATTTTATATTTATAATCAACTAATTCTTGCTGTCTGCTATCTTATTGTCCTTTCTTTATTGGTAGCATGGATGAAGTGGGATTTTCTTGTAGCATGTTAATATCTGTGCCTTTCAGGGTCCCATTTTACTATGGCGGACTACTCACCTGAAATATTGTCAGTATTTCATGGTGGATTTGAATTTCATTACATACCTAGGACTGTAGAATCTGCCACCAAGCAGACCCCCTTCCCCCATTTACACACAGTAGCATTTGCTACCAAGTGAGAATTCACACATGTTTCTTAACTGCCTGTTTAAGAGTTATTTTGTTACCTGCTTGTTTTTTTTTCTATACGCCAGTTTTCCACTCTGTATCCAAGTATCTTTACTTTGTGATCTCCATCAATGCCACTATGCACAGCCACCTCTGCCAATCTTTGTGGCGTGTTACGCTAAAACCCCTATGAGGACTCACCAAGGTAAATACATGATATCTCTTTAGCAAGTGTTAGTGTGACTTTACCTTATTTTATCAACTATGCCTGATAACTTTTGTAATTCCCAACAACATCCATGGGCTAAATAATCCTTAATAATGAAAATCTATGTGGACTGAGGCTAAAAAATTGCAAGGTGTTGTAAAGTGCTTTCAAGAGACCCACTTCAATGCTTTTAAAGCTACCTAGTGGCAATAAAAACTAGACAGAGAAACTGGTTTACCAGAATATTGTCCATTATAATGTGATAGATCACTTACCACATTTGGCGTTGTTACCGTAACCAAAACATATAATGCAAGAAACAAATCCCTGTATAGAGCACCAGGGAAACACAGGGGTTACCAATGGTAACAGATGGATCATACTAGAGTGTAGTCTAAAAAATAGAATTTATTGGTATCGGCAATATAAAAGGCAAAATATAGTGTTAGTAGCCAAAATGAATACCAAACAAACACTGACACAAAACATGACAACATAGACACACACGGGGAAAGGACACATCCATACGCCATGTAGGAACACAAAGATAGGATGCCAAGCGAAATAATTGCTAAAAAAAGTGTAGATGTACATATGGGAATTCCCAGTAAAAAAATACATCAGGTCTGTGTGTAGCCCCGGGGAGGAAGAGTCAGCTGGTATGCTAGAATGTGCAAAATTGGCATGGATAGACTGAATATTATCAAGTGTAGGCAAGGAGCAAGGTGAAACATGGGGTAAAAGGGCAGGGGAACCAGTCAGTCCTTCAATCATTGAAAGCTTGTTTTGTTATCTGCTTGTTTTTTTTTTCTATACGCCAGTTTTCCACTCTGTATCCAAGTATCTTTACTTTGTGATCTCCATCAATGCCACTATGCACAGCCACCCCTGCCAATCTTTGTGGAGTGTTACGCTTAAACCCCTATGAGGACTCACAAAGGTGAATACATGATATCTCTTTAGCAAGTGTTAGTGTGACTTTACCTTATTTTACAAACTATGCCTGATAACTTTTGTATTTCCCTACAACATCCATTGGCTAAATAATCCTTAATAATGAAAATCTATGTGGACTGAGGCTAAAAAAATGCAAGGTGTTGTAAAGTGCTTTCAAGAGACCCACTTCAATGCTTTAAAGCTACCTAAATGTTCCAACACGTTATACCCTCATATATGTATGGCAGATGCCAAAGCCAAGAAAAACAGTGTAATATTGCTGTTAAAGACAATTTTGCTTTCTCCATGTGTGAAATTGTTCCAGATCATCATGATAGATATGCCGTATTGTCTGTGAACTGAATAATGTGGCATATACCATTGTGAACCTTTATGCAACAGAGGTCAACTACATTTTCTGTGTTTTCTTTTGAATAACATTAACCACTTCAATACCAGGCACTTATGCACCTTCCCGCCCAGACCAATTTTCAGCTTTCAGCACTCTCACACTTTGAATGACAATTACTCAGTCATGCTACACTGTATCCAAACAAAATGTTTATCATTTTCTTCTCACAAATAGAGCTTTCTTTTGGTGGTATTTAATCATAGCTGGGTTTTTCATTTTTTGCGATATAAGCAAAAAAACAGCGAAAATTTTGAAAAAAACATACTTTTTTTTTGTTTCTATTGTAAAATTTTGCAAACAAGTCATTTTTTTCATAAATTTGTGCCAAAATTTATACTGCTACATATCTTTGGTAGCAATAACCCAAATTAATGTATATTGTTTGGTCTTTGTGAAAGTTATAGAGTCTACAAACTATGGTGCCAATCACTGAAAATTGATCACACCTGATGTACTATCTCACTTGAAGGCCTATCTCATTTCTTGAGACACTAACAAGCCAGGAAAGTACAAATACCCCCCAAATGACCCCTTTTTGGAAAGTAGATAGTCCAATGTATTTACTAAGAGGCATGGTGAGTTTTTTGAAGCTGTAAATTTTTCCCACAATTCTTGGGAAAATTAAGATTTTTTTTTACACAAACTGGTCATATTAACAGGTTATTTCTCTCACACAGCATATGCATAATTGCAACTACACCCCAAAATACATTCTGCTGCTCCTCCTGAGTATAGCGATACCACATGTGTGAGACTTTTATACAGCCTGGCCACATACAAAAGGCCAACACTGAAGTAGCACTTTCAGGCGTTCTACAAGCATAAATTGCACATATCCTTTCTCAACCACCTATTACATTTTTGAAGGCCCTGGAGCACCAGGACAATGGAATTGTCCACAAAATGACCCCATTTTGGAAAGAAAACACCCCAACATATAATCTATGAGGCATAATGAGTCTTTTGAATGGTTCATTTTTTTCCAGAAGTTTTTGGAAAATGTGGAAAAAAATGAAAATGCATTTTTTTTACACAAAGTTGTCCCTTTATAAGATATTTATAACGCATAGCATGTACATAGCAAAAATGACACCCCAAAATACATTCTGCTACTCCTCCTGAGTATGGCAATACCACATGTTTGAGACTTTTTCACAGCCTGGCGACATACAGAGGCCCAAAATCCAAGTAGTACCTCCAGGCATTCTAGCAGCATTAATTACACATATCATTTTCTGACTACCGATCACATTTTTGAAGGCCCTTCATATTTCTAACACATAGCAGGTACATACCAAATAACAAAAGATTACCTGTGGTTTTAGAAGTGCAGTGGTCCAGAGAGGAGAACATCGGTCCAGGCAGCAGGCAGGAATGAGGTCAGCGACAGCAAAAGCAATCATCCAGGCAGCAGGCAGGAATAATGTCCATAGTTCGTACAGGCAGAAATACTGTCAGCACAGCCAGAGCACAGCCAGACCACAGCCAAAGCACAGCCAGAGCACAGCCAAAGCACAGGTCCAGGTAGCAGGCTGAGGTGCCCCGGCAGAAATACTGTCCAAAGTCAGTAGAGGCAGCAGGCAGATATATGGTCAACACAGCCAAAATATTGGTCCAAACAGCAGGAAGAAACATGGTCCATAATGTCATGGGTCTTTACAGGCAGCAATATGGTCAGCACAGCCAAAGTATTGGTCCAGGCAGCAGGAAGGACCATCAAGCTTAGGGCCAGGGGAACAGCAGTAGAGGCTTCTCCCACCCAAATAGCTTTGAAGCCTCCGGGCAACCAGACCCTGTTCTGGGAGCACAGAAAACGAAAAACTGGTTTTCTCTACTCAGAACGCTATTCTGAAGCCCCTCACATATGTGAGACCCCTGTGTACTAAAGTAGATGGCCAAAAGATCAGTCCAAGTGGCAGGCAAAAACATGGTCAATTAACAGGCCAAGGTCGGTGCACGTGGAAGTCAGAAACGTTGTTTAAATCGGCAGGCAGAGGCATCGTCGGTAAACAGGCTGAGGTTGGTGCACGTGGAAGTCAGAAACGTGGTTTAAATCGGCAAGCAAAGTCATCGTTGGTAAACAGGCCAGGGTCAGTTAATTAACATGGTAGCAGGCAAATGGGGAAATTGCAGTCTGGTAATAATACAGGGAACTAATATTGGATGGATGTATGATCATTTTTGAAGCAATCTCCGATGCACAGGCCAGGTTGGGAGGGACATTGGGGACAATAATAGCTGGTATCTCTTCTTACTCCTCTGCTGCATACATGGCATTTCAATTGGCGTCTTCTTCCATATTCTGTGGGGGGAATGCTATAGGGAAAGTGTTGCTCGTGAAGTCGACTCACACTATCCGAGCGAATGCTTCCTGGGGCGGGACCTTGTTGGTAAATGAGGGCAGTGACGATATCTTCAATATACTTGAGGTAGGTGACTTGTTGGTTTTGAGTTGCTTTTTGGTAGCAGACAAACGAATTAAAAAGGGCTATGTGAAACAGGTGAAATGCAACTTTCTTGTACCAGTAATGGGACTTTCTGTTTGATAAATAGGGCTGTAGCATCTGATCGTTTAAATCCACCCCCCCATATACATATTGTAGTCGTGGACACATTCGGGCTTTACAATGGGGCCGCGTCTTCTTTGGATCTCCACCACGGTGTCATTGTGGATGGTAGAGAGGATGTGGACATCTTTCTTGTCCCTCCACTTCATGGCCAACACCTCCTCGTTCCTCATGAATGCAGATTCTCCGTGTTGTAATTTTTTGGTCAACAGATTTTGTGGAAATCCCTTACGGTTTTTTGTGAAGGTACCACAGGCCGGGGTTTTTTTACTGTAAAGATGACGAAAAAGGGGCAGGATGGTATAATAGTTGTCTACATATAAATGGTATCCTTTGTCGAACAGGGGTTATGCCAGCTCCCAGACAATTTTCCCACTGGTTCCAATATATGTGGGGCAGTCATGGGGCTGGAGTCGGGAGTCTTTGCCTTCGTAGATCCAGAATGTGAAGACATATCCAGTGGCTCGATCGCATAATTTATTTAACTTCAGCCCATACCTGGCTCTCTTGCTTGGTATATACTGCTTGAAGTGCAGTCGGCCAGTGAAATGTATGAGGGACTCGTCCACACAAATTTTTTGGTCTGGGATGAAAACTTCTCTAAATCGCTGGGAAAAGGAATTGATTAGGGGGCGTATCTTGTACAATTTGTCATGGTTGAGATGATCTTGGGGAGGGCACTGTGAATTGTCATTGAAGTGGAGAAAACGCATAATCATGTTGTATCTTGTCCTGGACATGACAGCGGAATATATGGGCATGTGTTGGATGGGGTTGGTGGACCAATATGCATGGACTTCGTTCTTTTTGGTAAGCCCCATATTGAAAGTTAGGTCCAAAAACAATTTAAATTCATCCAGTGTGACACATCGCCACTGGAATATGCGGGCGTAGGAAGAATTGGGGTTGGCAGCAATAAATTGGGATGCATACAAATTAGTTTGATCCACCATATTCTGCAGAAAATCTTGTGGGAAAAATAAAGAAAAATAATCAAATTGAGAAAAATTTGTAGTGTCGGGCTGCACACCTGGCTGTGCGGTGAAATGGGGGATGATAGCGGATCCTGAGTTGGCAGGCAACCAAAGGGGTTTGCCAGGGCATCAGGAAGGTAGGACTGGGGCTGGGTTCTTCGGGTTGGGCGGGTAATTCCAGTACTTGTACTGGGCTCCTCTTCCTGGGGTCTGGCGCTGCTGATGGTGGGCAGATCTCATGATCTTGGTCCTGATCTTGGTCCTGATCTAATTCTTTTGGGAGGGACGGTTTCCTCCGCGGACTCGGACTCTGATCCACTATCCTCCACTGGCTCGTATTCCGAACCAGATGATGCGAGCTCCCCGCTGCTCTCATCATCCGACATGGCAAGAATTTCATATGCCTCCTCAGGTGTGCAAACCCTTTGGGACATTATGGCAATGCTTATTGGCGGGCCTGTGTAATGGTACTGCCGGTGGTTGTAGTACCGATTGAGGTATTAGTGACAGGCCTGTGTGGTGGTACAGATAGCGGTATGGGTGGTGGTGGTACCAATGGTGGTACGGGTGGTGGTACTGATGGTGGTACGGGTGGTGGTGGTGGTGGTGGCGGTACCGGTGGCGGTACGGGTGGTGGTGGTACCGATGGCGGTACAGGTGGTGGTGGTGGTACAGGTGGTGATTGCGGTACCGGTGGCGGTACAGGTGGTGGTGGTACCGATGGCGGTACAGGTGGTGGTGGCGGTACAGGTGGTGATTGCGGTACCGGTGGCGGTACAGGTGGTGGTACCAATGGCGGTACGGGTGGTAGTGGCGGTACAGGTGGTGATGGCGGTACAGGTGGCGGTATGGGTGGTGGTGGTACCGATGGCGGTACTGACGGTGGTACGGGTGGTGGTGGTACCGATGGCGGCACTAGTGGCAAAACTGGTAGCGGCCTGTGTGGCAGTAAAGATGGTGGGCCTGATGGAGGTACTAGAGGCGTTACTGGTGATGGTACCGATGGCGGTACTGGTAGCCTGTGTGGCGGTACCGATGGCGGTGGGCCTGTGACAGATGGGCTGATTGACAGATGGGCTGATTGACAGATGGGCTGTGTGACAGGTCCTCTTTATTGGGGGGGACCGTGTTGTGCACAGTACAATACGATAATGTCAGACAGACACAGATTTCACTCACTGATCCCTGCTCTCTCCTCACACGATCGGTGTCTGAGGAGAGAGCAGGGATCAGATGGTAACCGCTGGTCAATGTTTACATTTGTGACCGGCTGTGATTGAACACAGCCGGTCACATGGTAAACAGACAATTTCATTGGCTGCTTACCCTGATCGGTGAAACGCTGTGTCCAAGGGACACTCACCTTCCTCGATCCCTGCTCTGCATGCCTTCGGCGGTGCGCACGGAGCACGCTGCAGAGTTTGTTGTGACAGGTGATCGGCTGTGACTTTGACACAGCCAATCACGGGGTAAACAGCCAATGAAATTGGCTGTTTACCGTGATCGGGGAAGCGCTGTGTCCGAGGGACACACGCTGCCCCTGATCGCCGCGCTGCGTGCCCCCACGGGCGCGCGCCAGCATGTTGTCCTGCTGGACGTCATATGACATCCAGTCAGGATAACGCAACCACTTCCCGGACGTCAATATGCTATTGACCGGGCGGGAAGTGGTTAAACAAATCCAGAAATGTTATCTTACTTCAATCTAAATGTATTGAAAAATATTTTTTGCATACAGAATAACCATACACAAATGGTACTTACGTACCTACACCAACACAACAAACACAAAAAGTACAACAATAAACTGTGCTTTTAAAAAGCACCCGATGATACAGGTACATATAATATATAAACACCCCACAGACAACATAATATGTGTGTTATATAGGTCAATGCTGGTGCACAAATGGACCAGTATGGGTTCATAGCTATACGTGAGATATATGGCACCAATTGCTAGGTCTATGGGGGCAATAAAAACTAGACAGAGAAACTGGTTTACCAGAATATTGTCCATTATAATGTGATAGATCACTTACCACATTTGGCGTTGTTACCGTAACCAAAACATATAATGCAAGAAACAAATCCCGGTATAGAGCACCAGGGAAACACAGGGGTTACCAATGGTAACAGATGGATCATACTAGAGTGTAGTCTAAAAAATAGAATTTATTGGTATCGGCAATATAAAAGGCAAAATATAGTGTTAGTAGCCAAAATGAATACCAAACAAACTCTGACACAAAACATGACAACATAGACACACACGGGGAAAGGAAACATCCAGACGCCATGTAGGAACATAAAAATAGGATGCCAAGCTAAATAATCGCTAAAAAAAGTGTAAATGTACATATGGGAATTCCCAGTAAAAAAAATACATCAGGTCTGTGTGTAGCCCCGGGGAGGAGGAGGCAGCTGGTATGCTAGAATGTGCAAAATTGGCATGGATAGACTGAAGATTATCAAGTGTAGGCAAGGAGGAAGGTGAAACGTGGGGTAAAAGGGCAGGGGAACCAGTCAGTCCTTCAAATATTGAAAGCTTGTGTATGCATGGTAGTGACAGTTTTTCCTTTAGAAATGTCATTTTGCTGTGGTACTGTTCTAAACATGGGAAAAATGCACCACTTTACAGGCATATTATAGACCCCCCCCCCCCCCCCCCCCCGGGGAATATTTCATTTTTATTGTTTCAGTTTAAACATTAAAAAAATCACTGCTCTCAAAAAAAGTCAATTTTTAAAACATTTTTTTGCATTGATACATGTCCCCTAGGGCAGGACCCAGGTCCCCAAACACTTTTTATGACAATGACTTGCATATACCGTATATACTCGAGTATAAGTCGTTCCGAGTATAAGTCGAGGCCCTAATTTACCACAAAAAAATGGGAAAAACTTAGTGACCCGGGTATAAGACGAGGGTGAGAAATGCACAGCTACTGTAAGTGGAAAAGAGGGTCAATAATGCCCATTTGCAGCCTCACTGTGCCCATTTGCATGCCTCACTGGGCCCATTTGCAGCCATAGGTCCCCCGAACTTCAAACTCGGTAGTTAAGGGTTCCTAGATGCCCCCTAGCTGCAGCCAAAATTTGGGGTCTCTGAACCCAAATGGTCCCGAAATGACATTGCTTCAGATGGACACAGTTGACTGAATTTGGGGCCCCGTATCCCGGGGCCACTTAGTGCTAGGAACCCCAAATTTAGTGTGCAAACCCAGTGGAACTAGCTCCATAAAATATCCAAAGCTGGGGTTTCTAGCACCAAGTGTCCCCGAGATACAGGGCCCCAAAAATCGGTTCAGAAAATGTCAAGCACTTTTCTGCAGCAGAGAATGAAATTTTCTGAACCGGATTTGGGGCCCCGTATCTCGGGGCCACTTGGTCCTAGGAACCCCAGCTTTGGATATGTAATGGTATCCACTGGGTTTGCACACCAAATTTGGGGTTTCCAGCACAAAGTGGCCCTGAGATACGGGGCCCCAAAGTCGGTTCGGAAAATGAATTTTTTTGCTGCAGAAAAGTGCTTGACTCGAGTATAAGTCGAGGGGGGCACTTTCAGCACAAAAAAATGTGCTGCAAAAACTCGACTTATACTCGATTATATACGGTAAGCCTTTAAAATTAGCACTTTTGATTATTCATGTTTGTGTCCAATAGACTTTAACAGTGTTTGTGTGTTCTGCCAAATTTTTTGTCTGTTCGCATGTTCTGCTGCAAACCGAACAGGAGGGTGTTCGGCTCATCCCTAGTATTGATGATCTGCATTAGCCTTTGGGGGTTAAATAAGAAGTATGTAGGCTCTCTGTTAATTATTTGTTCTATTCTTAAACACTCATAAGAGGAAAAAGGGGAAAGGAAAAGAAGGGGAGGGGGTAAAGTAACAGACCATTTAATCAGGTTAATAACCCGTTTCGGATCCAGATATGGCTCAAGTAGGACAGTTTAAAAAGCGTAGAGTCTTATCAACTCTCTAGGAAAACCTGGAGATTTAACTCCGTATTTAGACCCACTGGCAGGAGGGGCTTTAACCTATATATCTACCATTTTTCTTTTTGGAAGTCAAAGTCAACTCTCCTAGGTGACGTAACATTCAGACCCTCAGTACATCCTCCATGACATGAGGAAAAATGTTTCACCAGGTGTTTCTCGGGGTCTTTTTCATTGAACTCTTTCAGATGTTCTCCTATTCTAACTTTTAGAGGTCTTTTAGTTTTCCCATATAGATTTATGGACAGGGGCAGGTAATCATGTATATAACGCTCAATGCAGAACAGTTGCTTAGATCCCTAATTTCATAACTGTTTTGTCCTAGTGCATCCTGAAAAGTATTAGTTTTGTCCACCAGGGGGCACACCTGGCATCTATTACAAGGAAACATCCCTTTAGTTCTTGGGTATGTTAACAGCCAGTTGGTACTTGGTTCCTTAATAAATTCTGATTGTTTAAACATATCCCCCATATTTTTGGCCCGACGAGCTACCATCTTGGGAGCCGGTCCCATTATTGCTGCCAGACCAGGGCTATTTGTCAAAATGCCCCAATGCATTTAAAGGATACTATGCACAGTGTTCCACTGTGCTCCAAACACTGTTAATACACTCACTGGACTGGTGGTTAATTGTTCTTTACTTTTTTTACTGGTCTCTATGGAGAGAAGACTCTCTATACTCCAACCTGCTACCTTCTTTTTTGCCTTACGGATTTGTCCATGGGAGTATCCACGTTCACGGAATCTCCCATACAAATCAGCCTCCTCTTAAATAAATTTGCTTGTTTTGGTACAGTTTCTTTTTATCCTTAAGAACTGGCCCAAAGGAATCCCATTCTTTAAAAACCAAGGGGGATGATGACTATCTGCTCTCAAGAGGGTGTTAACTGCAGTCTATGGGGGCAATATCCACCCCCCCCAATACCAATGGATAACAATAAATTGCTCTTTAGCATTAAAGTAACATCCTAAGAGATGATACTACTAGTAATAGGAAAAAAAAAACTTTACTATTAGGATGCATTGAAAAATATTGTCTATCCACCTTTATGAATTTATTAATTCAATTCTACACCTTGGACTGATGTGTTAATACGTGGTATGCAATAAATCGTACCGTAGAGGTCTGCTAAATCATTTGGCAGCTAGGGAAAAAAAATGTCTAAATTAATACAGCCTAACTCAAATTAGAAGATATACTACCCTAAAGAGATTGCAGTCATTCATGGAATATTATAAAGCTACCCCCAACCTACAGATAAAGGAATCTAAGATTTTTGAGCTCCTTGATCCTTGAGCTTCTCTTCCAGCAATTGACAATTATACGTTAGAGCTATTGAATGCTCCCTTTACCCTAGAGTAGATTAGGGAGGTAACGTCCTCTCTTCCTAATAATAAATCCCAGGTGTCAATGGCCTTTTGATAGAATATTATAATATTTCAAGATGTGTTACTCTCCCACCTGTGAGAACTCTATAAGGCCACTTTCACACTGAGGCACTTTACAGGCGCTTTAGCACTAAAAAATAGCGTCTCTTAAACAGTGGCTCTTTTCCATCGGAAAATCCGACCGTGTGTACGGGGCATTAGTGTGTGTTCACAAGAAGTAGATAAGAACAGAATATCTCTTTCTGAGGTGGAATTGCAGACTGCCATAAAACAGGTGAAACCGAGTAAAAGCCCTGGACCCAACGAGCTTACGCTCCAATATTACAAATTTTCTTAGAAGTCCGGTCTCCTCGGCTACTAGTAACCTTCAGTACTTTTCCAACCCCACTGCATCAACAGGTCGCATGTTAGGAGCCAATATAATGGTCATTTATAAAGAGGGCAAGGATAATACGCAGGTTTCAAACTACAGACCCATATCTCTGCTAAAAGTGGACATAAAAATATATGCAAAGATACTAGCTAATAGGCTGTTGCCCCTCTTGCCTAACCTTATTTCTCTTGATCAGGTGGACTTTATACCAGGTAGAGAGGCAAGAGACAACACGATTCGAGCGTTAACCTTCCACCACTGGCTGACCTCTTCCAAGACCCCAGGCCTTTTCCTATTGCTGGATGCGGAGAAGGCATTCGACAGGGTGGCCTGGTATTATATGCAAGAAGTTCTGAAAGTGATCGGACTTCAATCGTGCATGATGTCCCATATCTTAGCACTATATTCCACTCCTTTCAGGAGTGTATGAGTTAATGGACACCTGTTGGATGCCTTCACCATTAGCAATGGGACTAGGCAGGGATGCCCCCTATAACCCTTGATATTCGTTCTTAAATTGGAACCTTTTCTTAATAGAGAATGAACCCCAATATTAAGGGAATCTGAATAGGTGATAGAGAGTAAAGGGTGGCTGCATTTGCAGAAGACATCCTTCTTTCACTGAGGTTACCTTGCATTACCCTACCAAATTTACTGAAAGACATAGACCACCTTTGTACCACTTTGGTACCCTGTCAAACCTTAAAATTAATTATATAAAATCACACGCATTAAATATCTCACTCACTACGCAGGATGTAGAGCGCTGCCAGAGTTCATTTCTATTTCTATGGAAAAAAGATGTGATAACTTATCTAGGTCCAGATCACAACCAAACTCCCAGACCTATGTAAGCATAACTTCCAAGTGACATTGAATAAGGCCCAATCGGACCTGAAGGACTGGGCAAGATCAGCTTTGTTAAAATGATCATCCTTCTACGTTTTTTATACTTAATGCAGACCATTCCAATTCACCTGCCGGCATCCTTTTTTGTGACCTACAAAGGGGCTTGCTCGCTATTCATCTGGAGAAACTCTTCACCACGAATCAAATATGCCCGACTTACACGAACAAAGACTAAAGGGGAATTGGAATACCTGACCTACATAAATATTATCTAGCCTGTCACCTTACAAGAATTGTGGATTGGAACGAAACAAGGAAACACTGGGTAACTCTAGAAAAATCATTCACACAATTCCCAATTCATACTCTTCCCTGGATACTCTCTCATGAATGGCCTCACAAAGATGTACTTGCACAGTACTTCTTTCTGAAAAATATCCCCCGTTCATACGAGAACCTAATTGCTATATGTCTCACTAACTTCTTTCCCTTCTGGACGTATAGACAGATATGACACTTCAGCACTAACAGCAATGTGGTCAAGACAACTTACACCGTTTGAATCTCTATGCACACAAACGTCACCACAAAGACACTTAATGTCCTCCATATACTGTATACTGTATCCCTTGCGTCTAGAAGACTCTCATACAATTCTGTACTCCGCATGTATAGCTAGGGGAAAAAGATCTTCAGGAATCTTTTTCCAATGATGAATGGGACATTCACGAATACACACATAAGGGATTCCCTTAATGTAGCCTTCCAGGAAAACTGCTACAAAGTTCAAAACCTTTGGGACAGAACCCCATCTCGCCTCCACAAATTTTCCCTATCTATACCAAATACATGCTGGAGGTGAGGGAAAGCAGAAGGGACTATGCTAAACATCTGGTGGAACTGTGAGCCTCTGCAACAGTTCTGGAAAGAACTACATGACATCATTACATAGGCTACCACATTTACGCTGGACCATACTCCAGCTCCATATCTTTTACACCATATGACCCTATCTAAAAAAGACTGCCACAAATCTCTGGCTATGCATATGTCAAATGTGGCGAGACTTTGTGCTCCGGTGCATTGGCTATCTAAGCGGATTCCGACTTTCAGAGAATGGTTTACATGACTTTCTAAAATAGAGGAAATTGAGGAACTTGTCTACATTTCCCAAGAAAGAATACAAAAATTATGTATTATGTATGTGGGCATGTTGAACTCACTTTAAAAATACTGAGCGTTTTCAATCCTATGATTCTTAAATAGTGGATTGTCACATAGATTGAGACGGCCCAAACTGAGCCGGTGGACAGGAAAGGAAAGGGGGGTGCGGGTATAATACAACACTTTCCACACTCCTCTCACTCCCTCCCCCTCTGGTCTTTTTCCCTTTTCTCTCCCCCCCCCACCTTTTTTTCATCACCCCCTCTTTCCTTCTACTTCTATTTTTGGGTACCTTGTTTGCTATACCCTTGCATAAGGAATCTACTGAACCCTATGAACCATGCATGGTGGGATTTAGAGGTATTTGCATAGCGATAGAAATGAGCATTACGTTTTCTTGCTTGACAGAAATTTTATTCATATAAATCCCCGGATTTACTGTATTATTGTCTTTAAGATTTTCCATGGCTTGCAAGCCATCGGTGGTCCACAGCACGTTCACATGCCATGGACCTTTAATGTACAATGCTGTGTAATGTTTGATATGTAAACACTTATCTTTTTAGTTTCAATAAAGTTCATGGGAAAAAAAAGAACAGAATACAGAGTTTGAAAAGGAAAGAGAATTTCTGCTGGTACAGAACCCCAATGCTGAAAATACCTTTACAGTATTTACAGTCCAATGTGTGTTGGGGAAACTTTTTTAAGTAGCTAGGAATAGATCACACAGAGTTTCAAGGAACAAATAGCTTTTGCCAACCTTTACAGTGCCACTAAAAAGTCCTATATTTACTGTCAGTGTGTGCTGAGGACACTTGGCTTAGGTATGGAAGGATCACACAGTGTTTGAGGGAGGGATACAATATCCTGTGTGTCAGCAACAACTTTATTTGCTGTTTAGCAGACCCCCCTTACTTTTATTTTAATAATTTTTGTTGTGTTTTTTTTATTTTTCCTGTTTTTGTATTTTTGCTTTACTTTAAAAAAAAGACACATGGGGTTTAATGTTTTATGGTTGGGTTTAGTGTTTTAAGTTTTATTTTTTGAGGGAGTTATCTTTTTTTTTTTTTTTTTTTTTTTTTTTTTTTATGAGGGAGTTATCTTTAATATAATTTAGCTATTGTCCTCTTTTGTTTCGGGGTCTGTCCTTTGTTTGGAGCACATCAGCGCATGCCTTTGTGCATGCAGTTTAGTGCACCAAATCATCACATTGTTAAGTGCACCAATAAAACATATCCTCAATCCCCCTATTTCCATAGCTGCTAATAAATCCCCTGTATTCATAATGTCAGGTATGCCGAAAGGGACAGAGGCAGATGTTCTTTACAGCTAGTAGGGGGCATAAATGTTAGCACTTGCCAATGAAAAAATACACCTAACCATGATTCGCTCTTTGAAGTGAGGAGTGAACTCTGAACTACTGGGTGTCCAGGCTTGAGCACTGGCCAGAGTTTGCACTCTAAATTTTATTTCACATTATAAGCTGGTTGATCTCTTTCTCTGAAATATTTATTACGTTGTTTCATGTTTTGCTTTTTTTCTGTGAAATAATTACATTATAAAGTTATTTTTTTCTGTTGTGCCTGGTGTCTCTACTTTTGCAAATACACCCAGGTAAAAGAGTTTAAAAATTCTGTGCATCGAGTCATGGCTTTTTTTCTATATATAATTTATATATTGAGAGAGAGAGAGTATATATACACTCTCAATTGTATTTATAAATTAATTATTATTATTATTATAATTATAATTAGTATTTATTTTATTTATGAAATTATATTTTTTATTATTATTATTATTTTTTCTAAGTTCAATCAGGCTGCCTGTTCAAGAGCTTTTTTTTGTCCCAGCACCTCACTCCATCCTTTGAACCGCCCTAAAATTTAAAAACACTGTGCACTCAAAACAATGCACACCTTCACTCCAGGTATAGTTCATGGATAGGATCTCTTGTAAGCACATTATTTACAGCCTTGCCTCCTGCCCACCATGTGTGCTTAATAAACTTAAAAGGAAATGAAAAAAGTTTTTAAATCTAAAAAATAAAAAAAAATAAAAAATGCAAATTTTGAAATACTAATAAAGATTCTGTTCAGGTGGGAAAAAGGTGGGTCTGAGTTTCTGAGGCCATTGGCCCTTCACTTCTTAAAGAGGAGCTTCAGTCAGATGTGTGAGAATTAAAATTCAGCAGGTACAAAAACAGACACTCATCTGCCCAAGGATTCAGAGCCGTCCTCAACTGAGCTGGTTCCTTCACTGATCTGTGGTCCCTGGTGCCGGCATGTTAACTGTGGGCAGCCAGCTGTGACTCCTTGCAGCTTCACAGCTGGCAACCCACTACGCATGCGCAAGCTTTCTGGGACCTGTGACATGTCTCAAAAGGTTGTGGGCAGGAAGGAGGGGAGGAGACCTTCCAATTGGATTGCCTAGGTGATCCAAGCGAAAGTGGGTGCAGGTATCTGTCAAAACTAGATACCCTCACCCCCTCCCAAAAAATACAATTCAAATGGGGCAGAGGAGGGAATGAAGAGTAGGATGAATGGAGCTTCCCCTTTTAAGTGAAGATCCACTTTAAATAAGAATGCCTAATATGGTTTTGTTTGTGCTTGAGAAGTGACCTTCTTTACCATTAGACACATTCGTAGGTGTATACTTTGCATAGGTGCAAAGTAAAGTTTAGGTCAAGGGCGAGTCATGCACTGTTAAATCTCCCCCGTTCATTGCCCTGGGAATTTAAAATTCCCACACCCACTCCAAGCAACACGGATCAAGGAAATGCTGCTGTTGGCTATGGAATTCAGGCAGTGCATGATGATTTTATAAATTGGACAAGGATGTGGTATAAAAAATAACCTATTCCACAAATCCTATATTGTATTTGTGCAGTCGGGCAGCCACAGCACAGTGGCAAATACCCAACAGGGCTGAATTGGCAAAAATGAAAGCCATGTATGGTCAGATGGTTTTACAATAAAACATATATACAGTGGCTTGCAAAAGTATTCGGCCCCCTTGAACTTTTCAACCTTTTGCCACATTTCAGGCTTCAAACATAAAGATATAAAATTTTAATTTTTTGTGAAGAATCACCAACAAGTGGGGCACAATTGTGAAGTGGAACGAAATCTTTTGGATTTTTGAAACTTTTTTAACTAATAAAAAAATGAAAAGTGGGGCGTGCAAAATTATTCGGCCCCCTTGCGTTAATACTTTGTAGAGCCACCTTTTGCTGCGATTACAGCTGCAAGTCGCTTGGAGTATGTCTCTATCAGTTTTGCACATCGAGAGACTGAAATTGCATCCATCTTCCCCTCAATTTTAACCATCTTCCCTGTCCCTGCTGAAGAAAAGCAGGCCCAAACCATGATGCTGCCACCACCATGTTTGACAGTGGGGATGGTGTGTTGAGTGTGATGAGCTGTGTTGCTTTTACGCCAAACATATCGTTTTGCATTGTGGCCAAAAAGTTCGACTTTGGTTTCATCGGACCAGAGCACCTTCTTCCACATGTTTGGTGTGTCTCCCAGGTGGCTTGTGGCAAACTTTAGACGAGACTTTTTATGGATATCTTTGAGAAATGGCTTTCTTCTTGCCACTCTTCCATAAAGGCCAGATTTGTGCAGTGTACGACTGATTGTTGTCCTATGGACAGACTCTCCCACCTCAGCTGTAGTTCTCTGCAGTTCATCCAGAGTGATCATGGGCCTCTTGGCTGCATCTCTGATCAGTCTTCTCCTTGTCTGAGCTGAAAGTTTAGAGGGACAGCCAGGTCTTGGTAGATTTGCAGTGGTCTGATACTCCTTCAATTTCAAAATGATCACTTCCTTGGGATGTTTAAAGCTTGGGAAATCTTTTTGTATCCAAATCCAGCTTTAAACTTCTCCACAACAGTATTACGGACCTGCCTGGTGTGTTCCTTGGTCTTCATGATGCTCTCTGCGCTTTCAACAGAACCCTGAGACTATCACAGAGCAGGTGCATTTATACAGAGACTTGATTACACACAGGTGGATTCTATTTATCACCATCAGTCATTTAGGACAACATTGGATCATTCAGAGATCCTCGCTGAACTTCTGGAGTGAGTTTTCTGCACTGAAAGTAAAGGGGCCGAATAATTTTGCACGCACCACTTTTCAGTTTTTTAATTGCTAAAAAAGTTTAAAATATCCAATAGATTTCGTTCCACTTCACAATTGTGTCCCACTTGCTGGTGATTCTTCACAAAAAATTAAAATTTTATATCTTTATGTTTGAAGCCTGAAATGTGGCAAAAGGTTGAAAAGTTCAAGGGGGCCGAATACTTTCGCAAGCCACTGTATATAGATATAGATATATCTATCTATATCTATCTATATATATATATATATATATATATATATATATATATATATATATATATATATATATATATCTATCTATATATATATATCTATATATATATCTATATATATATATATATATATATATATACAGTATATATATATATATATATATATATATATATATATATATATATATATATATATATATATATATATATATATATATATATATATATATATATATATATATATACATGTATATATATATATATTTAAATAGATACACACCTCAGTGTGCAGAACCTCTCCTTCTTACTTTGGCTTTGCATACTGTGATAGGGAGCCAGGAAAAACTATGGGTTGTGTCCAGGATGGGAGATATATTTGTTCCAGATTCATGCTGTATACAAATTGTATTCCTTCTTGTGCTGTGTAGCAGGTTCAGTACTTTGGGCTCTATAAACTTCCAAGCTGCTTAGGGAAGATGTTCCACCGTGGAACCACATTTCTATGCAGGATAGACTGGGGAGCAGCCAATTGCTTGTATGGTGAGATTAAGTCTGTGTGACTATGGGCTCTGATTCATTTCTGTGTGAAAGTCAAGTGTCTGGGCAGCAGTAAGCTGTCCCAGGACAAGTAGTTAGGTACCTGTGTTTGAAGTTAGATACCCAACACAGCAAAGGTTTTTTTTTTTTCGTTTTTTTTTTTATTTAGCAGTTTTTGTACCTGCACTTTTTGAACACAGACTTTGTAAATAAATCTCACTTGTGTTTCACCAAGATCCTGCTGTCTGGCTGTACCTTCTCACCATGCTGTGACTCACCCATGGAGTTACAAACAACCTGCTACTGAGCTAACCCATCACAATACCTTGTTTTTTAATAAAGGATAATGATTAAATCCAATGCCAAATATAGTAAAGTGTGCGTGGAGGGGGAGATATAGTGCAAAAGTGTATCACAAAAGTATGCGTTGAAGTGCAGCACACAAAAGACAGTTTTGCCTGTATCAGAAACAGGGGTAAATCAAAGACCCCTCTAGGTGGGGGCAGCTTGCCTTTACAATGAGTTTTTACCTGCAGTTATGCCTCCAGTGGGGTGAAACCAGACACCAAAATAAATACATGTAAAAGCATATATGGCAATTGGGGAGACAAAATACTGTTGCACACAAGTATATGGTAAAGGGATGCACACAAAGAGCAGTTTTGCCTGTTTCAGCAGAAATTGTGTCAGATCAAGGCTATCCAGTTGGAGAGTGGCCAGCGTTTCCCCATTACATTGTCCCCTTTCAGCTATGCCTACAGTGTACAGGATCAAACCACCATGAGGAAATGTGGCAAAGAGCTTATTTGCCATGCATGCTTGGGGTGAGGCACTTTGTGTTCCCTCTTAAATGATGGCAGTAGATCCCTGCATTGTTGTCCATTTGTATCAGGAAGGCCCCCCCTTTGAAGCCACCCCACATTTTCCCCTCCCTCATCCACTGCCAGCAGCAGCAACCTTCCTCCTTACCACCAGCACCCCAAGTGTTCTTCTTACTGTCAGCATCCCAAGATTTTTCCTCAACAGGGGTCAATAAAAGAAGTCAATTACTCATATCCAGTTGGTAGGAATAAAATGATTTGGTTGAAATAGTTTAAAAGGAGGAGGAAGAAAAAGGTGCACTAGCAATGCAAAGAAATTGTTCAAATGCACACCCTTAATGAGATCGAGGTAGAAAAGTGTTCACTTAAAAAATGGCTGCTATATGGCATTGAGGAAGGGAAGGACAACAGGCTGCATTAATGGTAAATAAAAAATGGATGATATGCACCCTTGAGGAGGAAGAGGGGGGAAAGGGTGCATTATCAAGTTGCAAGCAGAGTTACCCAGTGTGCTGTGAACTAAATATATCATCCCTGACCATGCTTGCTGGGCCATGTGTCAGCAGTAAGGTGGGCCTTTCTGCTGACTGCCTTGCCCAGCGATGCCAAAACATTGCATGGTGTGATGGTATAGAGCTGGAATGGCCTTACGCACAAAGCAATAGCAACTGGGAATATAATATTGTGGTACAGCACATTCTGCAAATTCACAGAAGGGGGCAGAATTCACCAGATGGAAAGGCAGGAATTGTAAAGCCAGCAATTTGGACAAACTTGAATTTAGATACTGGGCATGTGGGTGGCAGTGACTGTATTTTTTTTTTTGGCTGCAGCAACTGGGCCAGATAAAATTGCCTGCTATACTCTACAGCTGGTGGTGTACTGCTGGCAGGCATGTTGCAAGGACCTGTGACACCCTTTGCTATACTATCATCCCTGTCAGTGGAGGCTGCTGAGAGGTCATGAGATATAGCGGGGTAGACATGAAAGGTGAGGAGTGAGGGTGAGAAGAATTGTATCCCTTGTGTGTGGCTTTAGGGGCTCTTACCAACGGGCTGAGTGGTGGGAAGTTAAACTCCCTGTCAAGCATGTGGTACCCAAATTGCTGGTGTTTTTGCCAAGCTAGATTGCTAATTGCAACAGTGTGATCGGCTGCACATGTGCTAAAAAAAGCCCATGCAGCCTGTGAGCTGTGGGAAGTGGGCTGGGAGATAACAGCTCCAAAATCTGATGGAATATGGTGGCTACTCTCTACTAGGGATGAGCTTCAAGTTCGATTCGAACTCATGTTCGACTCGAACATCGGCTGTTCGCCAGTTCGCTGAACAGCAAACAATTTGGGGTGTTCACGGCAAATTCGAAAGCCGCGGAACACCCTTTAAAAGTCTATGGGAGAAATCAAAAGTGCTAATTTTTTTTTTGTTTACAAACGATTTTTATTATGTAAAAGGTCAGGTATAAAACAATTACAATGATGGTACAGGTATGTATACAAATATCTTTAGCAGTAAATGTTGTACAGGAGATAAAAAAGGAATATGTTTAGTCAGATGAAAAAATACACATTGTTATAATCAGGCCAGTCAAGAGTATTGTCGTGGAGGGAAGAAAGAAGGACAATTACGTATATATAATAGAAAAATTTTCTAAATCAGAGAGGTGGTGTCCCAGAGAGTCCATTGCGGTTGAGAATTTGTGACCAAGGTACCGTAGTGGAGCGCCAATTGAAGGCTATGGCCCAATGAATAGAGCTGAGGAATGTGTGAATTAGCCTTGTGCTAGTCATTGGAATATCCTGTATAGGGGAGAATAAAAGACAGATTTGGGGTGTAAGGGAAATCTTCCTACCTGATATTTTTTCAATGATTAAGCTAGCCTTATGCCAAGTGTTTTTTATATGGGGACAATCCCAAAAGATATGTAAAAGTGTACCCTGAGAGGGGCAACCCCTAAAACAGAGTGGGGGTAGTGAGGGGTAAAATGAGTTAAGTTTAGCGGGGGTAAGATACCATCTATAGAGCAATTTGATGGCTGATTCTCTGATCGAGGTTGTTTTGGTACATTTATGGAGATTTGTAAGAATAGTATCCCATTGATCAAGAGTAAATGAGATATTTAAATCTGATTCCCATTGGAGCATGGGATGTGATTTCTCAGGCATATTGGGCTCATTTAAACTTTTATATATTCTGGAGATTAAACCACTATCACGAAGGGAGGAGATACAAATTTGTTCAAATTTTGTATAGGGGGGATGGAGTGTAAGTGAGTGATATTTCTGATAGAATTGTTTTATATTTCTATAGTTCTCTAGTTCAGTAGGTGGGAAATCATATTTTATTTGTATACTGGAGAAAGTGAGGAATGAATTGTTGTGGGAAAGCGATTTTAAATGTGTTAGGTTATGTGACTTTAAATTCGTTAGAGAGTTGTGATCTTGAGCCCTATCTGGAAGGGGAAAACGAAGGTCACCTAGAAAGGAAGCTAAGGGGGGAATGTCAGAAGACTTAAATTTAGAGACTTGTCTGTTCCATAGTTGAAGGGTGTGAGTGACGATGAGGTTTAAGGGTCTTATTTTTTGTGGTGGGATAGTCTTGGACCAGAGAAGTCCTTGTAGACAAAAGTGCTAATTTAAAAGGCTTTTATGCAAGTTATTGTCATAAAAAGTGTTTGGGGACCTGTGTCCTGCCCCAGGGGACATGGATCAATGCAAAAAAAGTTTTAATAACGTCCATTTTTTTAGGAGCAGTGATTTTAATAATGCTTAAAGTGAAACAATAAAAGTGTAATATTCCTTTAAATTTCGTACCTTGGGGGTGTCTATAGTATGCCTGTAAAGGGGCACATGTTTCTCGTGTTTAGAACAGTCTGACAGCAAAATGACATTTCAAAGGAAAAAAAGTCATTTAAAACTACTCGCGGCTACTCGCGAAGAAAAAAAAAAATAATGTCGTGGGGGGTCCCTCCAAAAATCCATACCATACCCTTATCTGAGCACTCAACCTGGCAGGCCGCAGGAAAAGAGGGGGGCGAGAGAGCGCCCCCCCCCTCCTGAACCGTACCAGGCCACATGCCCTCAACATTGGGAGGGTGCTTTGGGGTAGCCCCCCAAAACACCTTGTCCCCACGTTGATGGGGACAAGGGCCTCATCCCCACAACCCTTGCCCGGTGGTTGTGGGGGGTCTGCGGGTGGGGGACTAATCGGAATCTGGAAGCCCCCTTTAACAAGGGGACCCCCAGATCCCAGCCCTCCCCCCTGTGTGAAATGGTAAGGGGGTACAAAAGTACCCCTATCATTTCACAAAAAAAGTGTCAAAAATGTTAAAAATTACAAGAGACAGTTTTTGTAAATTCCTTTATTTAAATGCTTCCTCTTTCTTCTATCTTCTATCTTTCTTCGGTTTCTTCCTCCATCTTCTTCTTGTTCTGGTTCTTCTGGTTCTTCCTCCGGTGTTCTTGTCCGGCATCTTCCTCCACGGCGCTGGTGTCTTCTTCCCTTCTTCTTCTCGGGCCACTCCGCATCCACCATGATGGGAGGCTCCCCCTGTGTGACGCTTCTCCTCTTCTGACGGTTCTTAAATAACAGAGGGTGGGGCCACGTGGTGACCCCACCCCCCTCTGACACACGGTGACTTCCCTGTCCACCCCCTCTGACATCATGGGGAATGCCACAGGGAAGTCCCCGTCAAGTCCCCGTACATCAGAGGGGGCGGGGTCACCGGGTGGCCCCAGCCTCTGTTATTTAAGAACTGTCAGAAGAGGAGAAGCGTCACACAGCTGGAGCCTCCCATCATGGTGGATGTGGAGCGGCCCGAGAAGAAGGGAAGAAGACGCCGGCGCCGCGGAGGAAGATGCCGGACGAGAACACTGGAGGAAGAACCAGAAGAACCAGAAGAACCAGAAAAAGAAGAAGATGGAGGAAGAAACCGAAGGAATATAGAAGAAAGAAGTTAGAAGAAAGAAGATAGAAGAAAGAAGAGGCATTTAAATAAAAGAATTGTCAAAAACTGTCTTTTGTCATTTTTAACATTTTTGACACTTTTTTTGTGAAATGGTAGGGGTACTGTGACAGACTCACCCGGGATAGAGGCTTTTGGAGGGGTCTGAATGCAAGCCTCTTGCCGACCGATTATAGGCCCTGGCATTTGGGGGAACGGTGCTCTTTGTGAGCTGTATGCCTGGGGACTCTTGAGGTGGTATTACTGAGGATTCGGGTCCTGGTCCCCCAGGACACACAGACTCTGGGGACCCTGTGTATGCCATATGGGAAATGGTGACTTGGAGGGTATGTCTTGGATTGCTTAAAATGGGACAGTAATATTTATCCCTAATATCTCCCAGGATATATATGTAAAGACTATTATTGGTTTGTTTGATTCTGAACTCAACATGTTAATTGAGTGAGCTGATCACATTAGCCTCCAGGACTAGCTAGGAGACGAACAGTCTACTCCTTCTATAGTTGTTGATGACTAGGCTGAGGAGGGGGGAGAGCACTGTTTGTATTGTTAATTGTAATTAGCTCCTGCTATTGTGAGTATAATGTACTGTGTGAAGCTCGGTGACCACAAGTCTGGGCAAAAGTTCATGTCTCAGTCACCTAGACTGTATAAAGGATTAGATAATTAGCTCATGTTAATTAGGTTAGGTTTTAGTCATTCTGCTGTATATATTTGTGTGAGATCTCAAATAAAGAGTTAGTCCATGCTAGCAGTGAAATAAGTGTCGCCTTGTTTTGTGCTTGGGAGCAGTTGGAATATCTGATATCTGTATCCAGACTGGGAGGAAGTGGTATACTGACGGAAGCACTCAAGTGGAGTGTAGGAAGTTCTGTGACAGGTACTTTTGCACCCCCTTACCATTTCACACAGGGGGGAGGGCTGGGATCTGGGGGTCCCCTTGTTAAAGGGGGCTTCCAGATTCCAATAAACCCCCGCCCGCAGACCCCCCACAACTACCAGGCAAGGGTTGTGGGGATGAGGCCCTTGTCCCTATTAACATGGGGACAAGGTGTTTTGGGGGGCTACCCCAAAGCACCCTCCCAATGTTGAGGGCATGTGGCCTGGTAGGGTTCAGGAGGGGGGCCGCTCTCTCGTCCCCCCCTCTTTTCCTGCGGCCTGCCAGGTTGCATGCTCGGATAAGGGTCTGGTATGGATTTTTGGAGGGACCCCCACGACATTATTATTTTTTTTTTCTTCGCGGGGTTCCCCTTAAAATCCATACCAGACCTGAAGGGTCTGGTATAGAATTTGAGGGGGACCCTACTCCATTTTTTTTTTAATTTTGGTTCAGGGTTCCCCTGTGGGGAATTCCCATGCCGTTTTTATCAATGAACTTTTATGTGTATTGTCGGACCGGCAATTCATTTATAGCCGCGAGTAGTTTTAAATGACTTTTTTTCCTTTGAAATGTAATTTTGCTGTCACACTGTTCTAAACACGGGAAACATGCGCCCCTTTACAGGTATACTATAGACACCCCCAGGTACGAAATTTAAAGGAATATCACACTTTTATTGTTTCACTTTAAGCATTATTAAAATCACTGCTCCCAAAAAAACGTCAGTTTTTAAAACTTTTTTTGCATTGATCCATGTCCCCTGAGGGAGGACCCAGGTCCCCAAACACTTTTTATGACATTAAACTTGCATATAAGCCTTTAAAATTAGCACTTTTAAATTATTCATGTTCGTGTCCCATAGACTTTAATGGTGTTCGCGTGTTCGAACAAATTTTTTGCCTGTTCGCATGTTCTGGAGCGAACCGAACAGGGGGGTGTTCGGCTCATCCCTACTCTCTACTCTACCATGATGCTACCTCTGGAGGACATCCTGCCTCATTGGGGTTGTTTCTCCCCCTCACTTTCCTTCTCTGCTCAATCAGTGTCCATTAGTGCGTCATGAGGACGCATCAGTGTCCTCATCATTAGGGATGAGCTTCGAGTTCGAGTCGAACTCATGTTCGACTCGAACATCGGCTGTTCGACCGTCCGTCGAATTGCGAACGTTATGGGCCGTTCGCGCCAAATTCGTGTGGCGCGTCACGGCCCATAATTCACTGCGGCATCGCAGTGCATTGCTGGCTGATGATTGGCCAAGCATGCACTATGACCCGCATGCTTGGCCAATCACAGCGCCGTCAGTAGAGAGAGCTGTAATTGGCCAAAGCCAGGGTGGCTTTGGCCAATTATGGCTCAGGGGATTTAGTACACGCCCCACACTATATAAGGCCGCCTGCACGGCGGCCCTGTGTAGTGTGTTCCGGTGTGCTGATAGAGAGAGAGACAGACAGTGTCATTTGATTTGAGTTAGATAGATTAGGCTAGATCTGTTCCTGCTATTTACATTTAGTGCAGTGCGTCCTGCTCACAGTGTTCAGCTAGATCCGTTCCTGCTATTTACATTTAGTGCAGTCAGTGCGTCCTGCTCACAGTGTTCAGCTAGATCCGTTCCTGCTATTTACATTTAGTGCAGTGCGTCCTGCTCACAGTGTTCAGCTAGATCTGTTCCTGCTATTTACATTTAGTGCAGTGCGTCCTGCTCACAGTGTTCAGCTAGATCCGTTCCTGCTATTTACATTTAGTGCAGTGCGTCCTGCTCACAGTGTTCAGCTAGATCCGTTCCTGCTATTTACATTTAGTGCAGTCAGTGTGTCCTGCTCACAGTGTTCAGCTAGATCCGTTCCTGCTATTTACATTTAGTGCAGTGCGTCCTGCTCACAGTGTTCAGCTAGATCTGCTCCTGCTATTTACATTTAGTGCAGTGTGTCCTGCTCACAGTGTTCAGCTAGATCCGTTCCTGCTATTTACATTTAGTGCAGTGCGTCCTGCTCACAGTGTTCAGCTAGATCTGTTCCTGCTATTTACATTTAGTGCAGTGCGTCCTGCTCACAGTGTTCAACTAGATCTGTTCCTGCTATTTACATTTAGTGCAGTCAGTGCGTCCTGCTCACAGTGTTCAGCTAGATCCGTTCCTGCTATTTACATTTAGTGCAGTGCGTCCTGCTCACAGTGTTCAGCTAGATCCGTTCCTGCTATTTACATTTAGTGCAGTCAGTGCGTCCTGCTCACAGTGTTCAGCTAGATCCGTTCCTGCTATTTACATTTAGTGCAGTGCGTCCTGCTCACAGTGTTCAGCTAGATCCGTTCCTGCTATTTACATTTAGTGCAGTCAGTGCGTCCTGCTCACAGTGTTCAGCTAGATCCGTTCCTGCTATTTACATTTAGTGCAGTGCGTCCTGCTCACAGTGTTCAGCTAGATCTGTTCCTGCTATTTACATTTAGTGCAGTGTGTCCTGCTCACAGTGTTCAGCTAGATCCGTTCCTGCTATTTACATTTAGTGCAGTCAGTGCGTCCTGCTCACAGTGTTCAGCTAGATCCGTTCCTGCTATTTACATTTAGTGCAGTGCGTCCTGCTCACAGTGTTCAGCTAGATCTGCTCCTGCTATTTACATTTAGTGCAGTGCGTCCTGCTCACAGTGTTCAGCTAGATCCGTTCCTGCTATTTACATTTAGTGCAGTGCGTCCTGCTCACAGTGTTCAGCTAGATCTGTTCCTGCTATTTACATTTAGTGCAGTGCGTCCTGCTCACAGTGTTCAGCTAGATCTGTTCCTGCTATTTACATTTAGTGCAGTCAGTGCGTCCTGCTCACAGTGTTCAGCTAGATCCGTTCCTGCTATTTACATTTAGTGCAGTGCGTCCTGCTCACAGTGTTCAGCTAGATCCGTTCCTGCTATTTACATTTAGTGCAGTCAGTGCGTCCTGCTCACAGTGTTCAGCTAGATCCGTTCCTGCTATTTACATTTAGTGCAGTGCGTCCTGCTCACAGTGTTCAGCTAGATCCGTTCCTGCTATTTACATTTAGTGCAGTGCGTCCTGCTCACAGTGTTCAGCTAGATCTTTTTCCGCTATTTACATTTAGTGCAGTCAGTGCGTCCTGCTCACAGTGTTCAGCTAGATCCGTTCCTGCTATTTACATTTAGTGCAGTGCGTCCTGCTCACAGTGTTCAGCTAGATCCGTTCCTGCTATTTACATTTAGTGCAGTCAGTGCGTCCTGCTCACAGTGTTCAGCTAGATCCGTTCCTGCTATTTACATTTAGTGCAGTGCGTCCTGCTCACAGTGTTCAGCTAGATCCGTTCCTGCTATTTACATTTAGTGCAGTCAGTGCGTCCTGCTCACAGTGTTCAGCTAGATCCGTTCCTGCTATTTACATTTAGTGCAGTGCGTCCTGCTCACAGTGTTCAGCTAGATCCGTTCCTGTTATCTTCCTACTGACAGGCAGGCTTGTCTGGTTACAGTATATAAAGCTACCTGAAGAAAACTACAGGTGTTCTATCCCAGCTTAGTGCAGCTACAGGCCATTAGTATGTCTGGAAGGCCAAGAAGGAGAGGCAGACAGTCACAAGCAAATAAGAGAGGGCAAGCAGGCTCTGTGTCTAGTGCTGGTCGTGGAGACGGTGCATCCTCATCAGCACGTGGCCATGGGACACGCTTGGCCTTTTTTTCGGCAGCTGGCCGTGTTGAGCCGCAACATGCGGAAGACTTGGTCGAGTGGATGACCAAGCCGTCCTCATCCTCCTCATCCTCTCTCACCCATGCCCAGGGTGCTTTGTCTGGCAAAGCAGCGGCCTCTTCCCTCAGCTCAATGTCATCAGTGACTCCTTCCCTAGCTCCACCATGTCCTCCTGAGGATTCCCTCGAACTGTTTGACCACGGTGTTGGGTACATGCTCCAGGAGGATGCCCAGCGTTTGGAAGGCTCTGATGATGATACTGAGCTCGATGAAGGCAGTAACATGAGCACGGACAGAGGGGGTGCCCAAGAAGGACAGCAATCTGGCAGTCATGCTCCCCCTGCTGCAGCATACTGCCAGGTTTGCTCCAGTGATGAGGAGGGAGGGGATGATGAGGTCACTGACTCAACGTGGGTGCCTGATAGGAGAGAGGAGGAGGAGGAGGAGGCGGCACATCACCAACGAGGCAGGATGCCCTCCGGGGCCAGCCTAAGGGCAGCACATTGACTGCATCACACCCCAAAGCTCCACATGTGCAGGGCGCTGCAGTCTCTGCGCGTTATTCAAAAAGTTCTTTGGTGTGGGCCTTTTTTGAGACGAGTGCATCAGATCGCACCGCTGCTATTTGCAACATATGTCTCAAGCGTATCTCGCGTGGCCAAAACATCTCCCGCTTGGGTACCACATGCTTGACCAGACATATGTTGACCTGCCATGCAGTTCGTTGGCAAGCGTATCTAAAAGACCCACACCAAAGAACAAAGAGGACCTCTCCTTGCTCCTCATCAGCTGAGATCTCCAACCCCACTATACCTTCAGTCCTCTCTGAGACCTGCAGTGAGAGGAATGAAGGTGTAGAATTAGGTGTGTCACAGCCAAGTACTTGTGGGCAATCTGCTTTTGGTACACCGACGTCAGATTGTACCAGGCAAATTTCCCTGCCCCAGCTGCTGCACCGCCGAAAGAAGTTTGCTCCCAGCCATCCACATGCCCAGCGGTTGAATGCTAGCTTGGCAAAATTGCTAGTACTTCAACTGCTGCCTTTTCAGTTGGTAGACTCTGCCCCCTTCCGTGAGTTTGTGGAATGTGCGGTTCCTCAGTGGCAGGTACCCAAACGCCACTTTTTCTCATGGAAGGCGATTCTGGCTCTCTACCGGCATGTGGAAGGCAATGTCCATGCCTCGCTGGACAGGGCGGTCAGCGGTAAGGTGCATATTACCGCTGACTCATGGTCCAGCAGGCATGGACAGGGACGTTACCTAAGTTTCACGGCGCATTGGGTGACTCTGCTGGCAGCTGGGAAGGATGCAGGACAAGGTGCAGTAGTGTTGGAGATTGTTCCGCCACCACGCCTCCAAAATGCTGATTGTGACACACCTCTCTCCTCCACCCCCTCCTCTTCTTCTTCCTCCATAGCCTCTTCCTCGGAACCAGCGGTGCTCCGTAGGCGTTCAAGGGGCTACGCAAGTACGCAGGCCAAAAGATGCCATGCGGTGCTTGAGCTGGTGTGCTTGGGGGACAGGAGCCACACTGGGGCAGAGGTTCTGTCAGCTCTGCAGGGGCAGGTTCAGAGGTGGTTGACGCCACGCCAACTTAAGGCAGGAATGGTGGTTTGCGACAATGGCACCAACCTCCTCTCTGCCCTCCGACAGGGACAACTGACCCATGTGCCCTGTTTGGCTCACGTCCTTAACTTGGTGGTGCAGCGGTTCTTGGGCAGGTACCCGGGCTTACAGGATGTCCTGAGGCAGGCCAGGAAAGTCTGTGTGCATTTCCGCCGGTCATATAATGCCAGTGCTCGGCTGACGGACCTCCAAAAGGAGTTTAACCTGCCCAAGAACCGCCTAATCTGTGACATGCCCACCAGGTGGAACTCAACGTTGGCCATGCTGCAGCGGCTGCACACGCAGCAGAGGGCCATCAATGAGTACCTGTGCGACTATGGCACCAGGACAGGGTCAGGGGACCTTGGTTTTTTTTCCCCACGCCAGTGGGCCATGATCAGGGATGCATGCACTGTCCTGTCACCATTTGAGGAGGCCACGAGGATGGTGAGCAGTGACAGTGCATGCATCAGTGACACTGTCCACCTTGTCCACCTGTTGGAGCACACGCTGCTTGGAATAATGGACAGGGCACTTGAGGCAGAACAGAGGCAGGAAGAGGAGGACTTCCTTAGCTCTCAAGGCCCCCTTTATCCAGACAGTGTTCCTGCGTGCCCGCCGATCACACAGGAAGAGGATGAGGAGGAGGAAGATTGTGTCAGTATGGAGGTGGAGCCTGGCACTCAGCATCAGCAGCAGTCTTTAAGGGATCAGTTCCAAGAAACACATGGACTTGTACGTGGCTGGAAGGAGGCGGTTGCGGACCATGTCATCCTTAGTGACCCAGAGGACTCCGGACCGAATGCCTCAGCAAACCTACGCTGCATGGCCTCCCTGATCCTGCAAAGCCTGCGTAAGGATCCTCGTATTTGTGGTATCAAGGAGAAGGACCAATACTGGCTGGCAACCCTCCTTGATCCACGTTACAAGGGTAAGGTTGCGGACCTTATCTTGCCATCGCAGAGGGAGCAGAGGATGAAACATCTTCGGGAGGCCTTGCAGAAAGGTCTGTGCAACGCGTTCCCAGAGACTGGGAGGTTACAAACTCCTGTTTCTGGACAACGTGTTGCTGAGGCTTCGGTCAGTCAAAGAAGGAGCGGTGGAGAAGGTGGTCGTCTGACCGATGCGTTCAGACAATTTTTTGGTCCACAGCCCCAAGGTATGATCGGTTCCAGCAACCATCGCCAGCGTCTGTTTTACATGGTGCAGGAATACCTAGGGGCAAGATCAGACTTGGACACCTTTCCCACCGAAAATCCTCTGGGTTACTGGGTCTTGAGGATGGATCACTGGCCAGAGCTTGCACAGTATGCAATTGAGCTACTGGCCTGTCCTGCATCCAGCGTTCTTTCGGAACGCACATTCAGTGCTGCTGGAGGCGTGGTAACCGATCACAGGGTGCGTCTGTCCACCGACTCGGTCGATCGGCTGACCTTCATAAAAATGAATCAGTCTTGGATCACCACCAGCTACCAAGCACCTGATGCTGATGTAACCGAATAATTTTTTTTGAAATCTCAGATCCCTTCAAAGACTGCCTATGCTGATGCTGAGTGACTATCCCTGAGTAATTATCCTCTTCCTCCTCAATCATCACGCTGATAGCTTGTAAGAACATTTTTGGTTCTGGGCGCCACCACCAGTGCCTAAGGCACAATTTTTCAGCCCCTGTTTAACAGGGGCGTGTAATTACAATTTTTGATGCAATACTTTGCAGCAGGGCTCGTTCCTGCGTTCCAACTAGAGTGTCTGTGAGGGGTTGCAGTGTTGTGGCACCAGCACCAGTGCCTAAGGCCCAATTTTTCAGCTCCTGTTCAACAGGGGCATGTAATTACAATTCTCGATCTAATATTTCACAGCAGGGCCCTGTGAGGGCTTACAGTGTTGTGGCCACAGCAACACTTAAGGCCCAAATTTCTGCTGAGTATATAGGGCAGGACCCTACTTTCAAACATCTAACTTACAAACGACTCCTACTTGCAAACGGAAGGAGACAACAGGAAGTGAGATGAAATCTACCCCTAGGAAGGGAAATTCTCTCCTGTAAGAGTTAATATGGGAAAACAATTTCTCCTTTCCACTGATGCTTTCCAATCCTTGTTCCACAAAAAAACCCAAATTTTCAAAAAACATTTTTCATTGGGACAAAAAAGTGAGGTGAAATCTTCTGAAGAGGAGGAAAGACAGCAAAACAAATGTCACAGGGGTGATAACCCTTCCCTATGTTTTCCAAAAAGCTTAAAAAAGATTTTTTGGCTGGAGCTAAACACGTTAAAAATGTACCCGTTCAAAATTACAAAGAGATTCTACTTAACAACAAGCCTACAGTCCCTGTCTTGTTTGCACCGCCTGTATACTGCTGTTCAGAGTATATAGGGCCTTTCCTTATTTTAATTTGGGTGCGGGGTTCCCCTTAATATCCATACAGGACCCAAAGGGCCTGGTAATGGACTGGGGGGGTACCCATGCCGTTTGTCTCACTGATTTTCATCCATATTGCCATGACCCGACATGACATTAAACCCGCAAGCAGTTTTAAATGAGATTTTTTCCTTTAAAACTGACATTTGGTGCAGGGACTGTTCTAAACATGGGAAACACGCGTCACTTTACAGGCATACTATAGACACCCCCCAGGTACGATATTTAAGGGAATATTTCACTTTTTTTTTTTACTTTAAGCATCATTAAAATCACTGCTCCCGAAAAAACGGCCGTTTTTAAAAGTTTTTTTTGCATTGATACATGTCCCCTGGGGTAGGACCCGGGTCCCCAAACCCTTTTTCGGACAATACCATGCAAATTAGCCTTTAAAATGAGCACTTTTGATTTCGAACGTTCGAGTCCCATAGACGTCAATGGGGTTCTAACGTTCGTGCGAACTTTCGGTCCGTTCGCGGGTTCTGGTGCGAACCGAACCGGGGGGTGTTCGGCTCATCCCTACTCATCATCATCCCCTCCATCCTCATCATCACTGGAGCCAACTTGGCAATATGCTGCATTCAAATAATTCAACTGACTCCTCAACGCATGATGCTTGGGCTATGGCAGGAGTAGCTGTGGACAAGGAGGCAGAATAAGCCACTCTGGCAGCTATGGTGGACTGTGCACTAGTGTCAACTTGGGTCATATTGTGGATTGACGCTGACAGAAATGTAAAAACTACTGTATAACAAAAATACAAAAAGGGAAACACCAGCATCACAGTCAGAAAAACTGTGGCTGACAATTAAAAAAAAAGAGGTAGACAGGGGACCAAAAAAAAAACATGCAGCAACCAAAAAAAAGTGTGTACAGCACTGTATACAACACTAAAATTTATGTAAGGCTGTGTTAAACACTGCACTACACTAACACACTACTACACTATACTCACAAACTATACTAACACTACAGTGACACTCTACACTCAGAGTCAAATGTTATGTAAAGCTGTGTTAAACAATTCACTACACTAACACACTACACTGACACAGTATACTCACACACTATACTTGCACTACACTAACACTACACTAACACTCTAAACTGAGCCCTGCTCTATCTATCTCCACTCCAACAACAATGCAGAATCTTTCTATGGAAAGTTACCTTTTATAGTGTGGGTGGGACTTTGAGCACTGAGCTATGATTGGAAAAAAGTTATTATAAATTTGTTCAATCAGGACTCTGATAGTGCTATTTGGCGAGGCCTTGCACCTGGCCAGCAGTCAGGTGCAAGGCTTCATTCAATTAGGGCCCTAGAATGCACTGTGAAGCATGCAATGCATTGTAGTGTGATTGGTGGGTGAACATCCCGCCGAGCTACCCTCAAATTTGGGTGTTTGCAAAACGGTTAACAAGGCAATGTTCGGGCCGAACTTTTGCTCAGCTCAAATGGTTCGCCCAACACTACCGATAAGTGACTTTAGATCTTCAAGTACTCACAGTTCCACTAAACTCGTACTTTACTTCAGAATCAGTATGACACAACCCACTGACAATGACAGTTATTTATTTGGTGTCTTTATAAACATGGCTGTACGGATTCCTGGAAATCACAAAAAGCAATTTCATAAATTCTGTTGTACCTAGCTAAACACAGTGATCTTTTCAATACATGGTAATAAATCATTATTCTTCTGACAAAAAAAATGTTTTCATATAATTCGACTTGTTTAATGCATGAAATGCAAGGTGTTATTGAAATGAATATTACTGTTTAATTTGTTTATCTTGTAACTGAAGAAACATTCAAATACTAATGTGTATGTAAGGGTAAATTAATATTTGAAATAATATAATTGTACAAAGGAGATGGAAAGTTAACTGACAATTAGGATAAACCCAGAGCCTGTAACATAGGGAAAGCATTGTATCTTTAATGAGTGGGATCCTCTACAATGAAAGAAATAGTACCAAATGTTGTATGTAGGATATCTAGGGGGCAAGGGTTCCATCTCCAGAAGAAAAAATTGCTTATTATTGATCCTCATAACATGGATTTGAATTTCTATACCAAATAGATGTTTATCTGTTGCATATTTCACAAGGGCATTAGATAAAACTGATGCCCCATGGCAATGAGACAAGATTTTGTTTCAATTTGTGGACTTTAGAGTGGCATGAGGTGATTGTCTGAAGAAAAATGTAATGCATGTATAAAACACATTCAGTGCCCGCATATTCGAATCTATTCATCCGATTAACCCATATTCATTCATATCCAGCCAACTGGATCCCCAATTATTCAACAGGGAATGCAGGATGATTTGCTGACATTAATCACAATGAAATGCTTTTAAATGGAAAATTGTTGATTTTTTCAAAGATTCACAATTGATTCCTTAGGGTAAACACCACACTTGATTTTGCTTGCTCATTTCCGGTTCCACTTTCACCACCCTATGAATGGAGGTTTATGCACTAAAATTTTAATTCTCGTACACTGCCAAGTCCCCACTTCACTCTCTAAAGATTGATGTTATAACTAATATGAATCTAGAGGGAGAATCTAAGCAAAAGGCCCATGAATGCAGCTTAATCTAGGTACGTGAATTTGACATCCATAATAAAGCCATAGTCCACAATAAATTAATAAATACAAATTATGTTACCCAGGTTTAAAAAAAATATGCTGTAACGCTCCATCCGGTGCTGCTGGTTCCCTTGAAGTATGATTGATGCACAGCAGTGTTTACTCCATTCCCTATGAGCCCAGTGCATCAAGCAAAAGATGCCTCCAAACTTCCAGGGTACACAGCCATCAGTGGTGCTGCTAGGGACTCAGCACTCAGAAGAAAGGCCAGCATTTCATGTAAACTATAGCTCTGTTACTAAAAGCAGCAATCACCAATGCATATTTTGAGAACACACGGGTCCTTTTTGTCAAGCCTTAAGAGAATATATATCCCCTCAAAACACACTTCAGCAATTGTTTTTTTACAATAAGTAAGGTAACATATAGACTGCTTAACTGTTTTCATGCTGATTTCCCAAGGCATCAAGGTCACACCTGCTGGGGGTGCATCACAGGAGAATACGCATATACACTACCGTTCAAAAGTTTGGGGTCACATTGAAATGTCCTTATTTTTGAAGGAAAAGCACTGTACTTTTAAATGAAGCTAACTTTAAACTAGTCCTAACTTTAAACAAATATACTCTATACATTGCTAATGTGGTAAATGACTATTCTAACTGCAAATGTCTAGTTTTTGGTGCAATATCTACATAGGTGTATAGAGGCCCATTTCCAGCAACTATCACTCCAGTGTTCTAATGGTACAATGTGTTTGCTCATTGGCTCAGAAGGCTAATTGATGATTAGCAAACCCTTGTGCAATCATGTTCACACATCTAAAAACAGTCTAGCTCCTTCCAGAAGCTACAAAACTGACCTTCCTGTGAGCAGATTGAGTTTCTGGAGCATCACATTTGTGGGGTCAATTAAACGCTCAAAATGGCCAGAAAAAGAGAACTTTCATCTGAAACTCGACAGTCTATTCTTGTTCTTAGAAATGAAGGCTATTCCATGCGAGAAATTGCAAAGAAATTGAAGATTTCCTACAACGGTGTGTACTACTCCCTTCAGAGGACAGCACAAACAGGCTCTAACCAGAGTAGAAAAAGAAGTGGGAGGCCGCGTTGCACAACTAAGCAAGAAGATAAGCACATTAGAGTCTCTAGTTTGAGAAACAGACGCCTCACAGGTCCCCAACTGGCATCTTCATTAAATAGTACCCGCAAAACACCAGTGTCAACATCTACAGTGAAGAGGCGGCTGCGGGATTTTGGACTTCAGGGCAGAGTGGCAAAGAAAAAGCCATATCTGAGACTGGCCAATAAAAGAAAAAGATTAAGATGGGCAAAAGAACACAGACATTGGACAGAGGAAGACTGGAAAAAAGTGTTGTGGACGGATGAATCCAAGTTTGAGGTGTTTGGATCACAAAGAAGAACGTTTGTGAGACGCAGAACAAATGAAAAGATGCTGGAAGAATGCCTGACGCCATCTGTTAAGCATGGTGGAGGTAATGTGATGGTCTGGGGTTGCTTTGGTGCTGGTAAGGTGGGAGCTTTGTACAGGGTAAAAGGGATTCTGAATAAGGAAGGCTATCACTCCATTTTGCAACGCCATGCCATACCCAGTGGACAGCGCTTGATTGGAGCCAATTTCATCCTACAACAGGACAATGACCCTAAACACACCTCCAAATTGTGCAAGAACTATTTACAGCAGAAGCAGGCAGCTGGTATTCTATCGGTAATGGAGTGGCCAGCACAGTCACCAGATCTGAACCCCATTGAGCTGTTGTGGGAGCAGCTTGACCGTATGGTACGCCAGAAGTGCCCATCCAACCAATCCAACTTGTGGGAGCTGCTTCTAGAAGCGTGGGGTGCAATTTCTCCAGCTTACCTCAATAAATTAACAGCTAGAATGCCAAAGGTGTGCAATGCTGTAATTGCTGCAAAAGGAGGATTCTTTGATGAAAGCAAAGTTTGATGTAAAAACAATGTTATTTCAAATACAAATCATTATTTCTAACCTTGTCAATGTCTTGACTCTATTTTCTATTCATTTCACAACGTATGGTGGTGAATAAGTGTGACTTTTCATGGAAAACACAAAATTGTTTGGGTGACCCCAAACTTTTGAATGGTAGTGTATGTGATTATGAACTTAGGCCAACTGCATTTAAGACTATCCATTGCAGGAGAAGAAAAGAAGAAGACTTGGTTCATCAAATGTAAATAGGGTGAATGTGACTGTGTAATATCAGGTGAATGCCATCAAATCTTACTTGGGTGAATGTCAGTAAAGGATTCATTGGGCAGATTTCCAGGCAGATTTCCTTGCGACTCCTTAATAAATAGAGCCAATTTTAGATTTTCATAACTGTAACAAAATGTTTGACATCAGCAAAAATACATATTTTCTTTAAATAAAGTATAAGACACCCTATCTTTTATCTAACAGCTTCAAGGAATAAGGAGACTTAAAGTATATGCAAAGCCATTTTTTTTCTAATTTTGCATAAAGTGGTGAAGAGTTAAAGCTCTGTTTTTATTGCTTTCTCACTAGTGAAATGCACTTTCTGTTTTTCCTGCTGACCACTGTCATGAGGACAGAAAATTAGGGGAATTGTAAAATTTTGCTCTGAACAGGAACAGAGGTGAAATCTTTTGCTGGAGACACTCACTCTATGAACACAAGTGCCTCAGATGATATTTTGCTCATTTTGGAGAGATTACTCTTCAATTCTGTTCTGTCTATAGGTAAGAAGTGAAAGAAGAGGACAAAACAGGCGTTTTAAGCGCAGCTATACCCAAATCTTTTTCGTTTTGGATAGAGTGAGAAAAAAAATAGAAATCTGCAAGGTTTTACTGCTGTTTGGTGCTGCATTAAAGAGTTTAAAGTTTCACCACTCTTCCTTTCCAGGAACAACCTTTTTGCCAAGCAAAGTGAAAGAATCAGATAGCAGTAAAACCTGAAAGGTGTTCTAACTTTCCCCATTCTCGCCAAAAATATTATGACAATAGATACACCAAGCTTTTTTTTTCTTTATTCAAATTTTAAAAAGAAAGTTTTGATACCTTTTTTGGCTAACTTAAGTTGCAAGCTTAAGATGCAAGCTTTTGGGATGCCTTATATCCCTACTTCAGGCTTTATCTGTACAATGCTCCAAAACTTTTTGCATTAATCAATGGCTGACATGGAACAAGTCTACTACTGCTATCATGGTCAGCTTTTTTTAAAGTGCAGTTATCCTTTAAACATACTGTATATTTTGTCATCTAACCATTTTTAGTATTTTTTGGTGCTCATCCAAAATAAAAAGATGTTTAAATGTATAACCCTTTTTTACACTCAGAACTAGGAAAATGTAAGCAGTTTACTTTTGTCCTGAAACACGGAAGCCTTTTTTCTGCTTTATGTTTTAGTCAGACTGATAAAACCACGTGGAACAATAGACAGATGTGATTGAACACTGGTTCCTGGTGATCCCGAGTTACTGATGTTACTTATATAACTATTAATTCAGCAAAGCTTGTTCTTTTATTTTAGGACCTCCAAGAGATATATTGTGCAACATTAAAAATGCCATCCGTTCTCAATGCTGATTTACAAGATTCAGAATGTTGCTTACTCACAATCCAGCAGTTTATCACTCTACAATAAAGAGCATCACACTTAAGGTGACAGAACATCTCCATCAACATATGCTTGTTTTTCCAATTTTTACCAGTGCCATCTGCCCTTATTGAAATCACATTTAGCACAGTAAATAGGAAGTGACTTGAACACTAATGCAGTAATGTGCTGTCTGGCCTGAAATGATAGTGCATCCACTAAAATGTACTTAAATGCAAAAAAACACAGAGAGTATTTGTGATGACAGTTCGCATTCATGCCCTCAGATGTTTTCCAGTTTAAGCCTCTTATCTCCATGGTAAATAATTAGAGATTCAGTTGATTGATTGAAAACTCTCCAATATCCATCTGCCTTAGATGAATTCATCAGGCCAGAGCCTTGGATTTAGCAGGGCACAGAAATCTAGCAAGCACAAATTATATACTATGCATTACAGATACAAAGATATTACTGTTCCCTTTAGGAGTGCATATTTATTAGCCTTTTCTGTCCCTAAAACTGTGAATGATTGTTATACATTGCACATATTTTTTTACAAGATTGTATACATAAACCCTATTATCATCAATGAGCTAACAATTTCTACAATGTTTTGTTGCAATATAAAGCAAAAGTGTAATGTTTGTAGGTGTAATATTACACTTCTTGCTATAATACAACCTTTATGTTTTACTGTGACCCTTATTGCTTGTATTTACAAAACACCAGGATGTACCAGTATTCTGAATTTATTATGCTTATATTAACTGCCGCATTTTTTTAATTTTAGTAAGTAATTAAATAAAGGAACTACACGTGTACTGTAGGTAATCGTACTGTTTTTCTTTTGCCCATTGAAAGTGACATGCTGCATTCTTGCTCTAGAAAACATATAATAAACAAATATGCCATGGTTGCATAACAACTTAAAAAAATATTTGTCTGAACAGAATTCTAAGTTGTAGCTGAGAGCCATAACATCCGTGTTGTTCTAAGGGTATGAATGCACTGAGCCTGAATCAGATTGAAAAGTGTTACCTTATTCAATTGTATTACCTATTTTGTGGCTGTGGCTGAGTAAATTACCCTCTTGTGCTGCAGCACTGATTGGAAATTATCTGAAATGAAATGTTATGTTCTCTCTGTGCTGTGCAAACTTCCTTTAGTGTAGGTACTATGCCTAAATCTGTATGTTTCTGTGTTGTGATATTAGATGTTATTCCTACATCAGTTTTGCATACCTCATCACTAAGGATGAGCCCAATGTTCGAGTCGAACTTAAGTTTGACTCAAACATCAGGTGTTCGCCTGTTCGCCAAATACCGAACATTATGGTGCGTTCGCGGGAAATTCGAGCACCCGTGGAATGCGCTATATTGAATGGCGAGACTGTCAATGCACTGCGAGATTGCAGTGCATTGACGGCTGCTGTTTGGACAAAGCATGCACCTGACCTGCATGCTTTGGCAAATCACAGCGCGCTCTGCTGTGAGAGCCATGATTGGCCAAAGGCAGGGTGCCTTTGGCCAATCATGGCTCAGGGGGTTGAGCCCACTACCCACACTATGTAAGACTGCTTGCACAGTAACCATACATCGTTTTATGAATGAGAGCAGCAAAATTACATTTGTAAAGGAAAAAATTACATTTAAAACTGCTTGCGGCTGTAATGTATTGCTGGATCCCAGCAATATAGATAAAAATCATTGAGAAAAAATGACATGGATCCCCCCCCAGTCCATTACCAGGGTATGGGTATTAAGGGGAACCCCGCACCAAAATAAAAAAAAAAATTGCTGGGGCGTGGCCTGGACGGGACCCGAGATGGCTGCTTGAAGAGACAGCTCCCGCACAGTGAGGACGAAAGAAGCTGAATCGGGGGTATCCGCGACTTGTCCCACGATGGGAAAGTCAAACAGAAGCACCTCCACACCCCGCACACAGAAAGAGCCCACACCACAACTCAGCGGCAGTATTCCAGACATCTTCCGGACCCGCCAGTCCGCACTACTAGAGGCGTCACAGGCCTCATCGCAGGCCGCACACGCCGTACAGGCCGCATCCCCGGACTCGATTAGGAGCGCCACAGACCCGCTAATGGACAACGGCGACCACACCGATCCGCACCCCAGCCTGCTAGACCTCCAAAGAGATCTCCAGAAGGTCGCTCTGGACATTAAACACACCATGATGTCCGCAATCTCTGATCTCAAGGAAGATATTCATGCTATAACCCACCGGATCAATGATGTGGAGGAAAACGCTAGATTGCAAGCCTCAGCTATCAGGCAAGTACAAAAAACATACGATCTCCACCTACCCCACATGTTTGAGCTACACAGACAGGTGGAAAATTTAGACAACAGGGGACGCAGGCATAACATTCGGGTGAGGGGAGTCCCGGAGGGAATTGACCAGGCCGCACTTCCCCATACAGTCAGTACCATCTTTAATGACTTGCTGGAACGCCCGGCAGACTCCCCCATAGAAATGGAGCGTCTACACCGAGCCCTGCGTCCCCCCCCCGAGACAACGAACCACCCAGAGACATTATCTGCTGTATTGTCAATTTTCCCCTCAAAGAGGAAATTCTTAGGAAGGCGAGAGAAAAAGGACGTATAACCTTTAATGGAACTGAGGTGAAACTATTTCAGGACTTATCACAAATCACACTGCAGAATAGACGCACCCTACGCCCCCTACTGGATGTGCTTCGCTCCCGCAACATCCAATATAGATGGAAATTCCCTTTCTGTCTCTCTGCATCGACCAGAGGCCGCACAGCCTTATTAAGAACCCCGGAAGACCTTCCCAATTTCTGCGAGCAGCTGGACATTCCACTGGTGGATATCCCTAATTGGCATTCATTCTATTTCCCCACGGAACCGTGGAAGCCAGTATCTACTAATCCCTCCCCCAAAGCTCAAAGGCACCACTCGAGACGCCGCAGGCTGGATCCTTCCTCTCCTGGGGACCGCCTATCACGCCGAGACATGCCTGTACACAGCCCTGGGCGACATGACACCCCGCGACGAAACCTCCCGTTGGCATGATAACCGCCTGAACATTTTATCCACGCATACACGGGCAGCACTAACTTTTTCTTTTTTCTCCAGCACCAACCTAGCCCTACTCTATGGAAGTTGTCTTTCAGATACCGCACCCCACAAGCTCCAATGAAGTACGCCGGAGATCACTGGGACTTTCCACCTCTTACCTTCTACAGGAAGAAGAAGAAACCCTTCATGGACTTCTGTTTATGTAACCTACTTTTCCTATTCCCAGGTATTGTTTACCAGCAAACACATACATGCTGATGGAGATAACCTCTCTACCTCACTTTGGTCACCCTCTTGGAACGTTGGTATCCACTCCCATGGTGGGTCCATGGGGTCCTGGAGGGTCACCAAATCAGTCCCATCCACCTTGTATATTACCAAACCAGACTAGGTGCATTCTAAGACACTCGTTCACAGATACCCTTAGCTAACTGGGACACTTTACTCATGAGCTCGAAAGACCTGCTTCCACAACACACTGTCTTTTACTTTAGGATCCAATTAATACCCTGTAGCGACAACATAACCTATAATGTGATGTTGTAAAGCTAATGCCCCAGCCAAACCAGAATGCTCTCCTTCACTAAGAATAACTATGAATGATTTCTGAGTTACACTTACAAAATGTCTCATAGAATGTTTCAGTGAGGTATCGACATACGCGATCCCCACTCACACAAAGTAATTTAGCCTTGCTGGAGAAGGAGTATACACCGTGCTGTCCGGAATGTTACTGTTACTGTTACATTTACTGCTACTGATAGGCTACAGTCTATGTTTTTGCCTATGTTTAGGTTTTTGTTTCCTCTCAGTTCAATCTGGTATAGATAGCCCTGCTGCCCTTAGTCAACATTGAGCCAGATCCTTATTCACTACTATAGCGCCTAAGATCCGTCCACCCTAAAGACAGTAACCTACTCATATCCCACACCCCCTCCTTAATCGCCATATGATTCTGCGTATCCCGAAAACTTAATCTACTATAGTTTTTCACTATGTACACCCCACCTAGCCTAGGCATTTCTCTCCACTCGTCCTCACCAGTGCAACGGATCTCGTACCCGCTCAATCCTACGTACCCCACATAGCTGTCCATACGGATTTGAGCTACCAATCCGGAAATTCTTATTAGGTGGATAGGCACGCCTACGACCACCTCCGGTAACTGACACGCCCAGTTCATTAACTGGGGTTTACCCCCCCTTTTTTTCCTTCTTTTTTTAAGTGTTTTCTACCTTCTTTCCCCCCCTCCTTGTTTCATACTATCCCCACCCACACACCTCACCCTACCCCTTTCTATCTTTCCCTTCTCTCTCCTCTCTCCTCTCGCTCTTCTCTCCTCTCATACTTATCCTCCTTCTGTTTTATTTTCTCGAGGGGGCCGTCCCTCCGTCCTGCTCCCCATCATCGATCCCTGAGCCCCCTCGTTCAGGCAGACAATACTGGAGGGCAGGCTAACACCTATTTAAACTTCTTTCATTATTCACAACATTAACACAATGCAGAAGACTGCCACCAGCAACCATCAACTCTCACTTAAATGCCTGTCGCTTAATGTAAGAGGCCTAAACCTCCCTGAAAAGAGATCTCAGGTTCTCTCAGAACTCACGAAACACAAAGCCCACTTCCTCTTACTGCAAGAGACACACTTCCGAACCAGAGACATACCTAAACTGACGAACCATGTATACAAACAGGCCTTACACTCCTCAAATCCATCTTCTAAGACAAAAGGTGTTTCTATACTTATCTCTAAACATGCGGACTTTCACTTATCAGACACATTGATTGACGAGGAGGGCAGATACATTTTCATCAAAGGCACATATGCGTCCAAACCCATCACTATAGCGAATATATACTGCCCAAACGACCATCAAGTCTCTTTCCTCCGGAAAATCTGTGACTTACTTTCAACTTTTCAAACTGGAATTTTGATATTGGGAGGAGACTTTAATGTTCCACTGAACCCTTGCCTAGATTCCTCTACTGACACTTCCACACTCCCATTCCGGGCCTTAAAACAAATTAAACTCCAACTACAAAACCTCACCCTACACGACGCATGGCGCACTTTATATCCAACAGACAGAGACTACACGTACTTCTCTCCCCCACACCAGAAATATTCTAGAATTGATTATCTATTTCTATCCCAACCAGACCTCTCGTACCTCACGCAAGCCACAATAGAAAACATGTTCTTATCCGACCACCACCCCATTACGATTACCCTCTCATTCCCGGAATCGCGTAAGACTACCAAAACTTGGAGATTGAACCCATCTCTCCTAAAAGATCCTGAAACAATCCGGCAACTGAACACCCAAATCCAACTGTACTTCCAGGAAAATTCAACCCCAGATATCACTCCGGTGACGCTGTGGGAAGCACATAAATGCGTTTTAAGAGGTAAACTCATAGCCTTAGCTACGGCGGACAAAAAGAGACACCAAAAGCAGATCAAAGCCCTTATCGCAACGATCCACAGACTTGAAACATCTCACAAAAAGTCCATCTCCCAATCCACACTACAAGCTCTCTCACAAGCAAGAGCATCTCTGTTAGACGAACTAGGGAAACGCACTAGGCGAAGATATATTCTAGGCCAAAAAGTGTTTTATGAACATGGCAACAAGAGCGGGAGACTTCTCGCTCGCACAATCCAGGCAGCTAAAACATCTACCACTATACACCACCTCCGCACTGCAAAAGGCAAACTCCTCTCCAAAAACGAGGAAATAGCCAAGCACTTTGAGGAGTTTTATTCTAAGCTGTACAACCTACCCCAAAACCCACCAGACTCTTCTTCCGCACACGACAGGTCTTTACAAATTCAGGAGTTTCTGTCCCAATATTGCCCCAAGCCAATAACAACACAAAAAGCTAAGGAACTAGAACTCCCCATGAGCATAGAAGAACTCAATCTTGCCATTAAACAAACGAAGGCGGGCAAAAGCCCAGGCCCTGATGGCCTACCTCTCATATACTACAAAACTTTCCTAGAAGCATTAACACCCAAAATGTTGTCGGCCTTTAACTTCCTTTCAAATCCACTCGCCACATCTGGACACATGTTAGAAGCCCAGATAGCAGTGATACCCAAAACAGACAAAGACCCAATGATAGTTTCTAATTATAGACCCATATCGCTGCTCAATGTAGACATTAAATTGTATGCCAAAATTATAGCAAATAGATTACTACCCCTGATTCCAGAACTAGTTTTGCCCGATCAAGTAGGTTTTATCCCAGGCAGAGAGGCAAGAGACAATACCATCCGCACCCTGAATCTACACCACTGGCTTAACACATCCAACAACAAGGGATTTCTCTTATCCCTGGATGCTGAGAAGGCGTTCGACAGGGTGGCCTGGGATTACATGCAGGAAGTACTCAAAGGAATTGGCCTTCTTCCGCGCATGTTTGCTCACATCTGTGCCCTATATACTACTCCAACAGCAAGAGTTAAAGCAAATGGCCTCCTGTCGAACGCCTTCCATATCAGCAACGGTACCCGTCAAGGATGCCCTCTGTCCCCCCTAATTTTTGTCCTGTCTCTTGAACCCCTTCTTAACAGAATAAGAGCCAACCCAGATATCCAGGGTATCCCCATGAACCGCAGGGAATTTAAAGTTGCCGCTTTTGCAGACGACATCCTATTGTCACTGCAAACACCGCACACATCTCTTCCTAACCTACTGAAAGATATTAACCACTTTGGAACATTGTCCAACTTTAAAATTAACTATTCTAAATCCCAGGCCCTCAATGTCTCTCTACCACCATTAGAAGTTACCCACTGCCAAGCTTCGTTCCCATTTCAGTGGAAAAACGACTATATCACTTACCTAGGCATTAGAATCCCCCGGCATCTATCAGAGCTCTATGATCGCAACTTTCTCAATGCCTTGACGAAGATCCAAACAGACCTTCAAAGCTGGAGTACCCTGAATGTCTCCTGGTTTGGCCGCTCGGCATTGATGAAGATGATAATCCTTCCCCGTCTTTTATATTTTATGCAAACGATCCCAATCCACTTACCCCCATCTTTCTTTTTGGCCTATAAAAAAGCCTGCTCAAAATTTATCTGGAGAGGCGGTCCCCCCCGCATCAAATATACGAAGCTGACATGCTCCAAAACGAAAGGGGGGATTGCCTTGCTGGATCTACACAAATACTACTTGGCTTGCCACCTCACTAGAGTGGTAAACTGGAAAACCCATAAACTAAGCAAACTTTGGACCATTTTGGAAAATGCCTTTAGCACTATACCCTTGCACACCCTAACATGGGTCCCAACGAAACACTACCCTCAGGCTGTAAAATCACATCCGTTTATATACCCGTCACTGCGAGCTTTCTCTACAGCAAAGAACTTATACCACATAGCCTCAACACCAGGACCGTTGACCCCTCTTCGGGCCAACCCTGAGTTTACTCCTGGAGAATCAAACTCTTTCCTAACACAAGAGTGGCCACATGACGATATCTATGCTCATCACTTTTTTGTTGACGGGAAGATACGCACATATAACGAATTAAAATCCGTCTCACGCACAAAAGAATTCCCCTTTTGGTCATACAGACAGCTAAGACACTTCCTTGCATCGACTAACACAAACGACATTTGGACAAGACCACTTACCCCATTCGAAACAATGTATTCTCAGTCCACCCCACAAAGTCACCTAATATCCATGATTTATTCCTTCCTCCAAGAGGATTCGCTTCGCCCACAGACGGAAACCTCAAGACTATCTTGGGGGAAAGACCTACAAATCAATTTTTCTGACGACGACTGGGAATCTATCCTTACATACGCTCACAAGGGGTCTATGAATGTTGCAATCCAAGAAAATGGGTACAAAATTGCCACGAAATGGTATAGAACTCCCGCTCGACTACACCAATTCTCGCCCTCCATACCCAATATTTGTTGGAGATGCAATAAGGCAATAGGCAACACGCTACATATCTGGTGGGACTGCCCACTACTTCAACCATTCTGGAAAGAGGTACACTCCATTATTACATATGTAACAACTTATTCCTTAAATTTTAACCCGGCCCAATATCTCCTCCATCATTCGACCCTGTCCAAAAAAGTTTACCATAAATCACTTGCAATGCACATGGTAAATGCCACTAGAGTGTGCATCCCCGCACACTGGCGCTCAACTACTCCCCCTACCATTACAGAATGGTTAATCAGGGTTGCAAAGTTCGAGGAGATGGAAGAACTGATTCATATTTCACAAGACCGTATCCAAAAATTTACTGCCATATGGGCCTGCTGGTCTCATTTTAAAACCACTGATTACTATAAATCCTTTTTCCCGCCCTAAACACACTCCCTTCTATAGTTTAATACCCATGACCTCCAAGACTCGCGGGGACGCTCAGGGGGCCTGGGGCGAGGGACGGTCCCCCCCCTCTTTCTCTCTTTATCTGCTTTCTTCTTCTTTTCTGCCATCTCCTTTTTCTCCCCTCCTTCCCCTATATCTTCCCCCTAACCCCTATCCCTTTGTTTTAACAATCCCTCCCCACCGATCCCCCTATTTTTATTTATTTTGTTTTCTAAATGTGGGGTTACGCTCTACGTAAGACCGTCATAACGTATCTAATCCCCCACTAACAGACACTCGAACCTATCTCCTTATATGTAATTTACTCAAGGGACAGGACGGGCATTGGACCTCCCTGTCCCAGAGACACTGGAATACCTTCACTACTGTATTGATATCACTGATGCATTTCTTGCTACTATGATTGCCCCCTTTTGGATGTATATTTTAAATGTTACATATACACTCTGTAAATCCAAACGTGTCACAACAATAATCTTTATGACGTATCACTGTCTTATGAGTGTACTGTATGACTCTTTTTGATAATCTTTCGATGTATTGTACTTGCTATCTTATTATTTTTTTTTCAATAAAATCTTTCTTGTGGAAAAAAAAAAAAAAAAATTGCTTGGGGATCCCCCAAAATCTATATCAGGCCCTTCAGGTCTGGTATGGATTTTAAGGGGAACCCCAAGCCAAAATTTAAAAAAAGTGGTGTAGGGGTCCCCCCAAAGTCCATACCAGACCCTTATCTGAGCAAGCAACCTGGCAGGCCGCAGAAAAAGGGGGGGACGAGAGGGCGCCGCCCTCCTCAACCCTTCCAGGCCACATACCCTCAACATGGGGAGGGTGTTTTGGGGTCCCCCAAACACCTTGTCCCCATGTTGATGGGGACAAGGGCCTCATCCCCACAACCCTTGCCCGGTGATTGTGGGGGTCTGTGGGTGGGGGTCTTATCAATCTGGAAGCCCCTTATACAAGGGGGCCGCCAGATCCCACCCCCCTGTGTGAATGTGTATCAAGTACATTGTACCCCTACACATTCACCCAAAAAATTGTCAAAATGGTAAAAATGACAGGAGACAATTTGGGACCGAAGAAGAATGGACATCGCGGGACACTTTTTTTTTAATAAAGGACTTGTCCCAAATTGTCTACTGTAATTTTTACCATTCTGACACTTTTTTAGGTGAATGTGTAGGATGTACCCGATACCCATTCACATGGGGGGGGTGGGATCAGGGGGTCCCCTTATTAAAGGAGGCTTCCAGATACTGATAAGCCCCCCGCCCGCAGACCCCCGCAACCACCAGGCAAGGGTTGTGGAAATGAGGTCCTTGTCCCCATCAACATGCGGACAAGGTGTTTTGGGGGGACCTCAAAGCACCCTCCCCTTATTGAGGGCATGTGGCCTGGTACGGTTCAGGCTCTCACCCTCCCCTTTTCCTGTGGCCTGCCAGGTTGTATGCTTGAATAAGGGTCTGGTATGGATTTTAGGGGGAACCCCTATGCCACTTTTTTTAAATTTTGGCTCGGGGTTCCACTTAAATCCATACCAGACCTGAAGGGCCTGGTATGGATTTTTTGGGGGGCTACACCATTTTTTAAAAAAATTTGGCACAGGGTTCCCCTTAATATCCATACCAGACCTGAAGGGCCTGGTGTGGATTTTGGGGGGACCCCACACATTTTTTTTTCAAATTTTGGTGCGGGGTTCCCCTTAATATTTATACCAGACCCAAAGGGCCTGCTAATGGACTGAGGGAGAACCCATTGCTGTTTTTTTCAATGATTTTCATCTATATTGCCAGGATCTGGAAATACATACAGCTACGAGCAGTTTTAAATGACATTTTTTCCTTTACAAATGTCATTTTTATGTGGTAATGTTCTAAACAGGTGAAAGATGCGCTACTTTACAGGCATACTAAGGACACCCCCAAGCACGATATTTAAAAGAATATTTCATTCTTATTGTTTCACTTTAAGCATTATTAAAATCACTGCTCCTGAAAAAACATCAGTTTTTAAAACTTTTTTTGCATTGATACATGTCCCCTGGGGCAGGATCCAAGTCCTCAAACACTTTTTATGGCAATAACCTGCATATAAGCCTTTAAAATTAGCACTTTTGATTATTCATACTTTTGCATGCTATACTGACAAAACATACACTATTTTTTCAGTGTTTTCCATGCTTTCATAGGGCTTATTAGGTTTATTTGTGGGTTATTTTCAAATCTTCATCCATGTTTTGGCCTACTTTAAAAATATAACAATTTAATTGACTCTAAAAATATAAGCATAGTCCGACATAGTCTATTGAAATCTTGTGGATTTTCTTGCTTTTGTCACTATAGTTTTTGAAATTCCTATACTTTATCATTCTGTTGAATTACTGCTATTTAGAATGTTTTATCCTTTCTAATGGTGCTGTTCTCATTGTTTCTGTATTATGTTTTTCCTTTCTAATGGTACTATTTTCCCTGGTTCTATAATACATTTCCTTTTCTATGAGCTCTGATTTTTTTTTCTCTACATCAGTAGTCAGTGTCTTAACTATTTTCCCTGCCTAATGTCGTATTATGTTTCTTTTTACTTTTTTAGAGTTAGTAATTTTGTGTTCAAAATTCTTTTTATACAACTTTGGCTTGTTTCTTACACTGTTTATCTGATGTATTTGAAAAGCAGAAGCTTGGAGCGAGAACTCAGAAGATGAGAGAATCAAAACTAAATGGATAAAATTGCTGAAAAGCATGTTTGTGAAAAACAAATGTATCCAATACTGTACAAGTAATTGATGGCATAAATGGACTTGGTAGATTTATTGGCCTTTGTCTTCTGTCAATAATTCCTTGCTTCTGTTTTATTCTCTTTCTGTGGTATGTTCTCTTCTACTTCTTCAGTGACTTCATGGTACGGAAATTGTTGCAGCAAATTAACTGCTTAGAGAGCTAAGCATTAACTCACCATGATACGTTTTATGCTTTTTATGCATATATTAATGCCTGCAAGTCTTTTAAAAATTACAAGAAAGTTCCTTTGCATGTTTTCTGAGAACCAGCAAAAGTATAGACCAAATATCCTGCAATAAATGTGACCAACAAACTGCCTTATCCACCTTAAAACACAGTCATAATCGAGATTTTGTGCATTGATGATTCCCCATATGGCAGTAAGAGATCAAAAATGCTACATTTATTTTCTAATATTATTTCCAGAGGCGGCTCTTTAATTAGGCAAATTAGGCGATCGCTTAAGGCCTCACGTTTACAGGGGCCTCGCGACCGCCCAATTTGCCTACTGAAGGAAGGAGAGCACTGGCGTAACGTGGGCAGCCGGGGGACCCGCGCTGTTCCTGGGTCCAATGCCATAGCCAGCTGCGGGTGTCGGGACACTACTGGCAGTGCTGCCTGCCTGCACTGAACAGTGAGGGGGATTGCTGCAATGGGGAACAATTAGAGGAACCATGCCCCATATCTGTTTCTGTCCAGCAGCTGAAAGCTCTAAGACCCACCCCCCTTCACCGCTGGACACTGGTTGGACACAGATACAAGGCACCATGGTTCCTGAATCGCTCCCCAACAGCCTCGTCTCGGTCAAAGCCTCGTGTCAGGTGGAGTTTTCTTCTTTGTCCGACACATCACGTCAAGTGCTCGTGCTGATACAGAGAACAGGACCTGCGGGTGGAGGTAGCGGGACTCGGGAGCCCTGGAAGAAGTACACGTACCACAGTGAGTAGAGGGCTGTGTATGATAGAGGCAGAGGCTGGGCGGGACTATGGGACTACAATCTCCAGCATGTCTATGGAGGAGGAGCACGTGAGGCTGGAGGTGAAAGCATGGTATATCAGTCCCACTTGCAGTGTAGGTGAGATCACATGTGTCTGGATGGCAGGAGGAGGAGCTCAGAACACCCTGATATTTATCTGCAATCAGTGGTGGCTGGTGTTTACTTTTGGGGGGGCGCGGCAAACAACGCACCCCCTGGTGGGACTTGGGAACCTGTGGGTGATGTCACCGCTCCAGGCTTTACCATTCATTGCCAAGCGCTCTCTCCTCTCCCCTGCAGCCACCAATGACTGACACAGGGGATCATGTGACCAGACCAGAGCTAAAAGTCCATGGGTTAGGGGGCACAAATTACTTACCTTGCCCCAGGCTCTGACAACCCATGCTATGCCACTGGTGGGGAGAGCCCAGCATGGGGAATAAGGATGGCGCTGCCACCTTGAGCTGTCAATGTTATCTCTTTGTGCCGCTCACACATTGCAATGTAGTATTCAATTTTTATTTCTTTAATTATTCTTCCCATTATGGGCATGAGAGGGCCTCATGTCTAATTTTTGCCTAAGGCCTCACAAAGCCTAGAGCCGCCCCTGAATATTTCCATTGAAATTTTCAGAGTCACACACATATCAACCAAACTTATCAGGCCACATGGTCCACACAGAAAAAAACACAGAGTACAAGCTCACATAAACTGGAGAAATCAGCCTGATAGATTGTGGTGGCATTGGTCTACCCAGCACAGCCTAATATGATTAAGAAAAAAATAGGTCAAAACCAAACTAGGGACAGTAAACCTTCCCGGTTCAATAAGTGGATTTCAAAGGAAACGGGGATGACAGAAATAATGCTAAATGCTAAGAAATGTGCTAGTGCCTAAATGAGGACGTCAGGTAGGCAGTAGTACATAGGTAGTGGCATCTGCTAAATCTCCTGTAAACAAGACAAAGAAAAAGAAACATAACTAAAAGACACTAGAGGGGGTAAGTCTGGGCTAGAAGAAAGGGATGGTGGGGGGGGGTCTAAGTACAGGCACTGAGTCAAATGGGGGAAGCTTAAGTTTGCCTACGAGTTGGCAAGATTAACCTTTGCTTACCATTCAGTAAATTGAAAAAAGGATATCAGCTGAGCTATTTTTCAATGTTGAGAATTAATACTCTATAAAAGATCTCTAGTGTGTAAAGAAGTGTTTGTGCTTGTATCATTTTGAACCATGGCATCCAACTTAGGGTATAGTAATGATTGCAAGTCTCATTTAACAGTGATGATAGAGGGCACTGTTGGAGATGTCCAAGACTTAAGGAGGGCTATTCCAGCTGCCAATACGCAGATGTGGATCCTGGAGGTTAAACAGCGGTTTCTGGAGGAGGGTAACTTAGACTGTTTCCCATCATATGCAAGCAGGCAAAGGAGGGGTTCCTTGGGTAAGGAAATCTTAGTTACCCCATAGATATATTGTAGTAATTGATCCCAGAAGGAGCAAAATGTTGTACAGAACCAAAAACTATAGAGCAGGGTGGGCCTGCTTGCCCCACACTACGGACAGGTGGCAGCGCATTTGAGCTGTTCATAAGGGCCAGGATAAAGGCTCTATGTGCAATCACCAATTGAGTTTCCTGCCACTGTTTGTTAATTATGATCTTACGAGTTTTCTGATATCCTGCAAGAAGTTTTGTCATGTCCTTAGCCTCCAGACGGGCTTTGACCCATTCCTTCATTAAAGAGCCACTTGTGGATGACACCACTTGTGGTAGTTGAGAGTAGTAGCTACCTGCAATGGGAATAAAGTGACCCATATTTGTGACCTAGTTGTGTTAAGCAGTAAGATTTCATTCCTGGACAGGTTAATATGCAAACTTTAGCATAGTCTACAGTTAAGGAGAAGTTCAGTAATAATTGGTAAATCAGAGCATATGGCTGACGAAAAGATTAAATCATTGTCGGCAAAATGCGCCACCCACATAATCTTCCCCCACATAATCTTCCCCCTATTCTTATGCAACTGAGTTGTGAATGCATGGTGATTAGGGATGAGCTTCGAGTTCGAGTCGAACGCAAGTTTGCCGAACAGCGAACAATTTGGGGTGTTCGCGTCAAATTCGAATGCCGCGGAACACCCTTTAAAAGTCTATGGGAGAAATCAAAAGTGCTAATTTTAAAGGCTAATATGCAAGTTATTGTCATAAAAAGTGTTTGGGGACCTGGGTCCTGCCCCAGGGGACATCGATCAATGCAAAAAAAGTTTTAAAAACGGCCGTTTTTTCAGGAGCAGTGATTTTAATAATGCTTAAAGTCAAACAATAAAAGTGTAATATCCCTTTAAATTTTGTACCTGGGGGGTGTCTATAGTATGCCTGTAAAGGGGCGCATGTTTCCTGTGTTTAGAACAGTCTGACAGCAAAATGACATTTTGAAGGAAAAAACTCATTTAAAACTACCCGCGGCTATTGCATTGCCGACAATACACATAGAAGTTCATTGATAAAAACGGCATGGGAATTCCCCAAAGGGGAACCCCGAACCAAAATTTAAAAAAAAAAATGACGTGGGTCTGGTATGGATTTTAAGGGGAACCCCACGCCAAAAAAAAACAAAAAACGGCGTGGGGTCCCCCCAAAAATCCATACCAGACCCTTATCCGAGCACGCAACCTGGCAGGCCGCAGGAAAAGAGGGGGGGACGAGAGTGCGGCCCCCCCCTCCTGAACCGTACCAGGCCACATGCCCTCAACATTGGGAGGGTGCTTTGTGGTAGCCCCCCAAAACACCTTGTCCCCATGTTGATGAGGACAAGGGCCTCATCCCCACAATCCTGGCCGGTGGTTGTGGGGGTCTGCGAGCGGGGGGCTTATCGGAATCTGGAAGCCCCCTTTAACAAGGGGACCCCCAGATGCCGCCCCCCCCTGTGTGAAATGGTAAGGGGGTACTTACCCCTACCATTTCACTAAAAAACTGTCAAAAATGTTAAAAATGACAAGAGACAGTTTTTGACAATTCCTTTATTTAAATGCTTCTTCTTTCTTCCTTCATCTTCTGGTTCTTCTGGTTCTTCCTCCAGCGTTCTCGTCCAGCATCTCCTCCGCAGCGTCTTCTATCTTCTTCTCCTCGGGCCGCTCCGCACCCATGGCATGGGGGGGAGGCTCCCGCTCTTCTCTTCTTCTTTTCTTCTCTTCTTCTCTTCTTCTCTTCTTCATTTTCTTCTCCGGGCCGCTCCGCACCCATGCTGGCATGAAGGGAGGCTCCCGCTGTGTGACGGCGCTCCTCGTCTGACAGTTCTTAAATAACGAGGGGCGGGGCCACCCGGTGACCCCGCCCCCTCTGACGCACGGGACATGACGGGACTTCCCTGTGGCATTCCCCGTGACGTCACAGGGAAGTCCCGTCAGGTCACGGTGCGTCAGAGGGGGCGGGGTCACCGGGTGGCCCCGCCCCCCATTATTTAAGAACTGTCAGACGAGGAGCGCCGTCACACAGTGGGAGCCTCCCTCCATGCCAGCATGAAGAAAGAAGAAAGAAGAAAATGAAGAAGAGAAGAAGAGAAGAAGAGAAGAAGAGAAGAAGAGAAGAAAAGAAGAAGAGAAGAGCGGGAGCCTCCCCCCCATGCCATGGGTGCGGAGCGGCCCGAGGAGAAGAAGATAGAAGACGCCGCGGAGGAGATGCTGGACGAGAACACCGGAGGAAGAACCAGAAGAGCCAGAAGAACCAGAAGAACCAGAAGATGAAGGAAGATAGAAGAAAGAAGAAGCATTTAAATAAAGGAATTGTCAAAAACTGTCTCTTGTCATTTTTAACATTTTTGACAGTTTTTTAGTGAAATGGTAGGGGTAAGTACCCCCTTACCATTTCACACAGGGGGGGGCGGGATCTGGGGGTCCCCTTGTTAAAGGGGGCTTCCAGATTCCGATAAGCCCCCGCCCGCAGACCCCCACAACCACCGGCCAGGGTGGTGGGGATGAGGCCCTGGTCCTCATCAACATGGGGACAAGGTGTTTTGGGGGGCTACCCCAAAGCACCCTCCCAATGTTGAGGGCATGTGGCCTGGTACGGTTCAGGAGGGGGGGGCCGCACTCTCGTCCCCCCCTCTTTTCCTGCGGCCTGCCAGGTTGCGTGCTCGGATAAGGGTCTGGTATGGATTTTTGGGGGGACACCACGCCGTTTTTTTTTTTTTTTGGCGCGGGGTTCCCCTTAAAATCCATACCAGACCTGAAGGGTCTGGTATGGAATTTAGGGGGAACCCCACGTCATTTTTTAAAAAAAAATTTGGCCGGGGTTCCCCTTAATATCCATACCAGACCTGAAGGGCCTGGTATGGAATTTAGGGAGACTCCCACGTCATTTTTTTTTTTTTTTAATTTTGGTTCGGGGTTCCCCTTTGGGGAATTCCCATGCCATTTTTTTCAATGAACTTCTATGTGTATTGTCGGCAATGCAATAGCCGCGGGTAGTTTTAAATGAGTTTTTTCCTTCAAAATGTCATTTTGCTGTCAGACTGTTCTAAACACAGGAAACATGCGCCCCTTTACAGGCATACTATAGACACCCCCCAGGTACGAAATTTAAAGGGATATTACACTTTTATTGTTTGACTTTAAGCATTATTAAAATCACTGCTCCTGAAAAAACGGCCGTTTTTAAAACTTTTTTTGCATTGATCCATGTCCCCTGGGGCAGGACCCAGGTCCCCAAACACTTTTTATGACAATAACTTGCATATTAGCCTTTAAAATGAGCACTTTTGATTATTCATGTTCGTGTCCCATAGACTTTAACGGTGTTCGCATGTTTGAACAAACTTTTTCCTGTTCGCATGTTCTGGTGCGAACCGAACAGGGGGGTGTTCGGCTCATCCCTAATGGTGATAATCCAGGATAGGGGTTCTATGGCTAAATTAAAAAGCAGCAGGGATAGCGGGCAGCCCTGGCCAGTTCCCCTCGTAAGTGAGATAGGGTCCAAAATAGATCCTGGCAGAACTAGCAGAGCCATAGGGGAAAGATACATAGACTTCACAAATTCCAGCACAAGCCAAACTTCCTCATCACCAGAAAAAGCCATTGTAGATTTATGTTGTCAAAAGCTTTCTCCACGCCAAGTGTAATGATAGCAGTGTCAGCTTCAGGGTGTAATCTAGCATGTTCCAGTGCCAAAATGGCAATGTAACACTGCAGATCTGCCATAGACAAACCCAGCTTGAGTAGGATGTAGACCAGTGGTTCTCAACTCCAGGCCTCGGGACCCACCAACAGGCCAGGTTTTTTCCCCTTCTTGACCAGCAGCTTGATGAGTGCCTGAGTACCCAAAGGGAGATAAGGGGCCCCCTCCCTCATCCAACAGGATTTCAGAAACAAAGTCCTTTTGTCAGTTTATAAAACCCTGCTGAATATCCATCAGGACCGGGGGCCTTATTATTAGCTAGGTGCTTAATAGTAGACAGGACCTCGGGTAAGGAAGGAGATGGGCACATTCAAAGTTTCTAGTTGAGCTGGAGATAATGTAGGCAAGCAGAGAGGTGCTAAGACAGAAGTGGTCCTGTCCGGCTCTATGCAATCTTCATAATATAGAGCCCGGTAATAGTCAGTGAACAAAAAGGCTATTTCTGTGGATGAGGATTTAAGGGCACCTATACAGCCTCCTAGTGCCATAATATGTGTGCTGAGGTCCCCAGCAGAGAGTAGCGAGCAGTTTGCCTACCTTTTTCCCATACTTATGATATTGAAGTGACTGATTTGAGGACTTGATCTGCTCTTGCTGATCAGCCCATAAATGAAATTGGCGTTTGGCGACTTGCCAATCACATCTATCCTCTACAGAGAAATGGTGAATCAGTGCGGCCTGAGCTCTGTGGAGGGCCTCACATGCTTGGCAGTGATGTTGCAAAGAGTGTTTTTTATATTGAAAAACACCCTACGGCCCGCCTTGCCGGCTTCCCAAAAAAAAGAGTCAGATCCACTACACGTTCGGCATTGGAAAGAAAATTATTGTTCCAAGCAATGTATACTGAATGTCGAAAATTTCCATTATCTACCAGATAGGAGGAAAATTGGGATAAAAATTCCACCAGGGTGAGGGCTATAGGACTATGATTTGATACCACTATTTCATATACAGTATGTCAGTAGCAGTCATTAGGGGAAGAAGTGAAGGAGAACAGAAGAGGCAACCAATATGTGAAAAAGAGTCATGGTAATAGTACAATGTAAAATCGCGGTCCATTGCATGGGTCAGGCACCACATATCCAGATGTCAAGGAAGAATGACCTCACTGACAAGGTGAAGATCTATCGTCCACCCCATCCATAACGGTATTGAAATCTCCTCCAAGAAGATGGAGGTGTTCCATTAACCATAATATCCAAGATGAAAGATCTTGAAAAAAGGGCATGCTTGGGTTATTGACCACATGAATATTGGAAGTTGCTAGGTCACGAGGCTAATGTCAAATTTACAGTCACTTTATGTCCCTAATCATCAGTGTCCACAAGCGAATATGGTATGGTAGGGCCTTGTGAAGGAGGACCGCTACTTCAGCTTTGTGACCCACCGATGAGGAGCCTAGAACACCCCTACCCACAATTCTTGTAATTGGCAGAGGTCGTTCCCAGACAGATGTGTCTCCTGAAGTAGAGCCATATCCATCATCAGACCCCGAAGATGGCAGAGAACCTCCATCTTTTTGGCCGGGGACCAAAGTCCCTTGACATTCAATGAGACAATTTTCATGATAATATTTAACACACCAGGGATTAAGTGGAGTGGTGCACAACCCCTAAGGGAGGAAGCCCAGACTTGCCTGAAGATAGCTGGCCCAATATCAGGCAGAGCATGAGATGGACATGGGGAACAGCCCCTGAGACCAATAAAAGGTAGAGAGAACAGAAAAACTCAATAAAAAAGCAAAACAAGGACATAACAGTAACTGTGCAGAAGATTCGGGGCAAAAACCATTGTGCATGCTTGTAATTTAAAAATATATATAAGCCTTTTAGGCTACTTTCACACTGGGGCGGTGTCGGCGTTAGCAGTAAAGGACCACTATGCTCTCCACCAATCAGCCTGCACCTTGCTAGCACATGAGCATCTCAGAATGATAGACTGGCTCCTAATGTTGGTTTTCCCTATTCTAGCCTGAGCTCTGCTGCACAATGACAGAGAGGATGATAAAGTTAAATTCATACACTGCTTGCATTAAAAGAATAATTTAATGCTGTAATAGTACATACAAAGTTGCAATTCTTTGTTTCTTTTAAATCTGCCTCTATCTATACAGTCATACTGTATTTTCTTCTTTGCAAAACTTGTGAATTTCTTTCAGCTCAATTCTGTGATTAAATGGAAGCATAAAAATTGCAATTGATATGAGTGTGTGTGTTTTTTTTTTCAAATGCTAAAAATAAATAAGCTGATGAAAGATTGGTAACTGGACTTTCATACCCAGACATGGATAAATCATGCATTTTGTATACAACAGCTGAAGACTAATTACTCATATTTGTCTTGGTCTGTCTTGAACATTGTACACTGCTATAGGAAATGGCAATGATTTTCTGTACCAGTCACTCTTGCAATATTATGCAATTAACCCTCTGTAATGTATAATCCCAGATGGTAAGTGAACCGCTCTGTATGATGTATCACTAAAATAGAGATAGCTTTCCTATAAGTTCTGCGAACGAGCATGTTTGGTATTTGGATCTGCACTACATTACTTGCAACAAAATTAAATAAACTAATTTTACTGTCTTTAATATTTCACAATAACAAATAAATTAATACTTAGAAACCAATCAACTCTTTCATGTTTGTTGATTTTTTTTAAGGTATATTAAAACTAGTGCAGTGATATGACAACTGTCTATCTACAGTATGTATTACATAAAATCACTCTTATTAAATTAATTAATCCACAATTATTCCATGCATATACACTGTATATATACTGTATGTAAGATGGTGGACAGAACCAGCAGGTAAAAACAAATCAATATGTAATACAAAGGGGGTTAGAGCACAGCAAGTATACACGTACAGCCAGTAATAAAGCAACTTGGAGCATTCCTGCACATTTTAGTTACCAAACTGCACCATGCAGTAGAAATGGAGAAGTTAATGCTCAGGTTCAAATAGCTTTATTTAAAAAACATGAGAAACTGAGAAGGTGTTGCCACTTGTCAACCCTTTCCTAAGGCAAACGTATAAAATGGGGATTCTTACTATATTGTTCAAGCTTGCCAACTGTTTCAAAGCAACCTGTTTCTGGCCAGTCCCTACACTCTATCTTACAACTCCTTTTTGTTTAAATATCTACAGAATTCGATCCTAAACGTTGTATTTTTTCCCCATTGTGGATGTGCACGGCTTGATTTTGGTTCAGAAATGTTTTCATCTTCTGCTGTGTCTGCCTAGTATTGGTGCTATGGGCAGGGGCGGCCCATACATTATGGGCGCACGGGCGCTGCCCCCCCATCCATCACCACCTCCCACTATCCATGCATCTGGCCCCTTGCAGGACGCTGGATGCATGAATTACTACAGTGGGGGTGTTTTTTTGAAGCACTTTTTAGAGCCGGAGGCTCTAATAGGCTTCAAAATAGGGTAGGCTCGGGGCACAGAGAATGCAAACCCACCCAGGTGTATTACAACAGCGAATGAATATTTGCTATTGTAGCACTGATCCTCCTCCCGGGCCAATCAGGAAGCGTGTTTTGAGACCCATCACCCAATTGGCAGAAAGGACAGGCGATCCTTTTAGACACCTAGGAGGAGGGGAGGAGCCGCACGCTGGAAGCCACCAATGGAAGAGAGGACTCGGAGACACTGCACGCTGCCAGCCACCCACTACATGCCTAAATGGGGTAAGTGCCAGACCGACCAGCAGACACCGGGGGGGTGTGCCACTGGCCACGCAGGGGAGGTGATTATTTGCCACCCCCCATAAAAAACATCAGCTGCCACGGGCTATGGGCTTGATTTACTAAAACTGGAGTGTGAAAAACCTGGTGCAGCTGTGCATGGTAGCCAATCAGCTTCTAACTTCAGATTGTTCACTTAAACTTTGACACAAAACTTGGACTCTGATAGGTTTCTATGCAGAACTGCACCAGATTTTGCATTCTCCAGTTTTAGTAAATCAACCCCTATATGTCTACACTCTCAAGAGTAGCTATTTTATCTGGAAGATTTTTATATTGATTGTCTTAAGGTGATGTATGTCCTTTTTAAAAGAGATTAGTTCACTGATTAAATATGCGTACATATTATTGCTGACTGTCCTGCTTTGAATTAGCTTCACCCCAGACAATTTTTTGTATTGGTTAACCACTTCCGGACTGCCGCACTCTGATATACGTCCTTATTTTGAAGGGGGAAATCATTGTTAGCCAGCTAGCTGCCATAACCCCGGTACCCTCTTGTTCGGCCGGCGGTCCACTTTCCGATAAGAGCAGTCTCTGCGGCAGATTCACCGCAATATCACTTTTATCGGCGGCTGGAGAGGGCCCCCTCCCTCCCGCCGCGCTTCGTGGCCTCCGCTACCTACCGAAGCCATCGGCAGCGGTGGAGGCGACCGGATCTTCACCCTTGCTGGGCATGGAGACGAGTGAGGGGAAGATGGCCCCCAACAGTCTCCATAACATTGCAGGGCGGAAGCGACGTCAAAACGTCACTTCCGCCCATAGCTCTTAAAGGGCCATTTAAAAAAAAATGTTTTTTTTACATGACAATTTTTTTTTTTTTTGCATTTAAGTGTAAAAATGAGATCTGAGGTCTTTTAGACCTCAGATCTCATATTTAAGAGGTCCTGTCATGATTTTTTTCTATTACAAGGGATTCCTTGTAAAACGCGCCCCGTCCCGCCGAGCTCACATGCAGAAGTGAATGCATACGTGAGTAGCTCCCGCATATGAAAACGGTGTTCAAACCACACATGTGAGGTATCGCCACAATCGGTAGAGCGAGAACAATAAATCTAACCCTAGACCTCCTCTGTAACTTAAAACATGCAACCTGTAGAATTGTTTAAACGTCGCCTATGGAGATTTTTAAGGGTAAAAGTTTGTCGCCATTCCACGAGCAGGCACAAATTTGAAGCGTGACATGTTGGGTATAAATTTACTTGGCGTAACATTATCTTTCACAATATAAAAGAAAATTGGGCTAACATTACTGTTGTCTTATTTTTTAATTCAAAAAAGTGTATTTTTTCCAAAAAAAGTGCGCTTGTAAGACCGCTGCGCAAGTATGGTGTGACAGAAAGTATTGAAACGACCGCCATTTTTATTCTCTAGGGTGGTAGAAAAAAAATGTCTAAAAATGAGGCTTGGTTCTTAAGTGGTTAATATTTTTATCAGATTTTTTTTAAGTCTCTCTGTGACATCACTGGAAAGATTTTTACTTCCTGTCCCTGTGATGTCTTTCTAAAAAATTAGAATATTGTTGTCACTAGGACAGTAAAAAGGAGGTGATGTGCTCTACTCAAAATATTAAAAATTATGCTATACTATTATGACTTAATTAACAGGGGAAGCATATACAATCAGTACAATCTCTACAAATGTTCCAACAAAAAGTAGGTATGTCAATCTAGGCTCTCTTACAGCGGGTGTTTACTTGTAAACTATGCAGTTGTTCTACAATTAAACTAAATTAATTGTAACAAATTTGCTCTAAGAATAAAATCGAATCTGCCCACCTAGCTGACTAGAGTCTATATCTCATAAAAAAGACTCAATGCACTCACCAAAAAGGTTATAAAGTACTCACACCAACCTCAAAAAGGAAAAAATAAAAACAGTGAACCCAGCATGTTTCGCCACTAAAAACAAAGGCTTCATCAAGGGTGAAAGTTTTCTGAGCAAAAATAACAAATATGTTTTTGGCAGTATTTTGTTCTGTCTTGGCATAAAGTGAGGAAGCAGACAGCGATAAAATGTGTAACTCTTATCTACACTTTCCAAAGCACAAAATAGTTTTTTGATGCAGTTGGGCTTTATTGTTATTATAAATAATAACTGAGGGAACATCCATGCTGACACATTATCCCCATTGTCAAAGCACAGAAGGGTATACAGGAATCCAAACTTGAGATGAGATATTCAGTTTGCCATTTACCATTTCATAAGGTAGACATTTACAGACTTTTTTTTCCTCATGTGGTAACGGATAAGGGCCCAAACTGCCAGTTTATGAAAGAATGAATAGCAACATACCTACTGAAGAAGAAAACCCTCTCTGATTAGGCACCAGTGAGAGTTGTGTGAAAAGCATTAGCAGTCTGCATTTTATACTGTTTTTGTATGGACTGAATCTTCAATAAAGGAATTTTCTTGGAGTGTGGCTGTACAGATCCTAATTTGCTTATATGCAACATACTTACTGCCATAGGATCTAGTAAATTTCATACAATCCCATCAATTACAAATAATCTTCTTGTCTGCATCAGGCTTGTGTTTTGGCTGCTTTTTATAATTCTGCTCTTGAAACACACCTCTCCATGTGCTGAGGGCCAAATAAGTCAGTATCAACATGTCATATGTATAATGACCATTATATCATGTGTCATGTATTTAAATGGGTAGACAAAAAGGACAGCATTAGTGGTTCCAAGAAAAAAAAATAATCCACCGATCTTTCAATGGTGTAGACAATCCAGGAGTCTTGTCACACTTAAAATTGTATTGCAATAGCAGATCTTCATGGTTACATGTATCAAAAATAGAAATATTTTGAGTGGTCCCACTCTTCCTCAAGCTTTTCAAAAGATTACACCTAAAAGTATACATTTCAAATATAAAATACTGGATTGTCTTTTTTATATATTGTACAGAGCCTCCTCTGTTGCTTTGGTTAATCAGATGCAACACAAAAATAAGGAAAAGAAGAAGCTCTTTAAAAATGCTGTCCCTGCTCAGAAAATGCTGCTGATGTCTTTTCTAGGTGAATTATAACACAACAAAAATCATTTAACACCTTCCGGCCAGGCCTGGAATGACGGCCGGCTGGGGCCTTTATTGTTCTGACTGGATGTTATAAGACGTCCTTCAGAAAAGGCTGCTTGTGCGTGACCCCAGGGGCATGCAGCACGGCAATCCTTGGTGACCTGTGTCCCTCAGACACACTGCATCACCAATCAAGGTAAAGAGCCTATGATGTAGACTCTTTACTCTGTGATCAGCTGTGTCCAATCACAGCTGATCACAGTGTAAAGAGGAAATACTGGTTATTGGTTTTCCTCTCCTCACCCTGACAGCATGTGAGGAGAGGAGAGCTGATAAGTAGCTTACACCCACAGGGGAGATCTTCTCCATCGTTTATGCCTGTCAGTGCCCACCAGTGATGCTCATCAGTGCCCACCAGTGCCCAACAGTGATGCAAACCAGTGCCCACCAATGATGTCCTTCAGTGATGCCCATCAGTGCTGCCTTTCAGTGCCCATTAGTGCCTCCTATCAGAGCACCCTATAAGTGCCCATCAGTGCCACCTATCAGTGCCCATCAGTGTCGCCCATCAGTGCCAATCAGTGCTGCCTATTAGTGCCCATCAGTGTGGCATATCAGTGCTGCCTATCAGTTCTGCATATCAGTGACACCTATCAGTACCCATCAGTGCTGCATATTAGTGCCTGCTCATCAGTGCCGCCTCATCAGTGCTGCCTCATCAGTGCAGCCTATCAGTGCCTGTCAGTGCAGCCTCATCAGCGCACATCAGTGAAGGAAAAAAATTACTTATTTACAAAATTTTATAACAGAAATTTTCAGAATTTTGTTTGTTTAGCAAAAAAGAAAAAACTCAGTGGTGATTAAATACCACCAAAAGAAAGCTCTAAAAAAATTATGCAAAATTTGTTTGGGTACAGCATTGCTGACCACGCAATTGTCATTCAAAGTGCGACAGTGCCGAAAGCTGTAAATTGGCCTGGGCAGGAAGGGGGTAAAAGTGCCCAGTATTAAAGTGGTTAAAATATCCTTTTAATCACACATACTGGGTGACTTTTATTTACAACCATGATTTTTTTTTTTACCTAAAATTGGATAGCAGGAGAACTTGCAAAGTGTGCAAAGTGACAAAGAGTTTATAAAATGTTCTACCTACTCTTAATCCTATTCAGCTTTCATAAGAAAAGTTGCTTAAAATTGAAATTAGAGGTGTCAAAAAATGTATGATCCACTATAAAGACATTTAGACACCTTTATGCACATGATTAATGCAGAGCACCAACTGTAATGACCCAGAAAAATAGATAGACATCAGTGTGTGCAATTAAAGATGTCTATTGTGTAATGGTACCAACATTTCCTTTGACAAAATACAATAAGCATTAATGCTAACCTCCAAGGCAGATATATAAGACACAGATTATAACAGCTCTGTATTTATTAAGACATAATTAAATGCATATATCAGAGTAAGTGTAAGTACCTGCATTTTTAACTTGGTATTGGCCTCTTTCAGTCTTTGTACAGTAGAATTTAAATTGGAGGATGGAGAAAGAGCATTAGGAGCTGCACTGCTGATAGGAGAAGAAAACAGAGTGACAGAGAAATGAGCTTGTCAGTGTTCTCTTCCTTTTTTCAAGTGTTAAAGCGAGTTCCAACGACATCTAATATATTTTTTTTAACATTTCTTTAGGTCATAACATTAACATATAAGTTTATATGAGGTGCCGTATCATACTGAGGACCATCCAGTCATTACAACCCTTGTTTTCTATGTCATTAACATATACGCTTTTTTCGTCCCCCGATGTCCACTGTAATAAAACATAAACTTACATTATGATGTCCTGGCCATTCTCATATTGCTTGTGGGCATGTGAAGCCCACAAGCATACTGTTCCGGGATACGGTGCAGCTAAGTGACCAGCATGCACCGCCGTGCTCGTGCATGCGCAGTACGAGAGGCTCAGAGCGCCATATACTTCTCACGTTGCCATCACAATGGGCGGCGGCGTCGGAAGTGCCTGCCCCGTTGTGATGGCAATGAAGATAATCAAAACACTAACATTTTAAAAATGGTGCCGAAATCTGCCTTTTCCCTCGTCACTTCAGGTTCTGAAGTAATGCGATTCTATCCCTCGGCGATGGCCACTGACTCCTGGGAAATAATGATACACATCTCCCAGGAGCAGTAGCGAGCAGAGGCACCGAGGGAAGTGACATCAGGAGCCGTGGTGAGGAAGGGGAAGATTTGAAGGGACCACATAGCAACAGGGATTAAAAGGTAAGCAAAAATATAATTTTCTCCAAATGTCATCTCTTATATTATTTTCTGCACAGCAATGAATTTTTTTTTTTTATGGGTGAAACTCCACTTTAACCACTTGACGACCGCCTCACGCCGATGTACGTCGGCAAAGTGGCACGGACAGGCAAAATCACGTACAGGGTACGTGATTTGCCTTCCGCGGGTGGGGGGTCCGATCGGACCCCCCCCCGGTGCCCGAGGCGGTCGTCTTTTGTCCAGCGGCGATCGGTGATGAGGGGGAGACCATCCGTTCGTGGCCCCCCCCTCGCGATCGCCGCCGGCCAATGAGAATCTTCCTTTGCTGCTGTATGCTAAACAGCAGCAAAGGAAATGATGTCATCTCCCCTCGGGTCGGTATTTTCCGTTCCGGCCCGAGGAGAGAAGACATCAATGTGAGTGCACCAACACACACACACACAGTAGAACATGCCAGGCACACAAAACACCCCGATCCCCCCCCCGATCGCCCCCCGATCCCCCCCCAATCACCCCCCCCCCCTGTCACAAACTGACACCAGCAGTTTTTTTTTTTTTTTTTTTTTTTTTTTTTTCTGATTACTGCATAGTGTCAGTTTGTGACAGTTACAGTGTTGGGACAGATACTGTTACCCCCCTGTAGGTCTAGGGTACCCCCCTAACCCCCCTAATAAAGTTTTAACCCCTTGATCACCCCCTGTCACCAGTGTCACTAAGCGATCATTTTTCTGATCGCTGTATTAGTGTCGCTGGTGACGCTAGTTAGTGAGGTAAATATTTAGGTTCGCCGTCAGCGTTTTATAGCGTCAGGGACCCCCCTATACTATCTGATAAATGTTTTAACCCCTTGATTGCCCCCTAGTTAACCCTTTCACCACTGATCACCGTATAACCGTTACGGTTGACGCTGGTTAGTTTGTTTATTTTTTATAGTGTCAGGGCACCCGCCGTTTATTACCGAATAAAGGTTTAGCCCCCCGATCGCCCGGCGGTGATATGCGTCGCCCCAGGCAGCGTCAGATTAGCGCCAGTACCGCTAACACCCACGCACGCAGCATGCGCCTCCCTTAGTGGTATAGTATCTGATCGGATCAATATCTGATCCGATCAGATACTATACTAGCGTCCCCAGCAGTTTAGGGTTCCCAAAAACGCAGTGTTAGCGGGATCAGCCCAGATACCTGCTAGCACCTGCGTTTTGCGCCTCCGCCCAGCCCACCCAAGTGCAGTATCGATCGATCACTGTCACTTACAAAACACTAAACGCATAACTGCAGCGTTCGCAGAGTCAGGCCTGATCCCTGCGATCGCTAACAGTTTTTTTGGTAGCATTTTGGTGAACTGGCAAGCACCAGCCCCAGGCGTCAGGTTAGCGCCAGTACCGCTAACACCCACGCACGCAGCATACGCCTCCCTTAGTGGTATAGTATCTGAACGGATCAATATCTGATCCGATCAGATCTATACTAGCGTCCCCAGCAGTTTAGGGTTCCCAAAAACGCAGTGTTAGCGGGATCAGCCCAGATACCTGCTAGCACCTGCGTTTTGCGCCTCCGCCCGGCCCAGCCCACCCAAGTGCAGTATCGATCGATCACTGACACTTACAAAACACTAAACGCATAACTGCAGCGTTCACAGAGTCATGCCTGATCCCTGCGATCGCTAACAGTTTTTTTGGTAGTATTTTGGTGAACTGGCAAGCACCAGCCCCAGGCAGCGTCAGATTAGCGCCAGTACCGCTAACACCCACGCACGCACCGTACACCACCCTTAGTGGTATAGTATCTGATCGCATCAATATCTGATCCGATCAGATCTATACTAGCGTCACCAGCAGTTTAGGGTTCCCAAAAACGCAGTGTTAGCGGGATCAGCCCAGATACCTGCTAGCACCTGCGTTTTGCCCCTCCGCCCGGCCCAGCCCACCCAAGTGCAGTATCGATCGATCACTGTCACTTACAAAACACTAAAAGCATAACTGCAGCGTTCGCAGAGTCAGGCCTGATCCCTGCGATCGCTAACAGTTTTTTGGTAGCGTTTTGGTGAACTGGCAAGCGCCAGCGGCCTAGTACACCCCGGTCGTAGTCAAACCAGCACTGCAGTAACACGTGGTGACGTGGCGAGTCCCATAAGTGCAGTTCAAGCTGGCGAGATGGCAAGCACAAGTAGTGTCCCGCTGCCACCAGAAAGACAAACACAGGCCCGTCGTGCCCATAATGCCCTTCCTGCTGCATTCGCCAATCCTAATTGGGAACCCACCGCTTCTGCAGCGCCCGTACTTCCCCCATTCACATCCCCAACCAAATGCAGTCGGCTGCATGAGAGGCATTTTTATGTCCTCCCGAGTACCCCTACCCAACGAACCCCCCAAAAAAGATGTCGTGTCTGCAGCAAGCGCGGATATAGGCGTGACGCCCGCTATTATTGTCCCTCCTGTCCTGACAATCCTGGTCTTTGCATTGGTGAATGTTTTGAACGCTACCATTCACTAGTTGAGTATTAGCGTAGGGTACAGCATTGCACAGACTAGGCACACTTTCACAGGGTCTCCCAAAATGCCATCGCATTTTGAGAGACCCGAACCTGGAACCGGTTACCGTTATAAAAGTTAGTTACAAAAAAAGTGTAAAAAAAAAAAAAATATGAAATAAAAAAAAATAGTTGTTTTATTGTTCTCTCTCTCTCTATTCTCTCTCTCTATTGTTCTGCTCTTTTTTACTGTATTCTATTCTGCAATGTTTTATTGTTATTGTTATTGTTATTATGTTTTATCATGTTTGTTTTTCAGGTGTGTAATTATTTACACTTTACTGTGCTTTATTGTTAACCATTGTTAACCATTTTTTTGTCTTCAGGTACGCCATTCACGACTTTGAGTGGTTATACCAGAATGATGCCTGCAGGTTTAGGTATCATCTTGGTATCATTCTTTTCAGCCAGCGGTCGGCTTTCATGTAAAAGCAATCCTAGCGGCTAATTAGCCTCTAGACTGCTTTTACAAGCCGTGGGAGGGAATGCCCCCCCCCCCACCGTCTTCCGTGTTTTTCTCTGGCTCTCCTGTCTCAACAGGGAACCTGAGAATGCAGCCGGTGATTCAGCCAGCTGACCATAGAGCTGATCAGAGACCAGAGTGGCTCCAAACATCTCTATGGCCTAAGAAACCGGAAGCTACGAGTATTTCATGACTTAGATTTCGCCGGATGTAAATAGCGCCATTGGGAAATTGGGGAAGCATTTTATCACACCGATCTTGGTGTGGTCAGATGCTTTGAGGGCAGAGGAGAGATCTAGGGTCTAATAGACCACAATTTTTTCAAAAAAGAGTACCTGTCACTACCTATTGCTATCATAGGGGATATTTACATTCCCCGAGATAACAATAAAAATGATTAAAAAAAAAAATATGAAAGGAACAGTTTAAAAGTAAGATTAAAAAAGCAAAAAAATAATAAAGAAAAAGAAAAAAAAAAAACACCCCTGTCGCCCCCTGCTCTCGCGCTAAGGCGAACGCAAGCGGCGGTCTGTCGTCAAACGTAAACAGCAATTGCACCATGCATGTGAGGTATCACCGCGAAGGCCAGATCGAGTGCAGTAATTTTTCCAGTAGACCTCCTCTGTAAATCTAAAGTGGTAACCTGTAAAGGCTTTTGAAGGCTTTTAAACATGTATTTATTTTGTTGCCACTGCACGTTTGTGCGCAATTTTAAAGCATGTCATGTTTGGTATCCATGTACTCGGCCTAAGATCATCTTTTTTATTTCATCAAACATTTGGGCAATATAGCGTGTTTTAGTGCATTAAAATTAAAAAAAGTGTGTTTTTTCCCCAAAAAATGCGTTTGAAAAATCGCTGCGCAATTACTGTGTGAAAAAAAAAAAATGAAACACCCACCATTTTAATCTGTAGGGCATTTGCTTTAAAAAAAATATATAATGTTTGGGGGTTCAAAGTAATTTTTTTGCAAAAAAAAAAAACTTTTTCATGTAAACAATAAGTGTCAGAAAGGGCTTTGTCTTCAAGTGGTTAGAAGAGTGGGTGATGTGTGACATAAGCTTCTAAATGTTGTGCATAAAATGCCAGGACAGTTCAAAACCCCCCCAAATGACCCCATTTTGGAAAGTAGACACCCCAAGCTATTTGCTGAGAGGCATGTCGAGTCCATGGAATATTTTATATTGCGACACAAGTTGCGGGAAAGAGACAAATTTTTTTTTTTTTTTTTTTTTTTTGCACAAAGTTGTCACTAAATGATATATTGCTCAAACATGCCATGGAAATATGTGAAATTACACCCCAAAATACATTCTGCTGCTTCTCCTGAGTACGGGGATACCACATGCGTGAGACTTTTTGGGAGCCTAGCCGCGTACGGGACCCCGAAAACCAAGCACCGCCTTCAGGCTTTCTAAGGGCGTGAATTTTTGATTTCACTCTTCACTGCCTATCACAGTTTCGGAGGCCATGGAATGCCCAGGTGGCACAAAACCCCCCCAAATGACCCCATTTTGGAAAGTAGACACCCCAAGCTATTTGCTGAGAGGTATAGTGAGTATTTTGCAGACCTCACTTTTTGTCACAAAGTTTTGAAAATTGAAAAAAGAAAAAAAAAAATGTTTTTTCTTGTCTTTCTTCATTTTCAAAAACAAATGAGAGCTGCAAAATACTCACCATGCCTTTCAGCAAATAGCTTGGGGTGTCTACTTTCCAAAATGGGGTCATTTGGGGGGGTTTTGTGCCACCTGGGCATTCCATGGCCTCCGAAACTGTGATAGGCAGTAAAGAGTGAAATCAAAAATTTTCACCCTTAGAAATCCTGAAGGCAGTGATTGGTTTTCGGGGTCCAGTACGCGGCTAGGCTCCCAAAAAGTCCCACACATGTGGTATCCCCATACTCAGGAGAAGCAGCTAAATGTATTTTGGGGTGCAATTCCACATATGCCCATGGCCTGTGTGAGCAATATATCATTTAGTGACAACTTTATGAAAAAAAAAAAAAAAAAAAAAAAAAAGTGTCACTTTCCCGCAACTTGTGTCAAAATATAAAATATTCCATGGACTCAATATGCCTCTCAGCAAATAGCTTGGGGTGTCTACTTTCCAAAATGGGGTCATTTTGGGGGGTTTTGTGCCATCTTGGCATTCCATGGCCTCCGAAACTGTGATAGGCAGTGAAGAGTGAAAGCAAAAATTTACACCCTTAGAAATCCTGAAGGCGGTGATTGGTTTTCGGGGCCCCGTACGCGGCTAGGCTCCCAAAAAGTCCCACACATGTGGTATCCCCATACTCAGGAGAAGCAGCTAAATGTATTTTGGGGTGCAATTCCACATAGGCCCATGGCCTGTGTGAGCAATATATCATTTAGTGACCACTTTTTGTAAATATTTTTTTTTTTTTTTTTTTTTGTCATTTTTCAATCACTTGGGACAAAAAAAATAAATATTCAATGGGTTCAACATGCCTCTCAGCAATTTCCTTGGGGTGTCTACTTTCCAAAATGGGGTCATTTGGGGGGGTTTTGTACTGCCCTGCCATTTTAGCACCTCAAGAAATGACATAGGCAGTCATAAACTAAAAGCTGTGTAAATTCCAGAAAATGTACCCTAGTTTGTAGACGCTATAACTTTTGCGCAAACCAATAAATATACGCTTATTGACATTTTTTTTACCAAAGACATGTGGCCGAATACATTTTGGCCTAAATGTATGACTAAAATTTAGTTTATTGGATTTTTTTTAGAACAAAAAGTAGAAAATATCATTTTTTTTCAAAATTTTCGGTCTTTTTCCGTTTATAGCGCAAAAAATAAAAACCGCAGAGGTGATCAAATACCATCAAAAGAAAGCTCTATTTGTGGGAAGAAAAGGACGCAAATTTCGTTTGGGTACAGCATTGCATGACCGCGCAATTAGCAGTTAAAGCGACGCAGTGCCAAATTGGAAAAAGACCTCTGGTCCTTAGGCAGCATAAAGGTCCGGGGCTCAAGTGGTTAAATAACTTCAGCAGACTCAAATCTACTCCCTGCCAGGCAGGGCTGTGCCTTGTGGCAGTGTACAGCTCAGGACTAGATGGACAGAAATACAAGTCTGGCACATGAAACAACTCTCATGTATATATTAGACATGCACACTGCCAAAACATGTGTTAGTTTTCATTTTCATTTTATTCATTTTTTTTGTTTTTTTTCCGGGTCATTAGTTATGATTGCAAATCGTAAATTTGTAAATTCAAAAATTTGTAAATTCGTAAATTCTAAAGTTTGGAAATTCGTACATTCGGAAATTCGTACATTCGGAAATTCGAAAATCTGAAAACTCGAAAATCCAAAAATAAGAAAGGAAATCAGAAAATTCGAAAGAACGAAAATCAGAAAATTCTGAATAATAACTAATTATAACTGCGGTGTCTGGTCGGCATGCGGTTAATAGTTAGCTATTACTGTATTTTAGATTTTCTAATTTTCGGGTTTTTGGATTTTCAAATTTCGAATTTACGAATTTAGGAATTTTCAAATTTATCAATTTATGAATTATCGAATTTACAAATTTTCAAATATTCAAATTTACGAATATTCGGATGGCAGCAGCTAGCTGCCATAACCCTGGTATCCTCGTGTTCGTCCGGCGGTCCGGTTTTGGATTCGCCGTGAGATCACTTTTATCGGCGGTGGGAGAGGGGCCCCCTCCCGCCATGCTCCGATGGATTCGGTAAGCGGCGGAGGCAATTGGATCTTCACCCTGGCTGGGCATGGAGATGAGTGAGGGGAAGATGGCCCCCACCAATCTCCATAACAATGCAGGGCGGAAACAATGTCAAAATGTCACTTCTGCCACCCACAGCTTCTAAAGGGCCATTTTTTTAAATTATTTTTTTTAATGACAATTTTTTTTTAAATTACATTTAAGTGTAAATATGAGATCTAAGGTCTTTTTGACCCCAGATCTCATATTTAAGAGGTCCTGTCATGCTTTTTTTCTATTACAAGGGATGTTTACATTCCTTGTAATAGGAATAAAAGTGACATTTTTTTTTAAAAAAACAGTGTAAAAATAAAAAATAAAAGGTAAAATAAATAAGAAAAAAACTAATTTTTTTTTTAAACGCACCCCGTCCCGCCGAGCTCCCATGCAAAAGCAAACGCATAAATGAGTTGCACCCGCATATGAAACCGGTGTTCAAACCACACATGTGAGGTATCGCCGCAATCGGTAGAGAAAGAGCAATAATTCTAGCCCTAGACCTCCTCTGTAACTTAAAACATGCAACCTGTAGAATTTTTTTAAATGTCGCCTATGGGGATTTTTAAGGGTAAAAGTTTGTCGCCATTGCATGAGCGGGTGCAATTTTCAAGCGTGACATGTTGGGTATCAATTTACTTGGTGTAACTTTATCTTTCACAATATAAAAAAAATTGAACTAACTTTATTGGTGTCATATTTTTTAATCCAAAAAAGTGTATTTTTTCCAAAAAAAGTACGCTTGTAAGACTGCTGCGCAAATACGGTGTGACAGAAAGTATTGCATTGACCGCCATTTTATTCTCTAGGGTGTTCGAAAAAGAATGTATAATGTTAATGTATAATGTTTGGTGGTTCTAAGTAATTTTATAGCAAAAAAAATTTTTTAATTTGTAAACAACACATCTCAAAAAGAGGCTCGGTCCTTAAGTGGGTAAAAGATATTATCTTTATGCATACAATGGGTCACTAAAGTGAGTTTTCTTTATCAATTATTATGTTCTTTACTGAGATGCACATAATTTAAAATAACTAACAATGCAGCAAACAAATTATTTTCATAGCCATTTTATTGGAATGCCTGAACTGTAGATAAGCTCATTTTATTCAAAATTATTTGAAAAAAATATATTGCTTCTTGGATAAATCATAATGTAGTCATAAAATATTGAGTTGCATAGAAATAAAGCTGAAGAGTTAAAACAAATTGGATTTCCATTTCAGAGGGCCACAAAATGTAAAGTGCAGCTTGTAATTATGTGAAAAGCTAATAATGAAAATCACAAAGCACAGTGGCTATATGGTTAGCAATTTGCTTCCTGTTTTAATTTTCCATTAAGAACAGAATTTCTATAGCATGTTCTTCCTATAGACGTGTGGGCTCTAGTGGTTGCTTTGGTTTCTCCTCAAAGCTCACACATATTCTGTCAGGCCCATTCAAAGTCACTCTGTTTGTGCATCTCATTGAACTTTGTAGGGATGTTAAATCACAAGTTTTTTGGGGGATTTAAGGACTTAAGCTGGCAATACATTATACAATTTCTTTTATTCAATTTCTTTTTGATTTACCTTCAACTATGTAGTGCAAGGGCATGCCTGATTGCATATTAATTGAAAGTGTTTAGGTTTGATCTCATATTAAATGGTTTTGGCAAATCTAAAATAAAATTGTACCAGAAAATTGTATAATGTATGGCCAGCTTTAATTACATTAAAGTGGATGTAAACCCACCACTCACCAAGTATAAACGAATGGCATGGTATTAATGTATATATACATGCAAGCCTCCTGCATGTATCCCTACCTTGCAAATGTCACCCCCTTCAGCAGCAGGAGCCTCGCAAAACCCTGGAATGAGTGGGTGGGTTTTTGATACAGGGCAGATAATCCTTAACCGGTTCCCGACCGGCTCCTGTACATTTACGTCGGCAGAATGGCACGGCTGCGCAAAGTAACGTACACGCCTGCCACGAGTTCCGTGAGTCAGGTTGCGGGTCCCGCGGACTCGATCGCTGTGGGAATACCCGCGATCGCTTCACAGAGAGGACGAACGGGGAGATGCTGATGTAAACAGCATCTCCCCGTTCTGCCTAGTGACAGTGTCACTGGATCTCTGCTCCCTGTCATCGGAGCAGGGATCAGTGTAGTGACACACACAGCCCCTTCTCCCTACAGTTAGAAAACACTCCCTAGTACTGATTTAACCCCTCCACGCCCCCTAGTGGTTATCCCCTTCACTGCCAGTGTCATTTATACCAGAATCAATGCATTTTTAATCGCACTGATTGCTGTATAAATGACAATGGTCTCAAAAATGTGTCAAAAATGTCCGACATGTGCGCCATAACGTCGCAGTCACAACAAAAATCGCTGATCGCCGCCATTACTAGTAAAAAAAAAAAATATTAATAAAAATGCCATAAAACTATCCACTATTTTGTAAACGCTATAACTTTTGCGCAAACAAATCAATAAACGCTTATTGCGATTTTTTTTTACCAAAAATATGTAGAAGAATATGTATCGGCCTAAACTGAGGAAAAAAAATGTTTTTTTTATATATTTCTTGGGGATATTTATTATTGCAAAATGTAGAAAATAATGCGTTTTTTTCAAAATTGTCGCTCTTATTTTGTTTATAGCGCAAAAAAAAATCGCAGAGATGATCAAATACCACCAAAAGAAAGCTTTATTTGTGGGAAAAAAGTACGTCAATTTTGTTTCCGAGCCACGTCGCACGACCGCGCAATTGTCAGTTAAAGCAACACGGTGCCGGATCGCAAAAAGTGCTCTGGTCAGGAAGGGGGTAAATCCTTCCGAGGCTGAAGTGGTTAAAGGTGAAACACCCATTTAAAATTCACATAGTCACAAAGCTTGTAAGTAAAAGCCTATTGGTATAAGGACTTGGTAGAGTAAATAATTATTTGGTGCATATCATAAGTCCGACGCGTTTCGTGTATCAAAAAACTCTTCAGGGGCAGTTTTGCACCAAAGTCTAAGAAAGAAAAAAGAGGTCAAATGAGTAAAACATCAGTGTGCATTGTTTTTTCCCCTTATTGGTGCAGTTGTGCAGTGTGTCTCTGTTGAGTTCGCAGTCGCTTGGCTGCTCTGTTTTCTCAATGTCCGGGAGCTGCGAGGCACGTTGGAGTTCCTCCCTCTCCCCCCTCGTCTGCTTCAGTGGGGGATCTGAGCGGGCCTTCCTCCACGCATGGGCGTCACGCTCCCACGCCACGCATGTGACGTGCGTATGGCCATCCCCGCATTGGTGTCGTGTTTTCCTTCTGTGTAGTCATGTGGATGGCGGCGTCCCCAGGTGCTGTGGGTGGCGGCTGCCGCTGTACTGGATGACGCCTCCATTTGCGCGAGTGTTTGCACTGTGTGATGCTGGGTGGAGTCTTTCTGGGGGCGGGCTAGTTGCATATAAGGTCCTCATTTTGTGCTGGCCTGTCTCTGGGTAGCACGTCTATCACCAGGCAAGACATGTTTGGCCATTACCCATTATCCATAGGTAAGGGGGTCACCACATGGGTACTTATGTCTACATCTGTGATTTGGGGTTTTATTAAACCCTTGGTTACACTTTACACATGTTACTCCAATTAACTACAGAACCATTATCACCATTTATCACCAGTGTGGACATACTCATCAAATGGGGACTTATTTGTGTGCTTGGCCCCCCTCTTTGAGCTCCTTCCTCAGCCTTGACTCATTTGGTGGCCTATGACCGCGGACCTCATGCAATTCACACTCCTTTGGCATGTGAGTATACATTTGGGGTGAGTGGCCTTTCGCCTCCCCCCTATATGCATACCTTCCTTATTCAACAATGCACACTGAATTTTTACTCATTTAACCCCTTTTTTCTTTCTTAGACTCTGGTGCAAAACTGCCCCTGAAGAGTGTTTTGATACACAAAATGCGTTAAGGGCTTATGATATGCATCAAATAATTATTTACTCTACCAAGTCCATATACCAATAGGCTTTTACTTACAAGCTTTGTGACTATGTGCATTTTAAATGGGTGTTTCACCTTTAACCTCTTCAATAAGAGGCACTTAGACACCTTCCCGCCCAGGCCAATTTTCAGCTTTCAGCGCTGTTGCAATTTGAATGACAATTGCGCGGTCATGCTACACTGTACCCAAACAAATTTTTTATCATTTTGTTCCCACAAATAGAGCTTTCTTTTGGTGGTAGTTGATCACCTGCGGTTTTTATTTTTTGCGCAACAAATAAAAAAAGACCGAAAGTTTTTCTTTGTTTCTGTTAAAATTTTTTGTAAATAAGTACGTTTTCTTCTTCAATGACAGGCACTGATATGGCTGCACTGACGGGCACTGATACGGCAGCACTGATGGGCACCGATGAGGTGGCACCAATGAGGTGGCACTGATGAGGTGGCACTGACGGCACTGATGATGGGCACTGATAGGCGGCACTGATGGGCACTGATAGATGGCACTGATGGGCACTGATAGGTGGCACTGGTATGAGGCACTGATGGGCACTCATAGGTGGCACCGATGGGCACTCATAGGCAGCACTGATGGGCACTCGTAGGTGGCATTGATTGGTACTTATGAGTGGCACTGATGGGTATTTATGGGTGGCACTGATGGGTACTTATGGGTGGCACTGATAGGTGGCACTGATGGGCACTAATAGGGGGGCACTAATGGGCACAGATGGGCACTGACAGGTGTCACTAATGACACTGATTGGTGACACTGATAAAACTGATTGGTGGCATTGCTGGGCAGAACTGAAACATAATGGTGCCAATCAGTGCCCATTTGTGGGCACTGATTGGCACAGATTGGGCACATTGGGCACATGTGGATGGCCATGGGGTACATACCTGGCCATCCACATGTTGCCCCTTCCCTGGTGGTCCTAGTGGTGATCCCTGGTGGTCCAGTGTGGTCATCTGAGGGGGGGCTAAACAATCAGCGCAGACCCCCCCCCCCGTCAGGAGAGCCGCCGATCGGCTCTCCTCTACTCGCATCTGTCAGGCGCGAGTGAGGAAAAGCCGATCAATGGCTCTTTCTATTGACATCGTGATCAGCCATGATTGGACACGGCTGATCACGTGGTAAAGAGCCTCCGCTGGAGGCTCTTTACCAAGATCGGTGGAGCGGTGTGTCAGGCTGACACACCGCTCCACCGATCGCCGTGATGCGTGCCCCCGCGAGCGCGCAGCGGCATGTTATCCTGCTGGACGTCATATGACACCCAGTCAGGATAACTGAACCACTGCCCGGCCGTCATCTGCTATGGGCCGGGCGGGAAGTGGTTAAGGATTATCTGCCCTGTATCACCTGGGAGTTTGCTACTCTGTTTACAATGTATCAATTAGGATGTATATTTATATGACGCGACTGCTAATCCATACCTGGATACTTATCATGTTACTTAGCTATTGTTTATCAATAAAATGATTTTGATACAATGGTGACTGACCCTCTGGCCTCATTTGCCCACCTCATTCAAAGTCCCAAAACCTCTCTTATTTTCATGTATACATAGGGATGGAGACCTGCATCTCATTCAAAGTTCTAACCTCTCGCTTCTTCTCTCTCATGTCATTCATGAGATAAAGAAATCAGATGTCAGTCACAGCAGTGGGGGATGTGGGGACACACATTTACCTGTGTGTTGTTTTTTATCTTACTACAAAAAGACAAGAGCTGGATTAACACTTTGTGGCAAGACTGGGCATAGATGACTTGACATCCTCTACTGTTTTTTCAGGTTTACATCCACTTTAATGGCCCATTTACAGGGAAAGGTTAATATGTGTGATCTGTTAAGGACATGACAGCGTGCTCCAAACAGGGATTCTGATTACATTGATTGGTAGAGGGTGCAGTGGATTGGTACTTTTAAAGAAGCAAGCAATTTTTTTTACAAGAGGTGTGACTTTGAAAGAGAAGGGAACAGGATCATACCCTGCAATCCATTGTGTTCCATGTTAGACAGCAAAGTCAGGGTTCACATTGAATCTTGCTCTTGTCTGTGAGTGATAAAGCAAAAAGTACATTCAACTGTGGTATTCCGGGGGGTGTGGCCAGCGCGGCATGTGAGCAGACGCTTAGTCACAGAGCTCCCACATTTACCCTGAATTGATCCGGTTTCCGGCGCTAATTCGGACCCAAAAGCTACTTACCAGCCCTGGAAAAGTCCCCACTACATTCCGCACTTGCTCGGGTCCGTGCAGAGGTTATGATGACCCGAGGACAGAAGGGAGAAGGATCAAGGATGGATCAGCAAAATGGCACCACTCCGCCATCAGCACAGAAGCGTGGCGCTGACAAAATGAAAGAGGCACAGAACAAACAGCAGAAAAGCCTGAAGGACGGCTCCGCTGAACACCCTAAGGACATGAGGTACTATACCCAGAAACTTAATGATAAATCCGGCCTGCTGGCAGCTCAGTCTCACTGTGACTTTGGTATACACAATGATCCTGATGAGGAGGGGGGGGAGAACACAGGGGGCAGGCGCCATTATAACACAGGAAGACATTAACAGTGGTGTAGCTGAGGAGCCTGATGATTGTGCGGAGGAGGAGGGGGGTGAACAGCCCACACTTGCAGCCATACTGAGAGCGGTAAACAAATGCACAGCCTCTGCCAATAACTTGCAGGAACGATTTGGGGGCTTGAAAGAGGAGGTTAGTCTCCTTAGGCAAGACATCCAGAGGATCCGAGAACGGACCACTGCAGCAGAAAGCAGAATAAGTTAAATAGAGGATAAGCTTCCCCATATGATCAGAGAATCCCAAGCTACCACACGATTAGCAAGAGCCACTGACACACGTGCTGAGGATTTTGAAAACCGCCTCAGACGCAATAATGTGCGCATTGTGGGATTTCCTGAGAAAGCAGAGGGCCGTGATCCCACTCAGTTAATAGAACAATGGATGACGAATGTGTTTGGCAAGGATGCCTTTACCCACCTATATGCTGTGGAACGGGCGCACAGAGTACCCACCAGACCCCTCCCCCCAGGGCACCCTCCTCGTCCGATCCTGGCCCGTCTTCTAAATTACCGAGATAGAGAGATCATTTTGCGGCTAGCCAGAGAGAAAAGGAATGTCCAATACAATGGTACCCGAATTTCCTTCTACCCCGAGTTCTCCGCTGCGGTTCAGAAAAATTGCGCACGATTCACTGAAATTAAAAAACGCTTACAAAAGCTACAAGCCTCCTACGCAATGCTGTATCCAGCGAAACTTAGAATTACTCTAAGAGGTCAAGCACATTTCTTTGAACACCCGGCGGAGGCCTCTGACTGGCTGGATGCCAACGAAAGCGAATTTAGACAAGAGCGGAGACCAGGCATGGAACTTGATTGACGCCATTAATACCAGTACAGGTCTTTTTCATATTCCTCCCCCGGATGGGGGTAGTGCCAGAAACGTACACTGATTTCTTCAACAAGTAATGCGAGCTCGGATGCAAGTTAAACCCTGATGAAGTACATGTCAGTACCCATCAGGTACTTTGGGCAGGAGGTCCAGGAGCTCCCGGATTGCCTGTGGGACCAGTTGTCCTACAAAGGTTTGTCATTTACTTTGACATTTTGGAGTCCTGGATTACAAAGCAAGTGGGCCCTTCTACGTGTTGAGCTGTTGCAGGTGCGTAACCTGGCTCAGAAGAGGCCCCCATGTTTATTTGACGCACCGTTGTGCGTCTTGGGTTTTTCTTTATCTATACAGACTTACTCCGGAACTGTAAAGCTACATTGTCATGCGGGTGACGACATGGCCCTTTTTCTCTCCCTCAAGATACTCACTTACCCAGCATTCCCACTCAGATGTCACATAGCAGCCCCCCTATCTCCTTCCTGTGAACATGGGAGGAGTAAGCAGTGGGTTACTTATACCAGCCATTTTTTCTTCAATCCGAGATGACAACAGTAACTGTGCTTTCATGGAACGTCAGAGGGTTACATGACCCCCTGAAGAGGACAATGGTATCATCGTTACTTCGGAAACGTCTCCCGGCTATCTGTGCCTTGCAGGAAACCCACCTCACCAAGGACTCATTGTCTTGCATTGGTTTTCGTTGGGTGGGAAAGGCATACCATTCCACCCATACCTCATACTCTCGTGGTGTGAGTGTATTGGTGCATAGTTATTATTATTATTATTATTATTATTATTATACGAGATTTATATAGCGCCAACAGTTTACTCAGCGCTTTACAATGTATAAGGGGGACAACACAATTACAGTTCCATAGAATATGAGGAGCTCGGCTCCGAAATTGATCAAGATGAATGCATTTTGGCTGAATCTCTTCCCTTCCCATGAGCAAATAGAACTCCATATTGCAGAGTACTGGCGGGTTCATGCCAATGAAGCTTCATCTGCTTTATCCTGGGAGGCCTTTAAGGCAGTCCTTCAAAGCATTTTTATCGCTGAAATTCAAGCAGTTAAAAGGAAGACCCATGCTCAGAGGGAGGGAATAGAACATATGGCAGAGGAATTAGAGGGGCGATTTATTGCTGATCCAACCCAAGCTAATAAGGATGCATGGCTTTCGGCGCAAGAGGCGCTATATAAGGTCACATCATCTACAGCGGAGAGAAAGAGGTTTTTTCAAAAAACTGCACACTATGAGGAGGGAGAACACACTGGTCGTCTGTTAGCAACTATTGCCCACTCCCATCAGACCTCTCCTTCGATTGGAGCACTACGCTCTCATCGGCGAGGATTAACCAATAGCCCAGACCAGATCCTAGCAGAATTGGTGAGATTTTACTCCTCTTTATACCAATCTAAACAAACTTACTCACAGGACTTGTTCACTGAATATTTAGATGAAATCCAGCTCCCCGGTTTATCTGAGGCATCTCGTGCTGAGCTGGATAACCCTATCACTATTGATGAACTACAGGTGGCGACCAGTCTGTTCCCCAACTCTAAAGCTCCGGGGGACGATGGGCTCCCCATTGAAGTTTACAAACAGTATGGGGAATGTATACTTCCACACCTGCTGAAGGTATTTAATGCAGCAAAACAAAGTGGCGACCTCCCCCAGTCAATGACCAGAGCAAGCATAGTCCTGATATTAAAACCCAACAAAGACCCACTGGACCCGGGATCGTATCGTCCGATCTCGCTTTTACAAACTGATGTGAAGATTCTCGTCAAGGTACTGGCGTTACGTCTGAACAAAGTCATATCCACCATAATACATTCAGACCAATCTGGCTTCATGCCCCAGAAATCGACTGCGATAAATTTGCGCAGACATTTTCTCAATATCCAATCCCAGTCAGATAATAGGGGGGATAGAGCCCTGCTTTCCCTGGACGCCCATAAGGCGTTTGATAGCGTCGAATGGGACTACCTATGGGCAGTAATGAGGAAGTTTGGGATTGGGGATAACTACATTAAATGGGTACAGTTATTATACTCTTGGGCACATTGGGCACATGTGGATGGCCATGGGGTACATACCTGGCCATCCACATGTTGCCCCTTCCCTGGTGGTCCTAGTGGTGATCCCTGGTGGTCCAGTGTGGTCATCTGAGGGGGGGCTAAACAATCAGCGCAGACCCCCCCCCCCGTCAGGAGAGCCGCCGATCGGCTCTCCTCTACTCGCATCTGTCAGGCGCGAGTGAGGAAAAGCCGATCAATGGCTCTTTCTATTGACATCGTGATCAGCCATGATTGGACACGGCTGATCACGTGGTAAAGAGCCTCCGCTGGAGGCTCTTTACCAAGATCGGTGGAGCGGTGTGTCAGGCTGACACACCGCTCCACCGATCGCCGCGATGCGTGCCCCCGCGAGCGCGCAGCGGCATGTTATCCTGCTGGACGTCATATGACACCCAGTCAGGATAACTGAACCACTGCCCGGCCGTCATCTGCTATGGGCCGGGCGGGAAGTGGTTAAGGATTATCTGCCCTGTATCACCTGGGAGTTTGCTACTCTGTTTACAATGTATCAATTAGGATGTATATTTATATGACGCGACTGCTAATCCATACCTGGATACTTATCATGTTACTTAGCTATTGTTTATCAATAAAATGATTTTGATACAATGGTGACTGACCCTCTGGCCTCATTTGCCCACCTCATTCAAAGTCCCAAAACCTCTCTTATTTTCATGTATACATAGGGATGGAGACCTGCATCTCATTCAAAGTTCTAACCTCTCGCTTCTTCTCTCTCATGTCATTCATGAGATAAAGAAATCAGATGTCAGTCACAGCAGTGGGGGATGTGGGGACACACATTTACCTGTGTGTTGTTTTTTATCTTACTACAAAAAGACAAGAGCTGGATTAACACTTTGTGGCAAGACTGGGCATAGATGACTTGACATCCTCTACTGTTTTTTCAGGTTTACATCCACTTTAATGGCCCATTTACAGGGAAAGGTTAATATGTGTGATCTGTTAAGGACATGACAGCGTGCTCCAAACAGGGATTCTGATTACATTGATTGGTAGAGGGTGCAGTGGATTGGTACTTTTAAAGAAGCAAGCAATTTTTTTTACAAGAGGTGTGACTTTGAAAGAGAAGGGAACAGGATCATACCCTGCAATCCATTGTGTTCCATGTTAGACAGCAAAGTCAGGGTTCACATTGAATCTTGCTCTTGTCTGTGAGTGATAAAGCAAAAAGTACATTCAACTGTGGTATTCCGGGGGGTGTGGCCTGCGCGGCATGTGAGCAGACGCTTAGTCACAGAGCTCCCACAGTTACCCTGAATTGATCCGGTTTCCGGCGCTAATTCGGACCCAAAAGCTACTTACCAGCCCTGGAAAAGTCCCCACTACATTCCGCACTTGCTCGGGTCAGTGCAGAGGTTATGATGACCCGAGGACAGAAGGGAGAAGGATCAAGGATGGATCAGCAAAATGGCACCACTCCGCCATCAGCACAGAAGCGTGGCGCTGACAAAATGAAAGAGGCACAGAACAAACAGCAGAAAAGCCTGAAGGACGGCTCCGCTGAACACCCTAAGGACATGAGGTACTATACCCAGAAACTTAATGATAAATCCGGCCTGCTGGCAGCTCAGTCTCACTGTGACTTTGGTATACACAATGATCCTGATGAGGAGGGGGGGGAGAACACAGGGGGCAGGCGCCATTATAACACAGGAAGACATTAACAGCGGTGTAGCTGAGGAGCCTGATGATTGTGCGGAGGAGGAGGGGGGTGAACAGCCCACACTTGCAGCCATACTGAGAGCGGTAAACAAATGCACAGCCTCTGCCAATAACTTGCAGGAACGATTTGGGGGCTTGAAAGAGGAGGTTAGTCTCCTTAGGCAAGACATCCAGAGGATCCGAGAACGGACCACTGCAGCAGAAAGCAGAATAAGTTAAATAGAGGATAAGCTTCCCCATATGATCAGAGAATCCCAAGCTACCACACGATTAGCAAGAGCCACTGACACACGTGCTGAGGATTTTGAAAACCGCCTCAGACGCAATAATGTGCGCATTGTGGGATTTCCTGAGAAAGCAGAGGGCCGTGATCCCACTCAGTTAATAGAACAATGGATGACGAATGTGTTTGGCAAGGATGCCTTTACCCACCTATATGCTGTGGAACGGGCGCACAGAGTACCCACCAGACCCCTCCCCCCAGGGCACCCTCCTCGTCCGATCCTGGCCCGTCTTCTAAATTACCGAGATAGAGAGATCATTTTGCGGCTAGCCAGAGAGAAAAGGAATGTCCAATACAATGGTACCCGAATTTCCTTCTACCCCGAGTTCTCCGCTGCGGTTCAGAAAAATTGCGCACGATTCACTGAAATTAAAAAACGCTTACAAAAGCTACAAGCCTCCTACGCAATGCTGTATCCAGCGAAACTTAGAATTACTCTAAGAGGTCAAGCACATTTCTTTGAACACCCGGCGGAGGCCTCTGACTGGCTGGATGCCAACGAAAGCGAATTTAGACAAGAGCGGAGACCAGGCATGGAACTTGATTGACGCCATTAATACCAGTACAGGTCTTTTTCATATTCCTCCCCCGGATGGGGGTAGTGCCAGAAACGTACACTGATTTCTTCAACAAGTAATGCGAGCTCGGATGCAAGTTAAACCCTGATGAAGTACATGTCAGTACCCATCAGGTACTTTGGGCAGGAGGTCCAGGAGCTCCCGGATTGCCTGTGGGACCAGTTGTCCTACAAAGGTTTGTCATTTACTTTGACATTTTGGAGTCCTGGATTACAAAGCAAGTGGGCCCTTCTACGTGTTGAGCTGTTGCAGGTGCGTAACCTGGCTCAGAAGAGGCCCCCATGTTTATTTGACGCACCGTTGTGCGTCTTGGGTTTTTCTTTATCTATACAGACTTACTCCGGAACTGTAAAGCTACATTGTCATGCGGGTGACGACATGGCCCTTTTTCTCTCCCTCAAGATACTCACTTACCCAGCATTCCCACTCAGATGTCACATAGCAGCCCCCCTATCTCCTTCCTGTGAACATGGGAGGAGTAAGCAGTGGGTTACTTATACCAGCCATTTTTTCTTCAATCCGAGATGACAACAGTAACTGTGCTTTCATGGAACGTCAGAGGGTTACATGACCCCCTGAAGAGGACAATGGTATCATCGTTACTTCGGAAACGTCTCCCGGCTATCTGTGCCTTGCAGGAAACCCACCTCACCAAGGACTCATTGTCTTGCATTGGTTTTCGTTGGGTGGGTAAGGCATACCATTCCACCCATACCTCATACTCTCGTGGTGTGAGTGTATTGGTGCATAGTTCCATAGAATATGAGGAGCTCGGCTCCGAAATTGATCAAGATGAATGCATTTTGGCTGAATCTCTTCCCTTCCCATGAGCAAATAGAACTCCATATTGCAGAGTACTGGCGGGTTCATGCCAATGAAGCTTCATCTGCTTTATCCTGGGAGGCCTTTAAGGCAGTCCTTCAAAGCATTTTTATCGCTGAAATTCAAGCAGTTAAAAGGAAGACCCATGCTCAGAGGGAGGGAATAGAACATATGGCAGAGGAATTAGAGGGGCGATTTATTGCTGATCCAACCCAAGCTAATAAGGATGCATGGCTTTCGGCGCAAGAGGCGCTATATAAGGTCACATCATCTACAGCGGAGAGAAAGAGTTTTTTTCAAAAAACTGCACACTATGAGGAGGGAGAACACACTGGTCGTCTGTTAGCAACTATTGCCCACTCCCATCAGACCTCTCCTTCGATTGGAGCACTACGCTCTCATCGGCGAGGATTAACCAATAGCCCAGACCAGATCCTAGCAGAATTGGTGAGATTTTACTCCTCTTTATACCAATCTAAACAAACTTACTCACAGGACTTGTTCACTGAATATTTAGATGAAATCCAGCTCCCCGGTTTATCTGAGGCATCTCGTGCTGAGCTGGATGACCCTATCGCTATTGATGAACTACAGGTGGCGACCAGTCTGTTCCCCAACTCTAAAGCTCCGGGGGACGATGGGCTCCCCATTGAAGTTTACAAACAGTATGGGGAATGTATACTTCCACACCTGCTGAAGGTATTTAATGCAGCAAAACAAAGTGGCGACCTCCCCCAGTCAATGACCAGAGCAAGCATAGTCCTGATATTAAAACCCAACAAAGACCCACTGGACCCGGGATCGTATCGTCCGATCTCGCTTTTACAAACTGATGTGAAGATTCTCGTCAAGGTACTGGCGTTACGTCTGAACAAAGTCATATCCACCATAATACATTCAGACCAATCTGGCTTCATGCCCCAGAAATCGACTGCGATAAATTTGCGCAGACATTTTCTCAATATCCAATCCCAGTCAGATAATAGGGGGGATAGAGCCCTGCTTTCCCTGGACGCCCATAAGGCGTTTGATAGCGTCGAATGGGACTACCTATGGGCAGTAATGAGGAAGTTTGGGATTGGGGATAACTACATTAAATGGGTACAGTTATTATACTCTTGGGCACATTGGGCACATGTGGATGGCCATGGGGTACATACCTGGCCATCCACATGTTGCCCCTTCCCTGGTGGTCCTAGTGGTGATCCCTGGTGGTCCAGTGTGGTCATCTGAGGGGGGGCTAAACAATCAGCGCAGACCCCCCCCCCCGTCAGGAGAGCCGCCGATCGGCTCTCCTCTACTCGCATCTGTCAGGCGCGAGTGAGGAAAAGCCGATCAATGGCTCTTTCTATTGACATCGTGATCAGCCATGATTGGACACGGCTGATCACGTGGTAAAGAGCCTCCGCTGGAGGCTCTTTACCAAGATCGGTGGAGCGGTGTGTCAGGCTGACACACCGCTCCACCGATCGCCGCAATGCGTGCCCCCGCGAGCGCGCAGCGGCATGTTATCCTGCTGGACGTCATATGACACCCAGTCAGGATAACTGAACCACTGCCCGGCCGTCATCTGCTATGGGCCGGGCGGGAAGTGGTTAAGGATTATCTGCCCTGTATCACCTGGGAGTTTGCTACTCTGTTTACAATGTATCAATTAGGATGTATATTTATATGACGCGACTGCTAATCCATACCTGGATACTTATCATGTTACTTAGCTATTGTTTATCAATAAAATGATTTTGATACAATGGTGACTGACCCTCTGGCCTCATTTGCCCACCTCATTCAAAGTCCCAAAACCTCTCTTATTTTCATGTATACATAGGGATGGAGACCTGCATCTCATTCAAAGTTCTAACCTCTCGCTTCTTCTCTCTCATGTCATTCATGAGATAAAGAAATCAGATGTCAGTCACAGCAGTGGGGGATGTGGGGACACACATTTACCTGTGTGTTGTTTTTTATCTTACTACAAAAAGACAAGAGCTGGATTAACACTTTGTGGCAAGACTGGGCATAGATGACTTGACATCCTCTACTGTTTTTTCAGGTTTACATCCACTTTAATGGCCCATTTACAGGGAAAGGTTAATATGTGTGATCTGTTAAGGACATGACAGCGTGCTCCAAACAGGGATTCTGATTACATTGATTGGTAGAGGGTGCAGTGGATTGGTACTTTTAAAGAAGCAAGCAATTTTTTTTACAAGAGGTGTGACTTTGAAAGAGAAGGGAACAGGATCATACCCTGCAATCCATTGTGTTCCATGTTAGACAGCAAAGTCAGGGTTCACATTGAATCTTGCTCTTGTCTGTGAGTGATAAAGCAAAAAGTACATTCAACTGTGGTACTCCGGGGGGTGTGGCCAGCGCGGCATGTGAGCAGACGCTTAGTCACAGAGCTCCCACAGTTACCCTGAATTGATCCGGTTTCCGGCGCTAATTCAGACCCAAAAGCTACTTACCAGCCCTGGAAAAGTCCCCACTACATTCCGCACTTGCTCGGGTCCGTGCAGAGGTTATGATGACCCGAGGACAGAAGGGAGAAGGATCAAGGATGGATCAGCAAAATGGCACCACTCCGCCATCAGCACAGAAGCGTGGCGCTGACAAAATGAAAGAGGCACAGAACAAACAGCAGAAAAGCCTGAAGGACGGCTCCGCTGAACACCCTAAGGACATGAGGTACTATACCCAGAAACTTAATGATAAATCCGGCCTGCTGGCAGCTCAGTCTCACTGTGACTTTGGTATACACAATGATCCTGATGAGGAGGGGGGGGAGAACACAGGGGGCAGGCGCCATTATAACACAGGAAGACATTAACAGCGGTGTAGCTGAGGAGCCTGATGATTGTGCAGAGGAGGAGGGGGGTGAACAGCCCACACTTGCAGCCATACTGAGAGCGGTAAACAAATGCACAGCCTCTGCCAATAACTTGCAGGAACGATTTGGGGGCTTGAAAGAGGAGGTTAGTCTCCTTAGGCAAGACATCCAGAGGATCCGAGAACGGACCACTGCAGCAGAAAGCAGAATAAGTTAAATAGAGGATAAGCTTCCCCATATGATCAGAGAATCCCAAGCTACCACACGATTAGCAAGAGCCACTGACACACGTGCTGAGGATTTTGAAAACCGCCTCAGACGCAATAATGTGCGCATTGTGGGATTTCCTGAGAAAGCAGAGGGCCGTGATCCCACTCAGTTAATAGAACAATGGATGACGAATGTGTTTGGCAAGGATGCCTTTACCCACCTATATGCTGTGGAACGGGCGCACAGAGTACCCACCAGACCCCTCCCCCCAGGGCACCCTCCTCGTCCGATCCTGGCCCGTCTTCTAAATTACCGAGATAGAGAGATCATTTTGCGGCTAGCCAGAGAGAAAAGGAATGTCCAATACAATGGTACCTGAATTTCCTTCTACCCCGAGTTCTCCGCTGCGGTTCAGAAAAATTGCGCACGATTCACTGAAATTAAAAAACGCTTACAAAAGCTACAAGCCTCCTACGCAATGCTGTATCCAGCGAAACTTAGAATTACTCTAAGAGGTCAAGCACATTTCTTTGAACACCCGGCGGAGGCCTCTGACTGGCTGGATGCCAACGAAAGCGAATTTAGACAAGAGCGGAGACCAGGCATGGAACTTGATTGACGCCATTAATACCAGTACAGGTCTTTTTCATATTCCTCCCCCGGATGGGGGTAGTGCCAGAAACGTACACTGATTTCTTCAACAAGTAATGCGAGCTCGGATGCAAGTTAAACCCTGATGAAGTACATGTCAGTACCCATCAGGTACTTTGGGCAGGAGGTCCAGGAGCTCCCGGATTGCCTGTGGGACCAGTTGTCCTACAAAGGTTTGTCATTTACTTTGACATTTTGGAGTCCTGGATTACAAAGCAAGTGGGCCCTTCTACGTGTTGAGCTGTTGCAGGTGCGTAACCTGGCTCAGAAGAGGCCCCCATGTTTATTTGACGCACCGTTGTGCGTCTTGGGTTTTTCTTTATCTATACAGACTTACTCCGGAACTGTAAAGCTACATTGTCATGCGGGTGACGACATGGCCCTTTTTCTCTCCCTCAAGATACTCACTTACCCAGCATTCCCACTCAGATGTCACATAGCAGCCCCCCTATCTCCTTCCTGTGAACATGGGAGGAGTAAGCAGTGGGTTACTTATACCAGCCATTTTTTCTTCAATCCGAGATGACAACAGTAACTGTGCTTTCATGGAACGTCAGAGGGTTACATGACCCCCTGAAGAGGACAATGGTATCATCGTTACTTCGGAAACGTCTCCCGGCTATCTGTGCCTTGCAGGAAACCCACCTCACCAAGGACTCATTGTCTTGCATTGGTTTTCGTTGGGTGGGTAAGGCATACCATTCCACCCATACCTCATACTCTCGTGGTGTGAGTGTATTGGTGCATAGTTCCATAGAATATGAGGAGCTCGGCTCCGAAATTGATCAAGATGAATGCATTTTGGCTGAATCTCTTCCCTTCCCATGAGCAAATAGAACTCCATATTGCAGAGTACTGGCGGGTTCATGCCAATGAAGCTTCATCTGCTTTATCCTGGGAGGCCTTTAAGGCAGTCCTTCAAAGCATTTTTATCGCTGAAATTCAAGCAGTTAAAAGGAAGACCCATGCTCAGAGGGAGGGAATAGAACATATGGCAGAGGAATTAGAGGGGCGATTTATTGCTGATCCAACCCAAGCTAATAAGGATGCATGGCTTTCGGCGCAAGAGGCGCTATATAAGGTCACATCATCTACAGCGGAGAGAAAGAGTTTTTTTCAAAAAACTGCACACTATGAGGAGGGAGAACACACTGGTCGTCTGTTAGCAACTATTGCCCACTCCCATCAGACCTCTCCTTCGATTGGAGCACTACGCTCTCATCGGCGAGGATTAACCAATAGCCCAGACCAGATCCTAGCAGAATTGGTGAGATTTTACTCCTCTTTATACCAATCTAAACAAACTTACTCACAGGACTTGTTCACTGAATATTTAGATGAAATCCAGCTCCCCGGTTTATCTGAGGCATCTCGTGCTGAGCTGGATGACCCTATCGCTATTGATGAACTACAGGTGGCGACCAGTCTGTTCCCCAACTCTAAAGCTCCGGGGGACGATGGGCTCCCCATTGAAGTTTACAAACAGTATGGGGAATGTATACTTCCACACCTGCTGAAGGTATTTAATGCAGCAAAACAAAGTGGCGACCTCCCCCAGTCAATGACCAGAGCAAGCATAGTCCTGATATTAAAACCCAACAAAGACCCACTGGACCCGGGATCGTATCGTCCGATCTCGCTTTTACAAACTGATGTGAAGATTCTCGTCAAGGTACTGGCGTTACGTCTGAACAAAGTCATATCCACCATAATACATTCAGACCAATCTGGCTTCATGCCCCAGAAATCGACTGCGATAAATTTGCGCAGACATTTTCTCAATATCCAATCCCAGTCAGATAATAGGGGGGATAGAGCCCTGCTTTCCCTGGACGCCCATAAGGCGTTTGATAGCGTCGAATGGGACTACCTATGGGCAGTAATGAGGAAGTTTGGGATTGGGGATAACTACATTAAATGGGTACAGTTATTATACTCTTGGGCACATTGGGCACATGTGGATGGCCATGGGGTACATACCTGGCCATCCACATGTTGCCCCTTCCCTGGTGGTCCTAGTGGTGATCCCTGGTGGTCCAGTGTGGTCATCTGAGGGGGGGCTAAACAATCAGCGCAGACCCCCCCCCCCGTCAGGAGAGCCGCCGATCGGCTCTCCTCTACTCGCATCTGTCAGGCGCGAGTGAGGAAAAGCCGATCAATGGCTCTTTCTATTGACATCGTGATCAGCCATGATTGGACACGGCTGATCACGTGGTAAAGAGCCTCCGCTGGAGGCTCTTTACCAAGATCGGTGGAGCGGTGTGTCAGGCTGACACACCGCTCCACCGATCGCCGCGATGCGTGCCCCCGCGAGCGCGCAGCGGCATGTTATCCTGCTGGACGTCATATGACACCCAGTCAGGATAACTGAACCACTGCCCGGCCGTCATCTGCTATGGGCCGGGCGGGAAGTGGTTAAGGATTATCTGCCCTGTATCACCTGGGAGTTTGCTACTCTGTTTACAATGTATCAATTAGGATGTATATTTATATGACGCGACTGCTAATCCATACCTGGATACTTATCATGTTACTTAGCTATTGTTTATCAATAAAATGATTTTGATACAATGGTGACTGACCCTCTGGCCTCATTTGCCCACCTCATTCAAAGTCCCAAAACCTCTCTTATTTTCATGTATACATAGGGATGGAGACCTGCATCTCATTCAAAGTTCTAACCTCTCGCTTCTTCTCTCTCATGTCATTCATGAGATAAAGAAATCAGATGTCAGTCACAGCAGTGGGGGATGTGGGGACACACATTTACCTGTGTGTTGTTTTTTATCTTACTACAAAAAGACAAGAGCTGGATTAACACTTTGTGGCAAGACTGGGCATAGATGACTTGACATCCTCTACTGTTTTTTCAGGTTTACATCCACTTTAATGGCCCATTTACAGGGAAAGGTTAATATGTGTGATCTGTTAAGGACATGACAGCGTGCTCCAAACAGGGATTCTGATTACATTGATTGGTAGAGGGTGCAGTGGATTGGTACTTTTAAAGAAGCAAGCAATTTTTTTTACAAGAGGTGTGACTTTGAAAGAGAAGGGAACAGGATCATACCCTGCAATCCATTGTGTTCCATGTTAGACAGCAAAGTCAGGGTTCACATTGAATCTTGCTCTTGTCTGTGAGTGATAAAGCAAAAAGTACATTCAACTGTGGTACTCCGGGGGGTGTGGCCAGCGCGGCATGTGAGCAGACGCTTAGTCACAGAGCTCCCACAGTTACCCTGAATTGATCCGGTTTCCGGCGCTAATTCAGACCCAAAAGCTACTTACCAGCCCTGGAAAAGTCCCCACTACATTCCGCACTTGCTCGGGTCCGTGCAGAGGTTATGATGACCCGAGGACAGAAGGGAGAAGGATCAAGGATGGATCAGCAAAATGGCACCACTCCGCCATCAGCACAGAAGCGTGGCGCTGACAAAATGAAAGAGGCACAGAACAAACAGCAGAAAAGCCTGAAGGACGGCTCCGCTGAACACCCTAAGGACATGAGGTACTATACCCAGAAACTTAATGATAAATCCGGCCTGCTGGCAGCTCAGTCTCACTGTGACTTTGGTATACACAATGATCCTGATGAGGAGGGGGGGGAGAACACAGGGGGCAGGCGCCATTATAACACAGGAAGACATTAACAGCGGTGTAGCTGAGGAGCCTGATGATTGTGCAGAGGAGGAGGGGGGTGAACAGCCCACACTTGCAGCCATACTGAGAGCGGTAAACAAATGCACAGCCTCTGCCAATAACTTGCAGGAACGATTTGGGGGCTTGAAAGAGGAGGTTAGTCTCCTTAGGCAAGACATCCAGAGGATCCGAGAACGGACCACTGCAGCAGAAAGCAGAATAAGTTAAATAGAGGATAAGCTTCCCCATATGATCAGAGAATCCCAAGCTACCACACGATTAGCAAGAGCCACTGACACACGTGCTGAGGATTTTGAAAACCGCCTCAGACGCAATAATGTGCGCATTGTGGGATTTCCTGAGAAAGCAGAGGGCCGTGATCCCACTCAGTTAATAGAACAATGGATGACGAATGTGTTTGGCAAGGATGCCTTTACCCACCTATATGCTGTGGAACGGGCGCACAGAGTACCCACCAGACCCCTCCCCCCAGGGCACCCTCCTCGTCCGATCCTGGCCCGTCTTCTAAATTACCGAGATAGAGAGATCATTTTGCGGCTAGCCAGAGAGAAAAGGAATGTCCAATACAATGGTACCTGAATTTCCTTCTACCCCGAGTTCTCCGCTGCGGTTCAGAAAAATTGCGCACGATTCACTGAAATTAAAAAACGCTTACAAAAGCTACAAGCCTCCTACGCAATGCTGTATCCAGCGAAACTTAGAATTACTCTAAGAGGTCAAGCACATTTCTTTGAACACCCGGCGGAGGCCTCTGACTGGCTGGATGCCAACGAAAGCGAATTTAGACAAGAGCGGAGACCAGGCATGGAACTTGATTGACGCCATTAATACCAGTACAGGTCTTTTTCATATTCCTCCCCCGGATGGGGGTAGTGCCAGAAACGTACACTGATTTCTTCAACAAGTAATGCGAGCTCGGATGCAAGTTAAACCCTGATGAAGTACATGTCAGTACCCATCAGGTACTTTGGGCAGGAGGTCCAGGAGCTCCCGGATTGCCTGTGGGACCAGTTGTCCTACAAAGGTTTGTCATTTACTTTGACATTTTGGAGTCCTGGATTACAAAGCAAGTGGGCCCTTCTACGTGTTGAGCTGTTGCAGGTGCGTAACCTGGCTCAGAAGAGGCCCCCATGTTTATTTGACGCACCGTTGTGCGTCTTGGGTTTTTCTTTATCTATACAGACTTACTCCGGAACTGTAAAGCTACATTGTCATGCGGGTGACGACATGGCCCTTTTTCTCTCCCTCAAGATACTCACTTACCCAGCATTCCCACTCAGATGTCACATAGCAGCCCCCCTATCTCCTTCCTGTGAACATGGGAGGAGTAAGCAGTGGGTTACTTATACCAGCCATTTTTTCTTCAATCCGAGATGACAACAGTAACTGTGCTTTCATGGAACGTCAGAGGGTTACATGACCCCCTGAAGAGGACAATGGTATCATCGTTACTTCGGAAACGTCTCCCGGCTATCTGTGCCTTGCAGGAAACCCACCTCACCAAGGACTCATTGTCTTGCATTGGTTTTCGTTGGGTGGGTAAGGCATACCATTCCACCCATACCTCATACTCTCGTGGTGTGAGTGTATTGGTGCATAGTTCCATAGAATATGAGGAGCTCGGCTCCGAAATTGATCAAGATGAATGCATTTTGGCTGAATCTCTTCCCTTCCCATGAGCAAATAGAACTCCATATTGCAGAGTACTGGCGGGTTCATGCCAATGAAGCTTCATCTGCTTTATCCTGGGAGGCCTTTAAGGCAGTCCTTCAAAGCATTTTTATCGCTGAAATTCAAGCAGTTAAAAGGAAGACCCATGCTCAGAGGGAGGGAATAGAACATATGGCAGAGGAATTAGAGGGGCGATTTATTGCTGATCCAACCCAAGCTAATAAGGATGCATGGCTTTCGGCGCAAGAGGCGCTATATAAGGTCACATCATCTACAGTGGAGAGAAAGAGGTTTTTTCAAAAAACTGCACACTATGAGGAGGGAGAACACACTGGTCGTCTGTTAGCAACTATTGCCCACTCCCATCAGACCTCTCCTTCGATTGGAGCACTACGCTCTCATCGGCGAGGATTAACCAATAGCCCAGACCAGATCCTAGCAGAATTGGTGAGATTTTACTCCTCTTTATACCAATCTAAACAAACTTACTCACAGGACTTGTTCACTAGGGATGAGCCGAACACCCCCCGGTTCGGTTCGCACCAGAACCCGCGAACGGACCGCAAGTTCGCACGAACGTTAGAACCCCATTGACGTCTATGGGACTCGAACGTTCGAAATCAAAAGTGCTCATTTTAAAGGCTAATTTGCATGGTATTGTCCTAAAAAGGGTGTGGGGACCCGGGTCCTACCCCAGGGGACATGTATCAATGCAAAAAAAACGGCCGTTTTTTCGGGAGCAGTGATTTTAATGATGCTTAAAGTAAAAAAAAAAAAAGTGAAATATTCCTTTAAATATCGTACCTGGGGGGTGTCTATAGTATGCCTGTAAAGTGACGCGTGTTTCCCATGTTTAGAACAGTCCCTGCACCAAATGTCATTTTTAAAGGAAAAAATCTCATTTAAAACTGCTTGCGGGTTTAATGTCATGTCGGGTCCTGGCAATATGGATGAAAATCAGTGAGACAAACGGCATGGGTACCCCCCAGTCCATTACCAGGCCCTTTGGGTCTTGTATGGATATTAAGGGGAACCCCGCACCCAAATTAAAATAAGGAAAGGTCCCTATATACTCTGAACAGCAGTATACAGGCGGTGCAAACAAGACAGGGACTGTAGGTTTGTTGTTAAGTAGAATCTGTTTGTAATTTTGAACATTTTTAACGTGTTTAGCTCCAGCCAAAAAATCTTTTCTAAGCTTTTTGGAAAACATAGGGAAGGGTTATCACCCCTGTGACATTTGTTTTGCGTCTTTCCTCCTCTTCAGAAGATTTCACCTCACTTTTTTGTCCCAATGAAAAATGTTTTTTGAAAATTTGGGTTTTTTTGTGGAACAAGGATTGGAAAGCATCAGTGGAAAGGAGAAATTGTTTTCCCATATTAACTCTTACATGAGAGAATTTCCCTTCCTAGGGGTAGATTTCATCTCACTTCCTGTTGTCTCCTTCCGTTTGCAAGTAGGAGTCGTTTGTAAGTTAGATGTTTGAAAGTAGGGTCCTGCCCTATATACTCAGCAGAAATTTGGGCCTTAGGTGTTGCTGTGGCCAAAACACTGTAAGCCCTCACAGGGCCCTGCTGTGAAATATTAGATCAAGAATTGTAATTACATGCCCCTGTTGAACAGGAGCTGAAAAATTAGGCCTTAGGCACTGGTGCTGGTGCCACAACACTGCAACCCCTCACAGACACTCTAGTTGGAACGCAGGAACGAGCCCTGCTGCAAAGTATTGCATCAAAAATTGTAATTACACGCCCCTGTTAGACAGGGGCAGAAAAATTGGGCCTTAGGCACTGGTGCTGGTGCCACAACACTGCAACCCCTCACAGACACTCTAGTTGGAACGCAGGAACGAGCCCTGCTGCAAAGTATTGCATCAAAAATTGTAATTACACGCCCCTCTTAGACAGGGGCAGAAAAATTGGGCCTTAGGCACTGGTGCTGGTGCCACAACACTGCAACCCCTCACAGACACTCTAGTTGGAATGCAGGAACGAGCCCTGCTGCAAAGTATTACATCAAAAATTGTAATTACACGCCCCTGTTATACAGGGGCTGAAAAATTGTGCCTTAGGCACTGGTGGTGGCGCCCAGAACCAAAAATGTTCTTACAAGCTATCAGCGTGATGATTGAGGAGGAAGAGGATAATTACTCAGGGATAGTCACTCAGCATCAGCATAGGCAGTCTTTGAAGGGATCTGAAAAAAATTATTCAGTTACATCAGCATCAGGTGCTTGGTAGCTGGTGGTGATCCAAGACTGATTCATTTTTATGAAGGTCAGCCGATCGACCGAGTCAGTGGACAGACGCACCCTGTGATCGGTTACCACGCCTCCAGCAGCACTGAATGTGCGTTCCGAAAGAACGCTGGATGCAGGACAGGCCAGTAGCTCAATTGCATACTGTGCAAGCTCTGGCCAGTGATCCATCCTCAAGACCCAGTAACCCAGAGGATTTTCGGTGGGAAAGGTGTCCAAGTCTGATCTTGCCCCTAGGTATTCCTGCACCATGTAAAACAGACGCTGGCGATGGTTGCTGGAACCGATCATACCTTGGGGCTGCGGACCAAAAAATTGTCTGAACGCATCGGTCAGATGGCCACCTTCTCCACCGCTCCTTCTTTGACTGACCGAAGCCTCAGCAACACGTTGTCCAGAAACAGGAGTTTGTAACCTCCCAGTCTCTGGGAACGCGTTGCACAGACCTTTCTGCAAGGCCTCCCGAAGATGTTTCATCCTCTGCTCCCTCTGCGATGGCAAGATAAGGTCCGCAACCTTACCCTTGTAACGTGGATCAAGGAGGGTTGCCAGCCAGTATTGGTCCTTCTCCTTGATACCACGAATACGAGGATCCTTACGCAGGCTTTGCAGGATCAGGGAGGCCATGCAGCGTAGGTTTGCTGAGGCATTCGGTCCGGAGTCCTCTGGGTCACTAAGGACAACAACGTCCGCAGCCACCTCCTCCCAGCCACGTACAAGTCCATGTGTTCCTTGGGACTGATCCCTTAAAGACTGCTGATGCTGAGTGCCAGGCTTCACCTCCATACTGACACAATCTTCCTCCTCCTCCTCCTCCTCCTCCTCGTCCTCTTCCTGTGTGATCGGCGGGCACGCAGGAACACTGTCTGGATAAAGGGGGCCTTGAGAGCTAAGGAAGTCCTCCTCTTCCTGCCTCTGTTCTGCCTCAAGTGCCCTGTCCATTATTCCACGCAGCGTGTGCTCCAACAGGTGGACAAGGGGGACAGTGTCACTGATGCATGCACTGTCAGTGCTCACCATCCTCGTGGCCTCCTCGAATGGTGACAGGACAGTGCATGCATCCCTGATCATGGCCCACTGGCGTGGGGAAAAAAAACCAAGGTCCCCTGACCCTGTCCTGGTGCCATAGTCGCACAGGTACTCATTGATGGCCCTCTGCTGCGTGTGCAGCCGCTGCAGCATGGCCAACGTTGAGTTCCACCTGGTGGGCATGTCACAGATTAGGCGGTTCTTGGGCAGGTTAAACTCCTTTTGGAGGTCCGTCAGCCGAGCACTGGCATTATATGACCGGCGGAAATGCACACAGACTTTCCTGGCCTTCCTCAGGACATCCTGTAAGCCCGGGTACCTGCCCAAGAACCGCTGCACCACCAAGTTAAGGACGTGAGCCAAACAGGGCACATGGGTCAGTTGTCCCTGTCGGAGGGCAGAGAGGAGGTTGGTGCCATTGTCGCAAACCACCATTCCTGCCTTAAGTTGGCGTGGCATCAACCACCTCTGAACCTGCCCCTGCAGAGCTGACAGAACCTCTGCCCCAGTGTGGCTCCTGTCCCCCAAGCACACCAGCTCAAGCACCGCATGGCATCTTTTGGCCTGCGTACTTGCGTAGCCCCTTGAACGCCTACGGAGCACCGCTGGTTCCGAGGAAGAGGCCATGGAGGAAGAAGAAGAGGAGGGGGTGGAGGAGAGAGGTGTGTCACAATCAGCATTTTGGAGGCGTGGTGGCGGAACAACCTCCAACACTACTGCACCTTGTCCTGCATCCTTCCCAGCTGCCAGCAGAGTCACCCAATGCGCCGTGAAACTTAAGTAACGTCCCTGTCCATGCCTGCTGGACCATGAGTCAGCGGTAATATGCACCTTACCGCTGACCGCCCTGTCCAGCGAGGCATGGACATTGCCTTCCACATGCCGGTAGAGAGCTGGAATCGCCTTCCGTGAGAAAAAGTGGCGTTTGGGTACCTGCCACTGAGGAACCGCACATTCCACAAACTCACGGAAGGGGGCAGAGTCTACCAACTGAAAAGGCAGCAGTTGAAGTGCTAGCAATTTTGCCAAGCTAGCATTCAACCGCTGGGCATGTGGATGGCTGGGAGCAAACTTCTTTCGGCGGTGCAGCAGCTGGGGCAGGGAAATTTGCCTGGTACAATCTGGCGTCGGTGTACCAAAAGCAGATTGCCCACAAGTACTTGGCTGTGACACACCTAATTCTACACCTTCATTCCTCTCACTGCAGGTCTCAGAGAGGACTGAAGGTCTAGTGGGGTTGGAAATCTCAGCTGATGAGGAGCAAGGAGAGATCCTCTTTGTTCTTTGGTGTGGGTCTTTTAGATATGCTTGCCAACGAACTGCATGGCAGGTCAACATATGTCTGGTCAAGCATGTGGTACCCAAGCGGGAGATGTTTTGGCCACGCGAGATACGCTTGAGACATATGTTGCAAATAGCAGCGGTGCGATCTGATGCACTCGTCTCAAAAAAGGCCCACACCAAAGAACTTTTTGAATAACGCGCAGAGACTGCAGCGCCCTGCACATGTGGAGCTTTGGGGTGTGATGCAGTCAATGTGCTGCCCTTAGGCTGGCCCCTGGAGGGCATCCTGCCTCGTTGGTGATGTGCCACCTCCTCCTCCTCCTCCTCTCTCCTATCAGGCACCCACGTTGAGTCAGTGACCTCATCATCCCCTCCCTCCTCATCACTGGAGCAAACCTGGCAGTATGCTGCAGCAGGGGGAGCATGACTGCCAGATTGCTGTCCTTCTTGGGCACCCCCTCTGTCCGTGCTCATGTTACTGCCTTCATCGAGCTCAGTATCATCATCAGAGCCTTCCAAACGCTGGGCATCCTCCTGGAGCATGTACCCAACACTGTGGTCAAACAGTTTGAGGGAATCCTCATGAGGACATGGTGGAGCTAGGGAAGGAGTCACTGATGACATTGAGCTGAGGGAAGAGGCCGCTGCTTTGCCAGACAAAGCACCCTGGGCATGGGTGAGAGAGGATGAGGAGGATGAGGACGGCTTGGTCATCCACTCGACCAAGTTTTCTGCATGTTGCGGCTCAACACGGCCAGCTGCCGAAAAAAAGGCCAAGCGTGTCCCATGGCCACGGGCTGATGAGGATGCACCGTCTCCACGACCAGCACTAGACACAGAGCCTGCTTGCCCTCTCTTATTGGCTTGTGACTGTCTGCCTCTCCTTCTTGGCCTTCCAGACATACTAATGGCCTGTAGCTGCACTAAGCTGGGATAGAACACCTGTAATTTTCTTCAGGTAGCTTTATATACTGTAACCAGACAAGCCTGCCTGTCAGTAGGAAGATAACAGGAACGGATCTAGCTGAACACTGTGAGCAGGACGCACTGCACTAAATGTAAATAGCAGGAACGGATCTAGCTGAACACTGTGAGCAGGACGCACTGACTGCACTAAATGTAAATAGCAGGAACGGATCTAGCTGAACACTGTGAGCAGTACGCACTGACTGCACTAAATGTAAATAGCAGGAACGGATCTAGCTGAACACTGTGAGCAGGACGCACTGCACTAAATGTAAATAGCAGGAACAGATCTAGCTGAACACTGTGAGCAGGACGCACTGACTGCACTAAATGTAAATAGCAGGAACGGATCTAGCTGAACACTGTGAGCAGGACGCACTGACTGCACTAAATGTAAATAGCAGGAACGGATCTAGCTGAACACTGTGAGCAGGACGCACTGCACTAAATGTAAATAGCAGGAACGGATCTAGCTGAACACTGTGAGCAGGACGCACTGCACTAAATGTAAATAACAGGAACAGATCTAGCTGAACACTGTGAGCAGGACGCACTGACTGCACTAAATGTAAATAGCAGGAACAGATCTAGCTGAACACTGTGAGCAGGACGCACTGACTGCACTAAATGTAAATAGCAGGAACGGATCTAGCTGAACACTGTGAGCAGGACGCACTGACTGCACTAAATGTAAATAGCAGGAACGGATCTAGCTGAACACTGTGAGCAGGACGCACTGCACTAAATGTAAATAGCAGGAACAGATCTAGCTGAACACTGTGAGCAGGACGCACTGCACTAAATGTAAATAGCAGGAACGGATCTAGCTGAACACTGTGAGCAGGACGCACTGACTGCACTAAATGTAAATAGCAGGAACGGATCTAGCTGAACACTGTGAGCAGGACGCACTGCACTAAATGTAAATAGCAGGAACGGATCTAGCTGAACACTGTGAGCAGGACGCACTGCACTAAATGTAAATAGCAGGAACGGATCTAGCTGAACACTGTGAGCAGGACGCACTGACTGCACTAAATGTAAATAGCAGGAACAGATCTAGCTGAACACTGTGAGCAGGACGCACTGCACTAAATGTAAATAGCAGGAACAGATCTAGCTGAACACTGTGAGCAGGACGCACTGCACTAAATGTAAATAGCAGGAACGGATCTAGCTGAACACTGTGAGCAGGACGCACTGCACTAAATGTAAATAGCAGGAACGGATCTAGCTGAACACTGTGAGCAGGACGCACTGCACTAAATGTAAATAGCAGGAACGGATCTAGCTGAACACTGTGAGCAGGACGCACTGACTGCACTAAATGTAAATAGCAGGAACAGATCTAGCTGAACACTGTGAGCAGGACGCACTGCACTAAATGTAAATAGCAGGAACAGATCTAGCTGAACACTGTGAGCAGGACGCACTGCACTAAATGTAAATAGCAGGAACGGATCTAGCTGAACACTGTGAGCAGGACGCACTGCACTAAATGTAAATAGCAGGAACAGATCTAGCTGAACACTGTGAGCAGGACGCACTGACTGCACTAAATGTAAATAGCAGGAACAAATCTAGCTGAACACTGTGAGCAGGACGCACTGACTGCACTAAATGTAAATAGCAGGAACGGATCTAGCTGAACACTGTGAGCAGGACGCACTGCACTAAATGTAAATAGCAGGAACGGATCTAGCTGAACACTGTGAGCAGGACGCACTGCACTAAATGTAAATAGCAGGAACGGATCTAGCTGAACACTGTGAGCAGGACGCACTGCACTAAATGTAAATAGCAGGAACAGATCTAGCTGAACACTGTGAGCAGGACGCACTGACTGCACTAAATGTAAATAGCAGGAACAAATCTAGCTGAACACTGTGAGTAGGATGCACTGACTGCACTAAATGTAAATAGCAGGAACGGATCTAGCTGAACACTGTGAGCAGGACGCACTGCACTAAATGTAAATAGCAGGAACGGATCTAGCTGAACACTGTGAGCAGGACGCACTGCACTAAATGTAAATAGCAGGAACAGATCTAGCTGAACACTGTGAGCAGGACGCACTGACTGCACTAAATGTAAATAGCAGGAACAAATCTAGCTGAACACTGTGAGCAGGATGCACTGACTGCACTAAATGTAAATAGCAGGAACGGATCTAGCTGAACACTGTGAGCAGGACGCACTGCACTAAATGTAAATAGCAGGAACGGATCTAGCTGAACACTGTGAGCAGGACGCACTGCACTAAATGTAAATAGCAGGAACGGATCTAGCTGAACACTGTGAGCAGGACGCACTGCACTAAATGTAAATAGCAGGAACAGATCTAGCTGAACACTGTGAGCAGGACGCACTGACTGCACTAAATGTAAATAGCAGGAACAAATCTAGCTGAACACTGTGAGCAGGACGCACTGACTGCACTAAATGTAAATAGCAGGAACGGATCTAGCTGAACACTGTGAGCAGGACGCACTGCACTAAATGTAAATAGCAGGAACGGATCTAGCTGAACACTGTGAGCAGGACGCACTGCACTAAATGTAAATAGCAGGAACAGATCTAGCCTAATCTAGCTCTCAAATCAAATGACACTGTCTGTCTCTCTCTCTATCAGCACACCGGAACACACTACACAGGGCCGCCGTGCAGGCGGCCTTATATAGTGTGGGGCGTGTACTAAATCCCCTGAGCCATAATTGGCCAAAGCCACCCTGGCTTTGGCCAATTACAGCTCTCTCTACTGACGGCGCTGTGATTGGCCAAGCATGCGGGTCATAGTGCATGCTTGGCCAATCATCAGCCAGCAATGCACTGCGATGCCGCAGTGAATTATGGGCCGTGACGCGCCACACGAATTTGGCGCGAACGGCCCATAACGTTCGCAATTCGACGGACGGTCGAACAGCCGATGTTCGAGTCGAACATGGGTTCGACTCGAACACGAAGCTCATCCCTATTGTTCACTGAATATTTAGATGAAATCCAGCTCCCCGGTTTATCTGAGGCATCTCGTGCTGAGCTGGATGACCCTATCACTATTGATGAACTACAGGTGGCGACCAGTCTGTTCCCCAACTCTAAAGCTCCGGGGGACGATGGGCTCCCCATTGAAGTTTACAAACAGTATGGGGAATGTATACTTCCACACCTGCTGAAGGTATTTAATGCAGCAAAACAAAGTGGCGACCTCCCCCAGTCAATGACCAGAGCAAGCATAGTCCTGATATTAAAACCCAACAAAGACCCACTGGACCCGGGATCGTATCGTCCGATCTCGCTTTTACAAACTGATGTGAAGATTCTCGCCAAGGTACTGGCGTTACGTCTGAACAAAGTCATATCCACCATAATACGTTCAGACCAATCTGGCTTCATGCCCCAGAAATCGACTGCGATAAATTTGCGCAGACATTTTCTCAATATCCAATCCCAGTCAGATAATAGGGGGGATAGAGCCCTGCTTTCCCTGGACGCCCATAAGGCGTTTGATAGCGTCGAATGGGACTACCTATGGGCAGTAATGAGGAAGTTTGGGATTGGGGATAACTACATTAAATGGGTACAGTTATTATACTCTTCCCCGGTGGCAGTCATTAGAGAGGGGGGACGGATTTCCGCACCCTTCAATCTATATAGAGGTACGAGACAGGGCTGCCCCCTGTCTCCCCTCTTATTTGCCTTGGCCATAGAGCCTTTAGCTTCTATGATACGCAGTAACCCCTTAATACAGGGGTTTCGATACGGGGATGTCCAGGAGAAAGTTATTATGTATGCTGATGACACCATGCTGCTTCTTGGAGATACATCAGCGTCGCTGTCAGAGGCAATGAGAGTCATTGGCCGATTCGGGCAGTACTCGGGTCTAGTTATTAATTGGACCAAGTCCTCCCTCCTATTGTTAGATCGTGAGCTATCCTCCTCTCAAAACAGTATACTGGACATCCCGGTATCGACGTCTCTTAAGTACTTAGGCATACAAGTCACTCCCCGTGTGTTAGACTATGTTAACTTAAACCTAACCCCTCTTATTAATCGTTGTCGCGATCGGGTCAAAGTATGGAGCAAATTGAAGCTATCACAAGTAGGTAGGATCAATCTAATAAAAATGATCCTTATGCCCCAACTTTTATATATACTCCACAACTCCCCAATGGTCATTACTTTAAAAAAGTTCAGAATTATTAACTCACTCTTCCGATCGTTTATATGGCTATCAAAACCACCCAGAATTAAACTTGAGCAACTCCAGCGTCCCAAGGACGACGGTGGCCTAGCGCTCCCTAATCCTTGCGTATATTACTTAGCTGCCCAGCTACAACACATTGCTAGAGTTCTGAGGCCTACACAGGAAATAGAATTAAATCTGCGGGACTCCTCGGCCCAGCTACTTCGCTTTACAGTCAAGTGTGGGGCCCTGGATGGGCTGGAGGTGCTGCAATATAACAAATCCAACAAACTTTTTCCAACTTATGCTCTTATGCAAAAGATTTAGAACAAGGCCAGGATGCTACAGAAAGTACAAGGGTATACTAAATATAGCCCAATTTGGGAAAATAATCACTACATGGAAATAGCAAAAATACCATATGGAGTGAAATGGAAGCAGTACGGGTTATCACACATGACACACATATTTAAAGATGGCAAGCTGAGATCCTTTTCGGAGCTTAGGGAAGCCTTCCAGTTGCCGCTCTCCATGAACTTCTACTACCAACAACTTAAACATGCGATAGATGCCCAGGGAGGTCCAGATATTTGGACTCTAGAACTTGCACCCGTCTTTAACTTCCTCCTTGAAATAAATACATATAAAGGGTTCATATCGGACTGCTACGCTATGCTTCTGAATTTGGTTCTGGGAGACTCGCCATTGAAGGCTATGGCCAGGTGGGAGCAGGATGTTGGCACATTTGAGGAGGAACAGTGTGATGAGGCTCTGCAGGCGGTCCCCTTGTGCTCATTGAATGCTGCTCAAAAACTATCTCAGTTGTATATACTTTCCAGGGTACACTATACACCGGCTAGACTTGTCCGTGCGGGAGTTGGCACAGATCCCACATGCACAAGATGTCGTAGAGACCACGGAGATCTTATTCATCTCCTATGGAGATGCCCTAAACTTCATTTATATTGGAAAACTGTACTGGATACCATTAATATGGTCTTCCAGGTACAGATACCATTAGACCCCAAACCATGCCTGTTAGGGATAATAGATGACTTATTAACAGGAGATATCCTTAAGCAAGCCATCAATGGAACTTTGTTTCAGGCACGTATGCTAATTCTTAGACATTGGAAATCTGAAGACCCTCCTACAAAACAGGAGTGGATCATACAAATGGGGAACACCATCCGCTTGGAAAAAATTATCTTTCAACACAGGGGAAGATCAAAAAAATTTGAAAAACTTTGGACACAGTGGCTGGAGGTCCCTGGACTTGCGCCAGTAGACCTAGTGATTGACCGTTTATTTTAGAGAATCTGTTAATTGTGCTGTTGCAAATAAATAAGAATAAGCGATTGTATTGTGATTTGCTGAAGATATAGATGCGCAGGTGGAGGATTAATGGGAGGGACTAAACACTATAATATGCTTGATTGGGAAAATATGGGGGAAAAGTGATGCGATATCTATGGTCTTCATGTCTGATTGTACCGCTACTTTATACACTGACATATGTGTTCCGGAACTGTATGTAATAATTTTTGCTGAAATAAAAACCTTTTTGTTTGAGAAAAAAAAAACTGTGGTATTCCCTGTTATCTGTAACATCATTAACCTTGATAGGGAAGCTCTACACTTCCTTAAAGGGTGCTACTCTATAAGGAAGCATCATAATTCTTTATTAGATGCTTATTGTACCTCCACGCTAGAAGGAATACTTTGAAGAGGTGGCAGGGATGGGGGGGGGGTTACTTCTGCTACACAATCCATTGCATCTTCTGCTAGTCAGTAAAAGTTAACTCCAGTCCATATCTCATTCTTGTCTGTCAGTGAATATTGAGGTTAGATATCCTACCGTGACACCTTTACCCTCATCTGGAAGCTCCATATTCCCTTTTCAGGTACTATTTCTAAGAAGACAGTATACTATATTTTTACTATGGTAATGACATTGAATGAGGTGGACAATTTGGTCCTCTGGATATCAGAAATAGTAGAAACTCAGTAGGATTATACTTTATTTTGGGAATAATAGTAGAAAACTAGGGATGAGCCCGGGGTTCGAGTCGAACATAAGTTTGACTTGAACATCGGGTGTCCATCTGTTCTAAAACAAACCGAACATATGGGGCGCTTGCCGGAAATTTGAGCGCCGCAGAATGCCCCATAAGTCACTGTGAGATCGCAGTACATTGTTGTAAGATGATTGGCCAAAGCATACACCTGACCTGCATGCTTTGGCCAATCACAGCACGCTCTGCTGAGAGAGCCATAATTGGCCCAAGGCAGGGTGCCTTTGGCCAATCATGGCTCAGGGGACTAAGTCCACACTCCACACTATATAAGGCTGCTGCTTACACGGCGGCCGTATAGTGTAATGAATGAAGAGAGATTAGGCAGCTTGGTTAGTGGCGTGCAGGCAGTGTATTTGATATATATAGATATATACAGTCTAGTATATATATTTATATCTATAGATATAGATATATATATACTCTGCATTCAGCGTAGAATAGCGTAAAATAGATATTCAGTGTAGAATATATATATATATATATATATATATATATATATATATAGATATACAGCCTAGTATATACTCAGTATATATTCAGTGTAGAATCTATATTCAGGCAGTGTAGTATATATAATATAGTGTATTGAAGTGGAACCCTGCCCTAAAAAATATATTAAAAAAAAAACCAGGTCTGGTGTGGATTTTAAGGGGAACCCCACGCAAAAAAACAAAAAAACGGCATGGGGGTCCCCCAAAATCCATACCAGGCCCTTCAGGTCTGATATGGATTTTAAGGGGAACCGAGTGCCAAAATTTTAAAAAATAAGAAGGCATAGGGGTCTTCCTAAAATCCATACCAGACCCTTCTCCTCTAGTATGTCTTTTAAGGGGAACCCCACACCAAAATTTCCAAAAAATGGCATGGGGGTCCCCCCAAAATCCATACCAGACCCTTATTCGAGCACGCCGCAGGAAAAGGGTTGGGAGATGAGAGAGCGCCCCCCTCCTGAACCATACCAGGCCACATGCCCTCAACATGGGATTACATTAGCGGGTGGCCCCGCCCTTGGCTATATAAGAGCTGCCAAATCAAAAAGGCAGCAGTTGGCATGACGCCTCCCATGAAGGCAGAGTTTTTCAGTTTTTTTTTTCTGGGACCATCGGCACCCTGATTGAAGATGGATGGACATCGCAAGACACTTTTTTTATTTTTTAATAAAGGAATTGTCCAAAACTGTCTCCTGTCATTTTTACTTTTTATACACTTTTTTTGGTGAATGGATAGGGGTACAATGTATCCCATACCCATTCACATGGGGGGGTGGGATCTTGGGGCCCCTTTGTTAAAGGGGGCTTCCAGATTCCGATAAGCCCCCCCGCCCGCAGACACCCACAACCCGGGCAAGGGTTGTGGGGATGAGGCCTTGTCCCCATCAACATGGGGACAAGGTGCTTGGGGGGACCCCAAGCACCCTCCCTATTTTGAGGGCATGTGGCCTGGTATGCTTCAGGAGGGGGGGCGCTCTCTTGCCCCCCATTTTTCTGCAGCCTGCCAGGTTGTGTGCTCGGATAAGGGTCTGGTATGGATTTTGGGGGGACCCCCACGCCATTTTTTAAAAAATTTGGCCCTGGTTCCCCTTAAAATCCATACCAGACCTGAAGGGCCTGGTATGGATTTTTGGGGGCCCCCATGCCATTTTTTTAGTTTTGGCATGGGATTCCCCTTAATATCCATACCAGACCTGAAGGGCCTGGTATGGATTTGAGGGGGAACACCCACGCCATTTCTTTTCAATTTTGGTGCAGGGTTCCCCTTAATATCTATACCAGACCCAAAGGGCCTGGTAATGGACTGGGGGGAACCCACGCCATTTTTTTCAATTATTTTTTATGTATATTGCCGGGATACAGCAATACATTACAGCCACAAGCAATTTTAAATGACATTTTTTCCTTTACAAATGTCATTTTGCTGCGAGACTGTTAGGAACATGGGAAAAATGTGCTACTTTACAGGCAGACTAAGGAGACCCCCCAGGCATGAGATTTAAAGGAATATTTCATTTTTATTGTTTCACTTTAAGCATTATTAAAATCACTGCTCCTGAAAAAACGGCTGTTTTTAAAACTTTTTTTTTGCATTGATATATGTCCCCTGGGGCAGTACCCAGGTCCCCAAACACTTTTTATGACAATAACGTGCATATAAGCCTTTAAAAATGAGCACTTTTGATTTTTCACATTCGTGTCCCATATAATTTATTGGTGTTCGCACAAATTATTTGTCTGTTCGCATGTTCTGGTGCTAACCGAACCGGAGGGGGGGGGGTGTTCTGCTCATCCCTATTGAAAACCTATGTAATAGATTACGGCCAAACAGGCATCATACTTCTTAATTAGGTATAGCACTGATAATGGGCTGTTTTACTTGTGTACAAGATAAATTACCCCAAAGCAAAATCTAAATTGGATCAAGCTCTGGTTCTTAAGTGCACAGTCAGTTTGGTAAATTCTGCTTTCTGTGATGTCATTAACACAATAAAAAATTCTTCCTTATTAGAACATTATCCTAACAATGAAGTATGGATTTTCCCTACAATCTTTGGTAAAAGTCAAAATCTTACATACTAACAGCTTCAGGCAGATTAGCCCAGGAGCTGAAAAGAACAGCAGTTAACTACAATGCCTCATAAGTATCAATTGACTACAGCAATGATCTTATTGGGAGACCAAATGTAAATATCATTGGTGTAAGCTCTGTTTCAATGAGAGAGGCAAGCACTGATGTTGCCAGAGATTGGAAAGATCTCATCCACTTTTTGTTCATTGATGAAATAGAGATGAGCCATGCACTGCATGGTACTAACACATAGACAGCAATGAGAAGACTGATCAATGTGTACTGAATAGTGGAGGAATAGATAGCTTGGAGACCAGTTGCTCAGTTCTAAGCAATCAAACACATTGCCAGCTTTGAAGCCAGCTTTGAATAATATTCTGGAGAAATATGATAGTTAAGCTATTAACATCAAAGCTTGTTTTTTTTTTACCTTGCGATCAGTCATTTCTACTGACAGAGTTAGGCGTGGTACTGCAACAACTGTATTGCCAACAAAGAAGAGAACATAAAGCCTTATCACTTAATTCTCAGCTCTCTTGCATGTGTCAATGGGATATCACACAATATTCTGGGCTGATAGCTAATGTACACCATATAGTTATGGAAGACTTTGCTCTTTCTAATCAAAGATGCTGTCCAGTAATATACATTTCTGTGTGTGAAGGTTGACAGCAGATATTTACACTGACAGTTTATACACTGCTTCATTCTTCCCAGGTTGTAGCAAAGCAATTTAGGAAGAAAATGTTATGTTGGTTTGAGAATGTCATACATCTTGCTGAATGAAACCAATGTATAATACACATAGCAAAGTTTGTGATGTGCTTCTCAATGTTGAGTGCCTGCTGCAGCCACTTTGTTATATATAGTGATTCTCATCTGTTTACCAGTAAACATTTACACAAATGGAACACATAACCTTTAGCATAATCAGAACTGCTGTTAGTTATTTTAAATAAAGACAGAGATTTTTTTTTTTCAAACACTGGTCCTTTCTTGTGTGGATTCACAGTTTTAGCTGTATGTGTTTAAACCTTTTTTTAATAACTGTAAAGGGTACCCTACAGTACCCTGCTTATCAAAATAAAGGTTCCAGGCATTTTTGCTCATTCTTCTGGGTTTCATACTTTTTTGACATAATTTATCATCTCTATCTTATTGTGCTACCTTGGAGCTTATTTATCCCAATTTAATCTCATTCTATAAATAAATAATACAACTAATAAAAATACAGAATTAATAGAGGCTTCAGACTTTCTACACCAATCATCAAATCTAAAACCAATTATTTGGTAAATTACTTTTTATTAAAGGGTATTTGTTTGTAGTGTACCTGCAAGACTGCAGTTAGCCTTTCAGGCTGAATTGTTCACACTTCTCTCAGTGCTTCACATTAAAAGGGGAAGCTCACTGCTCCTTATCTCCAAGTCTGCCCATGTGCAGATGTGGGTGCTGGACAGTAGGGTGAGCTTAAATGAACAGCCAAACATTTATCCATTCAGTGGGAGCAATTGTTCGACCGCTGTTATGCATAGCTACTTGCTGTTACCTGTTGTTAAGGAAAGCAGCAGGTTCAGGCGCCACCAAGTACTTAACAACCAATGATGTCTCTTATCTTTTCCACTTATATTGCAAAGTATCCCCAGCCATGTAAGCAAAAGAACCAGGTCTGGTATAGATTTTAAAGGGGAACTCCAAACACAAAAAAAGCATACAACCCCCCCCCAAAAAAACATGCCAAAGCCTTTTCCAAGCATGCAGCCTGGCAGGCCAGGAAAAACTGGAATTACAATGTGCCCCCGTTACCTGAACCATACCAAGCCACAAGCCCTTAACTTGGGGGGCATCTTGATGATAAAGGGCCTTCTCTCCATAACTCTTGCCTGCTGGTTGTGGAGGTATGTGGGCAGGGGATCTCCATGATGTCATTGAAAAAAAATATGTCAATGATGTCACCTCGGAGAGGCCACCCCTTCCTTTATATCAGCTGTCATCCCTGTCATTTAGTGGGAGTGAAGCAATGGGACCAACCATGTTCAGGAAGGCAGTTTTTTTTTGCTTATTTTCCCTATTATCCAGTGATATTTTTTCAGTTTTTACACTGCTGAAGTCAGACCAGTATGGGATAAATTCTGAATGATTTATGTGGATTACCACACTGTGAAATGTAATAATAGAATTCTTTATGAAATACAGCTGTAAGTGTTACCTGGTTACACAGTTAGGTTGAAAAAAGGCACAAGGGGGGTTATTTACTAAAGGAAAATCCACTTTGCACTGAAAGTGCACTTGGAAGTGTAGTCGCTGTAGATCGGAGGGGGACATGCAAGGAAATGAAAAAAACAGCATTTTAGCTTGCACATGATTGGATGATAAAATCATCAGAGCTTCCACTCATTTCAGATCTACCCCTTAGATTTAGAGCGACTGAACTTTCAAGTGCACTTGCAGTGCAAAGTGGATTTGCCTTTTGTAAATAACCCCCTAGAACATCGAGTTCAACCGATAAAAAAACAAATAGAAAAATCCCAAAAAAACACAATCCAATTTGCTCCAGCAGCAGAAAGTAATCCTTACTGATCCCCCAGAAGGCAAAATCAAATCCACAGTGAATCAACATCACTGGTGTTATTATCTATAAATGTTTATATCCAGTTATATGTTGCACATTTAAAAATGTATCCAGCTCTTTATTAAAACAATGTACTGAGCTGACCATAACTAGTTCTTGGAGAGTCTATTTCACATTTTCAGAGCTCTTACTATGAAGAATGCTTTCCATATGTGGAAGTTAAATAATTTTACTCCACATGTAAAAAATGCCTCCTTGTCCTCTTTAATGACCTGAAAGTGAACTAGAAAATGCATTTCCTGTGGAAAATGCGTGGGAATGCTGAATAGCTAAATTGCTAAAATGGCCGCCATCAAAACTGCCCTATCATACTGCCATCAAAACTGCCCCATCAGAATTGCCCCATCAAAATTGTCCCCATTAATACTGCCCCATCATATTGCCACCATCAAAACTGCCCCATCAAAACTGCCCCATCATATTGCCACCATCAAAACTGCCCCCATCAAAACTGCCCCATCATATTGCCACCTTTAAAACTGCTCCATTAAAATTGTCCCCATCAAAACTGCACCATCATATTGCCCCCTTCAAAACTGCCCCATCAGAATTGCCATATCAAAACTGCCCATCATATTGCCACCATCAAAACTGCCCCATCAGAATTGTCCCATCAAAACTGCCCCATCATATTGTCACCATCAAAACTGACCCATCATAATTGCCACCAATAAAACTGCCCCATCATAATTGCCCCATCAAAACTGCCCCATCAGAATTGCCCTATCAAAACTGCCCCATCATATTCTTCTATTATAAATCAGTACATGGTGTGTCTGTCCCCTCCCCCGGGCTCTGTATTCAGAGCTGAGATGCTCCAGCCACCTCCCCCCCTGTGTATAACAGAAGCTTTGGTAACCATGGCAACAAAACAAACACAGTACACTCTGATTAATGGCTAAAATTTCCTGAAATTACCTCTAAACAAAAAGCTTTTTCTCAAAAACTGTAAAAGATATCAAACTGAAAAGATAAAGCCAGATAGCTGAATATTTTGTGAACATTTTAAAGTTTGTTTGGTGTCTCTAGGTGAAAGTATGAAGGAGCTGAAACTTTTGGGAGCGGAAGAAGAATTTAAGGATTTCAAGCATGCTCCCATTGACTTCAATGTTAAAAAAAAGTGATAAAAAGCTTAATATTTTAAAAAGTATAAAAGGTAGAAAAAAAGTTGAAAACGAGCACACATCAGCTAAAAGAGACGAACATTTTAATAGTTGAATGGTTTTAATAGCTGAAAGTATGCAGAAGTTACGCAAAACCAAAAAACGTACGGAATAAAATTATTACAATTAAAAATAAACTACAAAATGCATTTCCTGGGGAAAATGCGTGGGAATGCTGAATAGCTAAATTGCTAAAATGGCCGCCATCAAAACTGCGCCATCAAAACTGCCACATCAGAATTGCCCCATCAAAATTGTCCCGAATAAAAATGCCCCATCATATTGCCACCATCAAAACTGCCCCATCGGAATTGCCCCATTAAAACTGCCCCATCATATTGCCACCATCAAAACTGCCCCATCGGAATTGCCCCATCAAAACTGCCCCATCATATTGCCACCATCAAAACTGCCACCATCAAAACTGCCCCATCATATTGCCACCTTTAAAACTGCTCCATTAAAATTGCCACCATCAAAACTGCCCCATCAAAATTGTCCCATCAAAACTGCCCCATCATATTGCCACCATCAAAACTGCCCCATCAGAATTATCCCATCAAAACTGCCCCATCATATTGTCACCATCAAAACTGACCCATCATAATTGCCACCAATAAAACTGCCCCATCATAATTGCCCCATCAAAACTGCCCCATCAGAATTTCCCCTATCAAAACTGCCCCATCAGAATTGCCCTATCAAAACTGCCCCATCATATTCCTCTATTATAAATCAGTACATCGTGTGCCTGTCCCCTCCCCTGGGCTCTGTATTCAGAGCTGAGATGCTCCAGCCACCTTCCCCCCTGTGTATAACAGAAGCTTTGGTAACCATGGCAACAAAACAAACACAGTACACTCTGATTAATGGCTAAAATTTCTTGAAATGACCTCTAAACAAAAAGCTTTTTCTCAAAAACTGTAAAAGATATCAAACTGAAAAGATATAGCCAGATAGCTGAATATTTTGTGAACATTTTAAAGTTTGTTTGGTGTCTCTAGGTGAAAGTATGAAGGAGCTGAAACTTTTGGGAGCGGAAGAAAAATTTAAGGATTTCAAGCATGCTCCCATTGACTTCAATGTTAAAAAAAAGTGATAAAAAGCTTAATATTTTAAAAAGTATAAATGGTAGAAAAAAAGTTGAAAAAGAGCACACCTCAGCTAAAAGAGACGAACATTTTGATAGTTGAATGGTTTTAATAGCTGAAAGTATGCAGAAGTTACGCATTACCGAAAAACGTACGGAATAATAATAAGAAAAACTAGAAAATGCATTTCCTGGGGAAAATGCGTGGGAATGCTGAATAGCTAAATTGCTAAAACGGCTGCCATCAAAACTGCTCCATCAGAATTGCCCCATCAAAATTGTCCCCATTAAAACTGCCCCATCATATTGCCACCATCAAAACTGCCCCATCAGAATTGCTCCATCAAAATTGTCCCATCATATTGCCACCATCAGAATTGCCCCATCAAAACTGCCCCATCATATTGCCACCATCAAAAATGCCCCATCAGAATTTTCCCATCATATTACCACCATTAAAACTGCCCCATCATATTGCCACCATCAAAACTGCCCCATTAGAATTGCCCCATCAAAATTGTCCCCATCAAAACTGCCCCATCAGAATTGCCCCATCAAAACTAAAAGTAATTTTTTTTTCAAAAGTAATTTTTTTTTTTTCAAAAATAATTTTTTTTTTTTCAAAAATATTTTTTTTTTTCAAAAATAATTTTTTTTTTCAAAAATAATTTTATTTTTTTTCAAAAATTTTTTTTTTTTTTCAAAATTTTTTTTTTTTTCAAAAATGATTTTTTTTTTCAAAAATATATATTTTTTTTTTCAAAAATAATTTTTTTTTTTTCAAAAATATTTTTTTTTTTCAAAAATATTTTTTTTTTTCAAAAATATTTTTTTTTTCAAAAATATTTTTTTTTTGCCCCATCATATTGCCATCAAAACTGCCCCATCAAAATTGTCCCCATTAAAACTGCCCCATCATATTGCCACCTTTAAAACTGCTCCATAAAAATTGTCCCCATCAAAACTGCCCCATCATATTGCCACCATCAAAACTGCCCCATCAGAATTGCCCCATCAAAATTGTCCCTATTAAAACTGCCCCATCATATTGCCACCATGAAAACTGCCCCATCAGAATTGCCCCATCAAAACTGCCCCATCATATTGCCACCATCAAAACTGCCCCATCATATTGCCACCTTTAAAACTGCTCCATTAAAATTGTCCCCATCAAAACTGCCCCATCATATTGCCACCATCAAAACTGCCCCATCAGAATTGCCCCATCAAAATTGTCCCTATTAAAACTGCCCCATCATATTGCCACCATGAAAACTGCCCCATCAGAATTGCCCCATCAAAACTGCCCCATCATATTGCCACCATCAAAACTGCCCCATCATATTGCCACCTTTAAAACTGCTCCATTAAAATTGTCCCCATCAAAACTGCCCCATCATATTGCCACCATCAAAACTGCCCCATCAGAATTGCCCCATCAAAATTGTCCCTATTAAAACTGCCCCATCATATTGCCACCATGAAAACTGCCCCATCAGAATTGCCCCATCAAAACTGCCCCATCATATTGCCACCATCAAAACTGCCCCATCATATTGCCACCTTTAAAACTGCTCCATTAAAATTGTCCCCATCAAAACTGCCCCATCATATTGCCACCATCAAAACTGCCCCATCAGAATTGCCCCATCAAAACTGCCCATCATATTGCCACCATCAAAACTGCCCATCATATTCCTCTATTATCAGTACATCGTGTGTCTGTCCCCTCCCCCGGGCTCTGTATTCAGAGCTGAGATGCTCCAGCCACCTCCCCCCCCTGTGTATAACAGAAGCTTTTGTAACCATGGCAACAAAACAAACACAGTACACTCTGATTAATGGCTAAAATTTCTTGAAATGACCTCTAAACAAAAAGCTTTTTCTCAAAAACGGTAAAAGATATCAAACTGAAAAGATATAGCCAGATAGCTGAATATTTTGTGAACATTTTAAAGTTTGTTTGGTGTCTCTAGGTGAAAGTATGAAGGAGCTGAAACTTTTGGGAGCGGAAGAAGAATTTAAGGATTTCAAGCATGCTCCCATTGACTTTAATGTTAAAAAAAGTGATAAAAAGCTTAATATTTTAAAAAGTATAAATGGTAGATAAAAAGTTGAAAAAGAGCACACATCAGCTAAAAGAGACGAACATTTTGATAGTTGAATGGTTTTAATAGCTGAAAGTATGCAGAAGTTACGCAGAACCAAAAAACGTACGGAATAAAATTAAAATTAAGTTTAAAAATAAATAAAATCGAATAAGAATAGTGGGACTGCTAAAGCATTCCCACTAACTAGAAAATGCATTTCCTGGGGAAAATGCGTGGGAATGCTGAATAGCTAAATTGCTAAAATGGCCACCATCAAAACTGCCCCATCATACTGCCATCAAAACTGCCCCATCAGAATTGCCCCATCAAAATTGTCCCCATTAAAACTGCCCCATCATATTGCCACCATCAAAACTGCCCCATCAGAATTGCCCCATCATATTGCCACCATCAAAACTGCCCCATCAGAATTGCCCCATCATATTGCCACCATCAAAACTGCCCCCATCAAAACGGCCCCATCATATTGCCACCTTTAAAACTGCTCTATTAAAATTGTCCCCATCAAAACTGCCCCATCATATTGCCACCATCAAAACTGCCCCATCAGAATTGCCCTATCAAAACTGCCCATCATATTGCCACCATCAAAACTGCCCCATCAGAATTGTCCCATCAAAACTGCCCCATCATATTGCCACCATCAAAACTGACCCATCATAATTGCCACCAATAAAACTGCCCCATCATAATTGCCCCATCAAAACTGCCCCATCAGAATTGCCCTATCAAAAATGCCCCATCATATTCCTGTATTATAAATCAGTACATGGTGTGTCTGTCCCCTCCCCCGGCCTCTGTAATCAGAGCTGATATGCTCCAGCCACCTCCCCCCCTGTGTATAACAGAAGCTTTGGTAACCATGCCAACAAAACAAACAGTACACTCTGATTAATGGCTAAAATTTCCTGAAATGACCTCTAAACAAAAAGCTTTTTCTCAAAAACTGTAAAAGATATCAAACTGAAAAGATATAGCCAGATAGCTGAATATTTTGTGAACATTTTAAAGTTTGTTTGGTGTCTCTAGGTGAAAGTATGAAGGAGCTGAAACTTTTGGGAGCGGAAGAAGAATTTAAGGATTTCAAGCATGCTCCCATTGACTTTAATGTTAAAAAAAGTGATAAAAAGCTTAATATTTTAAAAAGTATAAATGGTAGATAAAAAGTTGAAAAAGAGCACACATCAGCTAAAAGAGACGAACATTTTGATAGTTGAATGGTTTTAATAGCTGAAAGTATGCAGAAGTTACGCAGAACCAAAAAACGTACGGAATAAAATTAAAATTAAGTTTAAAAATAAATAAAATCGAATAAGAATAGTGGGACTGCTAAAGCATTCCCACTAACTAGAAAATGCATTTCCTGGGGAAAATGCGTGGGAATGCTGAATAGCTAAATTGCTAAAATGGCCACCATCAAAACTGCCCCATCATACTGCCATCAAAACTGCCCCATCAGAATTGCCCCATCAAAATTGTCCCCATTAAAACTGCCCCATCATATTGCCACCATCAAAACTGCCCCATCAGAATTGCCCCATCATATTGCCACCATCAAAACTGCCCCATCAGAATTGCCCCATCATATTGCCACCATCAAAACTGCCCCCATCAAAACGGCCCCATCATATTGCCACCTTTAAAACTGCTCTATTAAAATTGTCCCCATCAAAACTGCCCCATCATATTGCCACCATCAAAACTGCCCCATCAGAATTGCCCTATCAAAACTGCCCATCATATTGCCACCATCAAAACTGCCCCATCAGAATTGTCCCATCAAAACTGCCCCATCATATTGCCACCATCAAAACTGACCCATCATAATTGCCACCAATAAAACTGCCCCATCATAATTGCCCCATCAAAACTGCCCCATCAGAATTGCCCTATCAAAAATGCCCCATCATATTCCTGTATTATAAATCAGTACATGGTGTGTCTGTCCCCTCCCCCGGCCTCTGTAATCAGAGCTGATATGCTCCAGCCACCTCCCCCCCTGTGTATAACAGAAGCTTTGGTAACCATGCCAACAAAACAAACAGTACACTCTGATTAATGGCTAAAATTTCCTGAAATGACCTCTAAACAAAAAGCTTTTTCTCAAAAACTGTAAAAGATATCAAACTGAAAAGATATAGCCAGATAGCTGAATATTTTGTGAACATTTTAAAGTTTGTTTGGTGTCTCTAGGTGAAAGTATGAAGGAGCTGAAACTTTTGGGAGCGGAAGAAGATTTTAAGTTTCTGAAGCATGCTCCCATTGACTTCAATGTTAAAAAAAAGTGATAAAAAGCTTAATATTTTAAAAAGTATAAATGGTAGATAAAAAGTTGAAAAAGAGCACACATCAGCTAAAAGAGACGAACATTTTGATAGTTGAATGGTTTTAATAGCTGAAAGTAAGTTACGCAGAACCAAAAAACGTACGGAATAAAATTAAGATTAAAATTAAGTTTAAAATTAAGTTTAAAAATAAATAAAATCAAACAACAATAGTGGGACTGCTAAAGCATTCCCACTAACTAGAAAATGCATTTCCTGGGGAAAATGCGTGGGAATGCTGAATAGCTAAATTGCTAAAATGGCCGCCATCAAAACTGCCCCATCATACTGCCATAAAAACTGCCCCATAAGAATTGCCCCATCAAAATTGTCCACATTAAAACTGCCCCATTATATTGCCACCATCAAAACTGCCCCATCAGAATTGCTCCATCAAAATTGTCCCATCATATTGCCACAATCAGAATTGTCCCATCAAAACTGCCCCATCATATTGCCACCATCAAAACTGCCCCATCAGAATTGCCCCATCATATTACCACCATCAAAACTGCCCCATCATATTGCCACCATCAAAACTGCCCCCATCATATTGCCATCAAAACTCCCCCATTAGAATTGCCCCATCAAAATTGTCCCCATCAAAACTGCCCCATCAGAATTGCCCCATCAAAACTAAAAGTAATTTTTTTTTTCAAAAGTAATTTTTTTTTTCAAAAATATTTTTTTTTTCAAAATAATTTTTTTTTTCAAAAATAATTTTTTTTTTTCAAAAATATTTTTTTTTTCAAAAATATATTTTTTTTTTCAAAAATGATTTTTTTTTTCAAAAATATTTTTTTTTTTCAAAAATAATTGCTGAATAGCTAAATTGCTAAAACGGCCACCATCAAAACTGCCCCATCATACTGCCATCGAATTTGCCCCATCAGAATTGCCCCATCAAAATTGTCCCCATTAAAACTGCCCCGTCATATTGCGACCATCAAACCTGCCCCATCAGAATTGCTCCATCAAAATTGTCCCATCATATTGCCACCATCAGAATTGCCCCATCAAAACTGCCCCATCATATTTTTCAAAAATGAATTTTTTTTTTCAAAAATATATTTTTTTTTCAAAAATATATATTTTTTTTAAAAACATTTTTTTTTTCAAAAATATTTTTTTTTTTCAAAAATATTTTTTTTTTTTCAAAAATAATTTTTTTTTTCAAAAATATATTTTTTTTTCAAAAATATATATTTTTTTCAAAAATAATTTTTTTTTTTCAAAAATATTTTTTTTTTTCAAAAATAATTTTTTTTTTTCAAAAATAATTGCTGAATAGCTAAATTGCTAAAACGTCCGCCATCAAAATTGCCCCATCATACTGCCATCAAAACTGCCCCATCAGAATTGCCCCATCAAAATTGTCCCCATTAAAACTGCCCCATCATGTTGCCACCATCAAAACTGCTCCATCAAAATTGTCCCATCATATTGCCACCATCAAAACTGCCCCATCATATTACCACCATCAAAACTGCCCCATCATATTGCCATCAAAACTGCCCCATCAGAATTGCCCCATCAAAACTAAAAGTAATTTTTTTTTCAAAAGTAATTTTTTTTTCAAAAGTAATTTTTTTTTTCAAAAGTATTTTTTTTTTCAAAAATAAAAAAATTATTTTTGAAAAAAAAAATACTTTAAAAAAAAAAATTACTTTTAGTTTTGATGGGGCAATATGATGGGGCAGTTTTGATGGTGGCAATATGATGGGGCAGTTTTGATGGGGACAATTTTTATGGAGCAGTTTTAAAGGTGGCAATATGATGGGGCAGTTTTGATGGGGACAGTTTTGATGGGGGCAGTTTTGATGGGGGCAGTTTTGATGGGGGCAGTTTTGATGGGGCAGTTTTGATGGGGGCAGTTTTTTTTTTTTTTTTTTTTTTTTTTTTTAAATTCTTTATTTTCTGACAGTCATATATAACATGCCACTTGAAACTTGAAACATTTCTTTTTAAACATCATCTCAACATATGCATATTCTTTCTATCATAATATGGCTTTTTCACTCGTTTCCTTACCAATTGACTCTAAATCTCTTCTATTCCAAGGGCAAGCATATAGTTCCCCCTTTTTCATTTCCCCTAACCCCATTACCCCCCACCCCCACCAGTACAAAAAAAAAATAAAAAAAACAAAAAAAAAACAAAAAAAAAAAAACGTTATTTACCCCACCCCCCCAAGGGGGGGGGGAGGGGGGGACCCCTCTCCTCAGGTCGATTCGGTCTTATCTATCCCCCTTCATCTGCTCTTTAATTCTATACTCTACTAGGGGAGACCAAATCCTCCGATATTTCTCATCTTGTTCTTTCAACATCATCGTCAAGTTTTCCATTTGTTGAATTTCTGTGATTCTAGCCCACCACTGAAATTTATTCGGAGGGACTGTACTCTTCCACAGAGCCGGGATACACGCCCTTGCGGCGGTGAGAAGGTGTCTAAGCAGAGACTTCCTATATTTTTCCACCGATAGGGGGACATCATTTAATAGAAATGCAGCCGGGTTGCTCCCAAGAGACACACCTGTAATGTCCTTAATCGTTTCCTCAACTGTTTCCCAGAAGCCCTTAATATCCTCACATTCCCAGAATATATGTGTCATCGTTCCCACCCCCCTCTTACAGCGCCAACATCTATCTGAAACTTGAGGATAAATTTTTTGAAGGGCTGCTGGTGTTCTATACCATCTGGTAAGGATTTTATATCCTCCCTCTTGGTATCTGCTGGCAATTGATGTTTTATGTACCGATTTTAATATTTTCGTCTTCTGCTTTTGAGTAAACGTTACTCCTAGCTCTCTCTCCCAGGCTTGCATAAAGTTGAACTCCTGTGGCACTTCCAGGCTTGTTAATATTTCATAAAAATGTGATAAGGAATGCCTGATATTTTCACCATTTAGGCAGGTCCGTTCAAACCTAGTCAGCTCCCGTATTACTGAGAATTTTTTATTTTTTGAGCGGATATACGCTCCTAACTGCATAGCCCTGAAATAATCCAGATCTTCTGTCACCTCTCCCTCTATCTCGCCTCTTGTCATCAGGCGGCGGTCCCTAGAAAAGTCTATCAGCCTACTCTTCCCTTTGTATTTTATTACTTCATACCTCCGATCGATTAACCCTGGTAAGAAGTCCGGGGCACCCAATACCGGGGTCATTGGGCTCGGAATTGGTGAAAGATTTGTTTTTTTGAAGATCATGTAAGTGGAGCGGATAGTTGCCCCTGTTAACGGGTGTTTTTTCACTATGGTGGGTAATTCTGATTTTTTAATCCATGCTAATCCTTCCAATGGAATTTTAGACGTCGCCTGCTCTAACTGTATGTGCGGTTTCCTTACCGAGGCGCACCATTCCACCACTCTCGCTAGTTGTAGGGCTTCCCAGTAGTGTACTGGGTCTGGGAAACCAATACCTCCTTTCCCTTTTGGGAGTACTAGGATATTTCTCCTTATCCTTGCTGGTTTACCTGCCCATATAAACCTTAAAAACCCTGATCTAAGGTCCTTTAGAAAGTTTGATGGGATCTTTATTGGTAACGTTTGAAACAAATAGAGAATTCTGGGCATCACGTTCATCTTTATAATGTTTGTCCTTCCAAACCAGGTAAAGATGTCCCTATCCCATCTCCTAAAATCTTGTTTAATTTGTCTTGACAGCGGGGCATAGTTTAGTTCAAACATTCTACTAAGTTTCTTTGGAATTTTAGTCCCCAGATAACTTATGTGGGAATCTGTCCACCTAAAATTAAATTGTGCTTTTATCCGATGTATTTCAGTTGTGTCCATCTCCAACCCCATAGCTTCAGACTTAGTATAGTTTACCTTATAGTTTGCTAACTCCCCATACTCATTTAACTCGCTTAGAAGGGAAGGGAGGGATATAGTTGGAGAGGTAATGAAGAAGATCAAGTCATCAGCATATGCTGCTAATTTGTGTTCCTCTCTCTCCGTCTTAATACCCCTGATATTACAATCCGCACGTATTTTCCTTAGGAAAGGTTCCAGTGTGAGAATGAAAATGATTGGTGAGAGAGGACACCCCTGCCGCGTTCCGTTTTGTATCTCAAAGGGATCCGATAGCCTATCGTTAACCTTAACCCTTGCGCTTGGAATTGAGTAAAGGTTTGAGAACCAGCTCAACATTCCTTCACCCAGTCCGATCTGTTGTAAGGTTGTTTTGAGAAAGATCCAGTCAACCCTATCGAAAGCTTTTTCTGCGTCCGCTGAGAACAGTACGAGGGGTTCCTGTCTGCTCTGTGCTGTATATATTGCATTTATTACTCTTTGCGTGTTTTCCCTACCTTCCCTTCCTGCCGTAAATCCCACCTGGTCTGGATGAATCAGTGCCGGGATATGTTCTTCTAATCTTAACGCCAGGATCTTAGAAAAAAATTTTAAGTCCACGTTCAGTAACGCGATTGGCCGATAGCTAGAGCATTGGGATGGGTCCTTTCCTTCCTTAGGAATTACTGCTATATGTGCCATCAAAGTTTCTCTAGGTATCCTCCGCCCTTCCCGTAGGGAATTAAAAGCCGCTGTAAACCTCGGAGCCAGTTTCTCTGCAAAAAATTTATAGTACATCAGAGTATACCCATCTGGGCCCGGGGCTTTCCCTACTTTTAGAAGGTTTATTGCTTTTTTAAATTCTTCTACTGAGATTGGTGCATCTAGATCTCTTGCTACCTCCTCCGTTAACCTTGGCATTTCTGAATTGCCCAAATATTCTTTTGCCCTCTCTTGTTTGTTTCTGCACCTATGTGGGAGCTGCTGACCCTCCAGCTGGTACAGACCCTCATAGTACTCCTTAAAGATCTGTGCCATCTCCTGTGATGATTTCGCCGCCACCCCCTGCTGTGTTTTGATACCCGTCAAATGGGGTGGTGTTGTGGCATCCTTAAGGGCTTTTGCCAGCATCCTACTTGGTTTATTCCCAAATTCGTATAGTGTCCGCCTACCCCGTTTCAGTTTTGCTTTAGCTTGTTCGATGAGGAGCAAGTTCAGGTCTCCTCTGAGGCCACATAGTTTCTCCTCTAATGCCTGTGTATGAGATTTTTTATGTTTCAGTTCTACTACCCTAATTTTTTCGAGCAGATCCTCGATCTGTGCGTTAAACTTCTTTTTCCTATGCGCCCCGAGCGATATCAGAACTCCCCTCATCACACATTTGTGTGTCTCCCACACACAAAATGGGGTGACTTCACTCGACTCATTTATCAGGAAAAAGGAGTCTAATTCCTGATTAAGTTTTTGCTCATACTCCTTATCTTTTAATAGAGTTTCATTAATCTTCCACTGCCATTCCCGGCGTTCATCCTCCCCCAGATCCAACGTACAATCTGTTGGGGCGTGGTCTGAAAGGGTAAATGAACCTATTTCCGCACTCACCAGTGATGATATGACTGTCTGTGATATCATAACATAGTCAATGCGCGTGTATGTTTTGTGTTTTGGCGAGTAAAACGTATAGTCCCTGTCCTGGGCATGGATTGACCTCCATGTGTCTATTACTTGCAAATTACTCAATAGTTTCTTAATTCTTCGTATTTTTGTCAAAGAGAGATGTGAGGCTCCCCTGGACGTGTCCAGGAGCGGATCTAATACTAAATTTAGGTCGCCTCCTATCACTAGAATACCCTCCTTGTGTTGATATATCATTTGTAGACAAGTCTCCAGGTAGCTAACCTGTTCTTCATTTGGGAGGTATAGGTTCACCAATGTGATCCTCTGTAGTCCAATTTGTCCCTTTACAATTAAAAGGCGACCCTCCTCATCCGTAATTACCTTCGATTCCTTCCATGGGATCTGTTTTGAGACTATGATTGATACTCCATTAGTTTTAGAACTCGGAGATGTACTGTGATAAGCTGTTAAGAATTTATGATTTCCGAGTTTTGGTATTCTGTCCCTTCTAAAATGTGTCTCCTGGAGGAAGCCGACCTGCGTCCCCAACCTTCCCATCTCCGCAAGTAACCTAATCCGTTTTTCCGGGATATTCAGTCCCTTGACGTTGTATGAGGTGAATTTTATTCTAGTCATATTTTCTTCTTTCTTTACCTTTCTTTTTACGGTCTATTGGAATTTACGAGGAGAGGGGCCCCCCACCAGGACCCCAGGGAGAGAGAGAAAAAAAAAAAAAAAAAAAGGGAAGGGGGGACCCCCCTTGTACCTGTTGGAGGTCACAGTCCGAACGGCGCGAAACCTCGGTGCCGTTTGGAGGAGAAAAAAAAAAAAAAAAACCTTGTAAACGCCTCCGACTTTTCCTCCACTCGGAGGGGAGACGTCTATTGTGGGGGGATGCCCCTGAGCACAAAAAGTTTGAGTATCTATGTATCAAAAAACTACAGTGGCACGCCCATTGGTAACAACTAAGAGTGAAATAGCCAAGGAGAATACACCTGTAATATTATCAGACAGTTACCCTTTTACATCTATGTTTCCATTTCCATACTTGTGTTCCGCTTGTTAACATATAACACCATACAACCCCTTCCTCCCCCTCCTCCCCCCCACACCCCCATCCATCCCTTTCCCTGCCCCTTACTCCCAAATAACCCATACCTCATACCTCACCCCCCTCTCCCCCAAGCGCCCCCCCCCCCACCACCCCCGGTGGAACCGAGGTATTTGGAGGGCAATGGGGGGGGGCCCGGGGGAGAGGAGAGAAGGGGGAAGAAAAAAAAAAAAAAAAGGACCCCCAAAACCCTAAAAAGCAATACAGAGAATACAAAATTCTTGTGTCCATCACCTTCTCAACTCCCTCTAATTCTTGGGGGACCCTAAGGACCCCTATCCATTGGTGTAAAAATTTGTCTATGAACAAAAGACGTATTATTTAGTGTCGTATATCCCTCCCCCTTCTCCCTCCCCCCTCCCTCCCCTCTTACCCTTCCCCCCCCCCACCCCCCTCCCTACCCCCATTTGTACCCTCCCCCTTACTTTCATATGTACAACCAGTGTAACATGTGTAACCACCAGCACCTCCGTGCTTTGTGTCCATAATACAGCAAATCCTTATTACCTTTACCACAGGAAAAAAAAAAAAAAAAAAAAAAAAAAAAAAACCCCAGAGACCCTGAAATCAATACAGAAAATACAAAATTCTTGTGTCCATCACCTTCTCAACTCCCTCTAATTCTTGGGGGACCCTAAGGACCCCTATCCATTGGTGTAGAAATGTGTATACAAACAAAAAACGTATTATTTAGTGTCATATATCCCTCCCCCTTCTCCCTCCCTCCCTTCTTACCCCTCCCCCCCCACCCCCCTCCCTGCCCCCCCTTATTACCTTTACCACAAAAAAAAAAAAAACATTCCATCAAAGTCAAAATACATCCTGTACATCCTGTGCTTCTAAATTCCCATAACATATTCTCACCAAAACACAACGATAAATTCACCCACTTACTATACCCACCCCTGTGACACACAGAAAAAAAAAAAAAAAAAAAAAAAAAAAAAAAAGGGAGCAATAACGGGCCTTCCATTGGTATTGCCTATAATGTATCACATTCAAGTAAGACACCTTCCATTATGCATAAACAAACATAAAGAAACCCGCAGGAAAAAAGAAAGCGAGAGAAAAAAAAAAAAAAAAAAAAAGAGAAAACTTTCCCTCTTCATTGATGGGGGCAGTTTTGATGGGGGCAATATGATGGGGCAGTTTTGATGGGGGCAATATGATGGGGCAATATGATGGGACAATTTTGATGGAGCAATTCTGATGGGGCAGTTTTAATGGGGACAAACGTACGGAATAAAATTAAAAATAATAAATAAAATCGAATAACAATAGTGGGACTGCTAAAGCATTCCCACTAATAATATATATGTGAGATAACAATAAGTGGTCTTGCTATGCAAGAACACTTAATTAAGTTTAAAAATAAATAAAATCGAATAACAATAGTGGGACTGCTAAAGCATTCCCACTAATAAATAAAAAAACGAATAACAATAGTGGGACTGCTAAAGCAGTCCCACTAATAAAATCGAATAACAATAGTGGGACTGCTAAAGCAGTCCCACTAATAACTCTCCACCAAGTTCACTATATGCTCCGTTTATATATTTTTACATGGTGATCATATCCCCTGCTTCTTCTCAAGTGGGAACAATGCTAGTTCAGCTAATCTTTCCTGAGCTTAGCTGAACTCCTCAGACTTTTTACCAGTTTGGTTGCCCTTCTCTGAACTTTCTCCTTTGCATTGAATTTTTTTTTGTGAACTGGTGCCCAAAACTGAAATACATATTTCACATGAGGTCTTACTAATGATTTGTATAAGGACAAAAAAGTCTCTCTCTCTTAGGAGTCCATACCATTTTTTTTTTAAATTAAAACTATTTTACCAGCATTGGAAACTGAAGTTTAGCATTGCATGCTATTAATAAATCTATGATCTACCAGAACACCCAGATTCTTCTCGATCATTGACTCCCCTAGCTGTTCTCCTCCTAGAATATATGATGCATGCATGCTTTTAGCCCCCCAAGTGCATAATTTTACATTTATCAACATTAGAAAGGAGCTCCTGTCTGGGAAAAAAAATTAAAGTCAGCAGCAACAAATACTATAGCTGCTGACTTTTAATATAAGGACACTTACCTGTCCAGGAATCCAGTGATGTTGGCACCCTGAGCTGATTCTTCAGTCGGCTTCGGGTGCAGGCACCAGCATCTTCACTAAGGTAAACCTTAGGTGAAGGTGAAGCCTTCAGAAATCAAAGCCGGTTTCCTACTGTGCATGTGGCATGTCGAGTCGGCTGCAATGGCTAATACGTACTATGCCCTCAGTAGACATGGCTTCTGTGTATACTTAGGTTATTCCATGTCCCGTATGATGAGCACTGTGTTCTGGTCGGTGCTGCATCAGGAGATTTGTGTTGCCGTCACCCAGTCTCCCGCCCTTGATAATGTCACATGTCAGTGATGCAACGCATTGGGAGAAGCTTGGTAACATCACTTCCGGTCATGGCTGAGACCGGAAGTTTGGATTGTTTCTGCATTCTGTTTGTCTGGGACCCCTTGGTCTTTGCCTTATGCTGGATGTCTGAATTTTAAACTGTAAGTTGCTAAATTGTTTTACAATAAATTATTTTTTGGTACTACACATTGAGGAGTTTTTATTGCCTTCTATGGGTGCGGGCGGACCGGTCACCTGACAGATTAATGGAGATCGTTTGTTGATTAGTGGTTGACCATTGCCTGATATTCTCCTTAATAAGGTGAGTGTCAAATGCACTCATTGGTGGATTTTTTTCACTTCCTTGGATTTATACTGGAATGCATGATTAATACAGCATCACTGGATTTGGATCTTTCAACATAGTCACTTTCTATTGTGTTTTTCTGACACCAAATTTGCACTGAACTTTATTATTAGTGGGAATGCTTTAGCAGTCCCACTATTGTTATTCGTTTTTTTATTAGTGGGAATGCTTTAGCAGTCCCACTATTGTTATTATTTTTTATTTTTTATTATTTTTCTTATTCCGTACGTTTTTCGGTAATGCGTAACTTCTGCATACTTTCAGCTATTAAAACCATTCAACTATCAAAATGCTCGTCTCTTTTAGCTGAGGTGTGCTCTTTTTCAACTTTTTTTCTACCATTTATACTTTTTAAAATATTAAGCTTTTTATCACTTTTTTTTAACATTGAAGTCAATGGGAGCATGCTTGAAATCCTTAAATTTTTCTTCCGCTCCCAAAAGTTTCAGCTCCTTCATACTTTCACCTAGAGACACCAAACAAACTTTAAAATGTTCACAAAATATTCAGCTATCTGGCTATAGCTTTTCAGTTTGATATCTTTTACAGTTTTTGAGAAAAAGCTTTTTGTTTAGAGGTCATTTCAGGAAATTTTAGCCATTAATCAGAGTGTACTGTGTGTGTTTTGTTGCCATGGTTACCAAAGCTTCTGTTATACACAGAGGGGGGGAGGTGGCTGGAGCATCTCAGCTTTGATTACAGAGCCCGGGGGAGGGGACAGACACACCATGTACTGATTTATAATAGAGGAATATGATGGGGCAGTTTTGATGGTGGCAATTCTGATGGGGCCGTTTTGATGGCGGTCATTTTAGCAATTTAGCTATTCAGCAATTATTTTTGAAAAAAAAAAAATATTTTTGAAAAAAAAAAATATTTTTGAAAAAAAAAAATTATTTTTTAAAAAAAAAAATTTTTGAAAAAAAAAATTATTTTTGAAAAAAAAAATATTTTTGAAAAAAAAAAAATCATTTTTGAAAAAAAAAATATATTTTTGAAAAAAAAAAATTATTTTTGAAAAAAAAAATTATTTTTGAAAAAAAAAATATTTTTGAAAAAGAAAAAAATATTTTTTTAAAAAAAAAAATAATTTTTGAAAAAAAAAAAATTTTGAAAAAAAAAAATTTTTGAAAAAAAATATTTTTGAAAAAAAAAATAATTTTTGAAAAAAAAATAATTTTTGAAAAAAAAAAATATTTTTGAAAAAAAAAATATTTTTTGATGGGGCAGTTTTGATGGTGGCAATATGATGGTGCAGTTTTGATGAGGCAATTCTGATGGGGCAGTTTTGATGGTGGCAATATGATGGGACAGTTTTGATGGCAATATGATGGGGGCAATTTTGCTGGGGGCCGTTTTAGCAATTCAGCATTCCCACGCATTTTCCCCAGGAAATGCATTTTCTAGTGTTATTCGTTTTTTTATTATTAGTGGGAATGCTTTAGCAGTCCCACTATTGTTATTCGTTTTTTTATTATTTTTCTTCTTATTCCGTACGTTTTTCGGTAATGCGTAACTTCTGCATACTTTCAGCTATTAAAACCATTCAACTATCAAAATGTTCGTCTCTTTTAGCTGAGGTGTGCTCTTTTTCAACTTTTTTTCTACCATTTATACTTTTTAAAATATTAAGCTTTTTATCACTTTTTTTTAACATTGAAGTCAATGGGAGCATGCTTGAAATCCTTAAATTTTTCTTCCGCTCCCAAAAGTTTCAGCTCCTTCATACTTTCACCTAGAGACACCAAACAAACTTTAAAATGTTCACAAAATATTCAGCTATCTGGCTATAGCTTTTCAATTTGATATCTTTTACAGTTTTTGAGAAAAAGCTTTTTGTTTAGAGGTCATTTCAAGAAATTTTAGCCATTAATCAGAGTGTACTGTGTGTGTTTTGTTGCCATGGTTACCAAAGCTTCTGTTATACACAGGGGGGGAGGTGGCTGGAGCATCTCAGCTCTGATTAGAGCCCAGGGGAGGGGACAAAAGCTGAAAAATCAGAACATGATTTCTAAACTGCCTCCACTCCCTCATTTTCAAGCCCACCTACATAAATCTTATATCAAAACGTTCAGCTATCCCTGCTGCCACTAAACATGTCCACGGCTAAGCCATAGTCATGATAGTTTTCACAATATGACCATTTGTTTGCAACTCACACCGTCCATTGACATTCATTGAAACTACACTCTAGCCCCTTCAAATTTGAAGGGCAATTTCTAAACTGCGACCGTGCCTTCAATTTTAATATTTCAGAGACATACTATGTATCAAAATCTAGGTCTGAGTCTTGTGATTCTCACAATATAAAGATCTTTGCTGTAGGATGTATAGTTTTTAAAATACGGCCATTTGTTTAGAGGTCATTTCAGGAAATTTTAGCCATTAATCAGAGTGTACTGTTAGTGTTTGTTTTGTTGCCATGGTTACCAAAGCTTCTGTTATACACAGGGGGGAGGGGACAGACACACCATGTACTGATTTATAATAGAGGAATATGATGGGGCAGTTTTGATGGGGTAATTCTGATGGGGCAGTTTTGATGGTGGCAATATGATGGGGCAGTTTTGATGGTGGCAATTCTGATGGGGCAGTTTTGATGGTGGCAATATGATGGGACAGTTTTGATGGCAATATGATGGGGACAATTTTGCTGGGGGCCGTTTTAGCAATTCAGCATTCCCACGCATTTTCCCCAGGAAATGCATTTTCTAGTTAGTGGGAATGCTTTAGCAGTCCCACTATTGTTATTCGATTTTATTTATTAGTGGGACTGCTTTAGCAGTCCCACTATTGTTATTCGATTTTATTTATTTTTAATAATTTTAATTTTATTCCGTACGTTTTTCGGTAATGCGTAACTTCTGCATACTTTCAGCTATTAAAACCATTCAACTATCAAAATGTTCGTCTCTTTTAGCTGAGGTGTGCTCTTTTTCAACTTTTTTTCTACCATTTATACTTTTTAAAATATTAAGCTTTTTATCACTTTTTTTTAACATTGAAGTCAATGGGAGCATGCTTGAAATCCTTAAATTTTTCTTCCGCTCCCAAAAGTTTCAGCTCCTTCATACTTTCACCTAGAGACACCAAACAAACTTTAAAATGTTCACAAAATATTCAGCTATCTGGCTATAGCTTTTCAGTTTGATATCTTTTACAGTTTTTGAGAAAAAGCTTTTTGTTTAGAGGTCATTTCAGGAAATTTTAGCCATTAATCAGAGTGCACTGTGTGTGTTTTGTTGCCATGGTTACCAAAGCTTCTGTTATACACAGAGGGGGGGGGGGGAGGTGGCTGGAGCATCTCAGCTTTAATTACAGAGCCCGGGGGGAGGGGACAGACACACCATGTACTGATTATAATAGAGGAATATGATGGGGCAGTTTTGATGGTGGCAATTCTGATGGGGCAGTTTTGATGGCGGTCATTTTAGCAATTTAGCTATTCAGCAATTATTTTTGAAAAAAAAAATATATTTCTGAAAAAAAAAAAATTATTTTTGAAAAAAAAAAAAAAAAATCATTTTTGAAAAAAAAAAATATTTTTGAAAAAAAAAAAAAATTATTTTTGAAAAAAAAAAATATTTTTGAAAAAAAAAAATTATTTTTTAAAAAAAAAAATTTTGGAAAAAAAAATTATTTTTGAAAAAAAAAAATATTTTTGAAAAAAAAAAAAATCATTTTTGAAAAAAAAATATATTTTTGAAAAAAAAAAAAAATATTTTTGAAAAAAAAAATATATTTTTGAAAAAAAAAATTATTTTTGAAAAAAAAAAATATTTTTGAAAAAAAAAAAATATTTTTTTTAAAAAAAAAATAATTTTTGAAAAAAAAAAAATTTTGAAAAAAAAAAATTTTTGAAAAAAAAATATTTTTGAAAAAAAAAATAATTTTTGAAAAAAAAATTATTTTTGAAAAAAAAAAATATTTTTGAAAATAAAAAATATTTTTTGATGGGGCAGTTTTGATGGTGGCAATATGATGGTGCAGTTTTGATGAGGCAATTCTGATGGGGCAGTTTTGATGGTGGCAATATGATGGGACAGTTTTGATGGCAATATGATGGGGGCAATTTTGCTGGGGGCCGTTTTAGCAATTCAGCATTCCCACGCATTTTCCCCAGGAAATGCATTTTCTAGTGTTATTCGTTTTTTTATTATTAGTGGGAATGCTTTAGCAGTCCCACTATTGTTATTCGTTTTTTTATTATTTTTCTTATTCCGTACGTTTTTCGGTAATGCGTAACTTCTGCATACTTTCAGCTATTAAAACCATTCAACTATCAAAATGTTCGTCTCTTTTAGCTGAGGTGTGCTCTTTTTCAACTTTTTTTCTACCATTTATACTTTTTAAAATATTAAGCTTTTTATCACTTTTTTTAACATTGAAGTCAATGGGAGCATGCTTGAAATCCTTAAATTTTTCTTCCGCTCCCAAAAGTTTCAGCTCCTTCATACTTTCACCTAGAGACACCAAACAAACTTTAAAATGTTCACAAAATATTCAGCTATCTGGCTATAGCTTTTCAATTTGATATCTTTTACAGTTTTTGAGAAAAAGCTTTTTGTTTAGAGGTCATTTCAAGAAATTTTAGCCATTAATCAGAGTGTACTGTGTGTGTTTTGTTGCCATGGTTACCAAAGCTTCTGTTATACACAGAGGGGGGGGGGGGTGGCTGGAGCATCTCAGCTCTGATTAGAGCCCAGGGGAGGGGACAAAAGCTGAAAAATCAGAACATGATTTCTAAACTGCCGCCACTCCCTCATTTTCAAGCCCACCTACATAAATCTTATATCAAAACGTTCAGCTATCCCTGCTGCCACTAAACATGTCCACGGCTAAGCCACAGTCCTGATAGTTTTCACAATATGACCATTTGTTTGCAACTCACGCCGTCCATTGACATTCATTGAAACTACACTCTAGCCCCTTCAAATTTGAAGGGCAATTTCTAAACTGCGACCGTGCCTTCAATTTTAATATTTCAGAGACATACTATGTATCAAAATCTAGGTCTGGGTCTTGTGATTCTCACAATATAAAGATCTTCGCTGTAGGATGTATAGTTTTTAAAATACGGCCATTTGTTTAGAGGTCATTTCAGGAAATTTTAGCCATTAATCAGAGTGTACTGTTTGTTTTGTTGCCATGGTTACCAAAGCTTCTGTTATACACAGGGGGGGGGGGGTGGCTGGAGCATCTCAGCTTTGATTACAGAGCCCGGGGGAGGGGGACAGACACACCATGTACTGATTTATAATAGAGGAATATGATGGGGCAGTTTTGATGGTGGCAATATGATGGGGCAGTTTTGATGGTGGCAATATGATGGGACAGTTTTGATGGTGGCAATATGATGGGGCTGTTTTGATAGGGCAATTCTGATGGGGCAGTTTTGATGGTGGCAATATGATGGTGCAGTTTTGATGGGGCAATTCTGATGGGGCAGTTTTGATGGTGGCAATATGATGGGACAGTTTTGATGGCAATATGATGGGGGCAATTTTGCTGGGGGCCGTTTTAGCAATTCAGCATTCCCACGCATTTTCCCCAGGAAATGCATTTTCTAGTTTTTCTTCTTATTCCGTACGTTTTTCGGTAATGCGTAACTTCTGCATACTTTCAGCTATTAAAACCATTCAACTATCAAAATGTTCGTCTCTTTTAGCTGAGGTGTGCTCTTTTTCAACTTTTTTTCTACCATTTATACTTTTTAAAATATTAAGCTTTTTATCACTTTTTTTTAACATTGAAGTCAATGGGAGCATGCTTGAAATCCTTAAATTTTTCTTCCGCTCCCAAAAGTTTCAGCTCCTTCATACTTTCACCTAGAGACACCAAACAAACTTTAAAATGTTCACAAAATATTCAGCTATCTGGCTATAGCTTTTCAATTTGATATCTTTTACAGTTTTTGAGAAAAAGCTTTTTGTTTAGAGGTCATTTCAAGAAATTTTAGCCATTAATCAGAGTGTACTGTGTGTGTTTTGTTGCCATGGTTACCAAAGCTTCTGTTATACACAGGGGGGGAGGTGGCTGGAGCATCTCAGCTCTGATTAGAGCCCAGGGGAGGGGACAAAAGCTGAAAAATCAGAACATGATTTCTAAACTGCCTCCACTCCCTCATTTTCAAGCCCACCTACATAAATCTTATATCAAAACGTTCAGCTATCCCTGCTGCCACTAAACATGTCCACGGCTAAGCCATAGTCATGATAGTTTTCACAATATGACCATTTGTTTGCAACTCACACCGTCCATTGACATTCATTGAAACTACACTCTAGCCCCTTCAAATTTGAAGGGCAATTTCTAAACTGCGACCGTGCCTTCAATTTTAATATTTCAGAGACATACTATGTATCAAAATCTAGGTCTGAGTCTTGTGATTCTCACAATATAAAGATCTTTGCTGTAGGATGTATAGTTTTTAAAATACGGCCATTTGTTTAGAGGTCATTTCAGGAAATTTTAGCCATTAATCAGAGTGTACTGTTAGTGTTTGTTTTGTTGCCATGGTTACCAAAGCTTCTGTTATACACAGGGGGGAGGGGACAGACACACCATGTACTGATTTATAATAGAGGAATATGATGGGGCAGTTTTGATGGGGTAATTCTGATGGGGCAGTTTTGATGGTGGCAATATGATGGGGCAGTTTTGATGGTGGCAATTCTGATGGGGCAGTTTTGATGGTGGCAATATGATGGGACAGTTTTGATGGCAATATGATGGGGGCAATTTTGCTGGGGGCCGTTTTAGCAATTCAGCATTCCCACGCATTTTCCCCAGGAAATGCATTTTCTAGTTAGTGGGAATGCTTTAGCAGTCCCACTATTGTTATTCGATTTTATTTATTAGTGGGACTGCTTTAGCAGTCCCACTATTGTTATTCGATTTTATTTATTTTTAATAATTTTAATTTTATTCCGTACGTTTTTCGGTAATGCGTAACTTCTGCATACTTTCAGCTATTAAAACCATTCAACTATCAAAATGTTCGTCTCTTTTAGCTGAGGTGTGCTCTTTTTCAACTTTTTTTCTACCATTTATACTTTTTAAAATATTAAGCTTTTTATCACTTTTTTTTAACATTGAAGTCAATGGGAGCATGCTTGAAATCCTTAAATTTTTCTTCCGCTCCCAAAAGTTTCAGCTCCTTCATACTTTCACCTAGAGACACCAAACAAACTTTAAAATGTTCACAAAATATTCAGCTATCTGGCTATAGCTTTTCAGTTTGATATCTTTTACAGTTTTTGAGAAAAAGCTTTTTGTTTAGAGGTCATTTCAGGAAATTTTAGCCATTAATCAGAGTGCACTGTGTGTGTTTTGTTGCCATGGTTACCAAAGCTTCTGTTATACACAGAGGGGGGGGGGGAGGTGGCTGGAGCATCTCAGCTTTAATTACAGAGCCCGGGGGGAGGGGACAGACACACCATGTACTGATTATAATAGAGGAATATGATGGGGCAGTTTTGATGGTGGCAATTCTGATGGGGCAGTTTTGATGGCGGTCATTTTAGCAATTTAGCTATTCAGCAATTATTTTTGAAAAAAAAAATATATTTCTGAAAAAAAAAAAATTATTTTTGAAAAAAAAAAAAAAAAATCATTTTTGAAAAAAAAAAATATTTTTGAAAAAAAAAAAAAATTATTTTTGAAAAAAAAAAATATTTTTGAAAAAAAAAAAATTATTTTTTAAAAAAAAAAATTTTGGAAAAAAAAATTATTTTTGAAAAAAAAAAATATTTTTGAAAAAAAAAAAAATCATTTTTGAAAAAAAAAATATATTTTTGAAAAAAAAAAAAAATATTTTTGAAAAAAAAAATATATTTTTGAAAAAAAAAATTATTTTTGAAAAAAAAAAATATTTTTGAAAAAAAAAAAATATTTTTTTTAAAAAAAAAATAATTTTTGAAAAAAAAAAAATTTTGAAAAAAAAAAATTTTTGAAAAAAAAATATTTTTGAAAAAAAAAATAATTTTTGAAAAAAAAATTATTTTTGAAAAAAAAAAATATTTTTGAAAATAAAAAATATTTTTTGATGGGGCAGTTTTGATGGTGGCAATATGATGGTGCAGTTTTGATGAGGCAATTCTGATGGGGCAGTTTTGATGGTGGCAATATGATGGGACAGTTTTGATGGCAATATGATGGGGGCAATTTTGCTGGGGGCCGTTTTAGCAATTCAGCATTCCCACGCATTTTCCCCAGGAAATGCATTTTCTAGTGTTATTCGTTTTTTTATTATTAGTGGGAATGCTTTAGCAGTCCCACTATTGTTATTCGTTTTTTTATTATTTTTCTTATTCCGTACGTTTTTCGGTAATGCGTAACTTCTGCATACTTTCAGCTATTAAAACCATTCAACTATCAAAATGTTCGTCTCTTTTAGCTGAGGTGTGCTCTTTTTCAACTTTTTTTCTACCATTTATACTTTTTAAAATATTAAGCTTTTTATCACTTTTTTTAACATTGAAGTCAATGGGAGCATGCTTGAAATCCTTAAATTTTTCTTCCGCTCCCAAAAGTTTCAGCTCCTTCATACTTTCACCTAGAGACACCAAACAAACTTTAAAATGTTCACAAAATATTCAGCTATCTGGCTATAGCTTTTCAATTTGATATCTTTTACAGTTTTTGAGAAAAAGCTTTTTGTTTAGAGGTCATTTCAAGAAATTTTAGCCATTAATCAGAGTGTACTGTGTGTGTTTTGTTGCCATGGTTACCAAAGCTTCTGTTATACACAGAGGGGGGGGGGGGGTGGCTGGAGCATCTCAGCTCTGATTAGAGCCCAGGGGAGGGGACAAAAGCTGAAAAATCAGAACATGATTTCTAAACTGCCGCCACTCCCTCATTTTCAAGCCCACCTACATAAATCTTATATCAAAACGTTCAGCTATCCCTGCTGCCACTAAACATGTCCACGGCTAAGCCACAGTCCTGATAGTTTTCACAATATGACCATTTGTTTGCAACTCACGCCGTCCATTGACATTCATTGAAACTACACTCTAGCCCCTTCAAATTTGAAGGGCAATTTCTAAACTGCGACCGTGCCTTCAATTTTAATATTTCAGAGACATACTATGTATCAAAATCTAGGTCTGGGTCTTGTGATTCTCACAATATAAAGATCTTCGCTGTAGGATGTATAGTTTTTAAAATACGGCCATTTGTTTAGAGGTCATTTCAGGAAATTTTAGCCATTAATCAGAGTGTACTGTTTGTTTTGTTGCCATGGTTACCAAAGCTTCTGTTATACACAGGGGGGGGGGGGTGGCTGGAGCATCTCAGCTTTGATTACAGAGCCCGGGGGAGGGGGACAGACACACCATGTACTGATTTATAATAGAGGAATATGATGGGGCAGTTTTGATGGTGGCAATATGATGGGGCAGTTTTGATGGTGGCAATATGATGGGACAGTTTTGATGGTGGCAATATGATGGGGCTGTTTTGATAGGGCAATTCTGATGGGGCAGTTTTGATGGTGGCAATATGATGGTGCAGTTTTGATGGGGCAATTCTGATGGGGCAGTTTTGATGGTGGCAATATGATGGGACAGTTTTGATGGCAATATGATGGGGGCAATTTTGCTGGGGGCCGTTTTAGCAATTCAGCATTCCCACGCATTTTCCCCAGGAAATGCATTTTCTAGTTTTTCTTCTTATTCCGTACGTTTTTCGGTAATGCGTAACTTCTGCATACTTTCAGCTATTAAAACCATTCAACTATCAAAATGTTCGTCTCTTTTAGCTGAGGTGTGCTCTTTTTCAACTTTTTTTCTACCATTTATACTTTTTAAAATATTAAGCTTTTTATCACTTTTTTTTAACATTGAAGTCAATGGGAGCATGCTTGAAATCCTTAAATTTTTCTTCCGCTCCCAAAAGTTTCAGCTCCTTCATACTTTCACCTAGAGACACCAAACAAACTTTAAAATGTTCACAAAATATTCAGCTATCTGGCTATAGCTTTTCAGTTTTATATCTTTTACAGTTTTTGAGAAAAAACTTTTTGTTTAGAGGTCATTTCAAGAAATTTTAGCCATTAATCAGAGTGTACTGTGTGTGTTTTGTTGCCATGGTTACCAAAGCTTCTGTTATACACAGGGGGGGAGGTGGCTGCAGCATCTCAGCTCTGATTAGAGCCCAGGGGAGGGGACAAAAGCTGAAAAATCAGAACATGATTTCTAAACTGCCGCCACTCCCTCATTTTCAAGCCCACCTACATAAATCTTATATCAAAACGTTCAGCTATCCCTGCTGCCACTAAACATGTCCACGGCTAAGCCATAGTCCTGATAGTTTTCACAATATGACCATTTGTTTGCAACTCACGCCGTCCATTGACGTTCATTGAAACTACACTCTAGCCCCTTCAAATTTGAAGGGCAATTTCTAAACTGCGACCGTGCCTTCAATTTTAATATTTCAGAGACATACTATGTATCAAAATCTAGGTCTGGGTCTTGTGATTCTCACAATATAAAGATCTTCGCTGTAGGATGTATAGTTTTTAAAATACGGCCATTTGTTTAGAGGTCATTTCAGGAAATTTTAGCCATTAATCAGAGTGTACTGTTTGTTTTGTTGCCATGGTTACCAAAGCTTCTGTTATACACAGGGGGGAGGTGGCTGGAGCATCTCAGCTCTGATTACAGAGCCCGGGGGAGGGGACAGACACACCATGTACTGATTTATAATAGAGGAATATGATGGGGCAGTTTTGATGGGGTAATTCTGATGGGGCAGTTTTGATGGTGGCAATATGATGGGGCAGTTTTGATGGTGGCAATATGATGGGGCAGTTTTGATGGTGGCAATATGATGGGGCTGTTTTGATAGGGCAATTCTGATGGGGCAGTTTTGATGGTGGCAATATGATGGTGCAGTTTTGATGGGGCAATTCTGATGGGGCAGTTTTGATGGCAATATGATGGGGGCAATTTTGCTGGGGCCGTTTTAGCAATTCAGCATTCCCACGCATTTTCCCCAGGAAATGCATTTTCTAGTTATCATTCAACATTTTGCACTGGAATTGACATTTTTAGTGGGACTGCTTTAGCAGTCCCACTATTGTTATTCGATTTTATTAGTGGGACTGCTTTAGCAGTCCCACTATTGTTATTCGTTTTTTTATTTATTAGTGGGAATGCTTTAGCAGTCCCACTATTGTTATTCGTTTTTTTATTATTTTTCTTCTTATTCCGTACGTTTTTCGGTAATGCGTAACTTCTGCATACTTTCAGCTATTAAAACCATTCAACTATCAAAATGTTCGTCTCTTTTAGCTGAGGTGTGCTCTTTTTCAACTTTTTTTCTACCATTTATACTTTTTAAAATATTAAGCTTTTTATCACTTTTTTTTAACATTGAAGTCAATGGGAGCATGCTTGAAATCCTTAAATTTTTCTTCCGCTCCCAAAAGTTTCAGCTCCTTCATACTTTCACCTAGAGACACCAAACAAACTTTAAAATGTTCACAAAATATTCAGCTATCTGGCTATAGCTTTTCAGTTTTATATCTTTTACAGTTTTTGATAAAAAGCTTTTTGTTTAGAGGTCATTTCAAGAAATTTTAGCCATTAATCAGAGTGTACTGTATGTGTTTTGTTGCCATGGTTACAAAAGCTTCTGTTATACACAGGGGGGGGGAGGTGGCTGGAGCATCTCAGCTCTGATTAGAGCCCAGGGGAGGGGACAAAAGCTGAAAAATCAGAACATGATTTCTAAACTGCCGCCACTCCCTCATTTTCAAGCCCACCTACATAAATCTTATATCAAAACGTTCAGCTATCCCTGCTGCCACTAAACATGTCCACGGCTAAGCCATAGTCCTGATAGTTTTCACAATATGACCATTTGTTTGCAACTCACGCCGTCCATTGACATTCATTGAAACTACACTCTAGCCCCTTCAAATTTGAAGGGCAATTTCTAAACTGCGACCGTGCCTTCAATTTTAATATTTCAGAGACATACTATGTATCAAAATCTAGGTCCGGGTCTTGTGATTCTCACAATATAAAGATCTTCGCTGTAGGATGTATAGTTTTTAAAATACGGCCATTTGTTTAGAGGTCATTTCAGGAAATTTTAGCCATTAATCAGAGAGTACTGTTTGTTTTGTTGCCATGGTTACCAAAGCTTCTGTTATACACAGGGGGGAGGTGGCTGGAGCATCTCAGCTCTGATTACAGAGCCCGGGGGAGGGGACAGACACACCATGTACTGATTTATAATAGAGGAATATGATGGGGCAGATTTGATGGGGTAATTCTGATGGGGCAGTTTTGATGGTGGCAATATGATGGGGCAGTTTTGATGGTGGCAATATGATGGGGCTGTTTTGATGGTGGCAATATGATGGGACAGTTTTGATGGCAATATGATGGGGGCAATTTTGCTGGGGGCCGTTTTAGCAATTCAGCATTCCCACGCATTTTCCCCAGGAAATGCATTTTCTAGTTATTTTTAATAATTTTAATTTTATTCCGTACGTTTTTCGGTAATGCGTAACTTCTGCATACTTTCAGCTATTAAAACCATTCAACTATCAAAATGTTCGTCTCTATTAGCTGAGGTGTGCTCTTTTTCAACTTTTTTTCTACCATTTATACTTTTTAAAATATTAAGCTTTTTATCACTTTTTTTTAACATTGAAGTCAATGGGAGCATGCTTGAGAAACTTAAAATCTTCTTCCGCTCCCAAAAGTTTCAGCTCCTTCATACTTTCACCTAGAGACGCCAAACAAACTTTAAAATGTTCACAAAATATTCAGCTATCTGGCTATATCTTTTCAGTTTGATATCTTTTACAGTTTTTGAGAAAAAGCTTTTTGTTTAGAGGTCATTTCAGGAAATTTTAGCCATTAATCAGAGTGTACTGTGTATGTTTTGTTGCCATGGTTACCAAAGCTTCTGTTATACACAGGGGGGGAGGTGGCTGGAGCATCTCAGCTTTAATTACAGAGCCCGGGGGAGGGGACAGACACACCATGTACTGATTATAATAGAGGAATATGATGGGGCAGTTTTGATGGTGGCAATTCTGATGGGGCAGTTTTGATGGCGGTCATTTTAGCAATTTAGCTATTCAGCAATTATTTTTGAAAAAAATATATATATATTTCTGAAAAAAAAAATTATTTTTGAAAAAAAAAAAATTATTTTTGAAAAAAAAAAATCATTTTTGAAAAAAAAAAATATTTTTTAATGGGGCAGTTTTGATGGTGGCAATATGATGTTGCAGTTTTGATGAGGCAATTCTGATGGGGCAGTTTTGATGGTGGCAATATGATGGGACAGTTTTGATAGGGCAATTCTGATGGGGCAGTTTTGATGGTGGCAATATGATGGGACAGTTTTGATGGCAATATGATGGGGGCAATTTTGCTGGGGGCCGTTTTAGCAATTCAGCATTCCCACGCATTTTCCCCAGGAAATGCATTTTCTAGTTTTTCTTATTATTATTCCGTACGTTTTTCGGTAATGCGTAACTTCTGCATACTTTCAGCTATTAAAACCATTCAACTATCAAAATGTTCGTCTCTTTTAGCTGAGGTGTGCTCTTCTTCAACTTTTTTTCTACCATTTATACTTTTTAAAATATTAAGCTTTTTATCACTTTTTTTTAACATTGAAGTCAATGGGAGCATGCTTCAGAAACTTAAAATCTTCTTCCGCTCCCAAAAGTTTCAGCTCCTTCATACTTTCACCTACAGACCCCAAAAAAACTTTAAAATGTTCACAAAATATTCAGCTATCTGGCTATATCTTTTCAGTTTGATATCTTTTACAGTTTTTGAGAAAAAGCTTTTTGTTTAGAGGTCATTTCAGGAAATTTTAGCCATTAATCAGAGTGTACCGTGTTTGTTTTGTTGCCATGGTTACCAAAGCTTCTGTTATACACAGGGGGGGAAGGTGGCTGGAGCATCTCAGCTCATTACAGAGCCCGGGGGAGGGGACAGACACACCATGTACTGATTTATAATAGAGGAAATGATGGGGCAGTTTTGATGGTGGCAATATGATGGGGCAGTTTTGATGGGACAATTCTGATGGGGCAGTTTTGATGGTGGCAATTCTGATGGGGCAGTTTTGATGGGGCAATTCTGATGGGACAGTTTTGATGGGGCAATTCTGATTGGGCAGTTTTGATGGTGGCAATATGATGGAGGCAGTTTTGATGGTGGCAACATGATGGGGCAGTTTTGATGGTGGCAATATGATGGGGCAGTTTTGATGGTGTCAATATGAAGGGGCAGTTTTGATGGGGACAATTTTGATGGGGCAATTCTGATGGGGCAGTTTTGATGGGGCAATTCTGATGGGGCAGTTTTGATGGGGCAATTCTGATGGGACAGTTTTGATGGGGCAATTCTGATTGGGCAGTTTTGATGGTGGCAATATGATGGAGGCAGTTTTGATGGTGGCAACATGATGGGGCAGTTTTGATGGTGGCAATATAATGGGGCAGTTTTGATGGTGTCAATATGAAGGGGCAGTTTTGATGGGGCAATTCTGATGGGGCAGTTTTGATGGTGGCAATATGATGGGGCAGTTTTGATGGGGACAATTTTAATGGAGCAGTTTTAAAGGTGGCAATATGATGGGGCAGTTTTGATGGGGGCAGTTTTGATGGGGGCAATATGATGGGGCAGTTTTGATAGGGCAATTCTGATGGGGCAATTTTCATGGTGGCAATATGATGGGGCAGTTTTGATGGGGACAATTTTAATGGAGCAGTTTTAAAGGTGGCAATATGATGGGGCAGTTTTGATGGGGGCAGTTTTGATGGGGGCAGTTTTGATGTTGGCAATATGATGGGGCAGTTTTGATGGGACAATTCTGATGGGGCAGTTTTGATGGTGGCAATATGATGGGGCAGTTTTGATGGGACAATTCTGATGGGACAGTTTTGATGGGGTAATTCTGATGGGACAGTTTTGATGGGGCAATTCTGATGGGGCAGTTTTGATGGCAATATAATGGAGGCAGTTTTGATGGTGGCAACATGATGGGGCAGTTTTGATGGTGGCAATATGATGGGGCAGTTTTGATGGGGCAGTTTTGATGGTGTCAATATGAAGGGGCAGTTTTGATGGGGACAATTTTGATGGGGCAATTCTGATGGGGCAGTTTTGATGGTGGCAATATGATGGGGCAGTTTTGATGGTGGCAATATGATGGGGACAATTTTTATGGAGCAGTTTTAAAGGTGGCAATATGATGGGGCAGTTTTGCTGGGGGCAGTTTTGATGGTGGCAACATGATGGGGCAGTTTTGATAGGGCAATTCTGATGGGGCAGTTTTCATGGTGGCAATATGATGGGGCAGTTTTGATGGGGACAATTTTAATGGAGCAGTTTTCATGGTGGCAATATGATGGGGCAGTTTTGATGGGGACAATTTTAATGGAGCAGTTTTAAAGGTGGCAATATGATGGGGCAGTTTTGATGGGGGCAGTTTTGATGGTGGCAATATGATGGGGCAGTTGTGATGGGGCAATTCTGATGGGGCAGTTTTGATGGTGGCAATATGACGGGGCAGTTTTATTGGGGACAATTTTGATGGGGTAATTCTAATGGGCCAGTTTTGATGGCAGTATGATGGGGCAGTTTTGATGGCGGCCATTTTAGCAATTTAGCAATTCAGCATTCCCACGCATTTTCCCCAGGAAATGCATTTTCTAGTTTATTTTTAATCTTCTTAATTTTAATTTTAATTTTATTCCGTACGTTTTTTGGCTCTGCGTAACTTCTGCATACTTTAAGCTATTAAAACCATTCAACTATCAAAATGTTCGTCTCTTTTAGCTGATGTGTGCTCTTTTTCAACTTTTTTTCTACCATTTATACTTTTTAAAATATTAAGCTTTTTATCACTTTTTTTTAACATTGAAGTCAATGGGAGCATGCTTGAAAACCTTAAATTCTTCTTCCGCTCCCAAAAGTTTCAGCTCCTTCATACTTTCACCTAGAGACACCAAACAAACTTTAAAATGTTCACAAAATATTCAGCTATCTGGCTATATCTTTTCAGTTTGATATCTTTTACAGTTTTTGAGAAAAAGCTTTTTGTTTAGAGGTCATTTCAAGAAATTTTAGCCATTAATCAGAGTGTACTGTGTTTGTTTTGTTGCCATGGTTACCAAAGCTTCTGTTATACACAGGGGGGGAGGTGGCTGGAGCATCTTGGCTCTGAATACAGAGCCCGGGGGAGGGGACAGGCACACCATGTACTGATTTATAATAGAGGAATATGATGGGGCAGTTTTGATAGGGCAATTCTGATGGGGCAGTTTTGATGGGGCAATTCTGATGGGGCAGTTTTGATGGGGCAATTATGATGGGGCAGTTTTATTGGTGGCAATTATGATGGGGCAGTTTTGATGGTGGCAATATGATGGGCAGTTTTGATGGGGACAATTATAATGGAGCAGTTTTAAAGGTGGCAATATGATGGGGCAGTTTTGATGGGGGCAGTTTTGATGGTGGCAATATGATGGGGCAGTTTTGATAGGACAATTCTGATGGGGCAGTTTTGATGATGGCAATATGATGGGGCAGTTTTAATGGGGACAATTTTGATGGGGCAGTTTTGATGGCAGTATGATGGGGCAGTTTTGATGGCGGCCATTTTAGCAATTTAGCTATTCAGCATTCCCACGCATTTTCCCCAGGAAATGCATTTTCTAGACAATTCTGATGGGGCAGTTTTGATGGTGGCAATATGATGGGCAGTTTTGATAGGGCAATTCTGATGGGGCAGTTTTCATGGTGGCAATATGATGGGGCAGTTTTGATGGGGCAATTCTGATGGGGCAGTTTTGATGGTGGCAATATGATGGGGCAGTTTTGATGGGGACAATTTTAATGGAGCAGTTTTAAAGGTGGCAATATGACGGGGCAGTTTTGATGGGGGCAGTTTTGATGGGGCAATTCTGATGGGGCAGTTTTGATGGTGGCAATATGATGGGGCAGTTTTGATGGTGGCAATATGATGGGGCAGTTTTAATGGGGACAATTTTGATGAGGCAATTCTGATGGGGCAGTTTTGATGGCAGTATGATGGGGCAGTTTTGATGGCGGCGATTTTAGCAAATTAGCTATTCAGCATTCCCACGCATTTTCCCCAGGAAATGCATTTTCTAGTTAGTGGGAATGCTTTAGCAGTCCCACTATTGTTATTCGATTTTATTTATTAGTGGGAATGCTTTAGCAGTCCCACTATTGTTATTCGTTTTTTTATTTATTAGTGGGACTGCTTTAGCAGTCCCACTATTGTTATTCGTTTTTTTATTTATTTTTCTTATTATTATTCCGTACGTTTTTCGGTAATGCGTAACTTCTGCATACTTTCAGCTATTAAAACCATTCAACTATCAAAATGTTCGTCTCTTTTAGCTGAGGTGTGCTCTTTTTCAACTTTTTTTCTACCATTTATACTTTTTAAAATATTAAGCTTTTTATCACTTTTTTTAACATTGAAGTCAATGGGAGCATGCTTGAAATCCTTAAATTTTTCTTCCGCTCCCAAAAGTTTCAGCTCCTTCATACTTTCACCTAGAGACACCAAACAAACTTTAAAATGTTCACAAAATATTCAGCTATCTGGCTATATCTTTTCAGTTTGATATCTTTTACAGTTTTTGAGAAAAAGCTTTTTGTTTAGAGGTCATTTCAAGAAATTTTAGCCATTAATCAGAGTGTACTGTGTTTGTTTTGTTGCCATGGTTACCAAAGCTTCTGTTATACACAGGGGGGAGGTGGCTGGAGCATCTCGGCTCTGAATACAGAGCCCGGGGGAGGGGACAGGCACACCATGTACTGATTTATAATAGAGGAATATGATGGGGCAGTTTTGATAGGGCAATTCTGATGGGGCAGTTTTGATGGGGCAATTCTGATGGGGCAGTTTTGATGGGGCAATTATGATGGGGCAGTTTTATTGGTGGCAATTATGATGGGGCAGTTTTGATGGTGGCAATATGATGGGGCAGTTTTGATGGGACAATTCTGATGGGGCAGTTTTGATGGTGGCAATTTTAATGGAGCAGTTTTAAAGGTGGCAATATGATGGGGCAGTTTTGATGGTGGCAGTTTTTTATGGTGGCAATATGATGGGGCAGTTTTGATGGGGCAATTCCAATGGGGCAGTTTTGATGGTGGCAATATGATGGGGCAGTTTTAATGGGGACAATTTTGATGGGGCAATTCTGATGTGGCAGTTTTGATGGCGCAGTTTTGATGGCGGCCATTTTAGCAATTTAGCTATTCAGCATTCCCACGCATTTTCCCCAGGAAATGCATTTTCTAGTTTTCACTACATTTTTTTTTATTATATGATGATCACTCTTATGTGATTTATTTTCACGTGTTATATTTGTTTTTATGTGCTATATACCTGTTTATACTATCATGTGAGCACTGTTTTTATCATGGGTTTATCATCTTTCCACTTATTGTGATTCACTTTCTGAATGGTCCAGCCGTCTTCTGTATGTGTCCCAGAAGGCAGTGTGGGAAAGGAGGAGGAACCGGGCATACTCAGAGATCGCCATGGCAATCTTATTTGGAAGTGGGAACAGGTACCTGTCAAAAACCAGGTACCCCCCCAAAAAAGTGCCAAATGTGGCAGTGGAGGGGGGATGTGAGCAAGCGGAGCTTCCACTTTTCAGTGGAACTCCGCTTTAAATTTCATTTGCTGCCTAGCTGCCTAGTAATGCATTGAGGTCAGCTAACAAATCTGAGACATCCTGTAAGGAAATGCTAAATTTTATATCATGTATAAATATGGTAAGGGTCCCAACACTGAACCCTGGGGTGCACCACCAATAACTTAGACCATTCAAAGTATGAATCATTAATAATTACTCTCTGATTACAGTATTTTAGCCAGTTTTCTTTCCATTTACAAACTGAATTTCCTAAACCTGTAGAATTCAACTTACATATTAGCTGTATGTGGGGAACTGTGTCAAACACTTTTGCAAAATCCAAGTATAATATATCCACTGCCCCTCCTTTGTCTACGGTTTTGCTTACTTTTTTATAAGAATTTAGATTTGCTTGACAATGTCTCTCTTTTGTAAATCCATACTGTCTAATTCTTAAAATATTGTTTTCTAGCGAAAATTCTTCTATGTGGTCTTTTATTAAACTCTCCAGTATCTTCTCAAAGATCAAAGAAAAACTAGTCTGTAGTTACTGGGTAAAGACTTTAATCTCTTTTTGCAAACTGACACTGCATTGGCCTTACACCATTGGCACTACGCCAGTCATTAAAGAGTCTCCAAAAACTAGAAGAGAAACACAGAAGTACCTCTAAATGAAGACCGCATGTTATTTATTAAAATATAAATAAGTAAGAGCAATTCACATTGTCCAGATTAAAAACAGGCACATCTAAAGTCCATCTCCGGTGGAACTGAGCTCAAACCCCCGCACTGCTGATACATAAACTGCCATTCGAGCTGCTGCTTATCTGGATCCTAGGAGTCTTCCTGGAGAAAACCTTCAGCCTTTACAACCACTTTAACATTCTGCTAAATAAGTACTGTTTGGACCTTGAAAAAGGGGGAACACCCCAAAAGCTTGTCCTGAAAATGTGGATCTTTGTGCAAATAAAAAAAGGTATCACAGACAGTACTCAATTGTTCTTATTGTTGTTATTGGTGATTGATATGGTGACTATAATTTCCAATGGTTGTTTTGTAACATGGGAAACTCCTTATCACATGTCATAGTCCTTCCCCATCTTCCCCCATTCCACCATTAGTGTATGATCCCTGTCTGAATTGTCTGCCCTGTTATATTAAAATCCCCCCCACCACAATCCGAGTTTCAATATTCCTCCAGCCTTCTCATAAAGCTTTCCCATAGCAAAGCAGACCCCCTTACATTTAGGTGAAAAACATCTTTAGCATACAGATTGTACACCAATAAAAGGTCAGCCTAGTGCTGTAGAGACTCAAAACCTTCCCTCTTACACCAGGTCTTTAGCCATGCATTCCATTCTCTAAGCTCCTCATGCCTTCCCTGTGAGCATGTCACAGGCAATATTCCAGAAAATATAACCTTGGAACTGCCTCCCTTCAACTTGCAGCCTAGTTCCTTAAACGGATTCTTAGGGATCCTCCATCTTCAATGTATTCTGTCACTGGTTCTAACATGGATCAAGACAGATGGGTCACGCCCAGCCCCTCCCAGTAATTTATCAACCCAGAGCACCAAACCTGTCAACAAGGAGACAGCTAACCATTCAGTCGAGGCAATCACAGTGACAAACTAGAAAATGCATTTCCTGGGGAAAATGCGTGGGAATGCTGAATAGCATCTCCCTATCTGCTAGCTGCCTGTCCCCTGAACACACTGTAAAAAACATCTCCTCACTATCTGCTAGCTGCCTGAGTGAGAGACAGTGTGAGAGAACCCTTCAAACAAGCCTTAATAAATCCACAACAGTACATGCTATGGAAACAGCGACTTCACCGTTAGAGACACACGGCCATTGTGAACGTATCAATATAAAATTTATGTTGATAAACTTAAAAATGTGGGCATGTCAGCGATTTAAAAAGAAGTTGGCTGTGCGTTTCGCTGGGAAATGTGAAGAATTTTATACATCAAAACTTCCCCATCGTATTGCCCCATCAAAATGGCCCCCGTCAAATCTGCCTCATCATATTGCCCCCATCAAAACTGCCCCCATCATTTTGCCCCATCAAAACGGCCCCATCAAAATTGCCCCTATCAAACTGTCCCCATCAAAATTGCCCCATCATATTGCCACAGTCATAACTGGACCATCAAAACTGCCCCATCATATTGCCACCATCAAAACTGCCCCCATCAAAATTGCCACTGTCAAAACTGCCACCATCAAATTTGCCCCATCATATTGCCACTATCAAAACTGCCCCATCAAAACTGCCCATCATATTGCCACCATCAAAACAACCCCCATCAAAACTGTCCCCATCATATTGCCCCATCAAAACTGCCCCATCATATTGCCACCATAAAAACTGCCTCATCATATTGCCACCATAAAAACTGCCCCATCATATTGCCACAGTCATAACTGGACCATCAAAACTGCCCCATCATATTGCCACCATCAAAACTGCCCCCATCAAAACTGCCCCCATCAAAATTGCCACTGTCAAAACTGCCACCATCAAAATTGCCCCCATCAAAATTGCCCCATCAAAATGCCCCCATAAAAATTGCCCCCATCATATTGCCACCATCAAAACTGCCCCATCATATTGCCACCATCAAAATGGGCCCCCATCAAAAAGGCCCCCATCAAAACGACCCCCATCAAACTGCCCCCATCAAATTTGCCCCATCATATTGCCACTATCAAAACTGCCCCATCAAAACTGCCCATCATATTGCCACCATCAAAACAACCCCCATCAAAACTGTCCCCATCATATTGCCCCATCAAAACTGCCCCATCATATTGCCACCATAAAAACTGCCTCATCATATTGCCACCATAAAAACTGCCCCATCATATTGCTCCCATCAAAACTGCCCCATCATATTGCCACCATCAAAACGGCCCCCATCAAAACGGCTCCATCAAAACTGCCCCATCAAAATTTCCCCCATCAAAACTGCCCCATCATATTGCCCCATCAAAACTGCCCCATCAAAACAGCCCATCATATTGCCACCATCAAAATGGCCCCCTTCAAACTGTCCCATCATATTGCCCCCATCAAAACTGCCCCATCATTGCCAACATCAAAACTGCCACCATCAAAACTGCCCCATCATATTGCCACCATCAAAACTGCCCCCATCAAAACTGCCCTTATCCAAACTGCCCCTTCATATTGCCCCCATCAAAACTGCCCCATCATATTGCCACCATCAAAACTGCCCCCGTCAAAACTGCCCCATCATATTGCCACCATCAAAACTGCTCCATAAAAATTGTCCCCATCAAAACTTCCCCATCATATTGCCACCATCAAAACTGCCCCATCAGAATTGCCCCATCAAAACTGCCCCATCATATTCCTCTATTATAAATCAGTACATGGTGTGTCTGTCCCCTCCTGGGGGCTCTGTAATCAGAGCTGAGATGCTCCAGCCGCTTCCCCCACCGCCCATCACTGTGTATAACAGACGCTTTGGCAGCCATGGCAACAAAAGCAGCACAGTACACTCTGTTTAATCACTAAAATTTCCTGAAATGACCACTAAACAAACCGCTTTTTCACAAAAACTGTAAAAGATATCAAACTGAAAAGATATAGCCAGATATCTGAATATTTTGTGAACATTTTAAAGTTTGTTTGGCGTCTGTAGGTGAAAGTATGAAGGAGCTGAAACTTTTGAAGACGATTTTAAGGATCTGAAGAATGCTCCCATTGACTTCAATGTTAAAAAAAGTGTTAAAAAGCTTAATATTTTAAAAAGTTTAAATAGTAGAAAAAAAGTTGAAGTACCATCATTAGATGAAAGAGCTGAAAATTTTAAAAGTTGAATGGTTTTAATAGCTGAAAGTATGCAGAAGTTACACAGAGCCAAAAAACGTACGGAATAATAAAATTGAAATTAAAAATAAATAAAAACGAATAACAGTGGGACTGCTGAAGCATTCCCACTAATTATTCTATGCGCCCTTCTAACTACAGATGAGCCAAACAACCCCCCGGTTCAATTTGCAGCAGAACATGCGAACAGGCAAAAAATTTGTGCAAACACCGTTAACGTCTATGGGACACGAACATGAAAAACTAAAAGTGCTAATTTTAAAGGCTTATATGCTTATATTGCCATAAAAAGTGTTTGGGGACCTGGTTACTGCCCCAGGGGACATGAATAAATGCATAAAAAGTTTTAAAAATGGCAGTTTTTTTCAGGAGCAGTGATTTTAATAATGCTTAAAGTGAAACAATAAAAATGAAATATTCCTTTAAATATTGTGCCTGGGGGGTCTCCTCAGTCTGCCTGTAAAGTAGCGCATCTTTCCCATGCTCATAACAATACCACAGCAAAATGACATTTCTAAAGGAAAAAATGTAATTTAAAACTGCTCGTGGCTGTAATGTAGGGACAGAGAGAGATGGGGGTCAGGGAGAGAGAGAGATGGGGGTCAGTGAGATAGAGGGGGAGGTAAGGGAGAGAGAGGGGAGGTCGGGGAGGGAGAGGGGAGGTCGGGGAGGGAGAGGGGGAGGTCAGGGAGAGAAAGAGACAGGGGGTCAGGGAGAGAGATGGGGGATGTCAGGGAGTAAGAGAGACAGATGGGGGTCAGGGAGAGAGAGGGGAAGGTCAAGGACAGAGAGACAGGGGGGTCAGGGAGAGAGAGGGGAGGTCAGGGAGAGACAGGGGAGTCAGGGAGAGAGAGGGGGAGGTCAGGGAGAGAAAAGGGAGGCAAGAGAGACAGAAAGGGGGGTCAGGGGGAGAGATGGGTAGGTTTGAGAGAGAGAGACATGGTGGTCAGAGAGAGAGAGGGGGCCAGGGAGAAAGAAACGGGGGGTCAGGGAGAGGGAGAGAGACGGGGAGGTCAGGGAGAGAAAGGGGAGGTAAGGGAGAGAGATACGGGGGGGTCAGGGAGAGAGATGGGTAGGTCAGGGAGAGAGAGACAGGGGTCAGGGAGAGAGAGGGGTGAGGTTAGAGAGAGAGAGAGACAGGGGGTCAGGGAGAGAGAGGGGGGGTCAGGAAAGGAGAGGGACAGGGGGGTCAGGGAGAGTAAGGGGAGAAGTCAGGGAGAGAGGGAGATAGGGGGTTCAAGGCGAGAGGGGGGGTCAGGGAAGGAGAGAGACAGGGGGTTAGGGAGAGGGAGGGGAGGTCAGGGAGAGAGAGGGGGGATCAGGGAGAGAGAGAGACAGGGGTCAGGGAGAGAGAGGGGAGGTCAGGGAGAGAGATAGGGGGGTCAGGGAGAGAGAGGGGGGTCAGGGAGAGAAAGAGAGACAGGGGGGTCTGGGAGTGAGTGGGGGAGGTCACAGAGAGAGAGAGGGGGAGGTCAGGGAGAGAGAGGGAAGGTAAGGGAGAGAGATACAGGGGGGTCAGGGAGAGAGATGGGTAGGTCAGGGAGAGAGAGACGGGGGTCAGGGAGAGAGAGGGGTGAGGTCAGAGAGAGAGAGAGAAACAGGGGGTCAGGGAGAGAGAGGGGGAGGTCAGGGAGAGAGGGACAGGGGGATCAGGGAGAGTAAGGGGGAGAAGTCAGGGAGAGAGGAAAATAGGGGGTTCAGGGAGAGAGGGGGGGTCAGGGAAGGAGAGAGACAGGGGGTTAGAGAGAGGGAGGGGAGGTCAGGGAGAGAGAGACACACACAGGGGTGGGAGAGAGGGGGGAGTCTGGGAGAGAGAGACAAGGGAATCAGTGAGAGAGGAGGGATGTCAGGGATTAAGAGAGACAGGGGGTCAGGGAGAGGGAGAGACAAGGGGGTCAGGGAGAGAGGTGGGGGGTCAGGGAGAGAGAGAATGATGGGGGTCAGGGAGAGAGAGGGGGAGGTCAGGGAATTAGAGAGATGGGGGGTCAGGGAGGGATAGGGGGAGGTCAGGGAGAGATAGAGATAGGAGGGGGTCAGGGAGATAGGAGGAGGTCAGGGAGAGAGAGACAGGGGGTGTCAGGGAAAGAGAGAGGGAGGTCAGAGAGAGAGAGGGTGAGGTCAGAGAGAGAGAGAGAGGGGGGAGGTCAGGAAGAGAGAGAGATGGGGCAGGGAGAGAGAGGGGGGGGTCAGGGAGAGAGAGAGATAGGGGGCAAGGAAGAGAAAGGAGGAGGTCAGGGAGAGAGAGGGGGAGGAAAGGGAGAGAGAGAGACAGAAGGGGTCAGGAAGAGAGAGGGGGGTCAGGGAGAGAGACAGGGAGGTTCAGAGAGAGAGAGAGGGGGAGGTCGGGGAGAGAGAGAAGGCAGTTAAGGTGAGAGAGAGAGGAAGGAGGTCAGGGAGAGAGATGGGGCAGAGAGAGAGAGGGGGGGAGGTCAGGGAGAGAGAGATGGGGGCAGAGAGAGAGAGGGGGAGGTCAGGGAAAGAGAGAGATGGGGTAGAGAGAGAGAGGGGGGGAGGTCAGGGAGAGAGGGACAGGGGGTGTCAGGGAAAGAGAAGGGGAGGTCAGGGAGAGAGAGAGAGACAGGGGGTGTCAGGGAAATAGAGAGGGAGGTCAGAGAGAGAGAGGGTGAGGTCAGAGAGAGTGAAAGACAGGGGGGTCAGAGAGAGAGAGAGAGAGGATTAGGGAGAGAGAGAGATGGGGGTAAGGGAGAGAGAGGGGAGGTCAGGGAGAGAGAGATAAAAACAAAGGGGGGATTTGGGACTTTGAATGAAGTGGTTGACTCATGTGGGTGAATGAAATACAGTTTATTAGAATAGGAGGTAAACAATCGCATGAAGATAGTATAATTCATATATAAAGTGAATCAATGGATAAATGCCATATTCTATATACAAAAAACGATCAATGGATAAATGCCATAATCTATATACAGTGCCTTGCAAAAGTATTCGGCCCCCTTGAACTTTTCAACCTTTTGCCACATTTCAGGCTTCAAACATAAAGATATAAAATTTAATTTTTTTGTGAAGAATCACCAACAAGTGGGACACAATTGTGAAGTGGAACGAAATCTATTGGATATTTTAAACTTTTTTAGCAAATAAAAAACTGAAAAGTGGTGCGTGCAAAATTATTCGGCCCCTTTACTTTCAGTGCAGAAAACTCACTCCAGAAGTTCAGCGAGGATCTCTGAATGATCCAATGTTGTCCTAAATGACTGATGGTGATAAATAGAATCCACCTGTGTGTAATCAAGTCTCTGTATAAATGCACCTGCTCTGTGATAGTCTCAGGGTTCTGTTGAAAGCGCAGAGAGCATCATGAAGACCAAGGAACACACCAGGCAAGTCCGTAATACTGTTGTGGAGAAGTTTAAAGCTGGATTTGGATACAAAAAGATTTCCCAAGCTTTAAACATCCCAAGGAGCACTGTGCAAGCGATCATTTTGAAATGGAAGGAGTATCAGACCACTGCAAATCTACCAAGACCTGGCTGTCCCTCTAAACTTTCAGCTCAGACAAGGAGAAGACTGATCAGAGATGCAGCCAAGAGGCCCATGATCACTCTGGATGAACTGCAAAGAACTACAGCTGAGGTGGGAGAGTCTGTCCATAGGACAACAATCAGTCGTACACTGCACAAATCTGGCCTTTATGGAAGAGTGGCAAGAAGAAAGCCATTTCTCAAAGATATCCATAAAAAGTCTCGTCTAAAGTTTGCCACAAGCCACCTGGGAGACACACCAAACATGTGGAAGAAGGTGCTCTGGTCCGATGAAACCAAAATCCAACTTTTTGGCCACAATGCAAAACAATTTGTTTGGCGTAAAAGCAACACAGCTCATCACACTCAACACACCATCCCCGCTGTCAAACATGGTGGTGGCAGCATCATGGTTTGGGCCTGCTTTTCTTCAGCAGGGACAGGGAAGATGGTTAAAATTGAGGGGAAGATGGATGCAGCCAAATACAGGACCATTCTGGATGAAAACCTGTTGGAGTCTGCAAAAGACCTGAAACTGGGACGGAGATTTATCTTCCAACAAGACAATGATCCCAAACATACAGCAAAATCTACAAAGGAATGGTTCAGAAATAAACGTATCCAGGTGTTAGAATGGCCAAGTCAAAGTCCAGACCTGAATCCAATCGAGAATCTGTGGAAAGAGCTGAAAACTGCTGTTCACAAATGCTCTCCATGCAACCTCACTGAGCTCGAGCTGTTTTGCAAGGAAGAATGGGCAAGAATTTCAGTCTCTCGATGTGCAAAACTGATAGAGACATACCCCAAACAACTTGCAGCTGTAATCGCAGCAAAAGGTGGCTCTACAAAGTATTAACGCAAGGGGGCCGAATAATTTTGCACGCCCCACTTTTCATTTTTTTATTAGTTAAAAAAGTTTCAAAAATCCAAAAGATTTCGTTCCACTTCTCAATTGTGTCTCACTTGTTGGTGATTCTTCACAAAAAATAAAAATTTTATATCTTTATGTTTGAAGCCTGAAATGTGGCAAAAGGTTGAAAAGTTCAAGGGGGCCGAATACTTTCGCAAGGCACTGTGCATGTTCATGATAGAATACCATCCAATTCATAGTGTATAACATAATCAGCACATGAAAAAAGTATATAACACATATTCCCATAAATAATTGGCAGTGATTGAATAGACCAATTGTAGTTAAAAATATTAAATCCAGATATATAGCATAATAAAACACACAGCTACATCCTCAAAGCCCGACGCGTTTCTGTGTATAAGAACACTTCCTCAGGGGCGGATGTTGTAGGGTATCTAAAAAACATGTACCATGAAGTATGTTAAAAAGGATTGTATAGTTGGAATATTGACACAAATTTGATGATAGCGTCAACCAAAATGCTTACATGCCACAAGTAACGACGGCGCATAGTTCATGCAGAGCTGAGGCCACGGAAGTGGTCCATCCCGGGAGCTGAGGTGGCCACCACATGACCAAGGGGGCGCACACATAAAGCCTCAAAGGACGCAACCCTCCCATCTCAAGGGCATGGCCAAGGGTGCAAAACTAAGGAAATAGATTTCTAGATGCATAAAAGAAAAGAGTTATTGGAGTGGGGGAGGAAAATATACCTGGGTGAAGGGTGAGGGATAGAGGAATGAAGCCAACCATACATGCAAGGGTGCAGAAGGAAGATAGTAGGTATAACCTGGAGGTGTAAAGTGAATACCATGGAATTGTGGGAACCACCAGAGGAAATGGGAGAAAGGAGAGGAGAGGAAGTGCTGGAAAGACAAACCGTGGGATCACAGGGGAGTGTACCTGGAAGGGAATGGTGAGAAGTGGAGGAGCTTCCCAAACGTGCAACATGCCGCTTGTGCGATAAGGAGGAGAGTGCGTAAAGGAGCCGAACATGTACCCCCCAGGGCGGGCGGGGCCGCCACCAATGTCACGCGCTCGACAAGCACTGGGGCGGATCAGCGTGTGCGGGGACACACGTCGCCCGAGGCGGGACGCCAAACCCGTGCTGTCAGCAGAAGGATTCAAACGGCTACACTGCGGCGCCAGGATTGACGTCACAGATGGAGCCATCGTGCGTGGCGTCGATGCGCTGTGGACGCCCGCCAACCCCCCGCCAACCAAGGATTGTGGAGGGGGGAGGGCGAGCGCACATGGTGCATCGCAGCTCCCGGAAATAGACAAAAACAGCGGCCAAGGACTGCAGAAACTGGGCTATACACCGGAACAAATGGCAATGTTTTTGTCTATTTCCGGGAGCTGCGATGCGCTCTGTGTGCTCGCCCTCCCCCCTCCACAATCCTTGGTTGGCGGGGGGTTGGCGGGCGTCCACAGCGCATCGACGCCATGCACGATGGCTCCATCTGTGACGTCAATCCTGGCGCCGCAGTGTAGCCGTTTGAATCCTTCTGCCGACAGCACGGGTTTGGCGTCCCGCCACGGGCGACGTGTGTCCCCGCACACGCCGATCCGCCCCAGTGCTTGTCGAGCGCGTGACGTTGGTGGCGGCCCCGCCCGCCCTGGTGGGTACATGTTCGGCTCCTTTACGCACTCTCCTCCTTATCGCACAAGCGGCATGTTGCACGTTTGGGAAGCTCCTCCACTTCTCACCATTCCCTTCCAGGTACACTCCCCTGTGATCCCACGGTTTGTCTTTCCAGCACTTCCTCTCCTCTCCTTTCTCCCATTTCCTCTGGTGGTTCCCACAATTCCATGGTATTCACTTTACACCTCCAGGTTATACCTACTATCTTCCTTCTGCACCCTTGCATGTATGGTTGGCTTCATTCCTCTATCCCTCACCCTTCACCCAGGTATACTTTCCTCCCCCACTCCAATAACTCTTTTCTTTTATGCATCTAGAAATCTATTTCCTTGGTTTTGCACCCTTGGACATGCCCTTGAGATGGGAGGGTTGCGTCCTTTGAGGCTTTATGTGTGCGCCCCCTTGGTCATGTGGCGGCCACCTCAGCTCCCGTGATGGACCACTTCCGTGGCCTCAGCTCTGCATGAACTATGCGCCGTCGTTACTTGTGGCATGTAAGCATTTTGGTTGACGCTGTCATCAAATTTGTGTCAATATTCCAACTATACAATCCTTTTTAACATACTTCATGGTACATGTTTTTTAGATACCCTACAACATCCGCCCCTGAGGAAGTGTTCTTATACACAGAAACTCGTCGGGCTTTGAGGATGTAGCTGTGTGTTTTATTATGCTATATATCTGGATTTAATATTTTTAACTACAATTTGTCTATTCAATCACTGCCAATTATTTATGGGAATATGTGTTATATACTTTTTTCATGTGCTGATTATGTTATACACTATGAATTGGATGGTATTCTATCATGAACATGTATATAGATTATGGCATTTATCCATTGATCGTTTTTTGTATATAGAATATGGCATTTATCCATTGATTCACTTTATATATGAATTATACTATCTTCATGCAATAGTTTACCTCCTATTCCAATAAACTGTATTTCATTCACCCACATGAGTCAACCACTTCATTCAAAGTCCCAAATCCCCCCTTTGTTTTTATTCAAGCCGGGATGGAGGCACTCTGGTGCCTCATTTAAAGCCCCAAATCCCCCATTTTTAGGGAGAGAGAGATAGGGGGGTCAGGAATAGAGGGGGGTCAGGGAGAGAGAGAGAGACAGGGGGTTCAGGGAGAGAGAGGGGGAGGTAAGGGAGAGAGAGGGGGGAGGTCAGGAAGAGAGAGAGATGGGGGCAGGGAGAGAGAGGGGGAGGTCAGGGAGAGAGAGATAGGGGGTCAGGAAGAGAAAGGGGGAGGTCAGGGAGAGAGAGGGGGAGGAAAGGGAGAGAGAGAGACAGAGGGGGTCAGGAAGAGAGAGGGGGTCAGGAAGAGAGAGAGACAGGGAGGTTCAGAGAGAGAGAGGGGGAGGTCGGGGAGAGAGAGAAGGCGGTTAAGGAGAGAGAGAGAGGGGGAGGTCAGGGAGAGAGAGAGATGGGGCAGAGAGAGAGAGGGGGAGGTCAGGGAGAGAGAGAGATGGGGGCAGAGAGAGAGAGGGGGAGGTCAGGGAAAGAGAGAGACAGGGGGGGTCAGGAAGAGAGAGGGAGGAGGTCAGGGTGAGAGAGAGACAGGGGGGTCAGTGAAAGTGCTCACTCACTTGGAACGCTTTCTGGCTCATTTAGCAGTTTTACTTTGTGGCTGTTGGCTTGGCTGCTTTATTCTTTCCTGCCCACCTCTTCTTCACAGACAGAACAGACTGGCAGGGGGAGGGGTGGCAGAAGGGATGTGTGTGAAGCTGCTCAGGGCAGACTGCAGGCATGCTGGAGGTGGAGTGGACGGAGCAGTGTGGGGAATGGATCCTCTCCACATAGCACCACTACACTTCCCGAGCCGTCACCTGCACACAGAGAGCTGAGGACAGATCAGCCATAGGAGGAGGGAGGGGGAGGAGAGGAGCAGGTGGATGGGTTTTCCGGGGGATGGCAACTAATTTCAACACTCCACCGGCTTGTCCCTTTTGCCGGATGCTTCTCCACCTCCTTTTTCCCAGGGTCCATGGCTTCGTCCTAGGCAGTGGAGTGGTAGCGCCAGCCCTGACCCTTAAATCTCTACTAGATGAGCTGCTCTCCCAGCTGTTAGGGGTATAAGTGACATCTAAGGCTGTCACTTCTGATGTTACCACCTCCACATCTTCGCCCAGCTTGACAAATTTGTTTGGGTGCTCAACTAGCCTTCATTCACCTGGTGGTGAGCAAATTTCAACATTGAGCAGAACGGACAACCTTGAAAGGAGTCTTCTGATCACTGAGCAAGTAGCTAATGGGGCTGATGTGGAGGGTAGAAGGATAAGAAAGTCAGAATGATCAGGTAGGAAGATGGCTTAAGAAAGGAGTGGTGAGCCCCTACCACTCCCTCTAACTACATTAACCCATATTCTTACCTGATCATCCTGACTTTCTGCCTCGATCCTCCACATCAGCCCCATTAACTACTTGCTCAGTGATCAGAAGACTCCTTTCAAAGTGGTCCATTCTGCTCAGTGTTGAAATTTGCTCCTCTAGATCTCGAATGTAGCTTCCAGAAAGGAAACATGCTCATATCTGTCACAGTAATATTCATTCTGGAGATGTTGCTCCAATATTGTATACATGTGACACACTGTGCACCGAGCAAAACCTTCAACCTTGCAATCAATCATTATCCCAGTTACATAATTAATATTACTTACAGGAAATGTAAGATGTTTTATTACAGGTTAGAAGACTCCTGTTGTCATGCACTTGGTCAAAATTTCATTGTGTTCAACAATTCCAAGGTGAGCAAGCTCACCATAAAATATTAAAAATAGAAAAATAGCCTATATATTGTGCAAAATTGCAAGCTGTTCTTTGAAAATTGTTAAAGAAAGAGAAAATATTGAAGCTTGCTGCAAGACCAAAAACTGTTAGAAAAAACATTTTTTTATTTTGGTTTAAAAATGAAAAAGAGATGAAAAACCACCCAACATGTAATGTAGTTGTTGCTACAACAGCAAAACCAGACAATTTAAAAAAAAAAAAAAACTGGTCCTGTCAGTAAATTTGCATAAAGAATTCCCTTTAATGTTAGCAGTTTCATAAAAAAAAGTTCATTTAAAATTTTTCTTATAACCTCCTATCCCTAAGGTATTATGGAATTTGGAATCCCACGCAGAATCAATGCAATTCTGCCCGCAGTTTCAAATTGCAGCACAATGTGCATTTGGGTGCCATTCTTCTTTGCTGCAAAATGCACTTTTAAAAATTCTGGTAAGTTTGTCACCCAAAAAGGAGCAGGAGCTTATTTTGGGTGACAAACATGCATAGGGCAGCCCACTGACATGGGAGTACTATTTTATTTGTTACCTGCCCTCGGTCCATAGTAAGCACACACTGCAAGGCAGCCAGCTACTAATAGTCAGTGGGTGTTACTGGGGGGAATATATGCAAATACATACACCTTCAGTGGTGACCAGCAGCGTAAGTTATGTGATGACGTTACTCTGTAGTCTCTGGAACTACAGAGGGGAGTATAAACAACAGTGGGAAAAGACAGGAAGTGCTTACTGTTGCAACTGTAAGTAAATAAATCATATATAATTCTGTAAATTATTTGGCTGGGATTGCTGACATGCTGACAATTTTTTCAATAGATGTAATACAGAACAGAATACTAGAGATATTTCACTGTTCTGTTATACAATTTATAATAAAATTTGGCCCTGTGTCCCCCTAGGGAGGTTATTTTTTAACTTACTGTCCTTGAGGCTTAATGGAACTTATAGCAAATTCCTAGTGAATGGAATTCCTATCTTAAGAAGCAGTCACAGGAACTTACTCTAGATAATTTATGATTTGGTTGTGTATGTGAAGCAGCATAATGGCGTATCTGCTTCTACTTATAACACATAGAGAGTTTTTTTAATGTGAGGAAGCAGCAAAACCTGCCAGTTTAAAAATTCCCTTCTTTTGTCTGTGATTAGTTTTAACAAAAATATTATGTCACTGAATGAGAGTACAGCAGCCCTTATTGCATGTCAATGTAGCTGTGTCTGATGATTGCATTGAGTGAAAGTTTCTTGTAGAAGTGTTCTCAGAAATCACAGCTGGAGTTTTGTCTGATGTCAGGACCCTCCTGGCTGTGAAAAAAATGCAGGCAAGCACTGAAGGCAGTAGCAAGTTGTACAGGAAAGCATGGGGATATCCTTCAAAGGTCCCCAAGAACTCTAATTGGTATTTGCTGCTAAAATGTTGAGGTTATTTGCATTGATTGGCAACCCAGCATACATCCTGGTTCTCTCATTTGTAGGTATCAACAAAAAAAATGAATATATATATATATATACTGTATATATATATATATATATATATATATATATATATATATATATATATATATATATATATATATATATATATATATTAAACAAGCAACATAGATGTGGAAGAATATAAAAAAAAAATCTGGATCTTTCTTTTTTTTTCTTTCTTACTTTATCAGTTGTCTTTTTTCTTTTTGCTCCCAGTAAATCAGATACACACAAAGATCACTTTCTTAATATCAGAAGAATTAAAATATGTAAGCCACTCCTTAGTAGTTCATTGTCATACCCAAACAACACCTGTTAAAGATAATCAGAATTAATTTACTTTTTTTTAATCTGTTTCAGCTGTCCTTTCAAACTATGAATCAAAACTATTGGAGTAAATCCCATTATATTTTTGGCAGGCAGTGATTTGGATAAGCCTAAGTGTTCCAGAATCAGAAATAGAAGCAAGTCATATACACTGTTTTGGTTTGTGAATTTTCTATTAAACACAATGGACCTTGTTATAATTTTTATTCATTATACATGTGTAATATTCGATTCATGCTTCTTTTTATGTCTGCGCAGTATAGGCAGACTGAAACAATCAAGCATTTGTTTTCGTGTAGATGAAGATCGCTCGACTTGACTGTCATTTTTGTTGGACACATTAATTTAATTGTGGTCAAGGTGCGATAGTTCTGACAAACACTTTATTTTTTACTGATTGGTTTTGCTAATCTCAAACGTTACTTTTTTTTTTTTGGAAGCTAGGCTGATTTCACCAAACCAGTAGAAAAAAATTACAATAGAAAGCACTATTTCTACTACACTACTTATAGAAAGCCAGTTAAGTGCAAACATTACTGTTTGACTGGCTTTACTTGCATAACTGCAAACTTTCCAAAATCTGTGAGCTTGTGATTGAGGTGCCTTGTTATAAGAGTGCTCCTAGGCAGGGAAGAGACTGTGGGGGTCATTTACTATAGCGCCGCGGTGCTAATTGCCACGAATTAGCGCCAATTAGCACTTATCACGCTAATTAGCACTAAAACAGTATTCACTATAGCTGCTAAAACCTGGAGTAGTGCACATTGAAATAATGTTTAGAGCATGATATAATTGCTTAAATGGTACTGAAATATGCAGTATATTGTTTAAAGATAATCTGCTTTTAAACTGTGTGAAAAAGTGATTTCTACACTGAAGTATCTTTAAAAGTCTATGAAGAGATAAATACCCCATTTTTGTACAACTAGGTGCCAGCACAACTGAGCATGCTCAGACATGCAAACTACTCTCATTTTAACTCGCATGGCTTTTTTACAGGGCGCTATAGTAAATACCAAAATTAGCGCTGGACTAAAATGCGTTTTTGAGAGTGAAAATCAGTGCTATGTAGTCCAATGCAAGTTTCAGCCATTGAATCTAAAGGTACAATTATAACTTCCCCAAATCAATACTTTTAATGTTGAGATGAAATGTATCTTTCTCTGAAATACATTTTCCTTGCAACATTGTTGCTTCTACATCAACTATTTTGTTTTTAAGAATGCTAGAATGTGGAATGTTTTGATGTTTTGGTTAAATATATTTTTCTCTGTCACTTTCACTTGTTGCTCTCCATCTCACAAAAAACTTTACCCAAACTCACACAGGTGTCTACACAATCCAAAAACAATACCATCGCTGATGCAAATTTGAAATGAGTCAAAATTTTGTGTTTTTTTTATTATTTCCAAATAATCATAATTTGAGCCTAAAAAATGTGATATATGTATCAATACCAGAAATCAGAATGAAATTCCCAAAAGCTAGAGGGGAAAATCCTTATTCTACAATCACCCACCAAGAACCACCACATATCACAGAATAAATCAAGAAGAATAACTCTTGAGTAATGTAATTCCACCAGCTATATGTCCAAAGAAATGCAGTATATGTGTATTTATGTGTAGGAGGGTTCCACGTGTGGCAGCTCTGTGGCTTAGGGGTTTGGACTTATGCCTAGCATCTCTGAGGGGCTGGGTTCAAATTCCAAACATGCTGCTTTATGTAGAGAAGTTGTCTCTTCTCCCTATGTTGTTAAACATAACGCCTGACTCAGGTCCTAAAACGATGTTTAAATGTAATATTTATGTGTAGGAGGGTTCCACCACCATTGTAATTCTTGCCAGATACAATATCTAGCCAAAAGTAATGGGATGCCTGCCTTTACACACACATGAACTTTAATGGCAGCCCAGTCTTAGTCCATAGGGTTAAAATTTGAATTTGCCCACCATTTGCAGCTATAACAGCTTCTGAGAAGGCTGTGAAGGCTGTCCACAAGGTTTCGTGTATCTATGGGAATGTTTGACCATTCTTCCAGAAGTGCATTTTTGAGGCCAGACACTGATGTTGGATGAGAAGGCCTGGCGCGCTGTCTCTGCTGTAATTCAGCCAAAAGGTGTTCTCTCGGGTTGAGGTCAGGACTCCGTGCAGGCCAGTCAAGTTCCTCCACCCCAAACTCCTTCATCCATGTCTTTATGGACCTTTCTTTGGGTCGCTGGTTCAATTCCCCAACATGCTAATGCTTGTGTTGAAGTTTATATTTTCTCCCTGTGTATGTTTCTCACCAAAAACCAAAGAAATGCTGGTATTTTATTTGTCTCCTGTCAAAATAGTCTCTAATGTAAGAAAGTTAGTTTTGGACTTTGGTAATGTTTGTTAGCACTAATCATGCCCAGGGACTTGGACATTTAAAATTGTAGGGTTTACACTGCACATGTGCATATGCTTAGAAAACTGTTGCTTTGTTTATGTGTATGAAAATTGACTTTGATCTTTGGCCTATAGTTGGAGATTTGATGCACATAGCCAAGGGCTAACACAGTTGCAAATAGTATTATGTGTTCCTGCTCATCAGGTGCAATCACTTTAGAAATACATGAAGAGACAGATTGAAAGATACTGGTGGGCGTGTACTTCTATTGGATGTGTGTCAGTGTGCTAACAATGTGACCTAGCTTATATAAAAGGCTGCAGTGGGGAGGTGTTTGTTTTTTGTTGTGATTTGTGGGGGGGAGAAGGAATGATATTGTGCATAATGACAAACGCTCAACTAGAGCTGTTTGTTGAAATTCTTGTGCATTTTTTTCCATCAAAAGTGGGTTTATATGGCCATGCTGTGTGTGTATTACTGTCTGACCATGCATTTATGGTTTGGGAACATCTACTGGCCCTCTACTCTTTGATCTCATTGCTTAATCATGTAAACAGGGACCTCACCAATTAACCTACTAGCATGTCTTTGGAGTGTGGGAGGAAATGCACACAGGCACAGGGCAGAACATGCAAACTCCAGGCAGGTAGTGTTGTGGTTGGGATTCAAACCAGTGACCCTTTTTACTGCTAGGTGAGAGGGCTACCTACTACTCCACTGTGCCGCCGCAATTTCCAAATGTAGTTTCTGTACTACTTTTGGCGATTTCAGGGTGTGATTTTTTTATTGACATCTGTGCAGAAACCTGAAACCATGTCTCTGAAATTTTCCCGTTCACACTAACATGCGGGAATGAAATTGTGTGAGTTCAGCTGAACTTGCACGATGTCCTCCCGCTGTCAGTGTGAACCAGGGCTCAAACTAGTCCTTTGTCTTTGTAATTCAACTGCTGCAATCCCAGAGACACCATTTCTTATCAAACTCCCTTAAATTTGTCTTAAAATATAGTTATATGTAGAAATACAGATTCGCATATCTGCAAATAAACAAAAATAAATTGTAATCGTTGTTGCGATCAAATATTTGCAGCTGCAATCAAAAGAGCGTGGTTTCGCCTTCTGACCCGGAAATGAGTCATTGTAATCACCTGGAAGTTCCTGTGCTTGTCAGGATCTCCATCTAGGTGGACATGGCGAGGTCCCTCTTTAGCAAAGAGGAGGTGCCAGGTAAGTGTAGGATATGTACTTGTGCTTACTTAATGTGGGGGTGGATGTGGTAGCTACTGTAGATTTGGTATGGGTGGGTTTCATTGAATTGTTTATTTGGCATCACCACACATTTGCTTCCGGGCCCATGTGCACACATCACTTTCTGCATTTGTTCTGCTGATGTAAATCAGTAAGGACTATGTAAATAAAATTAAAGCTCTTTTATTTAAAAAAAAAAAATATATATATATATATATATATATATATATATATATATAATTTTTTTTTTTACCAATAATTTTCCTTTAGATTGGCTTTGGAAATTTACAAATGCAGCCATTTAGAAATTAGATAAAAGGGAAACCGTTTTTGAAAGATAAAAAGTGCATTTTATATATAACTATATAGATCAGAACAAAATGAGGGACAAATGAGGAGGAAAGAGGGACCGAGGGACTTTGTTCCAAATCAGGGAAAATTGAGTACTGTCCGTGATACTTTTTTTATTTGCACTAACATACAATTTTTCAGGACAAGCTTTCGGGGTATGTCCCCTTCTTCAAGGTCCAAGCAGTACTGACTCACAAATTTTTAAGCAGAATGTTAAAGGAGAAAAAAAAAAAGAGAAAACCAAACACATACAAATCAATGGTAATAAAGATAGCAGCAGAGTTAGTGAGATAGATAAGACAGAGGGAGAGCTAGGGGGGAATGGGGGGGGGGGAATGCTAGTCACAGAGCGGTCGTAAAACTTTAGCATAATGTGTAAGGAAACCAATATCTAAATTCAGGCCATTATTCTTCGTGTCAAAAAGAAGTATCATTCTTAGTTCAAACGTTTTCCTTTCCTGGATAGTTCTGAAATTCCCTTTAAGAACTAAGACATTGAGGTCTTCTATAGTGTGGTCCGATTGTGAGAAATGATGTCCCACAGGTGTGCATAAACTGTCTTCTTTATGTTCTTTGATGGTATGTCTGTGCAAATTCATCCTCGCTTGCAACTTCTGTCCTGTTTCACCAACATAAGATCCTTTGCTGCACCTTTTGCATTGGATGAGGTACACAACATTACTTGAGGTACAGCTGTAAGATCCCATGATATTGAAGGTCCCATTTGTGTGTGTAACACTTTTGGATAGATTTATCTGGTTGCATAGTTTGCAGCGTTTTTTATTGCAGGGTTTGCTTCCATTATTTGTGACTTCATGATCAGAGTGAAGTTTCCTGCTGATTAGTTTGTGTCTGAGGTTGGGTGGTTGTCTGAAAGCCAATAATGGGGGTTGTTGGAATATTCCTTTCAGAGTTTCATCCTCTGTTATAATGGGTTGTAAATCTTTGATTATCTTTTTGATCCCTTCAAGTGCTGGGTTGTATGTGGTGACTAGAGGTACTCGGTTATTTGTTTTTTTCTCTGTGTATTGGAGGAGATTTTCTCTTCGGGTTTTCAAGGCTGTGTTAATGCTGTTGTTGATGGTTTTGTCTTTGTAACCTTTCTTATGGAAGGAGTCTGCCAGTGTTCTGAGATGTTTATCTCTGTCTTCTGGGTCTGAACAAATTCGGTGGTATCTGATGGCCTGGCTGTGTATGATGGCCCGTTTGGTGTGTTGTGGGTGAAAACTGGAACTATGAAGATAGCTGCATCGGTCAGTCGGTTTTCTGTATATCGACGTGTGTAGCTTGTCATCCCTGATGTATACTGTAGTGTCCAGGAAGTTGACATGTGTGTTCGAATAGTCCATTTTTAGTTTGATAGATGGGTGAAAAGTGTTGATCAATGAGAAGAATTGGTTTAGATTGTCTTCACCTTCCGTCCATATCATGAATATATCATCAATAATATGATATGGACGGAAGGTGAAGACAATCTAAACCAATTCTTCTCATTGATCAACACTTTTCACCCATCTATCAAACTAAAAATGGACTATTCGAACACACATGTCAACTTCCTGGACACTACAGTATACATCAGGGATGACAAGCTACACACGTCGATATACAGAAAACCGACTGACCGATGCAGCTATCTTCATAGTTCCAGTTTTCACCCACAACACACCAAACGGGCCATCATACACAGCCAGGCCATCAGATACCACCGAATTTGTTCAGACCCAGAAGACAGAGATAAACATCTCAGAACACTGGCAGACTCCTTCCATAAGAAAGGTTACAAAGACAAAACCATCAACAACAGCATTAACACAGCCTTGAAAACCCGAAGAGAAAATCTCCTCCAATACACAGAGAAAAAAACAAATAACCGAGTACCTCTAGTCACCACATACAACCCAGCACTTGAAGGGATCAAAAAGATAATCAAAGATTTACAACCCATTATAACAGAGGATGAAACTCTGAAAGGAATATTCCAACAACCCCCATTATTGGCTTTCAGACAACCACCCAACCTCAGACACAAACTAATCAGCAGGAAACTTCACTCTGATCATGAAGTCACAAATAATGGAAGCAAACCCTGCAATAAAAACGCTGCAAACTATGCAACCAGATAAATCTATCCAAAAGTGTTACACACACAAATGGGACCTTCAATATCATGGGATCTTACAGCTGTACCTCAAGTAATGTTGTGTACCTCATCCAATGCAAAAGGTGCAGCAAAGGATCTTATGTTGGTGAAACAGGACAGAAGTTGCAAGCGAGGATGAATTTGCACAGACATACCATCAAAGAACATAAAGAAGACAGTTTATGCACACCTGTGGACATCATTTCTCACAATCGGACCACACTATAGAAGACCTCAATGTCTTAGTTCTTAAAGGGAATTTCAGAACTATCCAGGAAAGGAAAACGTTTGAACTAAGAATGATACTTCTTTTGACACGAAGAATAATGGCCTGAATTTAGATATTGGTTTCCTTACACATTATGCTAAAGTTTTACGACCGCTCTGTGACTAGCATCCCCCCCCCCCATTCCCCCTAGCTCTCCCTCTGTCTTATCTATCTCACTAACTCTGCTGCTATCTTTATTACCATTGATTTGTATGTGTTTGGTTTTCTCTTTTTTTTTTTCTCCTTTAACATTCTGCTTAAAAATTTGTGAGTCAGTACTGCTTGGACCTTGAAGAAGGGGACATACCCCGAAAGCTTGTCCTGAAAAATTGTATGTTAGTGCAAATAAAAAAAGTATCACGGACAGTACTCAATTTTCTCTGTCACAATTGCACTAATACGGCTACAATCAAATCAAGTTCCAAATCAGGGAAAGTTGAGACCTATGTGATTCCACTAGAAATCTGTGCAGGAAAGTGAACTGATGTCTCTAAAATTACTCACAAAGTCGCGCTGAGGCCCCTTTCACACTTGTGTGACTTTTCCTGCAACTTTGGTCATCTTGTCCCATGACAAGTCGTACCCTATGATTTTCAATGAGTATCATTCATATTTGTGCGACTTCAAGACGCACTGAATTCAAAGTAGTCCCTGTACTACTTTGGTCTGACTTTGATGCGAGTTGAGGTCCATAGACCTCAAGTTTACACAGGCATTCCCTGAAATCGCAGCAAAATTGCAGCCGCAAAAGCACTGGAAAATCGTAGCGAAATTGCGCAGCTTTCCTTGTGACTCCTGCATCCATAGATCTCAAGATTACACAGACATTGCTTAAAGTCGCATCAAAATTGTGGCAAAAAAGCACTGCAAAATTGCGCGCCTTTCAGGTCGCACAAGTGTGAAAGGGGCCTAAGTCACTGTGCTGAGTATTATTATACCTAGAATATAAGTAGTCCCACCTTCAAACACTAGTAAGCGTATGTTCTCAAAATAATTGTGCTCAAATGGCTGAAAATCACACAGATGGTATCACCTACTGAAAGCCTGCATTGTACTCAGCAGTATATGCTGAAAAGAGGTGAACGCCTATTAGCCAATGCCACATCAGCATGAGCATGGTTGTTACTATAATATTAATGCCTGAAATGCAAAACATTATTGTATAGAATCAAATATTAGTAAATTTATTTTCTATGTAGGTTTGTGCTCAGCTCTGTAGCATAGTAGAATGCCCTGCTACCTTCAAAATTTCAAGCCATGAATTCAAATCCATGAGCTCAAATCCCTGACGCTATCACCTCCTGACAGTGTGCATTGTACTCAGCAGCATAATTAGCCAATGCGCATCAGTTTCTTTTATTTCATAATTTTAACTCTCCAAATGCACGGATTGTATGTACTTCAATTCAATAATATTATGGTGTGGAGTTCCAAAAATCAAGAAAGAAAATGACCCTTTGGGTCTGGTATGGACTTTAAGGGGAAATCCACACCAACATTTTAAAAATAAATTGATGTATTAGCCAAAATTTTAGCCCTACGTCTCAACCCTATAATTGGGGGATTGATCCATAAGGACCAAGTAGGTTTCATACCTAAACGACAGGCAAGTGACAACATTCGCCGTGTAATTCTCCTCCAACACCTAGCCCGTTCCCGTAAAATCCCGATGCATCTCCTTTCCTTAGACATCCGGAAAGCTTCCGACACTGTCTCCTGGCCTTACTTATTTTATATTCTCCAACGTTGGGGCTTCGGCCCACATTTTCTGGGATGGGTCAATGCACTGTACAATCAACCACAAGCATATGTGCATTACTCAGGCTTCCGCTCAGACCCCTTTCCCATTTTACGAGGAACTAGGCAAGGTTGTCCCCTATCCCCCATTTTGTTTGCACTCGTGATCGAACCTTTAGCTGCCCTGATAAGGAGTAACCCTGATATTCGGGGCTTGGAGATTGCTTCTACCTCACATAAACTTTGCCTTTTTGCCGATGATGCTCTTATGTTCATCACATCTCCCCATACTACCATCCCGATCCTTTTGCACACTCTAGATAGATTTGCCAGGGTCTCGGGGCTCGAAATCAACCAAACTAAATCGAGGGCTCTCAATGTGTCTTTGCCGCAAGCTGATTTAGAAATGATACGCCAAAATTTTCCTTTTCAATGGTCTACCACATCTATTCCCTATTTAGGGATTAAGCTGACAAGTGACCCATCCCACTTGTTCCAATCCAATTACCTCCCAATGCTAACTCAACTAACTTCCCTTCTTAACCTTTGGTTGCCCCTATGTATCTCCTGGCTCGGTCGCATTGCGGCTGTTAAGATGTCTTTGCTTCCAAAGTTATTATACCTATACAGAGTCCTCCCTGTCACAGTCCCTTCATATTATCATAGGATCATACAAAGTAAAGTTTTTAAATTTATCTGGGGATCTAAAAGACCCAGAGTGGCTAGATCCGTCCTTCTTCGTAACAAGTCTAATGGAGGCCTTGGCATCCCAAACTTTCAACACTATTACCAGGCTGCAAGGCTGGCCCAGACGGCTCTCTACCACTTGAAACTCGAAATACCACTCTGGGTTAGCCTTGAAGCTATTGACTCATTTCCGCTTACTATAACTAATCTGCTATGGCTTTCCCCAGCATCCCGAGGCCCCATATCTAACCCAATCACACAACACACTCTCAGACTCTGGGATAAACTGAAAACACCCTTCAAACTGATTTCCCCGCACTCCCCCCTCTTGTCATTTCTAGGTCACCCACAATTCTACCCAGCCTATACTGAACCAGTATCATTTCAGTTCTGGGAGCGTGCGGGCCTGACTCGCATATGCGATATAGTCAATACTGACGCTATTAAATCATTTGCCAGTATCCAAGCACAAACACAGCTCCCCAGTAGAGAATGCTTCCGTTATCTCCAAATTGCGCACTTTACTCAATCAACAATAAAATCTCTCACTGGATTGGATACTATGACAGAGTACGAGGCTATGTGTGACTCGGACCCGCACGCTCCAGGTGCTATCTCCCGTCTCTACGCCCATCTCACTACACCACCCTCGCGCCTTCCCGCGTATGCACAGAAATGGTCAAATGATCTAGACATTAATATTGAAGCGGAGGATTGGGTGACTATCTGGACCAACACAAAAAATGCTTCCCAAAACGTGATTGCCTCAGAGGCAAATTACAAGGTGTTGATGCGGTGGTATCTAGTCCCGGCTAGAATTGCTAAATTCTTGCCTGAATTTTCCCCAAACTGTTTCAGGGGATGTAGTGACAGAGGCACTCACCTACACATCTGGTGGACATGTCCACTGGCGCAACGCTTCTGGGAAACTATATTCCAAATGGCGTGCACCCTTCACCAAGTCACCCTAAAACCCAGCCCAACGATAGCCCTGCTCAATTTAATTCCCCAGGACTATACAAGAGCACAGCTCCGCCTCCTTCTCCAGCTATTCACCGCAGCTAAGCAAACAATCGCTAAGGCTTGGAAAACACCCACGCTCAGTATAACCGAAGCTAAAAATCGGGTCACACAAGCAATGGTTCATAGCAAGATCGAGGCGAAAATCCTGGATAAGGTCCCCCATCATGTCAGAATCTGGCAACCATGGATGGACCACTTCCTGCCAGCTGGTATTGATGAACATTTGTTAGGACTCTGAATATATTCGGTCCTAAACCTGAGACAATGATGCCACACCTCTGCCCGTGCGACCCGGCCAACCCATACCCCCCCTTGCTTCTCTTTTTTATATCTATTTTTTCTCTTTCCTTCCCCCCCCTTTTTTCTCTTCTCTTTTTCTCCCTTCTTCTACCATTAATACCTATTGGTATTGTACTCGGTCTTGTACAATGGTCCTGGTGGCTCCCACGTCTGTTTTCTAGGGAGTAACTCGGAACCTTTACATTTAATACTTATTTGGGGGACCCGGTTCCCTCTAAAACCTCTAGTTATTCAATCTTATCCGTTTATACTTGCGATTTGACTGAGTATTCACTTGTTGGTATAATCCTTTATATGCCATTTTGTTAATGATATAATCTATGTCACTGAAAAGCACTGTCTTATGCTACCTGGCTATCTTTATTGTAATGTATGGAACAGTTGCTTGTCAATTACCAATAAAATATTTGAAAGTAAAAAATAAATTGATGTGGGGCCCCCCAAAAACTATATAAGACCCTTATCTGAGCATGCAGACTGGAGGTCAGGATAGGGGGGATGAGCGAGCACCCCCCTCCTGAACCGTACCAGGCCACATGCCCTCAACATGGGGTGGGTGCTTTGGGGTCCCCTCGTAGCACCTTGTCCCCATGTTGATGGGGACAAGGGCCTCTTCCCGACAACCCTGGCCAGTGGTTGTCCGGGTCTGTGGGTGGGGGGCTTATCAGAATCTGGAAACACCCTTTCAGGAGCCACCTTCTCCTGCCACTGTCTCTCCCACCGTCATCTTCTCCCCGAGCTATTTCTCCTGCTTCCATCTCTCCTGCCATTGCCGTCTTCTCCAGCTGCTGTGTTCTTCCACGCTGCTGGTTACCCGCTAATAAAAAATAAAGCCTCTCTTCTTCTGTGGCGGTCTTCCTCAGCTGTGTTGTAACCCGCTGTGGGGCGTCACTTACATCTCCAGGTGATGTCATCGGTTGGCCACAGAAGACTGCTACAGGAGAAGAGCTGCAGGTAACCAGCTGCGCAGACGAACACAGCAGTGGGAGAAGATGGCAGCGGCAGAAGAGACGGCTCGGGGAGAAGTCAGTTTATGACAGAAACATCAATCTTTTCTATGTATGATTGTGCTCAGCCCAATAGGTTAGTGGGCAGTGCTTCTACTTTATGACTTTCTACTTTCGACTTATGGGTTCAAATCCCACAGAGGGATACTAAAAGATTGCATTGGTGAAAAAATGGCAAATGACAATTAGCCAAAGTGGCATTTGCTGAAAATAAGCGAATGCCTATTAGCCTATGCACTTTAGTGTGGCTGATTCTATTATATTAACTCTTCAAATACATGGAATGGTATGTAAGTAAAGTATTCAATAATATTATGGTGTGGAATTCCAAACATCACCCACTAGTTAATGGGCAGTTTACATTTCTTTGTTTATTTTAATGTGCACTGGAAAAATTAACAAAGCTGATGGATGGTAGGTCGGCTTGGATTCAAACTCATACCTTGACTGCTGTGGAGATATCTGAGCAGACCACAAAGCCATTGTGCTAAGTACGTTAAGACCTGCATAATAGTGTAGTATGATTAAAGAATGATCATAAATAATTATCGCTTTATAGTCACCTAAATAAATGGAAAAAAAAAAAACACGAAAAAAAAACAACATACAACAAATAGGTAACCTAAATGTTCAATCAATACATGTAACTTTACAGAATAGCAGACATTACTCTGTAATAATCATTCATAACTGCATTTGTTAGCAAAAGAAGGAAAAAAAACTAGGAATACTAATTACAATATACATCAATAGATGCACACGAGGTAGAGCACATTTCACATAAAAATGTTTCTTTCACATACATGGATCATGGTTGCAGTGTAGTGCTATATAATAACTTGGTAGAAATTGGCATTTGCATATCCGAGGAATCGCTAATTAGCACTAATTCAAATTTCCTAACGTATGTTCGCCGCTAATAGCGCCCTGTCTCATTCGCAGGTTTGCCTGTTGAAATCTTATTTGCCTAAAATGGGCGCTATTACATGTAATAGCACCCAGTACTTCCCTGCGCTATAGTAAATGACCCCCATTATCTACTCACTGAACACAGTTACAGCCACCTTACTGGGAAGCACAGGATATCCACTTGCAGCTGAGAAAAGGATGACAGTAACAGGACAGATGAAGTAGGAGAGAGCACAACCCACTCCTCCACTGGTCTCTCTTCTCCTCCCCAGTGCCACTTCACTGCTCCGTGCTCCTAGCTGACAGGAGTAATGGCATTGCTATCACTGTGTCTGCCAGCCTGAAAGAGCACAGCCATTGTTAACTGCTGATGCTGGAGTCTCATGGCAGGATCTGGAGAGTTCCCAGGCATGTTCATTTGTCATCTCCAGGGTTTGCAATATTGACAGCTATGCCATTGCTGCTGCACAAGAACTCAGCATGGTGGACCCAGTCCATTATAGTATGTAGTCTTAAGAAAATTTTTAACCCTTTCCCACTCTATGAAAAATAAAAAATAAAAAGTTTTGCCTCATTATACACTCCAAATCCATTGGTGCTAGTAAACTTATAAAAATATTTATTTTTTGCTGGAAGTACAATTAATGTCTTCTTCATGACAGTCTAAAGAAGTACCAATTCAGTTACTACATAATACTTGTACAGTAAACAAAAAATACAGTGTGTACTTTACCTCCCCTGAATGAACCAAATCCTACTCTGACTTCCTGACAGGCTTAACAGGTATGTGCAGGACATTGCAGAGGAACTAAATGAAAGCTGTAAGTTCAGATGTAAATATAATTAAGTGTACATATTTTTTTTTCTAATGGGAAGCCATATGACATAAGCAAATCAGGCAGGTGTGCTTGCAGAAATAATGTACTGCAAGTGGTACTCTATGAGCCCCACTTGTAAGAGATTTTGGTTAGGCAGCTTTAAAATAAGGTGACATGCACATGTAGGGAAATAATGCATACTAAACACTTTTTGGTATATGAGCCCTCTGGCTTAGATTGAGGCTTTGATCAACATACAGCAATTGAACTACAAACTGAAAGAACATAGTATAGGTTTAATTAACATCTCCTATGGGTATGTGTCAATGTGATGTAGTGCAGTGGACACAAAGTCAACCTCCTGGAACTTGCTCTCTCTTAAAGTCAACATTGCCTGTAATGTGTTTTGTTTAATGACTGGTTATCATATGCCAAATACAGCCACAATCCTGTATTTATAACCAGCCTTGAGTTTGTAAGAACCAGACCAACAGGACTGGCTCAGTAACTTTTTTGATTTTACAATTACTATGTAAAATTATTTACATACAAACAGAATATTAAATACAACTATTGGTAACCATATTTAACAAACCAGTAGGCTGGCAATAGTGAGTTGAAATGCTGCATCTGCCAATACATCTAAATATTCACATACTATATTTAGTCTGTATGTCAAAGGTGCTATGAGGAGGTCATGAGATGCAATGCTGGCATTTTATCCCTTCTGTCCTTGACAAGTAGAGGGTTGGCATAATGAGCAATTCCAATATTCAAATAACTTGTCATCGATCAGGCATAATACAAAGTGCCAGCCCTTCTTTAGCAATGCAGTGACCTCTGAAAATATATAACACTCATTTAGAGACCACTATTGATGACCTCAGACAAAACAGTGTAAGTAACCATTTGATGCCATTTTACAGTGCCTGACTTTGCTGAGTTAGAACTGGCTTTTATATTGATGTTAAAGAACTTTTATGTCAGTAGCTGTAAACTTTTATGGCCTGTTGCCAAATGAGAGACATTGTAAATACGTAAAGGTAAAGCTAACTGCAGAATAACAAAACAGTATAATTGGCTGAAGCATTATATAAATCTATATTATAGAAATATATAGGGGTTAATTTACTAAAAGAATAGGGATTGTTCACTTACCAAAATTAATGTTCACTTTTGAAAATGTATGCTCATTTAGCTTAGTGAATAAGGCAACGGTTTGTTTACCTCAATTATCCAATCACAATCAAATGCTTTTGAAAACTTCCTTCTTATACGATTGGGTATTTAAAGTGGAATCGACTTCACCTTATGTACTATGATAAGTGAACATTCACTTTGCAAAGTGAACATATACTTCCAAATTTGCTTTGCTAATTGCTCAGTTTCTATAATAAATAAACACCATGGCCTCTGAAGAACGGGAATTGTCCTGGGTGCAAAATCTTTGACTGCTCTGCTCATCCTGCTAAGTCATAATTCAGGGTTTAACATATTTTGTGAGATTTAAAGTAATCCTGTACCCAGACTATGCACATCAAGGTATTTACATATCATAAACTAGTCATATAATCACTTTTACCAACTCAATACCACTGTATTGTAAAAATAAAGGGGGTGGGGTTGACATGTGTTTCTAGAGTTTCATTTATAAATGGCACTTCAGAAAACATGCTTAGGTGGTCAGTGTGCCCATAAGTGGCTGTGATCTGAGTTGCCATTTCACAGTTCGGTTTACAGTCACAGTGTACAAAGCCAGTAACAGTGACCGATCCTCACTTGTGAATAGGCTGAATGTTTGTAAACACAGCAGATAGTAGGATTGGCAAATCAAAGATGGGGGGGTGGTGATTAAAGTGCCACTGCCCCCAATGTTTGTGGGAGTGACTCTCAGTGCAATGATGTGTGGGAGTTGAAGCATTATAAGCCAGTCTATCGATGAAGAAAAAAGAGCGGAGTGGTGTGGAGTTTTAAACCCTACTGTAATGCCCTTTCAGTGCCACAGTCCATTTTAATCTTTATTATTTTATTTATTTGTCCCTCCCTATCTGCCATGTTCATCTTTAATCTGGATTGCTAGAAAAATAAAAATTGGTATGATGAGTGACTCAAGTTTAAAAGTTTAGTTAAGGTAATATTAAATCTTATTTTGCCCTATAGTCATTGGGAGAGTGATTACAAATAGTTTTCAATTAATTAATGTATCTTTTTCTTAAAACTATTTTATGGAAAAGCATAAAAATATGTTGACTGTTTGCATTTGTTTTCTGTTCCTCTAAAAAAATGCTTATATTGTTTACTGCTGTATATACACAATAGTCATAGGGATATGTTGTTGTCATGAGGGCTTCACAGTGGTGTAGTGGATAGCACTTTCACCTAGCAGTAAGAAGGGTCACTGGTTGGAATCCCAACCACGACACTACCTGCCTGCAGTTTGCATGTTCTCCCTGCCTGCGTGGGTTTCCTCCCACACAAAGACATGCTGTTAGGCCAATTGGATCCTGTCTAAATTGTCTCTAGTATGTATGAATGTGAGTTAGGGACCTTAGATTGTAAGCTCCTTGAACGTAGGGACTGATGTGAATGTACAATGTATATGTAAAGCGCTGCACTATATAAGTACCTGGAATAAATAAATAAATAATGAGGTGATTGCATGTCATTGAGTCTGTGTTCAGGACATCAGTTGGCCTTATTCTAGCCCTGAGATAAATTTCTCATATTGTGCAAAAACGTTATGCAATACATTAATTTTATTGACTACCAACTTCTGAAGAAGGACAGTCCTATAAGTTGTTTGACATGCTTATTTCTCACATGTGACAGTTTTAACAGTTATTGATGGTATGTGGGAAGTCTAGCACAGCTATGGTAGTCAATAAGACAACTTAGTTTGAATAGAACAAGTCATTTGACAACCTGAACACCCAGCTACAATCATAGTTCACATTAAATGGTGATCCTCCACTAAATCTTGGCAGACACATTACCATTCCACATGCATGTGGTATCCTCAGTACTTGGCATATACACTGAATGGTAACTCTCTAGTGTGGCCAATCCTCTCAGTTACCAACAGAAATTAACTATACACCTGATGCCCAGCCAGGACAGAACCTCTTAGTAAAATGCAAAAGATGAAGATATGAATAAAGAACATAAGTTTACATACACAATTGCTTGGACTGATATAGTGACAACTAAATTAATAATGTTTTTAAAGATATGTGCTTAAGGTGAATCTGAGAGAAATCAATGAAACTAAAAACATGTGAGTGGACATTTGCTCAGACCTTGGATATAATTCAAGACTTCTAAAAGGAGAGGGTGAAAAGACACTAGATCTTTGTCTTCCTGTGCTTTGATGAAAATCTCCCCACACACCACCCCTACACTCCCCTTATCACCCCTACCCCCATTTTCCCCATCCCTCTTTTCTTTCTCCTCATTTTCTTTTTCATCTTCCTTTTTTTTCTCTTCCTTTTTCACACATTAACCCTATACTACCTCCTCTAAATTATGGGGAAGGTTCTTATTATTATTTAGTATTATTATTATTATTATTACAATCCCATATACCGGTATATGGTTTAAAGTGGTTGTAAACTTTTGAAATCTAAAATCATCTTTCATATCATTGTATAAAGGGTACCTGCAATAATAAATTGTCATTAGTTTGAATTCAACCCATGCTCCCATTCCTCATCAATTGCTCCTTGTTCCCTCTGGCTGTTTTCCCTAACACCTTACAATCCATGGTGATGCTCAGTCCCTCTCTAGCTGATTGACAACACAAGTATGTTGAAAGCTAAAATCCAATCTCAATGATTGATGGCCAAAACCGGTCTTCTTCGTTAGGTACTGCTTTGCCTAAGGGAATGTGTCCACTCACTGCTTTGTGTAATCTCTCTCTGGCATGCACATCCATGACATCAGCCATGCATGACTGTTTACAGTGAAAAAAAAATGACTCTAAAGCCTCGTACACATGATTGTATTTTCCACAGACAAAACGTTGGACTTTTGTCCGAAGGGCGTTGGCCCAAAACTTGTCTTGCATACAAACGGCACACAATTGTCGGGCAAAAAACACGGACATAGTGACATACTAGACGTACTACAAGCCGATAACGAGGAAGCTCAATTTTCAAGCATCACCCTTTGGGCTCCTTCTACTAATTTCGTGTTAGTAGAAGTTTGGTGAGTGTTGCTTCATGCTTTTCATTTTGCGCTTTTCATTTTGCGCTTTTCAGTTCATTTCTGAATGGCCGTTCGTCAACCAGACATGCTGCGGAATCGGAGGAGATAACGTGTTATTTATTATTGGCCTTGGAGTTATTGCTTTGACCCAAGTCCAGTCCAGGAACAGGAGGAGGAGGATTTCTTGGACCAAAAATTGACCAATTATGTCCTATGCCTTTGCTGTGGGGGCTCCAGGAGAATAATCTGGATGATTTTCAGAATTATCTCCAGATGACGGACCCCTGCTTTCACCAACTCTTGGCATTGTTGACCCCCTATATTAAGAAGCAGGATACATGCATGAGGCTTTTATTTTATTTTTTGGTTGAATAATGATTTGATTTGGTATATTCTCTATATTTTTGGATGCATAGAATGCACTTTTTGGTTAAGTTCTATTGGCAGATAGCATGTCTCATTTTATTTGTTTTCTTTTTTAATGCACAATAAAAAAAAAATGTGGAGAATAATACTTGGCTATGTGTTTTACTTCAAATGACAGTTTGAGAGTAGGCAGTTACATTTAAAAAAATACAATGTAAAATTAACAAGGGACACCAACATGTTTGATCTTAAAAACTATGGGATAACGGTGCTGTGGTAACTTGACCACAAAAAAAAGCATAATAATATTATTCTTGATATTACTAGAAAATAAAAGCCATTTAAAATAGGTTTGGCAGAACCCCATCAGTATCACCAGCAAAGCAGCTTCATTATTATGCCATTAAAGAAGAAAAGAACGTGCGCTGCATTTTGAGATTTCATAATTTGCCACGTCACGAATGTTAATTCTCCATTACGAATGCTAGTTTACAAGACCAACTGCTTCTTTCTCATCCTTGCTTTCGAGCATGCGTGTTTGTACTTTGGACTTTTGTCTGACGGACTTGTGTACACATGCTTAGAAAATCCTACAACAGACCACTGTCCGCGGAAAATTTTCTGCCATCCAACATTTGTCCGTGGAAAATCCGACAATTGGAGCGTACAAATGGTCAGATTTTCAGGCAACAGCCTGTCATCACACAATTCCCATCAGAAAATCCTATTGTGTGTACAAGGTTTTACTTTCTGAATACACTTAAAAGATGATCACAGATAGAACTTCAGAGGCATTACATGATAAATGTATGGTTGATGGTTTTAACGATGTGGGCAGGTTTATTACATCATACCCTATTTTCAAATGAAAACATATTAAGATCATACCACTCCAATAAAATTAGAAAAATAAAGTCAATTGGCTACATTGGAGAGCCTTTTCCATATGTTAAAACTCTGTGATCTGAGCCTAATGCAGCATTGCGTAACATTGACAATTTTACTATTATCATGTTCACCTTTAAGTAACTACATGAAAGTATGCAGTGATCTCTTTATCTTTGTTTTTTTAAGAAGAAGAACAAGAAGAAAGGATAATACAAACAGAAAAAAAAGGAGAGAGGTGAACATTATTATGCATTAAAGACAACATTTATTGGAAATACAGTAAAAGCAATTAAAATAGAAAGTGACTGTGAGAGCATAAAGAGCTGATATGAACCACAATTTACAGAGAAAGTGATGGTAAAAGCATGAATAGATGATGCAAACCACTAAAACAACATCCATGATTTTCAAGGCATTATTTCTGTTGTGGACAGCATCGGGGAAGGTGAGAAGAAGATTGCTGTGTGTCAAGCTAAACACAAAACACGGGGCTCATAAAAGAGAAAAACACTCCTATGTTGCCCAAGGCAAATGTTCTTCACTAGGTCTTGCTCCCCACAAAAACTCTGACAACATACCCACACTGAATTTTCTTGCAGTTTCTGCATTTGGCCCAAACAGTCAGTGCCTTCTGATCCTTTGAACAAGTAAAAACCAGTAGCAACATAAGGTCATAGGACAAAATAAAAAAAATGCATTTTTTTTTTTTACAAGACAACGCCAACTAAAGCAACATTCTCACCTTGCTTCAGGCTGGAACAGTCCTAGTTTGAGATCATGGAAGTAAATGAAATGGAGCTACTAAATCTTTGGTAGAAAATTAGATCATTTAGGCAAATCACTGGAAGTTTGTTTCTGCGTATATATTAAAAAAAAAAAAACACCATACCTAAACTCATGTAGTACAGAGGAATTGCTATAATATACCTAAATAACTTAAAGCGGAGGTCCGCCCACCACTTCAAAAGTTAAAAGCCAGCAGCTGCACATACTGCAGCTGCTGACTTTTAATATTCGAACATTTACCTGTCCTGGAGTCCAGCGATGTCGGCACCGCAGCTGATGTTTCCATCAGCTGCTGGGTGCATGCCGCCTCTATTGCGAATAAGGGGACCCGGCAGTGTAGCCTTGCTGCTTCACGTCGGGAACCCTACTGCGAACGCACGAGGCTCCGCTCCTCTCTCCTACTGGCCCGGCGGCCGGGGAAGGAGGAGGGAGGAGGAGGGAGCCCCAGTGATGACGCAAATATGCGCAGCTGAGGCTCCCAGAAGTGGGGGCAGGATACCTGTGAAAGACAGGTATCTAGTTCCCCCCCAAAAGGTGCCAAATGTGGCACCGGAGGGGGGAAGAAGTACAACGAGTGGAAGTTCCACTTTTGGGTGGAACGCCACTTTAAGAATGAACTCCTTACAGAGAGATATTTTATTTCATTTAAAATCAAACATGTCATCTGCGTTGTGCATTCAAATCAAAATTGATGCTAGAAAAATCCAGTTTGTACTCAACATTAATCATCTTCAGATAGTTTTATGATAGTTTCAATAGACAGTATGTGTGTGCATAGCTTCACAGAATAACAATATGTCGAAGGCTGCTCTCTTGTCACAGGCTCCAAGCTGGAGAACAGTATATTTGATTAGCCTGTCAATCCTCAAGATCTCATATGTTCATGTATGAATGATATGTCAGGAAAGAAGATACAATGAGTTCATGCTGTGTTACCATTGTCCTCCTTAACATCCCCAGTGATTCTCTTCTATTCAAACAGTGTGTATATTATCCAGCAGGAATAATCTATCATCTGACTGTATTCACATATTCAGAATGATCTCATACTTGATCTCTTATAGTTACCTGACAAATGTCAAGCATGCATAAATAAATCTGTCAAGAAAATAAATCTCTTACTCCTGGATGTGTGCATGTTCACAGATCAGAACAGGAATTAAACCATAACATTGTTTATCCAGGTAATTTTTTGTTTCATACTTATTTTTCTAGAGTAGTGTTGATTTTTCTGTCTACATTTAATTGTACGTTTACCTCTCTAAAAATAAATATGTCTCTGTTCTCTACAAAAGGTCTGTATTTGCTCATGTATTTACTGAGCTCGGTTCAATGCTGTGGGAGGCTCAAATAGAACATCAGTGACATTTTCCATAAACCTTATTGCTCTGTTTAGGCCTCAGCTCCACTGCAAAGTATACATTTTAAAGTGAAACTTGCATGAAAATGCAACGTCCACTTATTCTTTAGACCTCCCATTGTAAAAGCATAGTTGTAAACTTTACAACAAAATTACATTAATGAGAACATTTTTTTAAAAATCACTCACTTTACATTCTGGCTCCTTTCAGCTGCACCTAGCAAGGGTGACATCAGGTGCCTGGGTAAAGCTGACGATCATGAAGATCAACCTTGCTGAAAAATCTTCCACTTTACCATCATCTAACTTTCATAAACCGTGGTCCTCCAACCCCTTTGTTTATTTCAGGTACTGTATAACAATATAAATCATATATTCTAATTTACCAAATAACATCCCCACAATATAGACCAACCTGTGGAGTTTGTCTTTCTTCATTTTTAATCTATATCCTGTGATCGTTCATTAAACTGTCTGTTGGTTTTAATCCCATATATGCCTACCTCTTTATGTGATCTATATACTGTACTTCTGAAAGATCTTTATTTCCCAAGTGATAGCTATGGAATAATGATTTTGCAGTTTTTGATTTCATATATAAAAAGTTGACCTAATATCATTAATTTCCACAATCAATTCAGAGTAGACACCATTATTCTAGTTTTGATGTCCTCAGAGCAGGGTTTCCAAATCTAATGAGAAGAAAACAGACAAATATTAGTTCAAAGCCACACAAAAAGAGAAGTGAGGAACTGACTGCTTTAGAACTCATCAACATAGCATATTAGAAACTCCAAGGGGATAGAAAATATTTTATTGTTCACAGTATCCGTTGCTAAACCATTACTACATTTATTATTCTTATTATTATTACATTAATGGTGTTTATTTTTTATGTTGGAAATGTAGGGAAAACTACTTTTACTATTTGTTCTTTGATCTGTATAGCCCTCTCATAGAAGGAGGGACCAATACACAACAGTCCCAGAGGCCAGGCTCCAAAGTTCAAGTATGAACAACGATTACAAACTATGATCTATTTACTTCTCAATATTACATAGCTCATGACCCTCTAAGATCCAGTACTCGTCAATTGTAAAAACAAAAGCAAGAGCAAAAAGCTCATAATGAGGGTACATCTTTTCTGAGGTATTTGATTGAGAATTCATTACATAGACAAACTCACATGCTCACTAACTCTTCCAATTCTGTATGATGTACTGTACCTTGGAAAAATGTGCCATATTTGGAGAGCAACCTCTCTCCTGCTGCCCATAATAGGCAAGAAATACAGCTCCATTAACGAACAGCTACTGGAGCGCACGCCACACATGCACGCAAACTGAGTTTGGTCACAAAAGTGAGTCATTAAACTGCTTCCCCGCTACAAGCAGTACCCCCCACATTAAAGAACATAAGAGCAGAAAAAAAAAGAAGTAGCCAGAAGGAACCACTGCAGGAATACATCCACCCATAGTAGAAATTAGTGAAAACTAAAAAAAAAAAAAAAAAAAAATATGCATTACATATATAAATATATGCATATAGACAACGAATGGTAATGCTACTATTAGTACTACTGCTACTACTGCTACTAATAAAAATAATAATGATTATTATATATTATTATAAAATTGCATTAAAAAATATATATTCACAACCAAGGAAAACATTACGTTATTACTGACCTCAAATTACAAAATATATAAATTGTGCAATAATAAATATTGGATTAAAAAATATTGAATAAAAACGTTTATATACATGAAAATTATAATAATGATAACAATATGTATATAAATTCATGAAAATAATAATAATAATAATAATAATAATAATAATAAAAAATTATTTAAAAGGTATAAAAAACCATACCAGGCCACATGCCCTCAACATGAAGGGGTGGGTGCTTTGGGGCGGGGGGGCTCTATGCCCCCCGCTCTCCCACCCCAAAACACCTTGTCCCCATGTTGATGAGGACAGGGGCCTCTTTCCGACAACCCTAGGCTGTGGTTGTCAGGGTGTGCGGGTGGGGGGGCCTTATCAGAATCTGGAAGCCCCCCCAGATCCTGTGAATGGGTATCAGGAACATCGTACCCCTACACATTCACCAAAAAAGTGTCAAAAGTAAAAACCAGAGACAGTTTTTGACAAATCCTTTATTAAACAATAAAAAAAGCCCCAAAGGGCCTGGTATGATTTTTTTTGGGGGGCACGCAGTTTTTTTTTACATTTTGGCATGGAATTCCCCTTAAAATCCATGCCCGACCCAAAGGGCCCTACACCGTTTTTTTTTTCTTAATTCTGTCATAGGGTTCATCTTAACCACTTCCCCTTAACCCATTCCTGCCCAGACCAATTTTCATCTTTCAGTGACACTCACACTTTGAACGGCAATTGCTCGGTCATGCGACACTGTACCCAAACAATATTTTTATCTTTTTTTTTTCATTTTTTTCACACAAATAGAGCTTTCTTTTGGTGGTATTTAATCACCAGTGGGTTTTTAATTTTTTTTCAATATAATTTAAAAAGAACAAAAATTAAAAAAAAAAACCTTTTTTTTAGTCTCTATTATAAAAAAATAGCAAATACCGTATAACACATGCCGGCGTATAACATGCACCCCAAGTTTAGGAGGGAGTTTTAAGGAAAAAAACTTTTTAAGGAAAAAAACTTACATTTAAATGCCCATCAATGCATCCTTATCAGTGTCCATCTGCAACCTTGTAGTGTCATTTGCTGCCTTGTAGTGTCATTTGCAGCCTTGTAGTGTCATTTGCAGCCTTTCAGTGTCATTTGCAGCCTTGTTGTGTCATCTGCAGCTTTTCAGTGTCATTTGCAGCCTTGCCCAGTGACACTGCAGCCTTGTAGTGTCACTGCAGTTTTTAAATATGTCGCCGCCGAGAGACACAGAGCCGGTCCTGTGTCTCTCGGCGGCTCTCGGCAAGCTATGGTGCAAATCATAAAAAATTGATCACACCTGATGTACTGACAGCCTTTCCCATTTCTTGAGGCCCTGAAATGTCAGGACAGTACAAATACCCCCCAAATGACCCCTTTTTTGGAAAGTAGATAGTCCAAGGTATTTAGTAAGAGGCATGGTGAGTTTTTTTGAAGTTGTAATTTTTTCCCAAAATTCTTGGAAAATTAAGAAATTATAGATTTTTTTTTACTCAAAATTGTTGTAAATAACAAGTTATTTCTCACACACAGCATATGCATACTTCCAATTACACCCCAAAATACATTCTGCTACTCCTCCTGAATAGGGATGAGCCCGATGTTCGTTCATTCACCGAATATGGAACATTATGGGGCATTCGCGGGAAATTCAAGCGCCCGCTGAAAGCGTCATAATGAATGGAGAGACCGTCATGCACTGCAAGATCGCAGTGCTTTGACGGCTGCTGATTGGCCAAAGCATGCACCTGACCTGCGTCAGCGTGCTCTGCTGTGAGAGCCATGATTGGCCAAAGGCAGGATGCCTTTGGCCAAGCCAATCATGGCTCAGGGGGCTGGGTCCATGCCCCACACTATGTAAGGCTGCTTACATGGCAGCCGTACATTGTTTTATGAATGAGAGCAGCAAAATAACATTTGTAAAGGAAAAAATTAATTTAAAACTGCTTGCGGCTGTAATGTATTGTCAGATCCTGGCAATATAGAGAAAAATCATTGAAAAAAACGGCATGGGTCCCCCCAGTTCATTACCAAGCCCTTTGGGTGTGGTATGAATATTAAGGGAAACTCCGCACCAAAATTTAAAAAAAATTGTGTAGGGGTCCCCCCAAAATCCATACCAGGCCCTTCAGGTCTGATATGGATATTAAGGGGAACCCCGAGCCAATTTTTTTTTAAAAAAGGCGTAGGGGTCCCTCCCAAAATTGATACCAGACCCTTATCCAAGCACACAACCTGGCAAGCTGCAGGAAAAGGGGGTACTCCTGAAACATACCGAGCCACATGCCCTCAACATGGGGAGGGTGCTTTGAGGTCCCCCCCAAAACACATTGTCCCCATGTTGATGGGGTCAAGGGCCTCATCCCCACAACCCTTGCCCGGTAGTTGTGGGGGTCTGCAGGCAGGGGGCTTATCGGAATCTGGAAGCCCCCTTTAATATCCCGCCTCCCTATGTGAATGTACCCCTCCCCATTCACCAAAAAAGTGTCCAAATGGTAAAAATGACAGGAGACAGTTTGGGACAAGTCCTTTATTAAAAAAAAGTGTCCTGCAATGTCCATTCATCTTCGATCACAGCGTTCAATGGACCGAGAAAAAAGATGGAAAAAACTCCACCTCCATGGGACTGCAGGCTTTCTGCATTGACAGCTGTTATATAGCTGAGGGCGGGGCCACCCAGTCATGTAAACGGGTGACCCCACCCCCTCTTATGTTATGTAACATCACATGATGTCAGAAGGGGTTGGGGTCATCCATTTAAGTCACGGGGTGGCCACGCCCCCAGCTATATAACAGCTGTCAATGCAGAAAGCCTGCAGTCAGTGGGAGCCTCCCATTGAGGCGGCGTTCTTTTTTTTCTCAGGTCCATCGGTGCTGTGATCGAAGATGAATGGACATTGCGGGACACTTTTTTAAATCTATTTTTTAATAAAGGACTTGTTCCAACTGTCTAATGTCATTTTTACACTTTATTTTGGTGAATGTGCAGGGGTACAATGTACCTGATACCCATTCACATAGGGGGCAAGCTTCTGGGGTACCCTTGTTAAAGGGGCTTCCAGATTTCGGTAAGCCCCCCCCCGCCCGCAGACCCCCACAACCACTGGGCAAGGGATGTGGGGATGAGGTCCTTGTCCCCATCAACATGGGGACAAAGTGTTTTCGGGGATCCCAAAACACCCTCCCCATGTTGAGGGCATGTGGCTTGATATTGTTTAGGAGGGGGGCGTTCTCTCGTCCCCCCCCTCTGCACAGATTTAATCACAGGCAGTGAGACATTTCTCAATCTCTGCAGCCGCGGATCAGGAAAATGTCCCACTGCTTGCAAATAGTGCGACTTCCTGGTGGGCTCTGCATGTGCAGGTTGCGAACATGCCTGAGCTCATCCTTACTAAGGATACCCCCAGGCACAATATTTAAAGGAAACTTTTTTACTTTAAGCATTATTAAAATCACTGCTCCTGAAAAAAACAGCCATTTTTAAAACTTTTTTTTGCATTGATACATGTCCACTGGCGCAGGACCCGGGTCCCCAAAAACTTTTTATGACAATAACTTGCATATAAGCCTTTAAAATTAGCACTTTTGATTTTACATGTTCATGTCCCATAGACTTTAACTGTGTTCGCACAAATTTTTTGCCTTTTCGCAAGTTCTGGTGCAAACCGAATCGGGGGGTGTTTGGCTCATCCCTACTCCTGAGTTTGAGACATTTTCACAGCCTGGCCACATACAGAGGCCCAACATGCAGGGAGCACAATCAGGCATTCTAGGAGCATAAATTACGCATCTAATTTCATTCCTACCTATCACACTTTTGAAGGTCCTGGAGCACCAGGACAGTCGAATTACCCACAAAATGACCCCGTTTTGGAAAGAAAACACCCCAACATATATTCTATGAGGCATGGGCTACAGAAAGGTACACGAGTACTCTGATGGGTTGCAGATAGGTACTTGGGTAGTCTAGTGGGCTGGAAACAGGTACTCAAATACTCTGATGGGCTACAGGAGGAAGGGAGTGTTCCTGCTGGCCTCATATTACATTGTGTTGGTAGGGACATGGTTAAAATCCATATCAAACACAAAGGGTCCTACCACATATTTTTTCCCCTTTTTTTTTTTCATTTACATTCTTTTTTTTCACAATTCTTTTATTTTTTAAATGTAGCAGTCAGTGGGGAAACCTATTGACTGTGTGCTCAGCGGACAAACAACCCGCTAAGTGCCCAGAAAGTTCAGATGTTAGGCGAGTACCTAAATGTGCGATGTTCAGGAAAAATTATGCTCGGCCCAAACCGTTCGCCCATCCCTAGTGCCTGAACACTGTAACCCCTCACAGTTATTCTTGCTGGGTGCAGGAATAGTCCCTACTGTTAAAAATTAGAAAAAAAAATTGAAATTACATGCACCTGTCAAACAGATGCAGAAAAATTAGGCCTCTTCTGCATGTTGGGGCTCAATAACATGGCCAGCACCAGGAAAAAAGGAGAAGTGTGCCCCGCCTGCAGAAATTGCACCATGTCTGTGACTTTTCACTGTAGACAAATAGGCTGCTTGCCCTCTTTTAGTGGCCTGTGATTATCTGCCTCTTCTTCTTGGCCTTTCGGACATGATGAGTATTTTTTTGGGGAGGATTTTTAAAACTTTTTATTATAGAGAGTGGGGTGGAAATATGATGCGTGGGTGCAATACTTTTGTGCTTGGTGCACTATATACCATTTTATTATAGTTTTTTTTTTAATAAAGAAAATAGTGGGGCAGAAATTGGGGAGATTTTTTTTTTTACTGCTGCTGCAAAAAATTATTACAATGAAATAAATGTAAAAAAAAAATAAAAAAGGCCAAAAAAGAAGTTGTGACTCAGAAGGAAGATCACCTGCAACTCAGAAGAGAGAATTTTTTTTTTTTTGCTGTTGCTGGAATTTTTTTTTAAAAAGCCCCCCCCCCCAAAAAAAAAAAAGAGAACCACTGCTGACACAGAAAGAGGAATGCCTGAGACACAGAAGGGGGGACAGCAATTATGCCCTGAATATTCTTAGTGCTGCTGCGCTGCCAAAAATAAAATAAAAATGATTCCACTGCTATGCTGACGCAGAAGGAATAACACGTGCAACACGAAAGGGGGAGTACTAATAATTCAGCAACAGAACCTGCTACTGCAAAAAAAAATGAAAAAACTAATAAATAAATAAAAATTAATGAAAAAAAATGGGATCAGTGGTGACACATAAGTGTTGTACACACCAACACTTCAGTAGCACCACAACACTGTGGTATATACACTGCACTACACTGTGTTATATACACTGCACTACACTGTGTTATATACACTGCACTACACTGTGTAATATACAATGCACTACACTGTATTATATACACCACCCTACACTGTGTTATATACTGTGCACTGTATTATATACACTACACTACACTTTATTATATACTCTGCACTGTATTATATACACTACACTACACTGTATTATAAACACTACACTGACCACACAATACACTCTACCTGCCTAATCTAACTCCATTAATACACACTACATGTAAGCAGCCTTATATAGTGTGGGGCGTGAACTTAGCCCCTGAGCCATGATTGGCCAAATGCACCCTGCTTTGGCCAATCATGGCATTGACAGTACATCATGCTGTGATTGGCCAAAGCATACAGGTCAGGTACATGCTTTGGCCAATCAGCAGCCTTCAATGCACTGTGATCTTGCAGTGCATTATGGGTTGTCCAGCAGCGGGCGAACATCCCGCGAGTGCCCCATTTGTCCGTTTGTTCTACAAACACCCGATGTTCAAGTTAAACTTACGTTCAACTCGAACATAAAGCTCATCCCTAATATACACTAAAGTATTGCTCCAGCACATATGCTCTATTCCAGGACCTTACTCCTCAAGATGTCAAAGTAGATCTCCTAACCTTCCTAGGTAATCACACCAAATATAGCCACTCTCAGAATACACAAGTGTCTGTGCAGTATGATCTTCCTACCATTCTAATATATCTTTTAAATGTATTTGGGAATAATGGCAATTATGTTGTTCACATAAATTCTATGGCCAATATCAGGGACAGCAGGCAGAAACCCTTATATACAACAAATTTTAAAACTTAACCACTTTAGCCCTGGACCATTATGCTGCCTAAGGACCAGAATTTTTCCAATGTGGCACTGCGTCGCTTTAACTGCTAATTGCGCGGTCATGCAATGCTGTACCCAAACGAAATTTGCGTCCTTTTCTTCACACAAATAGAGCTTTCTTTTGATGGTATTTGATCACCTCTGCCGTTTTTATTTTTTGCGCTATAAACTGAAAAAGACCGAACATTTTGAAAAAAAATGATATTTTCTACTTTTTGTTATAAAAAAATCCAATAAACGCAATTTTAGTCATACATTTAGGCCAAAATGTATTCGGCCACATGTTTTTGGTAAAAAAACTGTCAATAAGCGTATATTTATTGGTTTGCGCAAAAGTTATAGCGTCTACAAACTAGGGTACATTTTCTGGAATTTACACAGCTTTTAGTTTATGACTGCCTATGTCATTTCTTGAGGTGCTAAAATGGCAGGGCAGTACAACCCCCCCCCCCAAATGACCCCATTTTGGAAAGTAGACACCCCAAGGAAATTGCTGAGAGGCATGTTGAACCCATTGAATATTTTTTTTTTTTGTCCCAAGTGATTGAATAATGAGAAAAAAAAAATATTTACAAAAAGTTGTCACTAAATGATATATTGCTCACACAGGCCATGGGCCCATGTGGAATTGCACCCCAAAATACATTCAGCTGCTTCTCCTGAGTACAGGGATACCACATGTGTGGGACTTTTTGGGAGCCTAGCCGCGTACGGGGCCCCGAAAACCAATCACCGCCTTCAGGATTTCTAAGGTCGTAAATTTTTGATTTCACTCCTCACTACCTATCACAGTTTTGAAGGCCATAAAATGCCCAGATGGCACAACCCCCCCCCCCAAAAAAAAACCCATTTTGGAAAGTAGACACCCCAAGCTATTTGCTGAGAGGCATGTTGAGTCCATGGAATATTTTATATTTTGACACAAGTTGCAGGAAAATGACACATTTTTTTTTTTTTTTTGCACAAAGTTGTCACTAAATGATGTATTGCTCACACAGGCCATGGGCATATGTGGAATTGCACCCCAAAATACATTTAGCTGCTTCTCCTGAGTATGGGGATACCACATGTGTGGGACTTTTTTGGAGCCTAGCCGCGTACGGGACCCTGAAAACCAATCACCGCCTTCAGGATTTCTAAGGGTGTAAATTTTTGATTTCACTCTTCACTGCCTATCACAGTTTCGGAGGCCATGGATTGCCCAGGTGGCACAAAACCCCCCAAATGATACCATTTTGGAAAGTAGACACCCCAAGCTATTTGCTGAGAGGCATGGTGAGTATTTTGCAGCTCTCATTTTCTTTTTTCAATTTTCAAAACTTTGTGACAAAAAGTGAGGTCTGCAAAATACTCACTATACCTCTCAGCAAATAGCTTGGGGTGTCTACTTTCCAAAATGGGGTCATTTGGGGGGTTTTGTGCCACCAGGGCATTCCATGGTCTCCGAAACTGTGATAGGCAGTGAAGAGTGAAATCAAAAATTTACGCCCTTAGAAAGCCTGAAGGCGGTGCTTGGTTTTCGGGGTCCCGTACGCGGCTAGGCTCCCAAAAAGTCTCACACATGTGGTATCCCCGTACTCAGGAGAAGCAACAGAATGTATTTTGGGGAGTAATTTCACATATTCCCATGGCATGTTTGAGCAATATATCATTTAGTGACAACTTCGTGCAAAAAAAAAAAAAAAAAAATTGTCTCTTTCCCGCAACTGGTGTCACAATATAAAATATTCCATGGACTCGACATGACTCTCAGCAAATAGCTTGGGGTGTCTACTTTCCAAAATGGGGTCATTTGGGGGGGTTTTGAACTGTCCTGGCATTTTATGCACAACATTTAGAAGCTTATGTCACATATCACCCACTTTTCTAACCACTTGAAGACAAAGCCCTTTCTAACACTTTTTGTTTACATGAAATTTTTTTTTTTTTTGCAAGAAAATTACTTTGAACCCCCAAACATTAAATATATTTTTAAAGCAAATGCCCTACAGATTAAAATGGTGGGTGTTTCATTTTTTTTTTCACACAGTATTTGCTCAGCGATTTTTCAAACGCATTTTTTGGGGAAAAAAGAGAGGAGGGGGGAGAAGGGGGAGCAGTGAGATCAGCTGTGTGTTCTCTCTCATCCCCTGCGAGAGAGGACGGACGGGCAAATAGAACGTTAACCACTTGAGCCCCGGACCATTATGCTGCCTAAGGACCAGAGGTCTTTTTCCAATTTGGCACTGCGTCGCTTTAACTGCTAATTGCGCGGTCATGCAATGCTGTACCCAAACGAAATTTGCATCCTTTTCTTCCCACAAATAGAGCTTTCTTTTGATGGTATTTGATCACCTCTGCGGTTTTTATTTTTTGCGCTATAAACGGAAAAAGACCGAAAATTTTGAAAAAAAATGATATTTTCTACTTTTTGTTAAAAAAAATCCAATAAACTAAATTTTAGTCATACATTTAGGCCAAAATGTATTCGGCCACATGTCTTTGGTAAAAAAAATGTCAATAAGCGTATATTTATTGGTTTGCGCAAGTTTTTGTCCCAAGTGATTGAAAAATGACAAAAAAAAAAAAAAAAAAAATATTTACAAAAAGTTGTCACTAAATTATATATTGCTCACACAGGCCATGGGCCTATGTGGAATTGCACCCCAAATACATTTTCCCGCAACTTGTGTCGCAATATAAAATATTCCATGGACTCGACATGACTCTCAGCAAATAGCTTGGGGTGTCTACTTTCCAAAATGGGGTCATTTAGGGGGGTTTTGAACTGTCCTGGCATTTTATGCACAACATTTAGAAGCTTATGTCACACATCACCCACTCTTCTAACCACTTGAAGACAAAGCCCTTTCTGACACTTATTGTTTACATGAAAAAGTTTTTTTTTTTTTGCAAAAAAATTACTTTGAACCCCCAAACATTATATATTTTTTTTAAGCAAATGCCCTACAGATTAAAATGGTGGGTGTTTCATTTTTTTTTTTCACACAGTAATTGCGCAGCGATTTTTCAAATGCATTTTTTGGGGAAAAAACACACTTTTTTAAATTTTAATGCACTAAAACACACTATATTGCCCAAATGTTGGATGAAATAAAAAAGATGATCTTAGGCCGAATACATGGATACCAAACATGACATGCTTTAAAATTGCGCAGAAACGTGCAGTGGCGACAAACTAAATACATTTTTAAAAGCCTTTAAAAGCCTTTACAGGTTACCACTTTAGATTTACAGAGGAGGTCTACTGCTAAAATTACTGCCCTCGATCTGACGTTTGCGGTGACACCTCACATGCATGGTGCAATTGCTGTTTACATTTGACGCCAGACCGACGCTTGCGTTCGCCTTTGCGTGAGAGCAAGGGGGGACAGGGGTGCTTTTTTTTTTTCCTTTATTATTTTTTTGCTTTTTTTATCTTATTTTTAAACTGTTCCTTTCATTTTTTTTTATCATTTTTATTGTTATCTCAGTTAAATATCCCCTATGATAGCAATAGGTAGTGACAGGTACTCTTTTTTGAAAAAAATTGGGGTCTATTAGACCCTAGATCTCTCCTCTGCCCTCAAAGCATCTGACCACACCAAGATCGGTGTGATAAAATGCTTTCCCAATTTCCCAATGGCGCTGTTTACATCCGGCGAAATCTAAGTCATGAAATGCTCGTAGCTTCCGGTTGCTTAGGCCATAGAGATGTTTGGAGCCACTCTGGTCCCTGATCAGCTCTATGGTCAGCTGGCTGAATCACCGGCTGCATTCTCAGGTTCCCTGTTGAGACAGGAGAGCCAGAGAAAAACACGGAAGATGGTGGGGGGCATTCCCTCCCACTGCTTGTAAAAGCAGTCTAGAGGCTAATTAGCTGCTAGGATTGCTTTTACATGAAAGCCGACCGCTGGCTGAAAAGAATGATACCAAGATGATACCTAAACCTGCAGGCATCATTCTGGTATAACCACTCAAAGTCGTGAATGAAAACAAAAAAATGGTTAACAATAAAACACAGTAAACGGTAAAGTATAAAAAATTGCATACCTGAAAAGCAAACGTGATAAAACATAATAACAATAAAACATTGCAGAATAGAATACAGTAAAAAAGAGCAGAACAATAGAGAGAGAATAGAGAGAGAGAGAACAATAAAACAACACCTATTTTTTTTTTTTTATATATTTTTTTTTTTTTACACTTTTTTTGTAACTAACTTTTATAACTGTAACCGGTTCCAGGTTCGGGTCTCTCAAAATACGATGGCATCTTGGGAGACCCTGTGAAAGTGCGCCTAGTCTGTGCAATGCTGTACCCTATGCTAATACTCAACTAGTGAATGGTAGCGTTCAAAACATTCACCAATGCAAAAACCAGGATTGTCAGGACAGGAGGGACAATAATAGCGGGTGTCACGCCTATATCCACGCTTGCTGCAGACACGACATCTTTTTTGGGGGGGTTCGCTGGGTAGGGGTACTCGGGAGGACATAAAAATGCCTCTCATGCAGCCGACTGCATTTGGTTGGGGATGTGAATGGGGGAAGTACGGGCGCTGCAGAAGTGGTGGGTTCCCAATTAGGATTGGCGAATGCAGCAGGAAGGGCACTATGGGCACGACGGGCCTGTGTTTGTCTTCATCTTGGTGGCATTGGGACACTACTTGTGCTTGCCACCTCACCAGCTTGAACTGCACTTATGGGATTCGCCACGTCACCAAGTGTTACTGCAGTGCTGGTTTGACTATGATACTGCACTTGGGTGGGCTGGGCTGGGCTGGGCCGGGCGGAGGGGCAAAACGCAGGTGCTAGCAGGTATCTGGGCTGATCCCGCTAACACTGCGTTTTTGGGAACCCTAAACTGCTGGGGACGCTAGTATAGATCTGATCGGATCAGATATTGATCCGTTCAGATACTATAACACTAAGGGAGGCGTTTGCTGCGTGCGTGGGTGTTAGCGATACTGGTGCTAACCTGACGCTGCCTGGGGCTGGTGCTTGCCAGTTCACCAAAACGCTACCAAAAAAACTGTTAGCGATCGCAGGGATCAGGCCTGACTCTGCGAACGCTGCAGTTATGTGTTTAGTGTTTTGTAAGTGACAGTGATCGATCGATACTGCACTTGGGTGGGCTGGGCGGAGGGGCAAAACGCAGGTGCTAGCAGGTATCTGGGCTGATCCCACTAACACTGCATTTTTGGGAACCCTAAACTGCTGGGGACACTAGTATAGATCTGATCGGATCAGATATTGATCCGATCAGATACTATACCACTAAGGGAGGTGTACGGTGCGTGCGTGGGTGTTAGCGGTACTGCCGCTAACCTGACGCTGCCTGGGGCTGGTGATTGCCAGTTCACCAAAATGCTACCAAAAAAACTGTTAGCGATCGCAGGGATCAGGCCTGACTCTGCAAACGCTGCAGTTATGCGTTTAGTGTTTTTTAAGTGACAGTGATCGATCGATACTGCACTTGGGTGGGCTGGGCTGGGCGGGGGGGCAAAATGCAGGTGGCAGCAGGTATCTGGGCTGATCCCGCTAACACTGCGTTTTTGGGAACCCTAAACTGCTGGGGACGCTAGTATAGATCTGATCGGATCAGATATTGATCCGTTCAGATACTATACCACTAAGGGAGGCATATGCTGCGTGCGTGGGTGTCAGCGGTACTGGCGCTAATCTGACGCTGCCTGGGGCGACACATATCACCGCCGGGCGATTAGGGGGCTAACCCTTTATTCTTTAATAAACGGCGGGTGCCCTGACACTATAAAAAATAAACAAACTAACCAGTGTCACCCGTAACAGTTATATGGTGATCAGTGGTGAAAGGGTTAACTAGGGGCAATCAAGGGGTTAAAACCTTTATTTGGTAGTATATGGGGGTCCCTGTCGCTATAAAACGCTGACGGCGAACCTAAATATTTACGTCCCTAACTAGCGTCACCAGCGACACTAATACAGCGATCAGAAAAATTATCGCTTAGTGACACTGGCGACAGGGGGTGATCAAGGGGTTAAAACTTTATTAGGGGGTTAGGGGTACCCTAGACCTAAAGGGGGCTAATACTAACTGCCCTAACACAGTAACTGTCACAAACTGTCACCATGCAGTAATTAGGGAAAAAAAATAAATAAATAAAAAAAAATGCTTGGTGTCAGTGTGACGGGGGGAGGGGAAATTAGGGGGTGATTGGGGTGGATCGGGGGTAAAGGGGGGTGTTTTGTGTGCCTGGCATGTTCTACTGTGTGTGTGTGTTTTACACTCACATTGCAGTCTTCTCTCCTCGGCACCGGAACGGAAAGTACCAAGCCGAGGAGAGATGACATAATTTCCTTTGCTGCTGTTTGGCATACAGCAGCAAAGGAATGATCTGATTGGCCGGCGGCGATCGCGAGGGGGGGCCACAAACGGATGGTCTCCCCCTCATCTCTGATCGCCGCTGGTCAGAAGCGGACCGCACTCGGGCACGTGATTCTGCCTGTCCGTGCCACCTTGCCAACATAAATCGGCGTGAGGCGGTCCTTAAGTGGTTAAAGAATAACACGCAGAAAAGCATTGAAAAGGCCGCAGCCGTTTATTATTGGTTTTAAATACAATAGCGTAACTCTTCATTAGGGATGAGCTTCGTGTTCGAGTTGAACCCATGTTCGACTCGAACATCGGCTGTTCGACCGTCCGTCGAATTGCGAACGATATGGGCCGTTCGCGCCAAATTCGTGTGGCGCGTCACGGCCCATAATTCACTGCGGCATCGCAGTGCATTGCTGGCTGATGATTGGCCAAGCATGCACTATGACCCGCATGCTTGGCCAATCACAGCGCCGTCAGTAGAGAGAGCTGTAATTGGCCAAAGCCAGGGTGGCTTTGGCCAATTATGGCTCAGGGGATTTAGTACACGCCCCACACTATATAAGGCCGCCTGCACGGCGGCCCTGTGTAGTGTGTGTTCCGGTGTGCTGAGAGATAGAGAGAGAGAGAGACAGTGTCATTTGATTTGAGTTAGATAGATTAGGCAGAACAGTCAGTCAGTTAGCTGCACTTACAGTGTATTGTGTATATATATGCATCCCAGGTGTTGCATATATATATATACACTGTATTCAGTTTAGCTAGATCCGTTCCTGTTATCTTCTAGACTATTTACATTTAGTGCAGTGCGTCCTGCTCACAGTGTTCAGCTAGATCCGTTCCTGTTATCTTCTAGACTATTTACATTTAGTGCAGTGCGTCCTGCTCACAGTGTTCAGCTAGATCCGTTCCTGTTATCTTCTAGACTATTTACATTTAGTGCAGTGCGTCCTTCTCACAGTGTTCAGCTAGATCCGTTCCTGTTATCTTCTAGACTATTTACATTTAGTGCAGTGCGTCCTGCTCACAGTGTTCAGCTAGACCCGTTCCTGTTATCTTCTAGACTATTTACATTTAGTGCAGTGCATCCTGCTCACAGTGTTCAGCTAGATCCGTTCCTGTTATCTTACTACTGACAGGCAGGCTTGTCTGGTTACAGTATATAAAGCTACCTGAAGAAAATTACAGGTGTTCTATTTGATCCTATTAGTACCACGGTCAGGCAGCTAGACTATTTACATTTAGTACAGTGCGTCCTGCTCACAGTGTTCAGCTAGATCCGTTCCTGTTATCTTCTAGACTATTTACATTTAGTGCAGTGCGTCCTGCTCACAGTGTTCAGCTAGATCCGTTCCTGTTATCTTCCTACTGACAGGCAGGCTTGTCTGGTTACAGTATATAAAGCTACCTGAAGAAAATTACAGGTGTTCTATTTGATCCTATTAGTACCACGGTCAGGCAGCTAGACTATTTACATTTAGTACAGTGCGTCCTGCTCACAGTGTTCAGCTAGATCCGTTCCTGTTATCTTCCTACTGACAGGCAGGCTTGTCTGGTTACAGTATATAAAGCTACCTGAAGAAAATTACAGGTGTTCTATTTGATCCTATTAGTACCACGGTCAGGCAGCTAGACTATTTACATTTAGTACAGTGCGTCCTGCTCACAGTGTTCAGCTAGATCCGTTCCTGTTATCTTCCTACTGACAGGCAGGCTTGTCTGGTTACAGTATATAAAGCTACCTGAAGAAAATTAATGGTGTTCTATTTGATCCTATTAGTACCACGGTCAGGCAGCTAGACTATTTACATTTAGTACAGTGCGTCCTGCTCACAGTGTTCAGCTAGATCCGTTCCTGTTATTTTCCTACTGACAGGCAGGCTTGTCTGGTTACAGTATATAAAGCTACCTGAAGAAAATTACAGGTGTTCTATTTGATCCTATTAGTACCACGGTCAGGCAGCTAGACTATTTACATTTAGTACAGTGCGTCCTGCTCACAGTGTTCAGCTAGATCCGTTCCTGTTATATTCCTACTGACAGGCAGGCTTGTCTGGTTACAGTATATAAAGCTACCTGAAGAAAATTACAGGTGTTCTATTTGATCCTATTAGTACCACGGTCAGGCAGCTAGACTATTTACATTTAGTACAGTGCGTCCTGCTCACAGTGTTCAGCTAGATCCGTTCCTGTTATCTTCCCACTGACAGGCAGGCTTGTCTGGTTACAGTATATAAAGCTACCTGAAGAAAATTACTGGTGTTCTATCCCAGCTTAGTGCAGCTACAGGCCATTAGTATGTCTGGAAGGCCAAGAAGGAGAGGCAGACAGTCACAAGCCAATAAGAGAGGGCAAGCAGGCTCTGTGTCTAGTGCTGGTCGTGGAGACGGTGCATCTTCATCAGCACGTGGCCATGGGACACGCTTGGCCTTTTTTTCGGCAGCTGGCCGTGTTGAGCCGCAACATGCGGAAGACTTGGTCGAGTGGATGACCAAGCCGTCCTCATCCTCCTCATCCTCTCTCACCCAGGGTGCTTTGTCTGGCAAAGCAGCGGCCTCTTCCCTCAGCTCAATGTCATCAGTGACTCCTTCCCTAGTTCCACCATGTCCTCCTGAGGATTCCCTCAAACTGTTTGACCACAGTGTTGGGTACATGCTCCAGGAGGATGCCCAGCATTTGGAAGGCTCTGATGATGATACTGAGCTCGATGAAGGCAGTAACATGAGCACGGACAAAGGGGGTGCCCAAGAAGGACAGCAATCTGGCAGTCATGCTCCCCCTGCTGCAGCATACTGCCAGGTTTGCTCCAGTGATGAGGAGGGAGGGGATGATGAGGTCACTGACTCAACGTGGGTGCCTGATAGGAGAGAGGAGGAGGAGGAGGAGGAGGAGGCGGCACATCACCAAAGAGGCAGGATGCCCTCCAGGGGCCAGCCTAAGGGCAGCACATTGACTGCATCACACCCCAAAGCTCCACATGTGCAGGGCGCTGCAGTCTCTGCGCGTTATTCAAAAAGTTCTTTGGTGTGGGCCTTTTTTGAGACGAGTGCATCAGATCGCACCGCTGCTATTTGCAACATATGTCTCAAGCGTATCTCGCGTGGCCAAAACATCTCCCGCTTGGGTACCACATGCTTGACCAGACATATGTTGACCTGCCATGCAGTTCGTTGGCAAGGGTATCTAAAAGACCCACACCAAAGAACAAAGAGGATCTCTCCTTGCTCCTCATCAGCTGAGATTTCCAACCCCACTAGACCTCCAGACCTCTCTGAGACCTGCAGTGAGAGGAATGAAGGTGTAGAATTAGGTGTGTCACAGCCAAGTACTTGTGGGCAATCTGCTTTTGGTACACCGACGTCAGATTGTACCAGGCAAATTAGCTGCACTTACAGTGTATTGTGTATATATATGCATCCCAGGTGTTGCATATATATATATACACTGTATTCAGTTTAGCTAGATCCGTTCCTGTTATCTTCTAGACTATTTACATTTAGTGCAGTGCGTCCTGCTCACAGTGTTCAGCTAGATCCGTTCCTGTTATCTTCTAGACTATTTACATTTAGTGCAGTGCATCCTGCTCACAGTGTTCAGCTAGATCCGTTCCTGTTATCTTCTAGACTATTTACATTTAGTGCAGTGCGTCCTGCTCACAGTGTTCAGCTAGACCCGTTCCTGTTATCTTCTAGACTATTTACATTTAGTGCAGTGCATCCTGCTCACAGTGTTCAGCTAGATCCGTTCCTGTTATCTTCCTACTGACAGGCAGGCTTGTCTGGTTACAGTATATAAAGCTACCTGAAGAAAATTACAGGTGTTCTATTTGATCCTATTAGTACCACGGTCAGGCAGCTAGACTATTTACATTTAGTACAGTGCGTCCTGCTCACAGTGTTCAGCTAGATCCGTTCCTGTTATCTTCCTACTGACAGGCAGGCTTGTCTGGTTACAGTATATAAAGCTACCTGAAGAAAATTACAGGTGTTCTATTTGATCCTATTAGTACCACGGTCAGGCAGCTAGACTATTTACATTTAGTACAGTGCGTCCTGCTCACAGTGTTCAGCTAGATCCGTTCCTGTTATCTTCCTACTGACAGGCAGGCTTGTCTGGTTACAGTATATAAAGCTACCTGAAGAAAATTAATGGTGTTCTATTTGATCCTATTAGTACCACGGTCAGGCAGCTAGACTATTTACATTTAGTACAGTGCGTCCTGCTCACAGTGTTCAGCTAGATCCGTTCCTGTTATCTTCCTACTGACAGGCAGGCTTGTCTGGTTACAGTATATAAAGCTACCTGAAGAAAATTACAGGTGTTCTATTTGATCCTATTAGTACCACGGTCAGGCAGCTAGACTATTTACATTTAGTACAGTGCGTCCTGCTCACAGTGTTCAGCTAGATCCGTTCCTGTTATATTCCTACTGACAGGCAGGCTTGTCTGGTTACAGTATATAAAGCTACCTGAAGAAAATTACAGGTGTTCTATTTGATCCTATTAGTACCACGGTCAGGCAGCTAGACTATTTACATTTAGTACAGTGCGTCCTGCTCACAGTGTTCAGCTAGATCCGTTCCTGTTATCTTCCCACTGACAGGCAGGCTTGTCTGGTTACAGTATATAAAGCTACCTGAAGAAAATTACTGGTGTTCTATCCCAGCTTAGTGCAGCTACAGGCCATTAGTATGTCTGGAAGGCCAAGAAGGAGAGGCAGACAGTCACAAGCCAATAAGAGAGGGCAAGCAGGCTCTGTGTCTAGTGCTGGTCGTGGAGACGGTGCATCCTCATCAGCACGTGGCCATGGGACACGCTTGGCCTTTTTTTCGGCAGCTGGCCGTGTTGAGCCGCAACATGCGGAAGACTTGGTCGAGTGGATGACCAAGCCGTCCTCATCCTCCTCATCCTCTCTCACCCAGGGTGCTTTGTCTGGCAAAGCAGCGGCCTCTTCCCTCAGCTCAATGTCATCAGTGACTCCTTCCCTAGTTCCACCATGTCCTCCTGAGGATTCCCTCAAACTGTTTGACCACAGTGTTGGGTACATGCTCCAGGAGGATGCCCAGCATTTGGAAGGCTCTGATGATGATACTGAGCTCGATGAAGGCAGTAACATGAGCACGGACAAAGGGGGTGCCCAAGAAGGACAGCAATCTGGCAGTCATGCTCCCCCTGCTGCAGCATACTGCCAGGTTTGCTCCAGTGATGAGGAGGGAGGGGATGATGCGGTCACTGACTCAACGTGGGTGCCTGATAGGAGAGAGGAGGAGGAGGAGGAGGAGGAGGCGGCACATCACCAAAGAGGCAGGATGCCCTCCAGGGGCCAGCCTAAGGGCAGCACATTGACTGCATCACACCCCAAAGCTCCACATGTGCAGGGCGCTGCAGTCTCTGCGCGTTATTCAAAAAGTTCTTTGGTGTGGGCCTTTTTTGAGACGAGTGCATCAGATCGCACCGCTGCTATTTGCAACATATGTCTCAAGCGTATCTCGCGTGGCCAAAACATCTCCCGCTTGGGTACCACATGCTTGACCAGACATATGTTGACCTGCCATGCAGTTCGTTGGCAAGGGTATCTAAAAGACCCACACCAAAGAACAAAGAGGATCTCTCCTTGCTCCTCATCAGCTGAGATTTCCAACCCCACTAGACCTCCAGACCTCTCTGAGACCTGCAGTGAGAGGAATGAAGGTGTAGAATTAGGTGTGTCACAGCCAAGTACTTGTGGGCAATCTGCTTTTGGTACACCGACGTCAGATTGTACCAGGCAAATTTCCCTGCCCCAGCTGCTGCACCGCCAAAAAAAGTTTGCTCCCAGCCATCCACATGCCCAGCGGTTGAATGCTAGCTTGGCAAAATTGCTAGCACTTCAACTGCTGCCTTTTCAGTTGGTAGACTCTGCCCCCTTCCGTGAGTTTGTGGAATGTGCGGTTCCTCAGTGGCAGGTACCCAAACGCCACTTTTTCTCACGGAAGGCGATTCCGGCTCTCTACCGGCATGTGGAAGGCAATGTCCATGCCTCGCTGGACAGGACGGTCAGCGGTAAGGTGCATATTACCGCTGACTCATGGTCCAGCAGGCATGGACAGGGACGTTACCTAAGTTTCACGGCGCATTGGGTGACTCTGCTGGCAGCTGGGAAGGATGCAGGACAAGGTGCAGTAGTGTTGGAGGTTGTTCCGCCACCACGCCTCCAAAATGCTGATTGTGACACACCTCTCTCCTCCACCCCCTCCTCTTCTTCTTCCTCCATGGCCTCTTCCTCGGAACCAGCGGTGCTCCGTAGTCGTTCAAGGGGCTACGTAAGTACGCAGGCCAAAAGATGCCATGCGGTGCTTGAGCTGGTGTGCTTGGGGGACAGGAGCCACACTGGGGCAGAGGTTCTGTCAGCTCTGCAGGGGCAGGTTCAGAGGTGGTTGACGCCACGCCAACTTAAGGCAGGAATGGTGGTTTGCGACAATGGCACCAACCTCCTCTCTGCCCTCCGACAGGGACAAATGACCCATGTGCCCTGTTTGGCTCACGTCCTTAACTTGGTGGTGCAGCGGTTCTTGGGCAGGTACCCGAGCTTACAGGATGTCCTGAGGCAGGCCAGGAAAGTCTGTGTGCATTTCCGCCGGTCATATAATGCCAGTGCTCGGCTGACGGACCTCCAAAAGGAGTTTAACCTGCCCAAGAACCGCCTAATCTGTGACATGCCCACCAGGTGGAACTCAACGTTGGCCATGCTGCAGCGGCTGCACACGCAGCAGAGGGCCATCAATGAGTACCTGTGCGACTATGGCACCAGGACAGGGTCAGGGGAGCTTGGTTTTTTTTCCCCACGCCAGTGGGCCATGATCAGGGATGCATGCACTGTCCTGTCACCATTCGAGGAGGCCACGAGGATGGTGAGCACTGACAGTGCATGCATCAGTGACACTGTCCCCCTTGTCCACCTGTGTTCCTGCATGCCCGCCGATCACACAGGAAGAGGACGAGGAGGAGGAGGAGGAGGAGGAAGATTGTGTCAGTATGGAGGTGGAGCCTGGCACTCAGCATCAGCAGCAGTCTTTAAGGGATCAGTCCCAAGAAACACATGGACTTGTACGTGGCTGGGAGGAGGTGGCTGCGGACGTTGTCGTCCTTAGTGACCCAGAGGACTCCGGACCGAATGCCTCAGCAAACCTACGCTGCATGGCCTCCCTGATCCTGCAAAGCCTGCGTAAGGATCCTCGTATTCGTGGTATCAAGGAGAAGGACCAATACTGGCTGGCAACCCTCCTTGATCCACGTTACAAGGGTAAGGTTGCGGACCTTATCTTGCCATCGCAGAGGGAGCAGAGGATGAAACATCTTCGGGAGGCCTTGCAGAAAGGTCTGTGCAATGCGTTCCCAGAGACTGGGAGGTTACAAACTTCTGTTTCTGGACAACGTGTTGCTGAGGCTTCGGTCAGTCAAAGAAGGAGCGGTGGAGAAGGTGGCCGTCTGACCGATGCGTTCAGACAATTTTTTGGTCCGCAGCCCCAAGGTATGATCGGTTCCAGCAACCATCGCCAGCGTCTGTTTTACATGGTGCAGGAATACCTAGGGGCAAGATCAGACTTGGACACCTTTCCCACCGAAAATCCTCTGGGTTACTGGGTCTTGAGGATGGATCACTGGCCAGAGCTTGCACAGTATGCAATTGAGCTACTGGCCTGTCCTGCATCCAGCGTTCTTTCGGAACGCACATTCAGTGCTGCTGGAGGCGTGGTAACCGATCACAGGGTGCGTCTGTCTACCGACTCGGTCGATCGGCTGACCTTCATAAAAATGAATCAGTCTTGGATCACCACCAGCTACCAAGCACCTGATGCTGATGTAACCGAATAATTTTTTTTGAAATCTCAGATCCCTTCAAAGACTGCCTATGCTGATGCTGAGTGACTATCACTGAGTAATTATCCTCTTCCTCCTCAATCATCACGCTGATAGCTTGTAAGAACATTTTTGGTTCTGGGCGCCACCACCAGTGCCTAAGGCACAATTTTTCAGCCCCTGTTTAACAGGGGCGTGTAATTACAATTTTTGATGTAATACTTTGCAGCAGGGCTCGTTCCTGCATTCCAACTAGAGTGTCTGTGAGGGGTTGCAGTGTTGTGGCACCAGCACCAGTGCCTAAGGCCCAATTTTTCTGCCCCTGTCTAACAGGGGCGTGTAATTACAATTTTTGATGTAATACTTTGCAGCAGGGCTCGTTCCTGCATTCCAACTAGAGTGTCTGTGAGGGGTTGCAGTGTTGTGGCACCAGCACCAGTGCCTAAGGCCCAATTTTTCTGCCCCTGTCTAACAGGGGCGTGTAATTACAATTTTTGATGCAATACTTTGCAGCAGGGCTCGTTCCTGCATTCCAACTAGAGTGTCTGTGAGGGGTTACAGTGTTGTGGCACCAGCACCAGTGCCTAAGGCCCAATTTTTCTGCCCCTGTCTGACAGGGGCGTGTAATTACAATTTTTGATGCAATACTTTGCAGCAGGGCTCGTTCCTGCGTTCCAACTAGAGTGTCTGTGAGGGGTTGCAGTGTTGTGGCACCAGCACCAGTGCCTAAGGCCTAATTTTTCAGCTCCTGTTCAACAGGGGCATGTAATTACAATTCTTGATCTAATATTTCACAGCAGGGCCCTGTGAGGGCTTACAGTGTTGTGGCCACAGCAACACCTAAGGCCCAAATTTCTGCTGAGTATATAGGGCAGGACCCTACTTTCAAACATCTAACTTACAAACGACTCCTACTTGCAAACGGAAGGAGACAACAGGAAGTGAGATGAAATCTACCCCTAGGAAGGGAAATTCTCTCCTGTAAGAGTTAATATGGGAAAAGAATTTCTCCTTTCCACTGATGCTTTCCAATCCTTGTTCCACAAAAAAACCCAAATTTTCAAAAAACATTTTTCATTGGGACAAAAAAGTGAGGTGAAATCTTCTGAAGAGGAGGAAAGACAGCAAAACAAATGTCACAGGGGTGATAACCCTTCCCTATGTTTTCCAAAAAGCTTAAAAAAGATTTTTTGGCTGGAGCTAAACACGTTAAAAATGTACCCATTCAAAATTACAAAGAGATTCTACTTAACAACAAACCTACAGTCCCTGTCTTGTTTGCACCGCCTGTATACTGCTGTTCAGAGTATATAGGGCTTGGTGGCCCCACACCTTTCCTTATTTTAATTTGGGTGCGGGGTTCCCCTTAATATCCATACAAGACCCAAAGGGCCTGGTAATGGACTGGGGGGTACCCATGCCGTTTGTCTCACTGATTTTCATCCATATTGCCATGACCCGACATGACATTAAACCCGCAAGCAGTTTTAAATGAGATTTTTTCCTTTAAAAATGACATTTGGTGCAGGGACTGTTCTAAACACGGGAAACACGCGTCACTTTACAGGCATACTATAGACACCCCCCAGGTACGATATTTAAAGGAATATTTCACTTTTTTTTTTTTACTTTAAGCATCATTAAAATCACTGCTCCCGAAAAAACGGCCGTTTTTAAAAGTTTTTTTTGCATTGATACATGTCCCCTGGGGTAGGACCCGGGTCCCCAAACCCTTTTTAGGACAATACCATGCAAATTAGCCTTTAAAATGAGCACTTTTGATTTTGAACGTTCGAGTCCCATAGACGTCAATGGGGTTCTAATGTTCGTGCGAACTTTCGGTCCGTTCACGGGTTCTGGTGCGAACCGAACCGGGGGGTGTTCAGCTCATCCCTACTCTTCATAACCAATATAAATAATTTATATAAACGTAAAACATGCATACGCATACGCATCCGAACACCGGAGGAAGAACCAGAAGAACCAGAAGAAGAAGAAGATGGAGGAAGAAACCGAAGGCCACCCCAAAGCACCCTCCCAATGTTGAGGGCATGTGGCCTGGCACGGTTCAGGAGGGGGGTGCTCTCTCGTCCCCCCTCTTTTCCTGCAACCTGCCAGGTTGCGCGCTCGGATAAGGGTCTGGTATCGATTTTTGGGGGGACCCCACGCCATTTTTTTTAAATTTTGGCATGGGGTTCCCCTTAAAATCCATACCAGACCTGAAGGGTCTGGTATAAATTTTGAGGGGGACCCCACGCCATATAAAAAAAAATTGTCCGGGGTTCCCCTTAATATCCATACCAGACCTGAAGGACCTGGTATGGAATTTAGGGGGACCCCCATGTCATTTTTTTTTAAATTTTGGTTCGGGGTTCCCCTGTGGGGAATTCCCAGGCCGTTTTTATCAATGAACTTTTATGTGTCTTGTCGGACCGGCAATTCATTAATAGCCGCGAGTAGTTTTAAATGACTTTTTTTCCTTTGAAATGTAATTTTACTGTCAGACTGTTCTAAACACGGGAAACATGTGCCCCTTTACAGGCATACTATGGACACCCCCCAGGTACGATATTTAAAGGAATATTACACTTTTATTGTTTCACTTTAAGCATTATTAAAATCACTGCTCCCGAAAAAACAGACGTTTTTAAAACTTTTTTTTGCATTGATCCATGTCCCCTGGGGCAGGACCCACGTCCCCAAACACTTTTTATGACAATACCATGCATATAAGCCTTTAAAATTAGCACTTTTGATTTCTCCCATAGACTTTTAAAAGGTGTTCCGCGGCTTTCGAATTTGCCACAAACACCCCAAATTGTTCACTGTTCGGCGAACTGGCGAACAGCCGATGTTCGAGTCGAACATAAGTTCGACTTGAACTCTAAGCTCATCCCTAACGAAAACCTTCTCCAAAGTGCTCAGCACCTCAGACTGGGCTGAAGGTTTACCTTCCAACAAGACTTTGACCCAAGTCCCCAAACACTTTTTTATGACAATAACTTGCATATAAGCCTTTAAAATTAGCACTTTTGATTATTCATGTTCGTGCTCCATAGACTTTAAAGGTGTTTGCGTGTTCAAACAAGTTTTTTGTCTGTTCGCATGTTCTGGTGCAAACCGAACAGGGGGGGTGTTCGGCTCATCCCTAGTTTTCATCCAGGATATCCCTGTACTTGGCAGCATTCATCTTTCCCTTGATTGCAACCAGTCGTCCTGTCCCTGCAGCTGAAAAACACCCCCACAGCATGATGCTGCCACCACTATGCTTCACTGTTGGGACTATATTGGACAGGTGATGAGCAGTGCCTGGTTTTCTCCACACATACCGCTTAGAATTAAGGCCAAAAAGTTCTATCTTGGTCTCAGACCAGAGAATCTTATTTCTCACCATCTTGGAGTCCTTCAGGTGTTTTTTTAGCAAACTCCATGCGGGCTTTCATGTGTCTTGCACTGAGGAGAGGCTTCCATCGGGCCACTCTGCCCCGACTGGTGGAGGGCTGCAGTGATGGTTGACTTTCTACAACTTTCTCCCATCTCCCAAATGCATCTCTGGAGCTCAGCCTCAGTGATCTTTGGGTTTTTCTTTACCTCTCTCACCAAGGCTCTTCTCCCCTGATAGCTCAGTTTGGCCAGACGACCAGCTCTAGGAAGGGTTCTGGTCATCCAAAACATTTTCCATTTAAGGATTATGGAGGCCACTGTGCTCTTAGGAACCTTAAGTGCAGCAGAATTTTTTTGTAACCTTGGCCAGATCTGTGCCTTGCCACAATTCTGTCTCTGAGCTCTTCAGGCAGTTCCTTTGACCTCATGATTCTCATTTGCTCTGGCATGCACTGTGAGCTGTAAGGTCTTATATAGACAGGTGTGTGGCTTTCCTAATCAAGTCCAATCAGTGTAATCAAACACAGCTGGACTCAAATGATGGTGTAGAACCATCTAAAGGATGATCAGAAGAAATGGACAGCACCTGAGTTAAATATGAGTGTCACAGCAAAGGGTCTAAATACATAGGACCATGTGATATTTCAGTTTTTTCTTTTTTAATAAATCTGCAAAAATGTCAACAATTCTGTGTTTTTCTGTCAATATGGGGTGCTGTGTGTACATTAATGAGGAAAAAAATGAACTCAAATGATTTTAGCAAATGGCTGCAATATAACAAGGAGTGAAAAATTTAAGGGGGTCTGAATGCTTCCCATCCCCACTGTATATCTGTTCCCCTTTGCACTTGATAAAGGTGACACTACCACATAATAACAGCCGTGACCTAAAAGAGGAGGGAGGGGAGCACCACAGCTCTGTCTTCTGAGGCAATGGAGCCTGCTTTGATGGAACCCCCTTTATATAGCCCCCTTTGGGGTTCTAGAACCTTCCAATTTTCAAAAGTCACATGACCCAGCAGAGGTCACCTGACCCCTGCCAAGCCACGTGACCTTCTAGAAGCCTCCACTGAGAGCCATGAGTTCTCAGGGAAGACCTGAAACTAACCTTCCTGCCGCTGTCCCATGAGGAAAAGGGGAAATTGAAACCGTCTCCTGCTTTTTCTATCATTCTTAATGGTAAAAAGCAAAAAGACAGATAAAAATTGAATAAGTAGCAAAATGCCTTATTTTCTTGAATATTGTAAGAAAAGTAAAATAAAAATGCATTTTTTATTATATTTTATTTATATTTCCAACTTTTCCATTTAAATATGTTCCTTACAGTTCTAAGGAATATGTGTAACTTGTTAACTAAGAAAAGGTTCAATTCTCCACGGCATAAATAATTGTGGTGTAACTGTAGAGGAAAACATGTCATTGTTTTCTGCTATACTCAAGAAAAGTAAAATATTTAGTACTGTCACAAACTCAAAGGAATTTGTCTTAGGTATAATTTGATTGTGTTTTGTTTTAAGACATCAAGTTACTTAAATAGGCAGTAACTGGTAGTGAACCGTGACATGTATCAGACTTTATAGATTTATTACTTATAGAATATCGTGTAAGGTATAGATTAAGTCCAGTGATAGTACGTGTATTTTACCCACTGTACTGAAACTGTGACCATTCAGTGAGTGCTGCAATCCATAGTGAATCTTTAAAGCGGAGTTCCAGCCACTTTTAAGAGGTGGTCTTAAATGAAAGACCATCTCTCCACCCCTCATTTTTGGATATTAAAAAAAAATTCTTCTATCGTACCCTTTTACGAAGTACAGCCTGTACTTCCAATCCATCCAGTCCGCGGCACAGGACGTCATTTCCTTTTGTGCGGCGAGCCCCCCCGCTGTCTTCTGGGACCTGTGTGTGTCCCAGAAGACAGATGGCCATTCACAAAGTGCAGTGAAGCCGCAAGGCTTCACTTCCGGTTTCCCTCAGTTAGAATGGCGGCACCTGCACCCGATCCAATGGACGGATCGGCCTTGGGGGGGCCAACATCGCAGGCTCCCTGGACAGGTAAGTGTCCTTATTAAAAATCAGCAGCTACAGTGTTTGTAGCTGCTGACGTTAAAAAAAATAAAAAGTTAATGAATTAGAAAAGATTATTGCTTCCGGTTCCGGCACCACATGAGGAGGAGGTAAGCAGAGCAAGTTCCCGCTGCACACCTCTCTAAAAACAGCTTTTAAAGCTGCTAACCCCCTCGAGGACACCCCCCCATCTCCGGTACAGGATGTGACCCACATGGATCGGTTTGTGGAGCGCTCCCACAACCGATCATTCTCGGATGCTGTGCAGCCTCCAGCCGAAACAGCGGCGGCCACGGCTAAGATGGCGCCTGCTTCCAGCCCAATAGAGACGCTGCAGAATCTCAGAGGCACAACAACAGGTGATCACACCTCCCCTGCAGGCATAGCCCAGCCGGTAGTGGCCTTCTGACACCCACTCTGTCGGCCACAATAGATGCAGCAGTGCAGAAGGCGATGGAACAGTTTCACATAGAGCTTCAGGGTCAGGCAAAGCGTATATCACACACAGAGGAGCGGATCTCCTCATTGGAGGATGACACCACTGTTCATGCTCCTGTGCTTGCACGCCTCACACACTCAAATAGAGGACTCTGGGATAAATTAAACGATTTAGAGAATCGTTTGAGAATAAATAATCTCAGGATTATTGGACTACCAGAATCATTCTCTAACGCGCAACTCACTGAATTATGTACCAAAACTATCCCTGAACAGCTGGGCCTCCACATGACATGCCTCATTGAGCGTGCTCACCGCATAGGCCAACACACTGAACACCGCACTAAACCCAGAGCAGTCATTGTCAGATACCTCAATTACGCTGACAAAAACGCCATCTTGCAGAAATTCCGCAGAAAGCGGTTGATGGCGCAGACCTGCTACTATTCGCCGATTACTCCGTGGAGGTGATGAAATGGCGCAAACAATTTTCATCTTTCTGCTCAACTTTATTCAACAACCACATCAAGTTCACCTTGGCTTACCCAGCTATTCTCCATGTCATATCTCCTACGGGGGCACGTCATACTTTTTCATTCCCAGCTGAAGCGGAGCACTACATCAATCACCCTACAGACACGGATACAACACACAATAACTCTGTGGACAACTCTCCCTCAGGAGGCGTCAAGAGTTCCCGGACCCCACATCAGAACCAAACCAGTCCTGAAAAGCCCCCATACAAGCGCAGTTGTTCCACCAAACTAGCTCACCGCACAGAAGCTCGCTGAAACCGGAAAGATGGCTTCCGAATTTCTGAGCTTAACTGGGAGCTGGTAACTTATTCTCCTACTTTATTGACATTTTGCTTTGATTTGTTATGAATAATACAACCTATATTTTATTTGTTGTAATTATACGCTGACTTAGCTGCACTTAGTTTATTTGTCTCACTGTGCAGCCGTATCAATCCCAGCTGCTCCTTTGCTCTCTCGTGGATTTGAACCCATCACCTTGACCAATCGCCCGTAGTCGGGCTGCTCATGCCCGCTATTAACGGGTCTTCCCCACATGCCTCCTCTTTCCTATGGGAGCTGTCTTTCTGACCACCTCCCCCTCCCCTCGAGGCTTCAATTCCACCCCCCGAGAGAGGAATGAGCGCTAAGCAGGAGATCTGCGTGGGTATAGGTCCCCATGTGGAAAAAGGTATAGCCAGTATTGCATACTAGGTGGCGTTTACATCTGGCTTTGTTGTTTTTGATCTATTTTCTTTTATTATGTTTTCTTGAGTTCTTTCCTGTTTTGCCTGTTTTTTCCTGTTTTGCCTGTTGCCAGTTCTCCGATATATGTGTACCCCTCACTTCGCTAGTGAATTGACTGTCATAGGCTTAGCTGTCATATTAGCATTTGCTCAAACCCCTATTCAATGGAAATGGCTCTCCATACTGACATAGATCACCTAAAAATCATTTCCTGGAACGTTAAGGGGCTTCACTCTCCCAACAAGCGTATGCAAATCCTTAGGCATCTAAAACGTCTCCGTGCTGATATAGTCCTCCTGTAGGAGACCCATCTCTCCTCTGCACTTACCACGTCTGTGTAAGCTATGGGTTGGAGATGTTTATGGCTCCCTTGCGGTAGGCCGTAAAGCCGGGGTGGCTATTCTGCTACATAAAAATCTGAGGCACACGATTCACGATATCCGAGCTGACTCGACTGGCCGCAAATTAACTCTGCGTCTTTCATTAGCATCTAAAGACACCGCTATTACCAACATTTATGCCCCTAACTCTCCTGATAGTGGTTTCTTTTAAGACATGGTGTCTTGGATATTGGCCGCCCCTGAGGTTCTCCACCTGGTCGGAGGGGACTTCAGCTCTGTCATGCATCAATCTGAAGACCATACAGGCCGTAAGTCCCAACTAGCACGAAACCCCGACTCTCTTACTGATGACACGACGCCGCTTGCTCGGGCCATCTCATCAATCAATTTTATAGACTTTTGGCTTTTTTTTTCACCCCCCCACAACTCTTTTTCACGAATAGATTAGTTTTTTGCATCCCAAGCCTTGCTGTCAACAATCTGTGATTCAGGGATCGGTGATGCAGTGATCTCAGATCACAGTCCCATTATTATACACTTAACCAATAGTAAACCGTCATCGCCCTCACTCACTTGGCGATTCCCCTCATACCTAGCTGAAGACGAGGATTTTAGACATATGCTCCATGTCTCCTGGGAGGATTATACCTCCACTAATGGTGCACACCTCACTGACCCAAACCTTTTTTGGGAGGCGGGTAAAGCCTTCCTTAGAGGTAAGATTATCTCATACACGGAACAATTTAAAAAACACTCCCGACAGCAATATATGCAGGCAACTGATAAGTTACGATCTGCGCATTCTACTCTAACACATGTTCGCACCTAGGATAATATTAAAGCCTGGCAACTTGCAAAACAAAACTTTGATCTATGGGCTGAACAACAAGAAGCAAAACTTCATGCTTCACGCTTCGTTTGTACAGATATGGTAACAAGGCAGGCAAACTTCTGTCCCGACTGTGCACGGGCTTTAAACGACCTACTTATATCTCCACTCTAAAAAACACTGCTGGCTCTCTTGTTACCTCCCCTGCAGAAATTATTAAACTACTTACTGATTATTATACATCCCTCTACTCTGAGGACCCGATCGATCAAGCAATGGTGGAGACTATGCGATCCAAGGTGCGACTACCCCAACTTACCACTGTGCACTTAGAGACCCTTAATGCTCCCATTACAATAGAAGATATCCAATTGACGGTCAAATCTCTAGCCTCCTCGAAGGTCCCAGGCCCTGACGGTTACACTGCCGAGTTCTACAAATTGACTAGTGATTTCATCCCTGACACTTTGAAACATGTATTTTCTGCCATGTGGGAGGGGGGCCCGTACCTTCCCACTGGAACCCAAGCACACATTAAAATAATATCCAAAAAAGGAAAAGACCAGCTACACCCAGGCTCATACAGGCCAATTTTGCTGATAAACGTGGACGTCAAGATTCTCTCTAAAATAGTCGCCTCCCGTCTAGCTACCCTACTCCCCTCTTTGCTTCATCCAGCTCAATCGGGCTTTGTCTCAGGACGATCAGCAACTTTGAACATCCGCAAAGTCTTGATGGCGCTGGAATATGCAAAACTACACTCGGAGCAGGACACTGCTATTATATCACTTGACGCTGAAAAGGCTTTCGATAATGTTAGTTTTGCATGGTTATTTAGGCTAATGACGGCATTCGGCTTTTCGGGTCCGATATCCCCTACGGCTCGCTTAGTGACTCTGGATTTTATCTCCGACATCATACCTCTTACTAAGGGAACTAGGCAGGGCTGTCCCCTCTCCCCCTTACTCTTCAACATAGAGATTGAACCATTGTCCAGAATCCTTAACTCACCTGCGGGTATTAGCGGTATCAACATAGGCGACCAAACCGTTCTTTCCGCGCTATTTGCAGATGATATTCTACTATTTTCATCTAACCCCCTGTCAGATTTCGATACGTTACAGGACCTGTTTGTGACCTTTCGGCTCAGCTCTGGATTTAGGATTCATTTTGACAAGATTAAAGTTCTAGCACTAAATCCCTGATTATCTACTGAAAGGCGATTATCCTCTCCATTTACTCTAGCCACCCGTTATATTACGTACTTGGGGATACACATAGGTCGAGAGCCGTCTTCCTTATACACTCTCAATTACCCACCTTTAATAACAAAAATTGTGAAGGAGTTGGAAGCTTGGGATGACCCTCCCCCTCTCGCTCTTTGGGAGATGTCATCTATTTAAAATGGTGTCCTTTGCACGGTTACTCTATCCGATGCAGACTATTCTGCTTTTACTGAAACACTCAGATGTGCAGAAGATACACAAGGCTGTTAATGCCTTCTTGTGGGCTAACAAAAAGCTGCATATAGCTCTCCAAAAGCTCTGTCTACCTAAGTCCTAGGGTGGGGCAGGGTTGCCCAATTTACGTTTTTATAATATCTCTTGCTTACTTAGACAGGGTCTAGACTGGTTGTCGGGAAAATCTCGGTACTCAAACCCTATACTTGAGGGAGCTTTGGTTTCCACATGCACCCTTTCAGCCGTTCTCCACTCCTCTCTAAAAGCTTTACCCATACATCTTAAATCAAATGTCCTCATTAGAGACATGGTGATTGCCTGGAGGGAGGTACAGAGGTTGCTGGGGCTACCCTCAAGTATATCTAACCATTTAACCGTTCAGGAAAATCCCATGTTTCTTCCCTCCACTATCTAGCTTTTAACCTTTGGGGCACACAAGGTCTCACTGCTTTTTCTCCCTTATATGGTGATAAACCAGGACAATTCAAGTTGTACCAGGATCTCTCACGAGAATACTCATTACCACCATCTCATGCTTTTCACCATCATCAGCTACTCAGCTATTTGCGAACTTGTCATGGTCCTCACACAGATCCCCTTCAAAAATCTTACCTGGATGTAGTGCTCCAGAATTATGATTATTCTATTTCCAGTCTCTACTCCCACCTCATTGCTCACCAAGTGGATAAATATCATCTCACCCCATTCCAGGAGTGGTCCTCAATATTCAATGACAATGAACTGCCAGAAAGGATTCTACAAAGCTATCGCCACGTCCACAAACTCATCGTGTCGGACGCATGGCGGGAAACCCACTTCAAAATCATCAACTACCCCTTCCGCACCAGCATCTCGGAACCTACCCAAGCTCAATGCCCTTGGTGCTCTCTCCCCTGCCCTACATTGCTACACCGCCTACACCGCCTATGGGAATGCTCTGCCATCTCCACATTTTGGAACTCAGTGCTCAAATATATATTCAAGGTAAGCAACACACAGCTAATTAAAGATCCGCTATTATGCCTATTTGGATGTGATCCACCAGCCTCCCCATCGACAACGATGAGATCACCAACTCTCACACAGTGGACTCATATATGTCTATTGGTGGCCCGCAGAACCATCATGTCCCACTGGATCAAATCGTCTCCACCCTCCCTGCAAGCCGTAAAGCAAACAATACAATCGCTGTTTCATATTGAGAGACTAGATACCATAACATTGAACTGCCGCTCTATTATCCGTTTCTTTGCCAGATGGAGAAAATATATTGAACATACATTCACTACCGAAGAGTTATCCTCCATCATCTATCCATTCCGATACACTGACTGGTACCTGAAACGCGATCTCACCAATACCTTGGGAATGCTCAAAATAAAGGATCTTCCCAATTCTTCTAACCCCCTCTCGCTCAGATCCCCCCACGGGATGCCAGTTTTCCAGAACTATTCATTCTCCACAGCCCCTAGTCCAGGAAGAGAACCTCTAGCCACTAACGTTATGTGTTTTGTTGGTAGGTATGTACTATATATGACAGTCTTCGCTATAGTATAAGTTAGGAAGCTTCCACTCCTCCAGGTTACATGACGCACAATTTGATAAGCTGCCAATGTATCTTCCATGACTGAACCAGTTCACTGTTACTTTATATACAGGTAATTATACCCATGTACTCCTAACCCCCACCCTTTCCCCTTCCCCTCCTAATCATTCACCCCCCCTTTTTCCTTATCCTTTAACTGCTACTTTGTTTTGGAATTATTCAATTGTATACTCTTCATTGTCAGTTGATTTATACTCTGTATCGTAATAACCCAATGAAAAAAAAAAAGATTATAAGTAGAAAAATAATGGCAATACACTTGTAATATGATCAAATTAACAAAGGTGCCTAATTAACACAAACTCATGTTGGAGATGTCAGATTGAATTTATAGTGTATCTAAACCCAAAGGCAGCATGTTATTTGCATTTTACCAATCCTTAGTCCAATCCAATAGTTCAGAGGTGTGGCTGCATTCGTTTTTTATGGCCTGTACACACGGTCGGATTTTCCGATGGAAAATGTGTGATAGGACCTTGTTGTCGGAAATTCCGACCGTGTGTGGGCTCCATCAAACATTTTCCATCGGAATTTCCGACACACAAAGTTTGAGAGCTTGCTATAAAATTTTCCGACAACAAAATCCGTTGTCGGAAATTCCGATTGTGTGTACACAAATCCGACGCACAAAGTGCCATACATGCTCAGAATAAATTAAGAGACGAAAGCTATTGGCTACTGCCCCGTTTATAGTCCCGACGTACGCGTTTTACGTCACCGCGTTCAGAACGATTGGATTTTCCAACAACTTTGTGTGACCGTGTGTATGCAAGACAAGTTTGAGCCAAAATCCGTCGGAAAAAATCCATGGATTTTGTTTTCGGAATGTCCGATCAATGTCCGATCGTGTGTACAGGGCATTAAGGCATTTTTTCGTTATTTCTATATAGTGATCTGGCCCGTAAGTCTGTTATATTTCAACTTCATTTAACAGACCAAGCTGTCCAGCAAAAGTGGCAGCTACAGGCTGGATCACCTGATGAAAATAAAGGAAAACAAATCCTCAAAAAATGAAAAAAAACTAACACATTTAAGAATGGTGACCAACAATATATTACATTTTTGTTTTGGGGTCTAGATATGTTTTACATCTGAATTCAATCGAGATCTAAAAAAGACCATTGATTTTTAATAAATGGGCCTTTATGCCATAATGTGCTAGTATGTCTACCATATTAGCACATTATGGCTGACTTACCTGTAAAACGATAGCCTCCATTACTGCTCTGTCAGTGCTCTCTACTGTCATGGACATTCCATCCTCTCCCGGTTCTCTTTCTAGATTTGGTCGGTTAGGCTGCTTGAATGATCAGGCCGCAATGATATACTTTTTAAGCATAAATATAAAAAATATGTTGTACTAACAGTGCTGAGATCATGACATCTACTTTTTTATATTGTGAATAAAAGGGGACAGGCCCATGAAATACAACATACACGGCATCCCTTCAACCTCCCAGTTTTTTTTTTATTTTTTATAAACTATTCCAACTCTTTCTTTTTCATGTTTTACAGTTACAGAGCACAGATAAGCAAAATTCTGCATATGTGAGTACAGCAAAAATCAAGTCTACATCTGCAATATGTATACTGTAGGGATGAGCCGAACACCCCCCGGTTCGGTTCGCACCAGAACCCGCGAACGGACCGAAAGTTCGCACGAACGTTAGAACCCCATTGACGTCTATGGGACTCGAACGTTCGAAATCAAAAGTGCTCATTTTAAAGGCTAATTTGCATGGTATTGTCCGAAAAAGGGTTTGGGGACCCGGGTCCTACCCCAGGGGACATGTATCAATGCAAAAAAAACTTTTAAAAACGGCCGTTTTTTCGGGAGCAGTGATTTTAATGATGCTTAAAGTAAAAAAAAAAAAGTGAAATATTCCTTTAAATATCGTACCTGGGGGGTGTCTATAGTATGCCTGTAAAGTGACTCGTGTTTCCCGTGTTTAGAACAGTCCCTGCACCAAATGTAATTTTTAAAGGAAAAAATCTCATTTAAAACTGCTTGCGGGTTTAATGTCATGTCGGGTCTTGGCAATATGGATGAAAATCAGTGAGACAAACGGCATGGGTACCCCCCAGTCCATTACCAGGCCCTTTGGGTCTTGTATGGATATTAAGGGGAACCCCGCACCCAAATTAAAATAAGGAAAGGTGTGGGGCCACCAGGCCCTATATACTCTGAACAGCAGTATACAGGCGGTGCAAACAAGACAGGGACTGTAGGTTTGTTGTTAAGTAGAATCTCTTTGTAATTTTGAACGGGTACATTTTTAACGTGTTTAGCTCCAGCCAAAAAATCTTTTTTAAGCTTTTTGGAAAACATAGGGAAGGGTTATCACCCCTGTGACATTTGTTTTGCTGTCTTTCCTCCTCTTCAGAAGATTTCACCTCACTTTTTTGTCCCAATGAAAAATGTTTTTTGAAAATTTGGGTTTTTTTGTGGAACAAGGATTGGAAAGCATCAGTGGAAAGGAGAAATTGTTTTCCCATATTAACTCTTACAGGAGAGAATTTCCCTTCCTAGGGGTAGATTTCATCTCACTTCCTGTTGTCTCCTTCCGTTTGCAAGTAGGAGTCGTTTGTAAGTTAGATGTTTGAAAGTAGGGTCCTGCCCTATATACTCAGCAGAAATTTGGGCCTTAGGTGTTGCTGTGGCCACAACACTGTAAGCCCTCACAGGGCCCTGCTGTGAAATATTAGATCAAGAATTGTAATTACATGCCCCTGTTGAACAGGAGCTGAAAAATTAGGCCTTAGGCACTGGTGCTGGTGCCACAACACTGCAACCCCTCACAGACACTCTAGTTGGAACGCAGGAACGAGCCCTGCTGCAAAATATTGCATCAAAAATTGTAATTACACGCCCCTGTTAGACAGGGGCAGAAAAATTGGGCCTTAGGCACTGGTGCTGGTGCCACAACACTGCAACCCCTCACAGACACTCTAGTTGGAATGCAGGAACGAGCCCTGCTGTAAAGTATTGCATCAAAAATTGTAATTACACGCCCCTGTTAGACAGGGGCAGAAAAATTGGGCCTTAGGCACTGGTGCTCGTGCCACAACACTGCAACCCCTCACAGACACTCTAGTTGGAATGCAGGAACGAGCCCTGCTGCAAAGTATTACATCAAAAATTGTAATTACACGCCCCTGTTAAACAGGGGCTGAAAAATTGTGCCTTAGGCACTGGTGGTGGCGCCCAGAACCAAAAATGTTCTTACAAGCTATCAGCGTGATGATTGAGGAGGAAGAGGATAATTACTCAGGGATAGTCACTCAGCATCAGCATAGGCAGTCTTTGAAGGGATCTGAAAAAAATTATTCAGTTACATCAGCATCAGGTGCTTGGTAGCTGGTGGTGATCCAAGACTGATTCATTTTTATGAAGGTCAGCCGATCGACCGAGTCGGTGGACAGACGCACCCTGTGATCGGTTACCACGCCTCCAGCAGCACTGAATGTGCGTTCCGAAAGAACGCTGGATGCAGGACAGGCCAGTAGCTCAATTGCATACTGTGCAAGCTCTGGCCAGTGATCCATCCTCAAGACCCAGTAACCCAGAGGATTTTCGGTGGGAAAGGTGTCCAAGTCTGATCTTGCCCCTAGGTATTCCTGCACCATGTAAAACAGACACTGGCGATGGTTGCTGGAACCGATCATACCTTGGGGCTGCGGACCAAAAAATTGTCTGAACGCATCGGTCAGACGGCCACCTTCTCCACCGCTCCTTCTTTGACTGACCGAAGCCTCAGCAACACGTTGTCCAGAAACAGGAGTTTGTAACCTCCCAGTCTCTGGGAACGCGTTGCACAGACCTTTCTGCAAGGCCTCCTGAAGATGTTTCATCCTCTGCTCCCTCTGCGATGGCAAGATAAGGTCCGCAACCTTACCCTTGTAACGTGGATCAAGGAGGGTTGCCAGCCAGTATTGGTCCTTCTCCTTGATACCACGAATACGAGGATCCTTACGCAGGCTTTGCAGGATCAGGGAGGCCATGCAGCGTAGGTTTGCTGAGGCATTCGGTCCGGAGTCCTCTGGGTCACTAAGGACAACAACGTCCGCAGCCACCTCCTCCCAGCCACGTACAAGTCCATGTGTTCCTTGGGACTGATCCCTTAAAGACTGCTGATGCTGAGTGCCAGGCTCCACCTCCATACTGACACAATCTTCCTCCTCCTCCTCCTCCTCCTCCTCCTCTTCCTGTGTGATCGGCGGGCACGCAGGAACACTGTCTGGATAAAGGGGGCCTAGAGAGCTAAGGAAGTCCTCCTCTTCCTGCCTCTGTTCTGCCTCAAGTGCCCTGTCCATTATTCCACGCAGCGTGTGCTCCAACAGGTGGACAAGGGGGACAGTGTCACTGATGCATGCACTGTCAGTGCTCACCATCCTCATGGCCTCCTCGAATGGTGACAGGACAGTGCATGCATCCCTGATCATGGCCCACTGGCGTGGGGAAAAAAAACCAAGGTCCCCTGACCCTGTCCTGGTGCCATAGTCGCACAGGTACTCATTGATGGCCCTCTGCTGCGTGTGCAGCCGCTGCAGCATGGCCAACGTTGAGTTCCACCTGGTGGGCATGTCACAGATTAGGCGGTTCTTGGGCAGGTTAAACTCCTTTTGGAGGTCCGCCAGCCGAGCACTGGCATTATATGACCGGCGGAAATGCACACAGACTTTCCTGGCCTGCCTCAGGACATCCTGTAAGCCCGGGTACCTGCCCAAGAACCGCTGCACCACCAAGTTAAGGACGTGAGCCAAACAGGGCACATGGGTCAGTTGTCCCTGTTGGAGGGCAGAGAGGAGGTTGGTGCCATTGTCGCAAACCACCATTCCTGCCTTAAGTTGGCGTGGCGTCAACCACCTCTGAACCTGCCCCTGCAGAGCTGACAGAACCTCTGCCCCAGTGTGGCTTCTGTCCCCCAAGCACACCAGCTCAAGCACCGCATGGCATCTTTTGGCCTGCGTACTTGCGTAGCCCCTTGAATGCCTACGGAGCACCGCTGGTTCCGAGGAAGAGGCCATGGAGGAAGAAGAAGAGGAGGGGGTGGAGGAGAGAGGTGTGTCACAATCAGCATTTTGGAGGCGTGGTGGCGGAACAACCTCCAACACTACTGCACCTTGTCCTGCATCCTTCCCAGCTGCCAGCAGAGTCACCCAATGCGCCATGAAACTAAGGTAACGTCCCTGTCCATGCCTGCTGGACCATGAGTCAGCGGTAATATGCACCTTACCGCTGACCGCCCTGTCCAGCGAGGCATGGACATTGCCTTCCACATGCCGGTAGAGAGCCGGAATCGCCTTCCGTGAGAAAAAGTGGCGTTTGGGTACCTGCCACTGAGGAACCGCACATTCCACAAACTCACGGAAGGGGGCAGAGTCTACCAACTGAAAAGGCAGCAGTTGAAGTGCTAGCAATTTTGTCAAGCTAGCATTCAACCGCTGGGCATGTGGATGGCTGGGAGCAAACTTCTTTCGGCGGTGCAGCAGCTGGGGCAGGGAAATTTGCCTGGTACAATCTGACGTCGGTGTACCAAAAGCAGATTGCCCACAAGTACTTGGCTGTGACACACCTAATTCTACACCTTCATTCCTCTCACTGCAGGTCTCAGAGAGGACTGGAGGTCTAGTGGGGTTGGAAATCTCAGCTGATGAGGAGCAAGGAGAGATCCTCTTTGTTCTTTGGTGTGGGTCTTTTAGATACCCTTGCCAACGAACTGCATGGCAGGTCAACATATGTCTGGTCAAGCATGTGGTACCCAAGCGGGAGATGTTTTGGCCACGCGAGATACGCTTGAGACATATGTTGCAAATAGCAGCGGTGCGATCTGATGCACTCGTCTCAAAAAAGGCCCACACCAAAGAACTTTTTGAATAACGCGCAGAGACTGCAGCGCCCTGCACATGTGGAGCTTTGGGGTGTGATGCAGTCAATGTGCTGCCCTTAGGCTGGCCCCTGGAGGGCATCCTGCCTCGTTGGTGATGTGCCGCCTCCTCCTCCTCCTCCTCTCTCCTATCAGGCACCCACGTTGAGTCAGTGACCTCATCATCCCCTCCCTCCTCATCACTGGAGCAAACCTGGCAGTATGCTGCAGCAGGGGGAGCATGACTGCCAGATTGCTGTCCTTCTTGGGCACCCCCTCTGTCCGTGCTCATGTTACTGCCTTCATCGAGCTCAGTATCATCATCAGAGCCTTCCAAACGCTGGGCATCCTCCTGGAGCATGTACCCAACACTGTGGTCAAACAGTTCGAGGGAATCCTCAGGAGGACATGGTGGAGCTAGGGAAGGAGTCACTGATGACATTGAGCTGAGGGAAGAGGCCGCTGCTTTGCCAGACAAAGCACCCTGGGCATGGGTGAGAGAGGATGAGGAGGATGAGGACGGCTTGGTCATCCACTCGACCAAGTCTTCCGCATGTTGCGGCTCAACACGGCCAGCTGCCGAAAAAAAGGCCAAGCGTGTCCCATGGCCACGTGCTGATGAGGATGCACCGTCTCCACGACCAGCACTAGACACAGAGCCTGCTTGCCCTCTCTTATTGGCTTGTGACTGTCTGCCTCTCCTTCTTGGCCTTCCAGACATACTAATGGCCTGTAGCTGCACTAAGCTGGGATAGAACACCTGTAATTTTCTTCAGGTAGCTTTATATACTGTAACCAGACAAGCCTGCCTGTCAGTAGGAAGATAACAGGAACGGATCTAGCTGAACACTGTGAGCAGGACGCACTGCACTAAATGTAAATAGCAGGAACGGATCTAGCTGAACACTGTGAGCAGGACGCACTGACTGCACTAAATGTAAATAGCAGGAACGGATCTAGCTGAACACTGTGAGCAGGACGCACTGCACTAAATGTAAATAGCAGGAACGGATCTAGCTGAACACTGTGAGCAGGACGCACTGCACTAAATGTAAATAGCAGGAACAGATCTAGCTGAACACTGTGAGCAGGACGCACTGCACTAAATGTAAATAGCAGGAACAGATCTAGCTGAACACTGTGAGCAGGACGCACTGCACTAAATGTAAATAGCAGGAACAGATCTAGCTGAACACTGTGAGCAGGATGCACTGCACTAAATGTAAATAGCAGGAACAGATCTAGCTGAACACTGTGAGCAGGACGCACTGCACTAAATGTAAATAGCAGGAACGGATCTAGCTGAACACTGTGAGCAGGACGCACTGCACTAAATGTAAATAGCAGGAACGGATCTAGCTGAACACTGTGAGCAGGACGCACTGACTGCACTAAATGTAAATAGCAGGAACGGATCTAGCTGAACACTGTGAGCAGGACGCACTGCACTAAATGTAAATAGCAGGAACGGATCTAGCTGAACACTGTGAGCAGGACGCACTGACTGCACTAAATGTAAATAGCAGGAACAGATCTAGCTGAACACTGTGAGCAGGACGCACTGCACTAAATGTAAATAGCAGGAACGGATCTAGCTGAACACTGTGAGCAGGACGCACTGACTGCACTAAATGTAAATAGCAGGAACGGATCTAGCTGAACACTGTGAGCAGGACGCACTGACTGCACTAAATGTAAATAGCAGGAACGGATCTAGCTGAACACTGTGAGCAGGACGCACTGACTGCACTAAATGTAAATAGCAGGAACGGATCTAGCTGAACACTGTGAGCAGGACGCACTGCACTAAATGTAAATAGCAGGAACGGATCTAGCTGAACACTGTGAGCAGGACGCACTGACTGCACTAAATGTAAATAGCAGGAACAGATCTAGCTGAACACTGTGAGCAGGACGCACTGCACTAAATGTAAATAGCAGGAACGAATCTAGCTGAACACTGTGAGCAGGACGCACTGCACCAAATGTAAATAGTCTAGATAGAAGATAACAGGAACGGATCTAGCTAAACTGAATACAGTGTGTATATATATATATGCAACACCTGGGATGCATATATATACAAAACACACTGTAAGTGCAGCTAACTGACTGACTGTTCTGCCTAATCTATCTAACTCAAATCAAATGACACTGTCTGTCTCTCTCTCTATCTCTCAGCACACCGGAACACACAACACAGGGCCGCCGTGCAGGCGGGCTTATATAGTGTGGGGCGTGTACTAAATCCCCTGAGCCATAATTGGCCAAAGCCACCCTGGCTTTGGCCAATTACAGCTCTCTCTACTGGCGGCGCTGTGATTGGCCAAGCATGCGGGTCATAGTGCATGCTTGGCCAATCATCAGCCAGCAATGCACTGCGATGCCGCAGTGAATTATGGGCCGTGACGCGCCACACGAATTTGGCGCGAACGGCCCATAACGTTCGCAATTCGACGGACGGTCGAACAGCCGATGTTCGAGTCGAACATGGGTTCGACTTGAACACGAAGCTCATCCCTAGTATACTGTATATCTTAAGATTTAAAGCATTCTTACTGTATATTGTATTACTCATCAGTGTTTCAACATTATTCACAATATACTGTATAGTGACAGAAATCAAATATTCAAAAGACCCTCTTGTAAATAGGAGCCAAGTGGTTTCTAATCTGATATTCAAAAAATGATTTGGCAATATATAGCATAATAAAAGTAATAATAGGGTTAAATAGGAAATTTAACGGAAAGAGGAGAGAAACAAAATAAAGGGCATAGGGAAAGAGTGTGTGGGTGTGTGTGTCTCCTTCCACCACCTTTGGCCCCAGATAAGGTACCAAAATACCATCACCCCAATACCATCAACAGTCTCTTATTTTGTTTAAAGTAGGAGAGGCCAGGTACTAATGTTGTGCAAGGGGAATAGAACTTTCTGTATCCATGGTCCACATACAGAGTCATATATCTTGATAGTATTATTGTGTCAGGGAGGTATTTCATGTTTTGCACATCTTTACCATGTTTGAAAAGTTCAGTCTTATGCCGCGTACACACGGTCGGACTTTCTATCCTACTTGGTCCAGCACACTTTCCGACGGACTTTGTCCGCCAGGTGCGCCGGACTTTAAAACGGGCGGACTTGCCCACACACGCCGGGGAAGACTATTCTGGGGACCCTGATTGCATGATCGCAGCACCCCACCGCATTGGACTTTTTTGTGAGTACTTAGGATGGGCAAAATTTGCCTTTCCTCTATATTACCTATCAGAAATAGACTAATGTTATTATTTATTTTATTTTTTACACTCTGCAGACATACCTGAGCATCTGCCCCTGAAGAGTGTCTCTACACGAAACGCGTCGGGCATACGTGATGCTGATTTATGTCTGTAATGGACATATCTAATCCTGGTCTGCAGCAGATTATCAATTTTGACATTCCTATTTATTTATTATGGTCTTATATATTTATATTTTTTATATTCACATTGTCGCTGCTGGTGCTGTTCTTTATGTGATATGTATATATATGAACTCATTCTATGCAATACAACATTAATATTGTTTTGTAATTATTATACCTATGTAATCTTTCACCCATGCCATGCTTGTATGTTTTGTGTGGGTGGATTCAATATGAATCGGCATACTTATTGTACATGTGGCTTTTATCCATTGCCATATTCTATTGCATTCAATGTTTTACCAATAAAAATTCGCACTCATTTAAACTTGCCTCCACAAAGTCATCCATCTCATTTAAAGTCCCACCTTCCCTTCTTTTTCCATATATCATAGGGATGGAGGCACACCGCATATGTGCCTCATTTAAAGTCCCACTTCCCCCCTCCATTTTTTTTGTAAACCAAATAGGGATGGAGATGTGGTGACTGGATAAGCAGTGTTCCCCTGCCGCCCAAGTGAGAGGCTTGCAGATCCTGGGTGGCAATGTCACCTTACCCCGGTTCTTGCACAGGGTACACAATTTGGTATCCCTGCTACTATACAACACCATCGCGCCACTCCACTGCTGGTGTTCTGCTGCCTCGGCTACTCAGGGTCCCCCATTTTGGTCCGCACCCGGGAGCTGCGATGCTTTCTACGTGCCCCCCCCTCCCCCTCCCGCCCAGTATGGGCGGGGGGTGTACGGGGTGGTGGGTGGGCGCTTACAGAGCATCGGCGCCACGCATCCTGCTCTACGTGTGACGTCATGCTTGACGCCAGCACGTAGCGCATGTGACTTTTCATCTGAGCCGCTTTGGCGGGGAGTCAGGCTTCTGCGGAGGGCGGTGATTACCGCCGCCGCTGGAGCCCCTCCCAGCCTATGTCGCGCCAGCGTGACGCTGGTACATGCCGGCGTGCACGTGTGGGGCTCCTATAAACGGCCTCCCCTGACACAACTTTTGCCGCCACACTTTCCAGTCATTTCACTGCAGCTCAGCACTTCACTCCAGGTACAAGCTTTGTCCTCACGTAAGTCATTCACTAGGTCTACACACATCCCTCCACGCCATCCTTGGTTTTGTATTTGTTGGCCATTTCACCCTTTTCTTTTTGTTCCCCTTTTTTTCTCACTATTTTTTATTTTTAGATCCCCTATTGTCATGTCATTTCACGATCACATTATCCACTGAATTCACATTTATTTTTTATTCTTTTTTACATATTTTTCATCTATTTTTGTTCACTCATTTACATAGTCCCATGTACACTTTTTTATTTAGATCACTCCAGGTTACCATTTGGGGTTACCCTGGTCTTTCACTCATGCACCAGCTTTTGTGTCGTGGACCATCGGGAGGTTCTGCTATGGGCGCTCTGCTGCGCGTGGCTATAAGTACCTCAGCTCCCGGGGAAGACTATTCTGGGGACCCTGATTGCATGATCGCAGCACCCCACCGCATTGGACTTTTTTGTGAGTACTTAGGATGGGCAAAATTTGCCTTTCCTCTATATTACCTATCAGAAATAGACTAATGTTATTATTTATTTTATTTTTTACACTCTGCAGACATACCTGAGCATCTGCCCCTGAAGAGTGTCTCTACACGAAACGCGTCGGGCATACGTGATGCTGATTTATGTCTGTAATGGACATATCTAATCCTGGTCTGCAGCAGATTATCAATTTTGACATTCCTATTTATTTATTATGGTCTTATATATTTATATTTTTTATATTCACATTGTCGCTGCTGGTGCTGTTCTTTATGTGATATGTATATATATGAACTCATTCTATGCAATACAACATTAATATTGTTTTGTAATTATTATACCTATGTAATCTTTCACCCATGCCATGCTTGTATGTTTTGTGTGGGTGGATTCAATATGAATCGGCATACTTATTGTACATGTGGCTTTTATCCATTGCCATATTCTATTGCATTCAATGTTTTACCAATAAAAATTCGCACTCATTTAAACTTGCCTCCACAAAGTCATCCATCTCATTTAAAGTCCCACCTTCTCTTCTTTTTCCATATATCATAGGGATGGAGGCACACCGCATATGTGCCTCATTTAAAGTCCCACTTCCCCCCTCCATTTTTTTTGTAAACCAAATAGGGATGGAGATGTGGTGACTGGATAAGCAGTGTTCCCCTGCCACCCAAGTGAGAGGCTTGCAGATCCTGGGTGGCAATGTCACCTTACCCCGGTTCTTGCACAGGGTACACAATTTGGTATCCCTGCTACTATACAACACCATCGCGCCACTCCACTGCTGGTGTTCTGCTGCCTCGGCTACTCAGGGTCCCCCATTTTGGTCCGCACCCGGGAGCTGCGATGCTTTCTACGTGCCCCCCCTCCCCCTCCCCCTCCCGCCCAGTATGGGCGGGGGGTGTACGGGGTGGTGGGTGGGCGCTTACAGAGCATCGGCGCCACGCATCCTGCTCTACGTGTGACGTCATGCTTGACGCCAGCACGTAGCGCATGTGACTTTTCATCTGAGCCGCTTTGGCGGGGAGTCAGGCTTCTGCGGAGGGCGGTGATTACCGCCACCGCTGGAGCCCCTCCCAGCCTATGTCGCGCCAGCGTGACGCTGGTACATGCCGGCATGCACGTGTGGGGCTCCTATAAACGGCCTCCCCTGACACAACTTTTGCCGCCACACTTTCCAGTCATTTCACTGCAGCTCAGCACTTCACTCCAGGTACAAGCTTTGTCCTCACGTAAGTCATTCACTAGGTCTACACACATCCCTCCACGCCATCCTTGGTTTTGTATTTGTTGGCCATTTCACCCTTTTCTTTTTGTTCCCCTTTTTTTCTCACTATTTTTTATTTTTAGATCCCCTATTGTCATGTCATTTCACGATCACATTATCCACTGAATTCACATTTATTTTTTATTCTTTTTTACATATTTTTCATCTAATTTTTGTTCACTCATTTACATAGTCCCATGTACACTTTTTTATTTAGATCACTCCAGGTTACCATTTGGGGTTACCCTGGTCTTTCACTCATGCACCAGCTTTTGTGTCATGGACCATCGGGAGGTTCTGCTATGGGCGCTCTGCTGCGCGCGGCTATAAGTACCTCAGCTCCCGGGGAAGACTATTCTGGGGACCCTGATTGCATGATCGCAGCACCCCACCGCATTGGACTTTTTTGTGAGTACTTAGGATGGGCAAAATCTGCCTTTCCTCTATATTACCTATCAGAAATAGACTAATGTTATTATTTATTTTATTTTTTACACTCTGCAGACATACCTGAGCATCTGCCCCTGAAGAGTGTCTCTACACGAAACGCGTCGGGAATATGTGATGCTGATTTATGTCTGTAATGGACATATCTAATCCTGGTCTGCAGCAGATTATCAATTTTGACATTCCTATTTATTTATTATGGTCTTATATATTTATATTTTTTATATTCACATTGTCGCTGCTGGTGCTGTTCTTTATGTGATATGTATATATATGAACTCATTCTATGCAATACAACATTAATATTGTTTTGTAATTATTATACCTATGTAATCTTTCACCCATGCCATGCTTGTATGTTTTGTGTGGGTGGATTCAATATGAATCGGCATACTTATTGTACATGTGGCTTTTATCCATTGCCATATTCTATTGCATTCAATGTTTTACCAATAAAAATTCGCACTCATTTAAACTTGCCTCCACAAAGTCATCCATCTCATTTAAAGTCCCACCTTGCCTTCTTTTTCCACACACGCCGGGACTTTCCGGCGGGCTAAGTCCGCCCGTCTTTCCGACGGACTTTCGCCGGAGTTCCGGCGGACTTTCAGAATGAACGGACTTGCCCACACACGGACAAGTCCGTTCATTTTGAACGTGACTCAGGTGCGACGGGACTAGCAAAGGATGTCAATCTTGCCGCTTTTATCGGCGAGATTGACACCTTGCGAGCCCCGTTGCGGGGCATACCAGGCCCTTAGGTCTGGTATGGATTATAAAGGGAACCCCGCTACGCCGAAAAAACGGCGTGGGGTCCCCCCTAAAATCCATACCAGACCCCGATCCGAGCACGCAGCCTGGCCGGTCAGGAAAGGGGGTGGGGACGAGCGAGCGCCCCCCCCCTCCTGAACCGTACCAGGCCGCATGCCCTCAACATGGGGGGTGGGTGCTTTGGGGGAGGGGGGCGGTACAGTTCAGGAGGGGGGGGGGGCGCTCGCTCGTCCCCACCCCCTTTCCTGACCGGCCAGGCTGCGTGCTCGGATCGGGGGCTGGTATGGATTTTAGGGGGGACCCCACGCCGTTTTTTCGGCGTAGCGGGGTTCCCTTTATAATCCATACCAGACCTAAGGGCCTGGTATGCTCCGCGCTCGCCGCAATAGGAAAATTAGTTTTTCCTATTGCAGCGAGCGCGAGATGCAATACCCTGCCCTCGTGTCGTATCTGGTCCGTCGGACCAGCATACACACGAGCGGGCTTTCCGTTGGACCAGCACACACACAAGCGGACTTTCCGCCCGAAACTGAGTCCGACGGAAAGATTTAAAACTTGGTTCAAATCTAGGTCCGGCGGGCTTTTGGGAAAAAGTCCGCCGGAAAAGTCCGCCGGCGCCCACACACGGGCGGATTGTCTGGCACACTCTGGTCCGCCGGACCAAGTATGCCGGAAAGTCCGACCGTGTGTACGCGGCATTAGAAGCAAGGGTTTGGACTGCTTCCATATTAAAGCAATGAGACAACATGTAGCTGTTCCTAGATGCAAGAAGGTTAGACCTTGGAGGCAATTCAGATAGGTAAACCGTAGGTCCTTTTTTGTTAATTGCTTAAGTAGGGACTATTTTCCAAAAAGTTTGTGATATTGAACATGTCCAATATACAGTTTATGAAACAAGGAAAATAGGTAAATTGAAAAACCAACAGTCTGGGGGATAGCAGAGTAGACAGAGCATGAAAACTCAGGTGTGTGATACCAGTAAAATAGAATTTTGTATTTGTTTTCTATGTACATAGTACTAACAGAAGGCTTTTTGGCATTGCACCATTTCCTCTCAGTCCCCTTGAGTTAGTTCTTATCCAAGAATTTGTTTCCATTTACCCATAAAGGAGTTTATTGGAAGCATGTTCCTTCTGAGATGTAGTGACATTTTTGTCACGTACCTAGTATGTGATCTGACATTTCCGTTACTGGTGCGCACACGCATGCCGCTGCCGGCCCACTCCCGCTGTGATCACACACAGCAAGAGCCCAGAGGCAGGTACTGTGTACTTAATGTCCACCAGCACTCGCTGATTGATCAGTACACAGGCAGAATGGTGATCTGCCTATGTAAACAAAGCAGATTGCTGTTCTGTCAGTAGGGAAGGCATTGATCCTGTGTTCCTGCAAGGCAGAGACTTGGATCTGTGCCTTTCCTTAGTAAAAGCACCTCCCCCACAGTACACAAGCACTTGCTAGAAACACATTAAACCCTTTGATTGCCCCTTATGTTAATGCTTTCCTAGCCAGTGTCATTAGTATAGTGACAGTGCTTTTTTTAGCACTGATCACTGTATTAGTGTCACTGGTCCCAAAAAAGTGTCAAAGGTGTCAGTTAATGTCCAATTTGTCTCCTGCAATATTGCAGACCCGCTATAATGCCCCGTACACACGGTCGGATTTCCCGACGGAAAATGTGTGATAGGACCGTGTGTGGGCTCCATCACACATTTTCCATCGGAATTTCCGACACACAAAGTTTGAGAGCAGGATATAAAATTTTCCGACAACAAAATCCGTTGTCGGAAATTCCGATCGTGTGTACACAAATCCGACCGACAAAGTGCCACGCATGCTCAGAATAAATAAAGAGATGAAAGCTATTGGCCACTGCCCCGTTTATAGTCCCGACGTACGTGTTTTATGTCACCACGTTCAGAACGATCGGATTTTCTGACAACTTTGTGTGACCGTGTGTATGCAAGACAAGTTTGAGCCAACATCCGTCTGAAAAAATCCTAGGATTTTGTTGGAATGTCTGAACAAAGTCCGACCGTGTGTACGGGGCATTAGTCTCTGATAGCAGCCATTACTAGTAAAAAAATAAAAATAAATACATAAAAATATCCCATAGTTTGTAGACACTATAACTTTTGCACAAACCAATCACTATAAGCTTATTGGGATTTTTTTTATCAAAAACATGTAGCAGAATACATATTGGCCTAAATTGATGAAGAAATTAGATTTTTTTTTTTTTTTGGATGTATTTTATAGCAGAAAGTAAAAAATATAGATTTTTTTAAAATTGTTGTTATTTTTTTGATTATAGCGCAAAAAATAAAAACTGCAGAGGTGATCGAGTACCACCAAAAGAAAACTCTATTTGTGGGAAAAAAGGACATAAATGTTATTTGAGTACAGCATTGGACAATCGCGTAATTGTCAGTTGAAGTAACGGCCTGGTCATGAAGGAGGTAAATCTTCCAGAGCTGAAGTGGTTAAAGAATAGCTTTTGAAGCATTAGACACTATATTTAGTATTTGGGTGCAACATGTCTCCTCATTGATTTATCAATTCAATATGACACTTTAATAATTAGTAATATATATATATATATATATATATATATATATATATATATATATATATATATATATATATATATATATATATATATATATATATATATATATATATATATATATATATATATATATATGTGTGTGTGTGTGTGTGTGTAGATATATATTTTTTTGGTCTGGGGTGAATGCATAAGCTGGCATGAAACATTTATTTAAAAAAAATAACTATGTGTCAAATATGTGACTTATAGCTGTCATTTTTACAGCTGTCAACATTAACCCATAATAACCAATCACCTTTTTCATTGAACCAAAGATCAGGTTGCATGCAATTAATTACAATACTTTGCACGATGGTTTTAAAAACCATATGAATTACTAATAATATTTATTAGCAGTTTTGGAATTTGATCTACTTGTCCATTTACAGGCCTGTGGCTGCTATAAAATCTATCCCTCTTATTTATGTCAATTTTGAAGATTCAAATGAGGTTGACTATAGTCTTTTTTATAACTCAGAATTGCTGTAAAGAGCTTTAATAAATAATGACAGTGTGAAGTAAGAAATAGTCATGATGACCGTTGAGTGATCTTGCAGAGGACAAAATAATTTTAAAGTGTGGAAAGGTGTAACACCTTGTCATAGATGCTGTTATGTTACACCCATAGCAAGCTTCATGTCATCCGTGTGTTCTAACTATAAATGTGTATTTGTTGGATGTTTAATTCAGAGATGTAGAGGATATAGAAATTACAAACATAATTATCATAAGATTGTCAATCTGGTTTTTAAACATTTCCCAGCCACTGCAAGCAATTAGGTGTTAGCATGTATTATCAAAGCTGAGGTAGAACAATGTTTGCTGAGATTTTAGGTGACTGTTCTTGGGGAAAATACACCTTTGTTTCCCTAAATGTTATAGGTTAGCTCAATTTTCCTTTGTATTAAAAAGAAGGATGGTCAAATTCACCTTATGTAAATCTGCAATAACCTAGTTTACATTGGGTAGAGTTATATTCTGTCAAGGTGTGGCAAAGGCTAAGCTGTATTTTTGGCTTTAAATAATTGACATGCTTAACATCTTTGATTTTCTTCCATCAGCACTAGGTCATAAATGAAAAATCAGCTCGTATGAGGCTTGCATAAAATTTATCTTATTCATTATTCTATCCTCTGGCATTATCATCAGCAAAAGCAAGAGAACATTCTAATTACCGGGGCTGTGCCTCAAGAAAAGGTCTGGGCTTAAGGCATACAAGATTGTGCGTCTTTATACCTTTAACAAGATACTTCAGTGTTTGATAATATGTGCCATATGAGGAATGAGGATAGACCCAAGTTTAGGATTATTTTTAAACCAAGAATCATTACAATAATGCAGAAACCTTATATAGTTTTCTGCTTTCAATATTCTACTGTAGGCTCATAGGAAGTGGTTGAGTGATGCTAGGCATCATCCAATCTAATAGAAGACCAGAGCTCAATTGGTGAGCAGAGAGGCGGTGGGTATCACAGCTGAATATGTGTTTTTTAACTCATGCTGTCTAATGGATTTTCTCATTCGCTGCACAAGCTGTAATTTTTAATTTAACTACTGTAGAGAAAAGTCAGGTCAGTGACCTAGTACTGCTGTTTGGCGGGGCTATGTAAATCATAGGGCCGGATGAACAGAATTTGAAATCCTTTGGCATGTAAAATAGCTTTTATCTATATTGAATATGTTCTTAGCTGTTTGCCTTGAGATTAGCCTTAAAGGGTAACTCCACTTTTGTGGTAAAAAATAGCAAATAATGAAAAAAATATATACAGCATATACAATTGTGGCACAAGTCACATTGTAATTAAATGTTATTAAAAATGACTTTTCTTTTTTCATCTGCAGCACTGTAATCTTCTTTAAAATACATTGCAATATGTCTACCTGGAGGTGTTCTGTCCACAGATGGTGAATAGAACACCCTCAGAAATTGAATTTCCTGCTTGTGTGATTGGCTTAATGATTTTCCCAGAAGTCTGCACTAAGGAACAGATCAGATTTTGAGCATCCCCTACAATAAAAATGTCAGTTTTGGTGTGATACTCTCAAAGGGAAATCACGTCTAAAGGGATGCAGATCCTAAAGCTTTCCTCATTAGTGCCCATCAGTGCCAGCTGATTGATAATTATAAAACCATTACCATACAGATTCACTTAGCACATGAACCCAGACAAACAACAATTTCTACAGAATAACAAAGGCTAGGAATCTACAACAAAGTTTATTAAAATCTCCATGTACATAGATCACCCAGAAGGGAATGTTTTTTTTTTCAACAAAAGAGGAGTTACTCTTTAATCCACTTCCCACCCAGCCTGTAGCAGAATGACGGCCGGGAAGTGGTTCCGTTATCCTGACTGGGCATCATATGACGTCCAGCAGGATAACATGTCGGTGATCTCGAGTTCAGCGTGTCAGTCCAACACGCCGCATCTCCAATCGTGGTAAGAAGCCTCTGACAGAGGCTTTTTACCACGTGATCAGCTGTGACCAATCACAGCCGATCATCGCATGAACCAGGAAGTGCTGGTAAATGGCATTCTTTGGTTCGCGCTGACAGGGAGAGCATATTGGCGGCTCTCCCTGTCAGAGGGGGGTCTGTGCTGATAATCAGCATGTTAATTATCAGCACAGCCCTATCAAATGTGCTACCACAGCTGCCCGTCAGTGCCCATAAGCTGCCAGTCAGTGCCCCATAAAAAAAAGATGACAGTGCCCAGATTGGTGCCAATCAGTGCCAATTAGTGCCCACCACAGTGCCAGTCAGTGCCCATCACAGTGCCAATCAGTGCCCAGCCCAGTCAGTACCTCATCAGTACCTCATCATAAGTGCTGCCCATCAGTGCCACCTGTCATTGCCACCTGTCAGTGCCAATCAGTACCATCTATCAGGGCCAATCAGTGCCACTGTCAGTGCCATCACAGCCACCAGTCTGTGCCCATCACAGCCACCTGCCAGTGCCCATCAGTGCCACCTATCAGTGCCTATCAGTGCTGCCTATCATTGCCCATCAGTGCTGCATATCAGTGCCTCCTATTGGTGCCCATCAGTGCTGCATATCAGTGCCCATCAATTCTACATATCAGTGCCTCCTCATCAGTGCCACCTTATCAGTGCCAACCCATCAGTGCCCATCAGTGCTGCCTCATCAGTGCCCGTCAGTGAAGGAGAACATTTTTCTTATAACCGAAACAAAGAAAAACTTTTTTTTCGAAAATTTCGGTATTTTTTAGTTTGTTTAGCAAAAAATAAAAACTGCAGAGGTGATCAAACACCACTAAAAGAAAGCTATATTTGTGGGTACAAAATGATAAAAATTTTGTTTGGGTACAGTATATCATGACCGCGCAATTGTCATTCAACGTGTGACAGCACTGAAAGCTGAAAATTGTCCTTGGTGGGAAGGGGCGAAAGTGCCTGGTATTGAAGTGAATAAAGGGAACCTAGGATAAAGTAAAACACATGTGTAAGCAAGCCTTGAAGGAAGTGGCAATTCTCTGACTTATGTACATACTATTTTCAAAGCATTAAAGATGAATGTATTTATTTACTGTCTCTAAATTATTATTTGATCTACTGTATGTTTAGGGAAATTACTGATACCATCATAATCTTCTCACACAACAGCTTCCACATTGTATCACAGTCTCTTTCAAGTTTTTCTTAGAAAAAAAATATCCTTATTTATTATGTGTACAATGTAACTGAAGATTAAAAGCAGGTTGATTTAAGAGTAGAAAATACAATGATACATATTATCCATAAGCAGTGAATTAGACCTTTACAAAGAGAAGCTTTCATAATGACCACATTTGCATTCAAATTAGAGACCATCTTCCATATTTCCGCTAAATGCATATATCTCAGTACATGAATTCAAGCATATTGTAAAGGAGATAACTTCCGTTTTTCCTGTGTTCTTGAATGGGATGAAAGAATTCAGGAACAAAAAGAGAAGAGTTTTTCATGCTTTCAACAGGTGGCATTGTCATCAAACTCAATTAGATAATGTAGACGGCTTGGTTTTCAAGTGTAAGGAAATTGCATCCCATAAACTGGCACTAAACACGCAAATATAGAAAAAGGGTTTCATTAAAAACTAATTACATTTTTTCTTTATTACGTTTCATTTATAGTAGATATGATTTTAAATGGTGTATGCTTTATTATCTGCCTTGCTTTAAGAAAACCGGTTAAAGCAACAAAGGAAGAAATTATTTCAGTCTTTGATGTATGTGGTGCTTTTGTAATTTGCCTTCACCAAGTTTTCGGTATAAAAAAAATGTACACATTGGTTTGGTCTGTCTAGCTGATGATAATAAAACAGAAGTAAAGCAAGTTTTCTTTGTATATGGAAATAAACTTGGCAGAGTTGTTTGCAAGTGGAAACCTTTGATCTAGTTTTTATAGCAATTTTTTTTCATTATACAGTCTGCACAAAACCTACATTGTCTTCTTGCTCAACTTTGTGTAATTAGATTTTTCCAAGCCATTGTTACGTTGCAATATTGTTGGGACCTTTTATCCATAATTCATTTTAAAGCGTAGAATCTTGAACATCACACAAATGCACAAACACACACACACCTAAGCGTAGTACACATGGGCCGAATGTTTAATGACATCAGCCTGTTCAATAAAAACTGGCCGACATTCGGCCTGTGTGTAAGACAGTCGGTCCAACAGAAGCCAGCTTCTGTCAGACGTGCATGCTAGAAAACCAACAGCCGACCGACTCCTGATCAGCACTCTCAGCCAATGGCTGAGAGCGCTGATCAGGAGTGTTCTGGTATGGGAGCCGCCCCCCTGTCGAAACACAACAGTTTAGGGGGGAGATTGCTGTGCTAACATCCAATTGTTAGTACAGCGGCTCTGACCTGAGCTGTGGTTGAGCGAAAAGAAAAAAAACTCATGTTGTGTAGTAGGCTTTAGTTTGTGTTATATGTTACAATTAGTCATTGTGGCCAATTCTAAAATTTTGCAATGCAGGGGCACCATTGCACAACTGACAAAGAACATGTGGGATTGTCAGTACTCACTTGTCACCCTTTAACTATTTATAAAATAATTCTAAACAGTATCAGGAGACTAGGATATGTCTTCCTAGTTGTTAACAAAATGCATTACTGAGCAATGTAATAAATATCAAAATCTAAGCTATAACATCTACAGTATGTAAATGAAACTCAGCTATCTGTATTAATGCTGAATAATTGTTCTTCTGATCTTCTATAACGAGTGGTAGACACAAATACAAACTCAACAACCTTGTATGCATGATTGAGGAACAGACAACTGTAGAAAAATAATAACAAGAACATTAAAATATGTTTATGAAAACTACAGAGCAAGTAAATGTGTCCTAAGCAGTAAAGGGTTGGTAAGCTGGAAAAAAAATACACAACTACAGCCTGTCGAAAAATGTTTTAAAATGTGGATATGCTAAAACCTTTAAATATAGCAAATGTAGCATTTTGACTGTGTTGCTTAAAATGGACCCGAACATTGGGTGTTTCAAAGTTTGTATCCCTCTGTGCTGTCCTAGTATATGCTGATAGCGCAGCTTCCATTAGGAAGAGTGGCAGCTCACAATTCTTTATTTTTACAGTCCTATCAGATGTACTCTAACAAGAGAACCCTGTGAACAAGATTTATTTTCTGAAGGGTTGTTTTGTTTCTAAACTGGCAGTCTCTATTGCCACTTGCAGATTTACAGCTTGGTGCTTTGATTTCTTGCAAGAGGCCAAAATCCTATCATGCTTTTATTAATAGTGCAGGTAGCACTGTTATCAACTGAACTTACTTGACCAGCACCTACTGCATAGCAAATCATTCTTCTATCTTACAAAGCTGGCAATCTATTGTCCTAGATTTAGGGATTTGTCTGACGATGCTCCCTCATGCCAGTGTCATATTTGCACTACAACAGTTTCACATTTTATATCACATTGTTTTTCAGAAGCATTCACAGTTGACTTTGGGACTCTTTTATTTGTCGTATACTTATATTTTTTGGTTGCAGCACTGTTTTTCTTAGCACTATTGTTACAGTTAAATGATAGCATCATACTGTATATACAGTATCTCACAAAAGTGAGTACAACCTTCACATTTTTGTAAATATTTTATGGTATCTTTTAATGTGACAATACTGAAAAAATTACACTTTGCTACAATGTAAAGTAGTGGGTGTTCAGTATGTATAACAGTGTAAATTTGCTGTCCCCTCAAAATAACTAAACACACAGTCATTAATGTCTAAACCACTAGCAACAAAAGTGAGCACACCCCTAAGTAAAAATGTCCAAATTGGGCCCAAAGTGTCACTATTCTGTGTGGCCACCATTATTTTCCACACTGCCTTAACCCTTCCTCAGCCCTTCCTTCTCAAAGCTGCCTGCTCAGCTGTTGGCTAATTGCCAGCTCCTATCTTTCCACAGTGACTCACCTGCTGATGATATCCTGCTCGTCACTCCTGCCTACTTCACCTTGGTCACATCTCTAGAGACGCTCTCATGTGTTCCTGTCAAAGACTTGCTTGGCTGACATTCCTTCTGGCTCCAGATCCTGCTTGCTGTTCTACTATGCTCATCTCTGGCTCCCTGACGTTTTGGCTTGTCCGACTATCCATTCTGGTTCCTGAACTCTGGCTATGTTTTGACTTTGTTTACTCTGTTTACCTTTTTTTATTATTATTAAACAAGTGTGATTTAACTGTACTTCTGTCAGTCTGATTCATGGTTTCTGACACTTACCCCAAAATAGGGTTTCAAGTTGCTTCAAAACTGGGGAATCACCTACACTTCTACACCATGGTAATGATCAAGGTAGCCTCCCCCAAGAATCACTGAGTCGTGGTTAACAATGGGCATCACCTAATGTGGCTCTGTGCCTTAACCTCGAAGGAAACAAACCTTCTTCATTTAACTCTTTCATCTCCTGCAGATGCAACTCCTATGTTGTAGTTTCACACCCTGAAATACTAGCGTGTTAAGCACACTGCCTGTTATGATTGTTAAATTCATGGTTATCTGTTGGTTTAGTTTATTGCTTTCCATCTTGTATGAGCACATGGTTTGCATCAACTTTTTGTAACACTTTTTCCAGATTTTTTGGGGATTGTGTAGTCTCTTTTTGGTGTCTAATGCACTACCTCACACGTATCAAAAATGGCACTTAAAATTGCTATCATTGATGTTAAAGGACTAACTAGTCCATTTAAACATCAACTAATGTGGAAAGAGGCCTCATCCCAGCTAGCTGACATACTCTAGCTAGACCATGGCTACATCATTAGGTGCCATGGGGCACCAGTTCAAGCCAGGTGCCAGCAAACTTGGATAGGGGTACTGGCATGGGCTGCTATCATTGGGGATGAGCTAGTTAGACCTTTTTGAAGATGGTATTAAAATCAGCTCCCAAACATACTGCCAGATTCTGGAAGATGCTTTTTTACAGCACTGGTCTGGGAAGAAATCAGCAGCACTGAAAAAATCATAATCGTAATGCAGAACAATGCTCCATTTACATACTCCAGTGCTTGGCTTACTAGCAAAGGCCTCAAAGCTGCCAAGATCCACTAGCTCTGGTATTTACTAGACTTTTAGTCAAAATGGGGAAATGCATATGGAAATTAGAGCTTATTAAGAGCATCCCCTTTTAACCATACTCCCATATGGCTTTCCACTTAACCCCCCCCATTTAGATATTGACAATCTTCTATCTGAGTGGATGCCAATTCTACCTATGATGTTTTAGAATTGTTTGAATATGGACCTTGTTCTACAAGGCCATATTGTCCTGTGACATCCCCAACCCCTCTTCCTGTCTTAGTGTCTTTTTTTTTCTGCAGGTCTTTTTTTTCAGGCTTGTACTATTGCAATGTTATTAATTAGCAAATATGTACTTAATAACCAATAAAGCATGTTAACCAGACTCCCATACGGTTTTCTACTTAACCCCCCCCCCCATTTAGATATTGACATTCTTATATCTGAGTGGATGCCAATTATAGCTAGGATGTTTTAGAATTATTTGAATATGGACCTTATTCTACAAGGCCGTATTGTCCTGTGACTTTCCTAACCCCTCTTCCTGTCTTAGATTTTTTTTTTTTTTCTGCAGGTCTTTTTTTCCAGGCGTGTACTATTGCAATGTTATTAATTAGCAAATATGTACTTAATAACCAATAAAGCATGTTTAAAAGGATTGGGAACCCCCCCCCCATGAAGAAGTATATGTTACTTCATGAGCTATTCTGCCTTAAAGGAAAGATAGTATGCTTACAGGAACCTCATTTTCAAAAGACAGCCCCTAAAGCAGTATTAACTCCAAAACCAAAAATGTATTATATTGCAGCTTACCAATCATTAGAAAGTGATGGCTGCATCAGTTTTCTTTTATTTGGCTTTTGTGAGATACAACTCTGGAAGAATGAGCACAGAAGGCACAGAAGACAGCAGCACTGTCAGGCAGGGGGTGGGTAGGGTGTGTAGTGTTAAATGCATTAGCAGACTTAGATATACTAACAAGTCAAAGTCAAACTTCATCTCCCACTTCATCAGTGGTTACAGAAAACAATTTTTTTTTTATTTTTGGAATAAAGGTTTTGCATGAATAATTAAAAACAAATCATTTAAATCACCCCTGCCAGTGTTAAGTGGTTTGTCTCATCCATGTAAACTGATACATTCTGCTGGATTTGCTAGATTTGCTGGCTGAACCACTCAATTAAAATAGAAGAAAGAATGAAAACCTATAAAAGGAAATTAATACAGCCTTCACATCTAAGCATTGGTAAGCTGTAGTAAGCTGCTTTTGGCTTTAATTTAAAAAAAAAATCCCACAGTGATTCTTTAGTAACTCCTCTAAGAATGGATTCCATAACCCTGTTCCATTCACATTGCAGGAGGACACTGAGGGCAAATATTTGTTTCTGAAAGGGAAGATTGAGAACTCCAAAGTCACTATAGCTAACATATATAGTCCAAACAAAAAACAACCAGAATTCCTGATTAGAACTCTCAAGAAATTAGCTTTTTTTCAAAAGATAGTTCTAATAGTGTCAGGAAGACCTAAAACTATGTCTGTATCCTTTACTATATTTCTCACAGGGACATGTTAACATATTGTTCCAAACATAATAAAGTGAATCATGCACTCCATGATGTGCAACTATTGGATGCCGATTTTCCACCCTAAAACAAGAGATTATTTCTTTTACTCGCATTCTTAATCCTCATATTCTAGGTTGAATTGCATATTAGTGAACCCTTTTTACTTTGATAAAATCCAGGCTGCTAGAATACACAGTTTTTGTAAAGATATTCACTATATTGTTAAAAGTATTGGGACGCCTGCCTATACACGCACATGGACTTTAATGGCAATCCAGTCTTAGTCCATAAAGACATGGATGAGCAAGTTTAGGGTGAACTGGACTGGCCTGCATAGAATCCCAACCTCAACCTGATAGTACACCTTTGGGATGAGTTAAAGTGGAGACTGTGAGCCAGGCCTTCTTGTCCAACATCAGTGTCTGACCTCACAAATGCGCTTCTGGAAGAATGGTCAAACATTCCCATAGACACACTCCTAAACCTTGTGGACAGCCTTCTCAGAAGAGTTGAAGCTGTTATAGCTGCAAAAGGTGGGCCAACTCAATATTGAACCCTATGGACTAAGACTGAGGTGTCCCAATACTTTTGGCAATATAGTGTATGTGGTACTGATTGCAAAACCTTCAAATGGGGTTTTAATGAGTCCTTAATTTTGGACTCATTGTTTAAGCGAGTGGAGAAACCAGTTCACTTACCTGATCCTCTACTTTCCCCGCAGGCAGCTCTCCCCCACAATTCGATGGTGAGCTCTCTCTCAGGTCCCCGCATTTAGATCAGGCCTGTAAAAGAGCAGTTAATCTTTTCAGTGCAGGTAGAGCCCAACTTTAAGGGAAAATTTTTAGTAACCCAGAGTTTGGCTTTAATTGTACCAATTGAACAAAAAATTGCATAAATTGAGAAAATAGACAAACAATATCAGCCTACAAGATTATCATTTAATAGAAAAGATAAAATCAAAAACAAAAAAAAGTCTGACAAAATGGTGTCACTACTTTTTGAAAGTATTCTTTACAAGCTCATTTATGCAAAATCCAGCCTTTTGAATTGTGTTTTATCTGGCAAGGCTCACATTACCCATCAGCTCATAAACACAATGCATTCCAGGACTGTCACCTGCCAAAATACACCCAAGTGCACACAACTCTGTAGCCAGTTTGGTAGATCAGTTTATGATGCCTCAGCTGGAGAAACTATTTGAATGGACCCAAGGATAAAGATAAACTGCAGCTTAGAAGTTAAGGAGGGATAAACATGAACTTTTTACTTTTGTAGATAAATCAGAGGCAAACATCAAGAGCAATAGTAATCTGCAGGATGGAAAAGGATAGCTGTTAAATTTCCCATTTACTGTTTTTTTCACGTCATTTATTTGAAGCATTCTCAGATTCTGCATGCTTCTCTCAATCCATTTTGAAATGCTTTCTTGGTTCTTTACTGATAGGTATTCAGTGTAGCAAGGTTCTGGCAAGCAGATTTTATTTTACTTTGAATGTTCTCAAATCATTTATTTGGAAATAGGCCAAACATTGTAAAATATATCAAAGCCTACACCAGAATAAAAGTTTAATTGTGATTAATATAACACAGAGAAATGCAGCTCAAAATCTCTATTAATACAGCAATATTATATAAGTGAATTCTTATAATGTTTAAAAAACCTGCTGTTGGCATACATAAGCCTTAGGTACCTTTTTTATTGACAAAAAGACATAATGAGAATGTAATTTTAATTAATAAGACGTGACATTATTGTCAAATAATTATAATTTTGAATTATTTTTTAGTTAAAGTGGTTGTAAACCCTTACATATACCCATAGGAGTGACTGGCCTCAGGTGATATATAGAGATGAAACAAATCCTCCTACATAAGCTGTACCTGTCTATCTGCAGCCCTCTCTTCTCTACATAATTATACAGCTTGCCTGAGAGTTTAGAAAAAAAGGGGATGGAAAGCTGAAGTTAAATTCTGCAGAGTTCATTGAGGAGAGCTTATTGGAGAGAAGGGACACATGACTAAGAACCAGGGAAGGTGTGAAACGCAATAGTGGTGCTGTATTTGTACCCCATTGCTGTATGGATTGTTGTTTTTATATCATGGATCAATAAAGGTGATTTTATGGGAGTGTGACCATCCAGACTTTTCACTTTATGCTTCCTGATGCATACAGGGCTAGCACCCTTCCCATGTGCAGAGGTAATGGAGTAAAGGGATTTTGTTACCTGGAGCGGTGTATTATCCTTATCCAGATACCTGTCCCAAGTAGCCTCCTTACATGGCGTCAAAATTGGTAAACATGATCTACGCACTTCCCTCTTTGCAGATGATGTCCTCATATTCACAGCTAACCCCTCTTCTGACATGTCCACTATCAAAAAAGTATTCAATGAATTTAATTTGTGCTCAGGCCTTCGCATCAACTATGGCAAAAGCAAAATTCTTCCCATAGGCAACCTATCCACCCCTCCCTGGGTCCACTACTCCATCTTCTCTGTAGCCAAATCCCACATTACCTATCTGGGAATTAAATTTGGGAAACTACCCTCCTCTTTATATCTCCTCAATTACCCTCCCCTGATCGCAAAAATATCTCAGGAATTATCTAACTGGATGGATCTGCCCCTCTCGCTCCTGGGAAAATGTCATCTGGTAAAAATGGTCAGTTTTGCTAGATTATTATACCCAATGCAAACCATTCCTTTACTTTTACAACACAAAGATGTCAAACTTCTTAACTCAACCATCTCAAAATTCCTTTGGCAGATCAAAAGACCTCTCATAGCATTAAAAAAATGATACCTTCCCAGGAGCGAAGGGAGTATCAGTCTCCCAAATGTTTGGACCTATAACTTGGCATGCTTGTTGAGAACTAGTCTGGACTGGATAGCTCAATCTTCGCTACTCCAACAATCATATGGAATCTGAAATGGCCCACCTATACTCCTTAGTGGCCCTTCTTCACTGCAAATGAAAGTCAATTCCCTCTCCCTTCCAAGACAACCTCCTACTGAGGGACACAGCTGTCGCCTGGAGGGAATCCAGGAAAATCCTCAAGCTTTCGCCTTTTATGTCTATCCACCTACCTACACAAGGCAATCCCAGTTAACCCCTGGTCTGGATTACAAACCCTTCACCGTCTGGCAAGAAAAGGGCCTCACAAAATTTTCTTACTTATGCAATACGGACACAGGGAGGCCTTTGCCCTTTTCGACCATATCGGATACATTCTCGCTCCCCCAAACCCATGCCTTTTACTACAATCAGTGCATCAGCTTTCTAAACCGTACCTGCAAGGAGGACCACAAAAGATTCAAACCAAATGTTACGGATCAAATGCTCTGAGATGGCTCCGATAAAATATCAGATATCTATAAACCTCTTCTGCGTGAATCCACTCCCCCTCTGTCATCCTCATCGGTGGCCAAATGGGGTAAAGACTTTCTGGATCCGGACCTTATGGTAAAAATTCTGCAAGGTCTTAAAAAGATACTGCAACTAACCCCCAATGAAATATGGAGAGAATCCCAATTGAAGATCACCCATCGAGCCTACATGCCCTTCCTATCTTCTAAAACAGATCAGAGCAAAGCTTCCTGTCCCCTATGCCACCAACCGAGGCCGTCCCTGACCCATCGCTTCTGGACTTGTTCATTCATTTCCACCTTCTGGGATCAGGTCCTATCATATATCATATTCACAAAAAAAAACCAACAAGGAGTGGGCCCTGATCTGCCTCCTCGTCGCACAAAGAACTATTCTTAAAAACTGGACCTTACCACATTGCCCTCCCATTTCTCAAATTAAGAGAGAGCTCCTTCTCCTACTATTCAAAGATCGAATTAACACCGACTTCAATCAAGATAAATCCAGAGCCCGCTTCTTTTTCAAGTGGCATGCCTTCATGCTTAAAACACTCTCTTCAGCTGAATTAGCCACCTTTGATAAATTCTCATTCTCATACTTTGGACCCCCATTGTCAATCTTAGAGGAGCCAGGCACCCCCCCTTCTGGATCACTTACAGCTAACTGTAATATGTGTCTACAAGCCCTTGTTCACCTAGCTTGTTCACCATGTTTATCAAAATCTACTCTGTAAAATGTCCTCATAAATGTTGTCATCAATATGTATAGCTTTTTCTATAAGTCTCAATAAAAACTTAAAAAAAACCCACTGAGGTCTGCCACTGGATGCGGGACAAACGTGGTCATCTTGTCAAAAGGTTTCAAAAGTGAGACATTAATCTAGTCAGATGCCACTGGCTGGGCTCAAAGAAGCACATGCTTCACTTCCTGCTTGCCCCATGTGTGCTTGCTATGAGTGCACATGCATGGGCTCAATTCCAAAATTTGGCTGTGTGCATTTATTGACACACATAGTGTGGCTCAGCCCACCCCCCGCTCTCTGCTTACAGGATTTGATAGACAGCATCAGGAGCCAATGGCTCCTGACGCTGCCTCTTTGAGCAGAGAGAAAGGAAAGAACTTCTGCAGATGGCCACAGCATTGGATTCAGACTCAGGAAGGTATACAGGGAGGTGAGGAGGCAATACAAACACTGGGACATTTATTACTGGGAATCCATTAAGGTAAAAAAAGTCCAGGCTTTACAACCACTTTACCCACTTTCCACCCACGCTATAGTCAAATGACGGCTACAGCGCAGGCTTCCAGTGCCAGGAGGGCGTCAATAGATGTCCTCCCGTGATCGCGCTGCACTGTGATCACGAGTCCTTCAGACTTGGCTGATCACAGAACAGACTAAAGGGTCAATCACAGCGGGATCTTTACCACGTGATCAGCTGGTCAGGAAGTAAACAAAAATTGGTTATTGACTTTTTTTCTCCTAGCGATCAGCTTGAGGAGGCAAGGATAAAGCTTGTAACCGGCTTCTGTTACAGGGACATCGGTCCCGATCTGTGCCACCTTTCACTGCCCACCAGCACCACCTTTCAGTGCCATAAGTGCTACCAATCAGTGCCCATCAGTGCCACCTATCAGTGCTGCCAATCAGTGCCCATCAGTGCCTCAGCATTAGTGTCACTTACCAGTGCCACCTACTAGTGCCTATCAGTGCCCATCAGTGCCGCCTATCAGTGCTCATCAGTGCCCCCTATCAGTGCTCATCAGTGCTGTCAATCATTACCACCTCTCAGTTCCACCTACCAGTGCCCATCAGTGCCACCCATAAGTGCCTTCTCATCAGTGTGCACCAGTGCCACTCGATCAGTGCTCATCAGTGCAGTCTCATCAGTGCCCATCATTGCAGTCTTATCAGTGCCCATCAGTGCTGCCTCATTAGTGCACATCAGTGAAGGAGAAAAATTACCTGTTTGCAAAATTTTATAACAAGCTATGAAAACTTTTTTTTATAACAAACTTTTGTTTTTTCCAAATCTTTCGGTCTATTTTTTGTTTCTTTATCAAAAAATAAAAAACCCAGTGGCGATTAAATACTACCAAAAGAAAGCTCTATTTGTGTAAAAAAAATGGATAAAAAATGTGTTTGGGTAGAGTGTTGTATGACCGCGCAATTTTCATTCAAAATGCAAAAGCACTGAAAGCTGAAAATTGGCCTGGGCAGGAAGGGTGTGTAAATGTCCAGTAAGCAAGTGGTTAAAGATTTTAACAGACCTGAAGTAGCACATCTACAGGGTAATTTATTTTTGATTGTACCTTGCCAAGTCATATCTTCTTCAACAGTATTTTCCTGCTGTGATGTCTTCCCATATTCACTGTGATGTTTCCCCATGATTATCCATGATTTAATACATAAAATAATAGATGCTGTAACATCAAGTTCTCCTTATCCACCCTCACCTTTTACCACTACAAGATTCAACACATGCTCTAAAACCACCACTGAAAAATTAGTATCAGTTGTTATTTAAAAGTCCAAACAGCTTGATCCTACAATGATACAGTTTTGGTAACTGCATCACTTTCCACAACTTGATCTTATTAAACAAAGGGGTGTTATTGCACTACCATTAGTCAATGTCTTGTCCACATTTTTCATTGACTCCTATATGGCAGCTTTAGTAAAGGGATTGAAGGTCAAAGGGTGTCAGACTAACAGAAAAATCAAAAGATGACTTTTTTTTACTTTGATCTAAAAATATAAAATATATTAATTATATATTCTACATGGTTAAGTTTTTATGCTTGTATTGAACTGCCTGTGAAAAAAACCCTGCAAAGTATTTTTTTGGGGGGCGCACATAGTGTAAAATTATTTATTCATAAACCACTTCAGCTCTGGAAGGTTTATCCCCCTCCATGACCAGGCCATTTTTTGCAATACAGCACTGTGTTACCTTAATTGACAATTGCACGGTCATGCAACACTGTACCCAAATAAAATGTATATCCTTTTTTTCCCACAAATAAAGCTTTCTTTTGGTGGTATTTGATCACTTCTGTGGTTTTTATTTTTTGCACTACAAACAAAAAAAATGACAATTTTGAAAAAAAAATATCCAATAAAAAAAATGTAAAAAAATCTAATTTCTTCATAAATTTAGGCCAATATGTATTTTGCTACATATTTTTGGTAAAACATATCCCAATATGCATATATTGACTGGTTTGCACAAAAGTTATAGCATCTACAAACTATGGGATATATTCATAAAATTTTTATTTATTTAATTTTTTTTACTAGTAGTGGTGGTTATAAGTGACTTATAGTGGGACTGTGGCATTGTGGTGAACAGATCAGACACTAAGTGACACTTTTGACATTTTTTTGGGAACCAATGACACCAATACAGTGATCAGTGCTAAAAATATGCACTGTCACTGTACTAATGACACTGGCTGGGAAGTTGTTAACATCAGGGGCGATAAAAGGGTTAAATGTGTGCCTAACCTGTGCTTGGCTACTGTGGGGGGGGGGGTGCTTGTACTATGGGAAGGCAGAGATCCGTGCTCCTGCTTTGCATAAACACAGGATCAATACCTTCCCTACTGACAGAACGGCAGATGCCGTTCTGCTTGTGTCCTGAATGATCAGCAGGTCCTGGTGGACATCGAGTCCACCCCACCCACTGATTGGCTCCCACTGTGTCTAATCACAGCTGAAGCAGGTCGCCAGACCCGAAAGTGCAGGATCCTAGTATCTAGTATGTGTACAAGATCCTGTGCAGGAGAGCCGCCTTGCCACAATATATATACAGTATACGGTCGGCCCTGAGGAAGAGGGGACCCCCCCTGGAAACACGTCAGCCATCTGGAAGATCCTCCAGCATGTTGGACACAGTCCTGGTGACCTTGTTGCTTTTTGTCCATTGTGGACTCTGATATGCTTTTAATATCCACTTGTTTGTGAGTATGTTTCCTTCTTTTTGATTTTAATAAATATTGGGTAATGCGCAAGGTTGGTGCGCCCTCTCTTCATTCTTTTCCAGTGTTTCCATTGGGTATCCCATGACCCTTGGAGGGCATCAAGGCCTGTGCATGTACTGGGAGCCATAGGACTTCCAGGCTTCTTCCATTGTCATCGCACTACAGTTGAGAGCAGGAGATTTTGTTTGACTGTGATTATAGGATAATATCATGAGGGTGTTGGAGGATGCTTGCATTAAAAGAGCAGGATAGAACATACAGTATATGTGTGGCATATATAGATAAGATTCAGAGAAGGAGAGAGAAAGCGACGGCACTCTAAGTGCAGTATGTTAGTGGAAAGTCAAGTTTAATAACAGTAAGTTGAACTCACATTTGAGAGTAAATATTAACAAGCATGTTTTTTTGTGGTTCAGTCGATGGGGCTCCCTTGCATCCAGCTGGGCAGTGGTGATTGACAATCCCCGGTCCTCCGGGGGTCTCTGGGGATCCGAGGTTGAAGTAGATCAGGCACGTCAGCATGTCAGCACTGGTGGACAGGTGGTGTGGCTGAGCTTGCATTCGAAGCATGCGTGCTCCTTTATCAGACAGCCTGATGTAGGAGCATGCAACCTCGCAGCAGAAACAGGCCACTAGAGAGAAATGAATATAAGGGCTTTTCTATTGTAGGGACCGTTAATATGGATTTATTTTAAACCTGACGGGGTCTCTTTAAAGTATTCTGTAATGTAATTAGTGGCTGACAGTAAAAATACTAAAATATAATAGACTATCATGCTAAATAATTGCTCATTTTTTAACAAAAGTATGTGCATGCTATGGAACATTATGCACTCAACTATAATTATAAAATAAAAAGCACGTGGGAGTCTGAGTCAGAGATCTATAACCTTGCATTTTACATTTTTTCCATTATATTATTATTACTAATACAATTAGGTATTAGTAAACATATGATGCTTTATCTAAAGTAAACTAAATGTAATGAAAAGAGTCCTCTTCTGTCAGCTTCAAATGCTGAAGAAATTGAACTAAAGAACACACTAAAAGACAGTAATGATAATTTGCTAATTTTATAGATGCTGCAGGAACTGACACAAAACAATAAATTCAAGAGTTGTGCTTCAACAACTACCTGCTAAATGAAAGAAGAAATGCTGCTGCTCTTTTTCCATTAGGCACATTAACCACCTCCATACTGCCATATACATATAGAGTATATATTTTTTATTCTTTATTTTTATTTTCAAAGATACATAATATGTGAGTATCTAAGTTACCACAGAATACAAGCTACCTTGTACAAAATTCACCATAAGAGGTAACAGTCAACACCTGAGTAGGCATAGGCAATAGGCATACATTTCTCTTTCAGTATAGTCAAGGGAGATTTCTGAGATAAAAACCGGGTATTACTTAAGCCCTTGAAAAAATGTGTTAGGTGGAGACTACAATCTTATAAATTGTTATCTCTCATGGTAGTATAGCTTACATAGTTATTTCCAGATGTAGAGAAGTCTGCTTCAGTGGTGAAAGAAACAAGGCAAAAAGAAAAGAAATGATGTCAGAGAACAAACAATGAGGTGTTAAAGAGTGGAGCAAAAAAGGAGCTAAAGAGTGGGATGGCAGGGGGAAGGGGGAGTGGAAGTGGGAGTAGGTGTGTGTGTGACCCATGGGTGTGGTTGTCTCAGTCAGGTCAAATAGGTCGCCTCAATCTCCTGGAATGTTATATGGATGTGAGCTGGTGAATAAGTAAGTGGTGAGTAAAGAATTATTCTTGGGATCCCTTGATAATTCTATTCTCCGGGGAGCAGGTGAAATTGGTCCAACAGAACCAAGTAGTGTGGAAGCATTCTTCCTTGCCATTCTCTGATGCTATAACTCCTTCCACCTGTTTAGTTTAATTAATCTTGGCAAACCGTAGGCTGATAGGTGAGGCCAGGGTCTGCTTCCAGAACATCAAAATACAAGCTTTCGTCGTATTCAGTAGGTGAATGAGCAAAGAACGCTTGTAACATTTCAAAGACATAGGGGTTAAGTCTCAGAATTCTTGAGCATTTGAACATCTGTTTGTTTAAAAATCCAATGTTTGACTTGAGCCCTGAAGTCTTGAATAGCCTTCCAAGACCAAAAGATGTGTAGGAGGGATCCTTCCTGCTTGCAAAGCCAGCATAATACTGCCATATAAAAAACAATGTAGAGGTTCCATTTAAAAATGACAATCTGTTTACTATGTGTACCTTCTGATCACTGTGATGGCCATTCACAAAAATAAAGGCTGCCATTGTTTAAATTTGAAAGCCCTCACCTTCCTCTTACACCCAAGGAAGGGGAGGAAGGTGTATGTATGAATGAAAGATTAAGGCTGCCCAAACACGGTTCGGTTTATGCTAACCATTAATGGGCAAGCTGAATGTACCAAGTTGATCGATTGTCTGCCGGATTCCCTTGTGATTATCACTAGAGGCTGCTATAGCCGCTAGCGATAATCACTGTCTTATCCCAGTGGGGACAGCTTTCCCCGTTCACCCCCACCCCTCTGCTGGGAGCAGACAATTGCTCACCAGGAAGGATTCCTCTGTTAGCACTATCTGTGTTGATGGGGAAATGTGCACATTTTTTGTTCCTGCAACCCAATGGTTGCAGGAAAGAAATTTGCACTGTGTTTGGCCTGCTTTAATGATATATAGGGGATAAACAGCAGCAGGTTCGAGATGGAGATTAAATTATTTGATTGTGGGATTGTTTTTCATTAATTTCACACATCTGAAATCAAAATGACTTTTGATATTACATTAATACATTAAAGCTCTTATAAGATTTTACCAATTGACTTTACATACTAAGGGATACCTAAGGGATACTTTAAAAATCTCTGTTTGGGGTAGAGTAAGCGTGTATGCATTACATTTGCCCTTATTCCTCCCTTTCTCAGGTCTTAGGTTTGTGGGACTGCATGGATAAGGTCATAGCGTAAATTGCAGGCAGCTAACAATCACCCTAGATTTACAGTATGTGGCAGTGGCGTCACTAGAGTTGGTGCCACCCGGTGCAATAAAACATGGTGTCACCCCCCCTCCAGCAACTATAGTCGCCCCCCCAGTACAGACTCCCCTCCACTAAGTATAGACCCCCCTCCACTAAGTATAGACCCCCCTCCACTAAGTATAGACCCTCCTCTGTCAGTGCAGACCCTCTACGAAGTATAAACCCCCTCCATCAGTATAGACCACCCCCGTCAGTACGCACCCCCCGCCCCTGCCTAGCAATGCCAATGGTAAGTGGGGCAGACAACTAGTTCTGGCTACCTGCAGAGAACTGTGCTGAGAGCAGAGGTGCACTGATTCTCCAACTTTAGGCACAAATATCTTTTAATTGGAAAAGAAAAGCTGTTATGCCCATAGCTGCACTTACCTCACTTTTATATAGAGACATGAACAATCACAAGTGCTGCACAACATACAGAGAACTCTCTAGAGTTGAAGTCTGCTAAATACATAAATTCTAAAATGCATCAAATAAACATGGTTGGAAAATGTGATTAACTTATACCTAAATGTAGCTCAATGAATGCAAACAATCAATTCTTTTTATAGACATTTTTTTTTGAGTTTTACACACAAATTCAATCAGCCTAACTTTAATATATATAGTCTTCAAATTCCTGGCTGGTTTGCAACCATTGGCAACACAGATGCCCAGTTTTTTTGGGAAGTGTATAGCCAAAACTTTTTGTTTTGGATAGAATTAATAGAGAAGAATTAGAACCACTGTCAAGCTTTTATTCCACTTTTAGTTTCCATAGGGAGAGCCCCTGTTTCTAGTCGTCCTAGTGACCACTAAGTCAGAAAGTGAAGAGAAATCTAAACCTTTAGAAAGAACTCTCTGAGGATGATATCCCCTTAATTGTGTTAATGTAGAGATTTCCTTTTTACTTATTATTATTATTATTATTATTATTATACAGGCTTTATATAGCGCCAACAGTTTGCACAACACTTTACAACATCGGGGAAGACAGTACAATTACAATACAATTCAAAACAGGAGGGATCAGAGGGCCCTGCTCATTAGAGCTTACAATCTAGAAGGGAGGGTCAAGTGGAACAAAGGGTAGTAGCTGTGGGGGATGATTATATGGACAAAATACAGTTGTTAGGTGTGGGTAGGATAGGCTTCTCTGAAGAGGAGGATTTTCATGGATCGTCTAAAAGCTAATAGAGTAGGATATAGATGGACAGATTGGGCTAAGGAGTTCCATAGGCTTGAAGAGGCTCTGGAAAATTCCTGGAGACAAGCATGAGAGGAAGGGATGAGAGAGCTAGAGAGTAGGAGGTCTTGAGAAGAAGGAAGAGAATGATTAGGTTGGTATTTTGAGATAAGGTCAGTGATGTAGCTGGGGGCAGAGTCGTGGATGGCTTTGTAGGTAGTTGTTAGTAATTTAAATTTAATTTGTTGGGTGAGTGGAAGCCAGTGGAGGAATTGACAGAAAGGAGTAGCAGAGACAGAGCGGTTGGTAAGGTGGATGAGTCTGGCACTTATGGTTGTATCTGGGGACAGAAAGAGAAGAACAATTTCCCACATGATGCACAGACAGCAAAAAAAAGTAAAACAAAATTATCCATTTTCTACTGTATCAAAGACCAAAGTAAATGTTGGCTATATGCTTTCAAGTAATTTTCCAATGTTGAAAGGAATGCAGGTAGCATCCTGCACAGCAGAGGGTTGTACTTCTTTTTAGCTCTCCAAGGTGGCATTACTGGTTCATACACTTGTTGAAGGGGGCTAGCAGGACATAATATAATATTTTTTTTCTCCTGTTAAAATTATGTTGCTGTATTAAATTTGCAAAATCAAACCATACCTGTTAATAAAATAATATATATTTACTTACTCTGCTGCCAGTGCCAGTGCTCAAATCTTTGGAAATTGTCAATCAAAGTCCATTGAGTAACTTACATTTCCAGGACTGTCAATTTATCTGGACCATCAGTATTCCTTACTGGTTCTTCTTGCTTATCTCTGAGCATTACAGGATACAGTTGGGACCTGGAGGAACCAGTGAGAACAAGTAATTGGAAACAAGAGACCCCCTAGATGTCTCAGCTTCTCCGAGGACCTTAAAAAAACATGTTTCAGCATCAGAGTGGTGTTCCGTGGCAAAGGCCACCCTGGAGATTACATATGATTTTACAGGTATGACTTGAATTGGCATGTTTGATATAAAAGCAGGGCATCTTTAAATATTAAAAAAATGTTTGGGAAGGCGCATGTGTGGCAGCGTCCAAGATGGCCGCTTAGACCTGGGATCTCTGCGCCGCTCCAGTCTTCTAACTCACACCACTGCCGTCTGAGCCCACCAGGGACACCCCCAGCTACCACCTGATGTCCGCAGGCACTGCCTGGAGGAACTTATCCTGGGAATTGGATTCAGAAGAGGAGCGGCTGGCCACTCCAAAATGACGGCCGCATCCTCACAAGGCACAGTCAGTGTTGAAGACTCCATTGCTGACCAGGACCACACAGATCTCCCTGCTTCTCATCAATTGGCAGCCACAGTACTCCACAGCAAGTGGCCCCCTCACCTGCATCCACTGAATCCCTGTTAGGGAGAACACTAGGAGGACTTGACCATACCCCATTACAGGAGCTGCTGAACAGCCCAGACCCATGGGAACAGGAGATCAGGGACACTTCTCTCACCCCCACAGACTTCCCCTCCATGATGGCTGCATTTTCCAAAATGCTGACCAGAGGCCTGTCAGATACTGCGGCCCAGATCACAGCCTCCATCTATGCTGATCTGCAGCAAATAGGCATGAGCATAGAGGTGATTGAACAGAAAACTGACCAAGCAGCCCTGAGAATCAACCAGAATACTGACAGAATCCAGGATCTCCGGGACCAACTAGAGGCGGCTACTTCCAAAATTGATGACCTCAAAAACAGGTTGAGATGCTACAATTTTAGAATCAGGGGCCTTCCAGAATCCGTTAAGGACGTTCACCCGGGGGGCCTGGCCGGATGGTGAAGAGAGCAGTCGCATAGACACACAGCTCTGGCTCTCAACGACCATCCTGCACTTATCCTTGGTCCTAAATCCTCGTGGAAGGTATCATTCTGTTCTCCACGGCTGTGGGCACCCACCAGACTGGCAGACATGGTGAAATATGGGCCGCGGCGGCCCTCACACACGGCGGAACAACTGGCGCGGTTCCGGAGGCAAAATGGCGCCGAGACACATGCAGGGTACTCAGACGCGCTGCCGCCCTCCTCCTCAGCCATCCAGGACTCTGTAACAGGGGTGAGTGCATCAATTACTGCTATATTCCTCACACATACTGAACCCCTGCAGACACAAGAATCACAGCAATCTGCTGAGTTTAGCCAGGCTGTGGATTCTCCCCCTGCTGAGCCTACATTATCTACTATTATGCTGGCTATTCAGGATTGCAAGGCCTCCCTCTCCCCTCAAATAGCTTCTATCCGTATGGACTTTTCTTTATTGAAACAAGATGTCCAGAACCTCAGGGACCGCACAGGAGATGCTGAGGAACGGATCAGTACATTAGAAGATACTGTGCACCCCATGTCTGTTACCATACGTGATACTGCAAGCGAGATGACGACACTGCGCGTCAAAATCGACGATTTGAAAAATCGCTCTTGCAGGAACAATCTCAGATTTGTGGGATTTCCGGAACGCGTGGAAGGTTCCCATCCTGAAAAGTTTCTTTATTCATGGCTGCGGGACATTTTTGGTAAAGACGCACCCTCATTCTCACATGTTGTAGAGCGTGTGCACCGCACTCCTCCTCGTCCTCCTCCAGTGGGTGCCCCACCACGTTCCATCATTGCACGCATCCTCAATTTTCAAGATAAAGTGGCCATCCTATGCCTGGCATGAGAAAAAGGCCCGCTTACATTTAATGGCAATAATATTTCTGTTTATCCGGACTTTTCTGCTGAAGTTCAATGCCAGCGGATCTCCTTCTCAGCAGTGAAGTCTAGATTGCGCACGGAAGGCCTCTCCTACGCCATGCTTTTCCCTGCTAAATTGCGCATTATTCATGATGGTAAGGCCCATTTATATACCAACCCCAAGGAGGCCATGAAGTGGCTGAATGATCACTATGGTGCAGCACACAGAAGCAGAGGAGACTGAAGTCACCATTAACATGCAAGGAGAGATCTACACCTTGCTATGCAAGCTATTGTGCCAACATTCTGCATGTCTTTTCATTTTCCCCTGACCTTCATCTCTACATTCCACCCTGGTACGGCTTGCAGCCCATGGTAACCTGCACACCAGAGTAATCATCTGGACAACTTTTTCCACGTGAACAAACAGCTCATGTATCCTCCAACAGGACACGTCTATTGGGGAAAAAAAATTTTGTTTTTTCTTTCCTTGGGCACTAGTTGGGAGCCTCACCAGACCTCACGCTACCCCCCCTTACCAGCTTGTAGAGAGGCCACGGTACAGTTTTTGACTTCCGCAGTTTTCTAGTTAGGAAGGACTTTCAGTTTAGGGATCCAAAGCTTGCTATGTTTGGGATGGCTGAGCGGGGTGGGGGGCACAAAGGTTTAAAGAGAGCGGTTGTTGGGGTTTTTTTTCATGTGTTTTGTCTTTTGTTTTTTCCTTCTTTTTTTTACTTTTTATTTCTTTTTCAACACACCTATACCACTTGCTAATGGAGAGTCATCAAGAGCATACCAGGTCACCACTTATAGTGGTTTATTAATACCTCTGCTGTCATTTATATGTTTTATTTTTTTTCTAAAAAAAAATTTTCCTGGTCCATACTACCCTACAAGCAGACCCACACACTTTTTTGTTATGTGCTTGTGTGTGCTTCAGGTGGTGCGGCCTATCCACTTATATTGATACTAGATCAAAGGTTTACTTATGCTTCTTTATTATTACATGTTCCATTATGGCACAGCCCCTTAGGATAGTCCCCTGGAACACTAGAGGCCTGAATGCACCTCAGAAAAGATCCTTGGTTTTTTCTGTGTTAAAAAAATGTCACCCTCACATTATTTGCCTCCAGGAGACTCACCTGACGGGTTCTAAGACAAGGGCCCTAAAACGCCCATGGCTATCTAAGCTATACCATGCTACTCACACTAATTATTCAAGGGGTGTATCTATACTTCTGGCTAAATCCCTCCCAGCTGAGTTGATCAGTGTTAAAACAGACCCAGAGGGGAGGTTTATTGTTCTTACGTTACGAATTTCTACTATAACCTTCACGTTGGTGAATATTTATATTCCCCCCCCCATTTTCAGTGGAAGTACTCTCTAAATTATCCCCCCAACTACTGAATAGGCCTCCTGGCCCTTTGCTTTATGTTGGGGATTTTAACGCAGTCCTGGACCCAACAGTGGACCACCTGGGTGGGGGAGGCAGGTCTTTTCCATCTTTTGTAGACTGGGCCCAGGTCCATGGTCTGACTGAGGTATGGCGATGGAAGCATCCAGATGAACGCCAGTTTTCCTGTCATTCGGATTCCTTCCATACTATGTCTAGGCTGGGCATGGCATTTGCGCCGACGGGGACCCTTCCTGTCGTCTCCGCTGTCTCATATCTGCCCAGGGGAGTATCAGATCATGCCCCTTTGTCTGTGTCCCTCCTCCTCCTCCCAGGTTCGGGACCTGCCTTATGGCGTCTGAACTCGTACTGGCTGGAAGACGAGATGGTACAGGGTGAGTGTAGGATGAGTATTTCTAATTACTGGAAGCATAATTTAGATAAAGTAGACCCCTCCACGGAGTGGGACGCATTCAAATCTACATTGAGAGGTACCTTTATGTCTATTACGGGGATTTTACGTAAAAATAATCAGATGCTCACTGAGGAATTAGAAAATGCTATCGTATGTGCGGAATCTGCTTATGCCTCTAACCCTGCCTCTGACACTAGGGAGACATGGTTACAGAGCCGTAGGGAATATGAACTCCGTCTGCTAGATCTCACACAAAAACGCATGTTGTATGTTTCCCAAAAGTAGTTTGAATATGGTAATAAAGCAGGACGTCTCTTGGCATACCTGACCAGACCTGACTATTCCCCCATTTCTATACCACATATCCTTACTATTCAAGGTACTATTAGTGACAACCCAGGAGATATCCTGGACTCTTCTATGTTTTTACAGAAAGCTGTACACTTCCAGGATTGACTATGATGACTCCCAGTTGTCTGACTATTTGGCTGACATATCTCTTCCCTCCTTGTCAGATGAGGGATGGGACATGTTGGAGGAGCCTATCACGGTCGAGGAGATTGCTGTAGCAGTCTCCGAAATGCCTGCACATAAGACTCCTGGACCTGATGGTTTCCCGACTGAATGGTATGCTAAGTTTAAGGACCTTCTATCCCCCTTCCTTCTCCGGACCTATAACAAAGCCCTAGAGACTGGGATTCTCCCCCATCGATGAGGGAAACTTTGATAGTACTCCTATTAATGCCCCGAAAGGACCCACTTAACTGTGAATCTTATCGTCCAATTTCCCTCATAAATGTGGACGTTAAGATTCTGGCCAAAATATTAGCAAAGCGTCTAGATACTGTGGTTACATCCTTGGTTAATAGTGACCAGGGTGGATTTATCCCTGGTAGGTCTACTAGAATGAACATTTGCAGATTGTTCCAAAACTTGCAATATCCACATGACTGCCCTTCTACACGTGTCATTGTGTCCTTAGACACCTGTAAAGCATTTGACAGCGTGGAATGGCCGTATCTTTTTCAGGTGTATGGTATGGTTTCGGTCCCCGTATGATAACATGGATAAAACTTCTGTACACTTCCCCAACGGCTAGAATAAGGGTTAATTCATCTATCACTGAACCCTTCCCAATCACCAGGGGCACTCGACAGGGGTGCCCATTGTCGCCCCTGTTGTTTGCCCTGGCAATGGCGCCGCTTGCAGTTCGCATTCGCTCCTCCCCTACAATTAAAGGACTCCCAATTGCAAATATAGAAGAACGCATTTCCCTTTACGCAGATGACACACTGGTGTACCTGGCGGATGCAAATGAGTCTCTGCAGGCTTTGCTAGAGGAGGTCAACACCTTCGGGGACTACTCTGGTTTCCGAGTTAATTGGGACAAGTCCAGCCTTTTTCCCTTGGATGTGAATAACCCTCCTCAGATACACCCGGACTCCAAGCTTCAGGCGGTGTCTTCTTTTAGATATCTTGGAGTGTTGGTTCAGGCTCCATTATCTCTATATGTCGCTAATAATCTTGAACCGTTGCTGACCCACCTCCAGGAACAAACTAAACAATGGATGGATTTGCCTTTAGACCTCATGGGGAGGGCCAATATTCCTAAAATGATTTATTTACCCAGATTGCTTTATATCCTTACTAATTACCCATGTAAAATATCAAAAGCTACTTTCAAACGCATAGATATGATATGTACTACTTTCCTGTGGAAGGGCGGATCCCCCAAAGTGGCACTTGAGACTCTGAGACTACCAGCTCATCTGGCAGGTCTAGCATTCCCTAATTTTTTCCTTTACTATATGGCATCCCAACTGGTGCACATACATGACTGGATGAACCCAGATCCAGCTAATGCCTGTACAGCCACAGAGGGGGCTATCGCATCTTCCCTTGAAACTCTGCATAACATAATATATAGAGGCCAGGTGCTGGACCGCCCTGGAACCTCTCTACTCTCAGTCTCCCTCTCACTGTTTAAATACATTACCACAAAAATATCGAAACATTCCTGGCTGAAATCCCTTAACAACCCCTTGTGGTTTAATCCCAATCTGCAAGAATTATACTCTTTTCCAGATGCCAACCGCTGGTATTCAAAGGGGGTTAAATATCTGTGTCATTTATATACTACACAGGGCTTTAAAACTTTCTCTCAGTTGAGCAGGGACTTTGACTTACCAAGATCACACTTATTTTATTATTATCAGCTCAGACATGCCATACAGGCTCAATTTGGTACCTTAGATGATATCACTGATCTGCCTCCACTACTTAGGCAACCAGAACCTTCTAAATTAGTTTCCACTTACTATGCAGCTTTAATGACTGACTTTAACCCTAGGTTTCACAGGGCACAGGAGAAGTGGGATTCATTGGATATTTCTATGGTAAATGAGGATTGGTCAGAATTCAGTGACACATATAAAACCTCTGTCATTTCCTCCCGAGACCGTATTATACAAGTTAAAATTTTTCATCAGACCCACCTCACCCCCGCCAGACTGCATAAAATGGGCCTCTTGCCATCAGCTGTCTGTTTCCGAAGCTGTGGCCAAGAGGCAGACTTCTTACATTGCTTTTGGTCATGCCCGATAATTAGTGACTTCTGGGAGGAAGTGGGTGCCTTTATTTCGACTGTGCTGGGCCTTCCTAACATAATTCACCCTAAGAACTGCCTGTTGGGAGTATTTGGAGATTTACACATACCATCAAATGCCAAGAGATTGCTCCGCATACTTTATTTTTATGTTAAAAAATCTATTCTACTGTCCTGGAAAGGTGCACAGACCTCTTTGAAGTCCCTCTGGTAAAACTTATCAATGACTCCATTCCATTATACAAATTAACCTTTGAAATTTGCGAACGAAATAAAACCTTTCATAAAATTTGGGGTAAATGGTTGGCTAGTCCGCTAACTCTCTCTAAAAATTGAACACAATTGATCATTGATGGGCCGTGCCACAGGGACCCTCAATACCAGGTCCTTTAATATGGTTATGGTTATGTCGTACAAAAGGGCCTATATCTGATTGTTATTATTACCAATATCTCAGCCCTCTTGAAATGCATTACCTACAATGACTTGTGTGATCTAATTACAGATTGGATACCACTTTTGTATGCTTAATGGATCAGATACTCGTGTGTGTTTTGTTTTTTTATATTTTTACTTTGTGACTGTTTTGTGTTTGTTGGTTTGTGCTGAACCTAAAATCAATAAAAATATCTTTAAAAAATAAGGACGTTGACCCGGCAGGTCAGGAATTCATCAAAAAACTAATACCTGACATCCCGGCTCACCGCATGTAGCTTGACATAGCCCACAGAACACTACAACCCCTATGTTTTGATGGCCTCCCAAGGGACATCATAATGAAACCACACTTCTATGTGGTCAAAGAAGAAGAGATGAAGCTATCCCGCTCTACAGAGAAACTGGTGATCATGGGTCACCAAATCTTTCGCCATATACAGTACAAAAGTGACAAGCGCTGAAACCATTGCTCCAAGTTCTGGCTCACAAAAATATCAATTTCAGATGGGCTTTCCAGCTTCGCCTGAACTTCTCTCAACAAACCATACAACTTTTCCTAATTTCCTGAAGGTGAATGACTTCTACTACATCTAGGGCTGATTACCCAGGAACTGCCGCCACCTCCTGCCAACAGAGGAGCACCATCTTCTAAACGTCCATCGCCTACTAGTCTACTGTCTCAAGTGTGGCAGAAACAACATCTTAAACGATCACGGGAGTCCTTCCCTCCATGAGATTGTCCACTGTTTACTAACACTTCTTCAGATTGTTCCTGGGGACCGGCTCCCCCCACAACCCCCCGGGTTACCTGTTTTCTTTTACCTACAAGTTACTTGTGCCTTACTAATGTTTTTTTTCATTTGGTTTTATCTTTTTATTTGTCATTTTTACATCTATGTCCCTGGCCCTACACTGATATTGCAACATTCTGTGGAACTTTAAAAAATGCAGAGCCTAAGGGGTCACGATGGCTCTCTTGAGGAAGCCCTCTAACTGGGACGGTTGCTGCCACCCTAGATGATCAGCCATATGGTCACGGGCGGCTATCTTCCCCTCTCCCATGGCCGGTGGCAGGCGTCATGATGACACCTATCACCCATATCCACTACGCTTAGTGGTGACGCGTGTTACCGAGTGGGGGAGTGGGAGATAGACAAAGCAGATCTGACTATGCTCTATTTCTGTGTCAACAGGGCTCAGACTTTAAGTTTATTACACTGTTATAGATAACTCTTATGGTGGGGGTGAATGGAGCAGTTACAGTGCACCTTCGTCTGACACCGATAGGAGAACGTCACCTTTTTCCCTGTCGGAGCCCGATTCCCACATCCTTTCTAGGACAAATTGGATTTCCTTTGGGTAAAGGGCTGAACTAGGATGGGTCCCTCCCCAGCTCTAGTGGGACTGGGATCTTATTGTACACTGTATTATCTAGTGCATCTTCTCTCTCTTTCTCTTTTTCCATTTCTTTCTATGCTTTATCCTCCCTCTTCTTCCTCCCCCCCATCCTTCATCAGTTACAGGGTCTCGCTGGAATTACTACCTTTCCGTGTATAGGATCAGATCGCCATGGAGCCCAGAAAGCCTTCCATATGCCAGGGAAATCATCTGTGACTGGTAAGAGTACCTTACACATAGCACCCTATTACCAACTAAGCCATGACTGAAACTCCACCAACAGACCTAAAACTCTGGAACTTCTCCCACAATGCAACAGCACCACACATTAAAAGCAGACGTAGTGCTGCTTCAAGAGACACACTTCCCGGCTACCTATAATCCCTCATTCCTTCACACAAATTTCACTCAATTCCACCTAGCAAATGCGGTCATCAAGACGAGAGGAGTGGCAGAATTTTTTTTTCGAACAGGGTTCACTTCTCACCTACTAAAATAATTAAAGACCCTGAAGGCCGCTATGTTCTAGTAACTGGCACAATTAACGGGGGGACATACACGTTGGTATCTTACTACGCCTCTAACACACACCAAGATAAATTCTTTGAAACCGTTCTACAGACCCTGAAGCTTCACTTCCTAAGGCACAGTAATCCTGGGCGGCGACTCTAACACTCCATTTGACCTCTCTTCGTACAAGTCCAACCCCCAGACCCCAAAAGTCAAGAGACCCCCAAGACGAAGTTTGCGGGTAGCACAGACCATACAGACACTCGGCCTGGTTGACATCTGGAGGGAAATGAACCCGCGAACCAAGGATTACACACACTATTCCATCCCACACAATACACACTCTAGGATAGACCACATCTTTATTTCTTCACATGCAATCCCAAGGGTGGAGGGCTCCAAAATATATGACACCCCCCCCCTTTCTGATCACTCCATAATGACTCCTACCCTCAGGGGTGGATTCAGGAAGAGGGGCCCCTTCAAATGGCGTCTCAATGAAGCTCTACTGAGCAATCCCGCACATTGCACAGTCCTGGAAACAGCATTAACAGATTACTTTTTGGAAAATGACACTGAGTCTGTCTCTCCCGGCACTCTGTGGGCTGCGCATAAAGCAGTGATGAGAGGTAGACTCATCAAGCTTGCATCCCAAATTAAACGGGAAAGAAGGGCAGAAATACAGCAGTTGACGGAAGACTTTCGTTTGCTCAGTAAACGCCACAAAAAGCAACCCCACCCCGGACAGCCTGGCTAGGCTTGATTCGGGTTGAGTCACATTAAACCTCTCCCTCACCACCTCAGCCGAGAAACATTTACGATTTACCACCAAAAAGACAGGATAGGCTCTAAACTGGCAGCTAAACTAAGTCCAAAGACGCGTACCCTGGCCTACCCCGAAATACGCACCAAGATGGGAAATTTAACCCAAAATCCAGTTGGGATCATGGACTCCTTCCATGACTTGTACTCAAACCTATATAAAGACCTACCTTTTACACACCCCAAGACAAGAGAGGCATTTCTCGAAGACCTGCACCTAAAGCGAACCCATCAGGAACTATTAGACAAACCTTTCTCCTCAGATGAAATAGTGGAAGTTATAAAATCTTTGAAATTAGCCTCTGCTCCAGGACCAGATGGCTTCTCTGTCTGCTACTATAAAAAATTCAGCTGCCGCCTAGCACCCTACATGGCTCGTTTCTTTAACTCTCTCCGGGATTGAGCCCCCCCTACCTAGGGACCTGAATACTGCTTTTTTATCAGTCATACCCAAACTAGGGAAAGCCTCAAGCGAGGTTGGTAATTATCGCCCCATTTTGCTGATAAATAACGACCTTAAGATCATGACAAAAATCCTAGCGACAAGATTGTCCAGATTTATTGCTGGATACATCCTTAAAGATCAGGTGGGCTTCATCCCGGGGAGACAGGGACCGGACCAAATCCATAGGGCAGTTGACCTAATCTCGCTCCTACAATCCCAATGGGATGGGGGCCACATAAGGAATAGGGATAAGCTTTGAGTTGAAGTCGAACCCACGTTCGACTCGAACATCGCCTGTTCGACCGTTTGATATTGATATTGGATATATTTGATATTTTGATATTTGAAATTCGAGTGGTACGTCACGGCCCATAATTCACTGTGGCATCGCAGTGCATTGCTGGCTGATGAGTGGCCAAGCATGCACTATGACCAATCACAGTGCCGTCTGTACAGAGAGCCGTAATTGGCAAAAGCCAGGGTGGCTTTGGCCAATTATGGCTCAGGGGGTTTAGTGCACGCCCCACACTATATAAGGCTGCCTGCGTGGCAGCCTTGTGTAGTGTGTTGCAGCGGCAGAGAGATAGACAGAGAGACAGTGTCATTTGATTTAAGTTAGATAGAGTAAGCAGGCGAGTCAGTTAGCTGCACTTATAGTGTATTGTGTATATATATGCATCCTAGGTGTTGTATGTATATATATACCGTATATACTCGAGTATAAGTCAAATTTTTCAGCCCCTTTTTTGGGGCTGAAAGTGCCCCCCTCAACTTATACTCGAGTCACCGCCATCTGCCTACATGATCAGCGTGTCATGCAGGCAGACGGCGGCCAGCGTGTGCTACATTACACTCGGCAGTGGCTCTCACTGTTCAAAAGCCGCGCCTCCTCGTCTGTGATAGGCAGTCAGTGTACAGCCTATCACGGACATTCTCTCATCCTAGTCCATGGTATGAGGATGAGAGAATGTCCATGATAGGCTGACCGCTGACTGCTGGGAAATGGAGTTTTCTGCCTATCATTGAGGAGGAGGAGGCGTGGCTTTTGAAGAGTAAATGGCCGCCGCACGCGCTGATCGGTGACGAGCGGCACACGGAGGATGCACAGGACACAGGTAGGATGCACACAGACACATGCACACAGGTACATGCACAGAGGTACATATACACATGACACATGCACACATACACAGGACACAGGTACATATACACATGCACATATATACAGGTACATGACACATGCACATATACACAGGACACAGGTACATGACATATGCACATATACACAGGACACATGGCACATATACACAGGACACATGACACATGCACATATACACAGGACACATGACACATGCACATATGCACAGGACACATGACACATGCACATATGCACAGGACACATGACACATGACACATGCACAGGACACATGCACAGGACACAGGGAGGTATACAGCTGCAGATGGGCATTGTTGACCCTCTTTTTCCACTTACAGTAGCTGCTGCATTTCTCACCCTCGTCTTATACTTGGGTCAATAAGTTTTTCCCATTTTTTTGTGGTAAATTAGGGCCTCGACTTATACTCGGATCGACTTATACTCGAGTGTATACGGTATATATATATATATATATATATAAATATATATATATATATATATATATATATATATATATATATATATATATACACAGTGGCTTGCGAAAGTATTCAACCCCCTTGAACTTTTCAACCTTTTGCCACATTTCAGGCTTCAAGCATAAAGATATAAAATTTTTATTTTTTGTGAAGAATCACCAACAAGTGGGACACAATTGTGAAGTGGAACAAAATCTTTTGGATTTTTGAAACTTTTTTAACTAATAAAAAAATGAAAAGTGGGGCGTGCAAAATTATTCGGCCCCCTTGCGTTAATACTTTCTAGAGCCACCTTTTGCTGCGATTACAGCTGCAAGTCGCTTGGGGTATGTCTCTATCAGTTTTGCACATTGAGAGACTGAAATTCTTGCCCATTCTACATTCAGCTCTAGCTCAGTGAGGTTGGATGGAGAGCGTTTGTGAACAGCAGTTTTCAGCTCTTTCCACAGATTCTCGTTCGGATTCAGGTCTGGACTTTGACTTGGCCATTCTAACACCTGGATACGTTTATTTGTGAACCATTCCTTTGTAGATTTTGCTGTATGTTTGGGATCATTGTCTTGTTGGAAGATAAATCTCTGTCCCAGTTTCAGGTCTTTTGCAGACTCCAACAGATTTTCATCCAGAATGGTCCTGTATTTGGCTGCATCCATCTTCCCCTCAATTTTAACCATCTTCCCTGTCCCTGCTGAAGAAAAGCAGGCCCAAACCATGATGCTGCCACCACCATGTTTGACAGTGGGGATGGTGTGTTGAGTGTGATGAGCTGTGTTGCTTTTACGCCAAACATATCGTTTTGCATTGTGGCCAAAAAGTTTGATTTTGGTTTCATCGGACCAGAGCACCTTCTTCCACATGTTTGGTGTGTCTCCCAGGTGGATTGTGGCAAACTTTAGACGAGACTTTTTATGGATATCTTTGAGAAATGGCTTTCTTCTTGCCACTCTTCCATAAAGGCCAGATTTGTGCAGTGTATGACTGATTGTTGTCCTATGGACAGACTCTCCCACCTCAGCTGTAGTTCTCTGCAGTTCATCCAGAGTGATCATGGGCCTCTTGGCTGCATCTCTGATCAGTCTTCTCCTTGTCTGAGCTGAAAGTTTAGAGGGACAGCCAGGTCTTGGTAGATTTGCAGTTGTCTGATACTCCTTCCATTTCAAAATGATCACTTGCACAGTGCTCCTTGGGATGTTTAAAGCTTGGGAAATCTTTTTGTATCCAAATCCGGCTTTAAACTTCTCCACAACAGTATTACGGACCTGCCTGGTGTGTTCCTTGGTCTTCATGATGCTCTCTGCGCTTTCAACAGAACCCTGAGACTATCACAGAGCAGGTGCATTTATACAGAGACTTGATTACACACAGGTGGATTCTATTTATCACCATGAGTCATTTAGGACAACATTGGATCATTCAGAGATCCTCGCTGAACTTCTGGAGTGAGTTTGCTGCACTGAAAGTAAAGGGGCCGAATAATTTTGCACGCACCACTTTTCAGTTTTTTAATTGCTAAAAAAGTTTAAAATATCCAATAGATTTTGTTCCACTTCACAATTGTGTCCCACTTGTTGGTGATTCTTCACAAAAAATTAAAATTTTATATCTTTATGTTTGAAGCCTGAAATGTGGCAAAAGGTTGAAAAGTTCAAGGGGGCCGAATACTTTCGCAAGCCACTGTATATATATACACAGTATATATACGCTGTATTCAGTTTAGCTAGATCTGTTCCTGTTATTCTCTTCCTAATGACAGGCAGGCAGGTGTTTTTATAGTATTTACAGCTACCTGAAGAAAATTGCTGGTGTTAATCTGATCCTATTAGTATCACAGGCAGGCAGGTGTGCACCCAAAGCTACCTGAAGACAATTGCTGTTGTTCTGATCCTATTAATACCACAGGCAGACAGCTGCAGTATTTACAGTTAGTATAGTGCATCCTCTGCACAGTGTGCACCTAAAGCTACTTGAAGACAATTGCTGTTGTTCTGATCCTATTAATACCACAGGTAGGCAGCTGCAGTATTTATAGTTAGTGTAGTGCGTCCTCTGCACAGTGTGCACCTGAAGCTACCTGAAGACAATTGCTGTTGCTCTGATCCTATTAATACCACAGGCAGGCAGCTGCAGTATTTACACTTAGTGTACTGTGTTCTCTGCACAGTGTGCACCTAAAGCTACCTGAAGAAAATTGGTGGTGTTCTTCTGATCCTATTAGTACCACAGGTAGACAGCTGCAGTATTTACAGTTAGCGTACTGTGTCCTCTGCACAGTGTGCACCTAAAGCTACCTGAAGACAATTGCTGTTGTTCTGATCCTATTAATACCACAAACAGGCAGCTGCAGTATTTACAGTTAGTGTACTGTGTCCTCTGCACAGTGTGCACCTAAAGCTACCTGAAGAAAATTGGTGGTGTTCTTCTGATCCTATTAGTACCACAGGCAGGCAGCTGCAGTATTTACAGTTAATGTACTGTGTCCAATGCACAGTGTGCACCTAAAGCTACCTAAAGACAATTGCTGTTGTTCTGATCCTATTAATACCACAGGCAGACAGCTGCAGGATTTACAGTTATGCCGCGTACACACGGTCCGACTTTTCGTCTACAAAAGTCCGACGGACGCCGACAGACTAAAGCTGGCTGACAATCCGATCGTGTGTGGGCATCCCCGGACTTTCAGCGGACTTTCAGCGGACTTTTCCAGCCGCAAATCTGACGGACTTTAGATTTGAAACATGCTTCAAATCTTTACGTTGTAACTACGCCGGACCCAGAAATCCGCTCGTCTGTGTGCTAGTCCGACGGACAAAAACCCACGCTAGGGCAGCTATTGGCTACTGGCTATCAACTTCCTTATTTTAGTCCGGTGTACGTCATCACGTACGAATCCGTCGGACTTTTGTCCTTTGTCGTATGTAGGCAAGTCCGTTCGTAAGAAAGTCTGCCGCAAATCCGCCAAAAGTCTGCCAAAAGTCTGACAAAAGTCTGTCGAAAGTCTGTCGGACAGGCTGTCGGACTTTTGTAGCCGAAAAGTCCAACCGTGTGTACGCGGCATTAGTGTACTGTGTCCTCTGCACAGTGTGCACCTAAAGCTATCTGAAGACAATTGCTGGTGTTCTCATACTAATAATACTACAGGCAGGCAGTTGATTCTGCTAGCTGCAGTATCAGTATATATATACATCCCAGCTTTGTGCAGCTACATCTCACTGCAGGCCATTAGTATGTCTGGAAGGCCAACAAGGAGAGGCAGACAGTCACAAGCCAATAAAAGAGGGCAAGCAGGCTCTGTGTCTGGAGGCAACAGTGCTGGTCATGGAGACCGTGCATCCTCATCAGCACGTGGCCGTGGGACACGCTTGTCCTTTTTTCGGCAGCTGGCCGTGTTGAGCCACAATATGCGGAAGACTTGTTAGAGTGGATGACTAAGCCGTCCTCATCCTCCTCATCCTCTCTCACCCAGGCTCAGGGTACTTTGTCTGGCAAAGCAGCTGCCAACGCGGCCTCTTCCATCGGTTCAATGGCATCAGTCACTCCTTCCCTAGCCCCACCATGTCCTCCTGAGGATTCCCCTGAACTGTTTGACCACAGTGCTGGGTACATGCTCCAGGAGGATGCCCAGCGTTTAGAAGGCTCCGATGATGATACCCAGCTAGAGGAAGGCAGTAACGTGAGCCCAGAGAGAGGGAGTGCCCAAGGACAGCAATCTGGCAGTCATGTTCCCCCAGCTGCAGCATACTGACAGGTTTGCTCCAGTGATGAAGAGGGAGGGGATGATGAGGTCACTGACTCCACGTGGGTGCCTGATAGGAGAGAGGAGGAGGAGGAGGCACATCTCCAATGAGGCCGGATGCCCTCCAGGGGCCAGCTTAAGGGCAGCACACCGACTGCATCACACCGCAGAGCTCCGCATGTGCAGGGCGCTGCTGTCTCTGCGTGTTATTCCAAAAGTTCTTTGATGTGGGCCTTTTTTGAGACAAATGCATCAGATCCCACCCCTGCTATTTGCAACATATGTCTCAAGCGTATCTTTTGTGGCCAAAACATCACCCGCTTGGGCACCACATGCTTGACCAGACATATGTCGACCTGCCAAGCATACCTAAAAGACCCACACCAAAGAACAAAGAGGACCTCTCCTTGCTCCTCATCAGCTGGGATCTCCACCCTCACTATACCTTCAGTCCACTCTGAAACCTGCACTGAGAGGAATGAAGGTGTAGAATTAGTTGTGTCACAGCCAAGTACTTGCGGGCAATCTGCTATCAGTACACCGACGTCAGATTGTACCAGGCAAATTTCCCTGCCCCAGCTGCTGCACCGCCGAAAGAAGTTCGCTCCCAGCCATCCACATGCCCAGCGGTTGAATGCTAGCTTGGCTAAATTGCTAGCACTTCAACTGCTGCCTTTTCAGTTGTAGACTCTGCCCCTTCTGTCAGTTTGTGGAATGTGCGGTTCCTCAGTGGCAGGTTCCCAAACACCACTTTTTCTCACGGAAGGCGATTCCGGCTCTCTACCGGCATGTGGAAGGCAATGTCTTGGCCTCGCTGGACAGGGCGGTCAGCGGTAAGGTGCATATTACTGTTGACTCATGGTCCAGCAGGCATATGAGATCTTTTAACCGGTTCAATACAGGGCATTTTCATCCCCTTCCTTCCCAGACCAATTTTTAGTTTTCAGCGCTGTCGCACTTTAAACGACAATTGCGTGGTCGTGCGACGTTGTACCCAAACACAATTGACGTCCTTTTTTCCCTCACAAATAGTGCTTTCTTTTGGTGGTATTTGATCACCTCTGCGGTTTTAATTTTTTGCGCTATAAACAAAAGAAGAGCAACAATTTTGAAAAGAACACAATATTTTTTACTTTTTGCTATAATAATTATCCCAATTTTTAAAAAAAAAAACAAATTTTTTCCTCAGTTTCGGCCGATACATATTCTTCTACATATTTTTGGTAAAAAAATCGCAATAAGCGTATATTGATTGGTTTGCGCAAAAGTTATAGCGTCTATAAAATACGGGATAGATTTATGGCATTTTTAAAAAAAAAATATATATATTTTTTTTTTTTACTAGTAATAGTGGCGATCGCAATTTTTTTTTCGTGACTGTGACATTATGGCGGACACATCGGACACTTTTGACACATTTTTGGGACCATTCACATTTATACAGCGATCAATGCTATAAAATTGCATTGATTACTGTGTAAGTGTGACAGGCAGTGAAGGGGTTAATCACTAGGGGTTAAATGTGTTTCCTAGGGAATGCTTCTAACTGTAGGGGGAGGGGACGCTCAAGGGGAGGAGACTGATCAGTGTTCCTCCGTTCTGGGAACACAGATCACTCTCCTCTGAGCTGACAGGACGTGGATCTCTGTTTACACACAGAGAACCACAGTCCGGCCCGGTTAACGGGCAATCGCGGGTGCCCGGCGGACATCGCGGCCGCCGGGCACACGCACCGGGACCCGAGCAACGCGGCGGGCGCGCGCCACCTAGGCGGCCGGGAATCCCAGGACGTCATATGACGTCCACCCTGGATGGGAGATCCCATCTGTGGACGTCATATGTACATACACGGGTAGGGAAGTGGTTAAAGACTGCCTATGCTGATGCTGAGTGACTATCCTGTTATGCTGAGTTACAGTCCTCTTCCACCTCAATTTTTATGCTGATAGCTTGTAAGAACATTTTTGGTTCTGGGCATCGCCACCAGTGGCCAAGGCCCAATTTTTCTACTACTATTTAACAGGGGCGTGTAATTACAATTTTTGATGCAATACTTTGCAACAGAGCTCATTCCTGCACTCCAACTAGAGTATCTGTGAGGGGTGCAGTGTTGTGGCACCAGTGCCCAAGGCCCAATTTTTCAGCCCCTGTTTAACAGGGGCGTATAATTACAATTTTTGATGCAATACTTTGCAGCAGGGCTCATTCCTGTGCTCCAACTATAGCATCTGTGAGGGGTTGCAATGTTGTGGCACCAGTGCCTAAGGCCCAATTTTTCTGCCCCTTTTTTACAGGGACATGTAATTACAATTCTTGATCTAATATTTCACAGCAGGGCCCATTCCTGCGTCCACCAAGAGTAACTGTGAGGGCTTACAGTGTTGTGGCAACACCACTGTTGTAATATGTTTGTCGATTTATGTGGGATATTATATTATTATATATATGTACACATACAGTACAATATTGACCTAGCAGAAACTCCCTCCCAGGGTACTAATATATCAGGGGGGATTTGTTGATGTTAATATGCAAGAATACAGATTAGGAATGTAGGTATTCCAAGGGCTCAAAAGGGTGTTCAAGTGGTATATGTTAATCTAATCTAATTACACATATCTAAGGGGACTTGTTGATGTTGATATGCGGGAGTGCAAATTGGGGCGGTTTATGACTGCAGCTGTTCACGGCTGGGGGTTGTTGTCTGTCTGAAAGACTAAAGCATATCAAAGGCCTGAATGGAGACGGCCAATCAAATTGCTTAGCCATTCAGTGTCTAGTGAATATAACATGGCATTCAGTCTATAGTTTAATATAGTCTTGTCTGTGTATGACTATGAAGGCGCAGACCTAGGAAAAATGGGACTCTGAATTATATACTCTGTCGGATTTTTTTTTTTTTTTAAATAATTTTTATTGAAAAACTCTTTTCTTCATACAGTTCAGCATGACATGGTATACAGAACAGGTAGTATAATTTAGCAGTATTAGCATAACAATCTGTCGGTAACACAGGTATGTTGGGTTTGAATGGTTTGAAGTTGAGCTGATAACTGTCAATATAAGTAACAACATAAACCTAGAATAACAATATACTACCATTACCGTTACTTGGGAGTAATGAGGGAAGCAGTAGAAGATAATAGGCGGTGGTCAGATAAGTGGGAGGAAGATAGGAGGGGAGGTAGGAGGTTGAGGGGCATGAGGGGGGGGATTAGGGAGGTGAGGTGGAGGGAGAGGGGGACTGATAGAAGGAGATGAGGAGAGAGAGCACAGGAGAGTACCAGAGTATATAGGACAGAGCCACTGACATTGACATTCTTAGATATATGATCACTGACTTAGATTCGATTTTTCTGTTTCGTACCATTGTACCCAGGGGAGCCATAATGCATGCGTCTTATAGTAAGAGGGTTTACCGCATGCAAGCACTGATTCGAAAGTGTAATGTTTATGTACTAACGCTATAACTTCTGGACTGGATGGAATGTTTGTTGTTTTCCAGCTTCTGGTGATAAGTAGTTTGGTTGCCAGTAAAACGTGTGTGGTGACAAGCCTGAGCTGTGGAGGAAACAATTCTATGGTTAGATTTAGGATGATAAGTTCTGGGGTTAATATGATGGGGTATTGTAGAATTTGCTGAAGTATGTGTTCAATCTCCGACCAAAGATTCCTTATAGGTGGACATGACCACATAATGTGCATTAGAGTACCAATGTTAGAGCAATTTCTCCAGGACTCGGGGGATGAAAGTGGTTGATATTTTGTTATCCTTTGAGGTGTTAAGTACCATCTCATCATGGTTTTATGTGCAATTTCCCATAGGGAGGTGCAGTTAGTATCTTTGTAAACTGTTTTTATGGCTGTTTGCCATTGAAGGTCAGTAAACTGGGTCTGTAAATCATTTTCCCAATATTTAATGGGTTTAGATTTGTTAAATAACGTTTTTTCTTGTAGTGTTGAGTAAACTAGGGAAATCCCTTTGGAATGCATGTTGTTCGTGAAAAGGAAGTTCCAAAGTTTAATCGGAAGTCTCTTTTCCAAAAAAGGGTATGCTGCCAGAATTGTTGAATCCTATAGAAAATAAAGAAGTCATTTGCGGGTGCAGCGTATTCTTTTTGCATGTGGGAGAAGGATTTGTCTAGTATATTGGTTCGAAGTGATGCTAAATGGGTAAATTTATCTGATAGCCATTTGGGTATAAACAGGTCCGGGGAAAGAAACGAAAGGACAGTCAAGGGTATTTGAACTATCTTAGTCGGTAAGTTATTCCACCTGAAGTCATGTATGGATCTCCACGCTTTAATAAAGGCTCTAATTGTTGGTGAGTAGTGAGTAAATTGTATTTGGTTAGAGAGAGTACTGAACAACCAGTCTTTAAGATTTTTGCCCGGTGTCAAGTTATTTTCTATGTCACCCCACAGTGAGGAGGGTTCGGTGGATAGCCAGTCTTTTAGTTGGGAGGTATACGTGGCTAAATAATATTCTCTTATGTCAATGTACCCCATTCCCCCGGCGTATCTATGTTTGATCAGCTTGATGTGGTTACTCCTGTGTTTTTTCCCCTGCCACACATAGTGGCTAATTATGGATTGTAGAGATTGTATGTAGGCATGTGATAATGGTATTGGTAGTGTTTGGAATAAGTATAATATCTTGGGCAAGACTTGCATTTTAAAGGCTGCAAGACGTCCCGACCAGGAAAATTCATGTTTGGATAATTTGGTGGTTTCTCTGAGGAGCATTTGTTTGGCTTCTACATAGTTAGCGGCGAATAAACCTTTAGTGGATTTAGTGAGAGTAATACCTAGATAAGTAATTCCTCTGTCCGCCCATGGAAAAGTGAAGTTGTGTCTGATTAGCGTACTAGTTACAGCATCTAGTCCTAGATCTAGTATATAGGATTTGTTTTCATTCACCTTATAGTACGATATGGCACCAAATCTATGCAGTAAATGATGTACCGAAGCCAGGGAAAATAGGGGATTGGTGAGCATAACGATCACATCGTCGGCAAATAGATTAATTTTGTGTTCGATGGATCCAATTTTAAAGCCAGTTATGGATAGATTGTTTCTCACATGTTCTGCGAGAGGTTCCATCATAAGATTGAAGATGAGTGGTGAAAGAGTGCAGCCTTGTCAGGTGCCATTAGTAATTCTAAATAGTTTGGACAGCATTTCAGAATTGTATACTTGGGCAGTAGGATTTGAATATAAGGCTAGAATGGCTGATAAAATGGGTCCTTGAAACCCAAACCTGCTCAGGGTCATCCTGAGATAAGACCAGTGGACTCTGTCGAACGCCTTCTCTGCATCCGAGGAGAGGAGCAGAGAAGGCGTTCGAGTCATTTCAGCTGAGTGGATCAAGTCTATAATTCTGCGTGTGGCATCAAAGGTTTGTCTACCTACAGTGAAACCTAATTGGTCTTTATGGATCAGTACTGGCATTAAATGTAATAGTCTTGTGGCTATGAGTTTTGCATATATTTTGGTGTCGAGGTTGAGGAGTGATATAGGCCGAAAATTTTGTGGGGAAGTAGGTTCTTTCCCTGGCTTTGGTAATGTGATAATCAATGCGTTTAACATTTCTTGAGGAAGAGAGGAGGAGGAGGCAGCCTCATTGCACACTTTGGATAGGAAGGGTGATAATATATTACTAAATCTTTTATAATACTCGCCTGTGAGGTCATCTGGGCCAGGGGATTTGTTAGCTGGAAGAGTAGCTATGATTTTTAAGATCTCTTGTGATGTGAAGGGAGCATTGAGTGTAGTGAGTTGAGCTTGTGTTAATTTAGGAAGGTCAATTTCTTTCAAAAATGCTTCTATGTCATGTGTGGAAGGCTGTGCGGTATCATGATCATCTTTTAGGTTGTATAATTTACTATAATATAGGCTAAATGCGTCTGCAATAGCTTGTGGTTCTAGTAGTTTTTCTTGTGTAAGTGGATGAAAAATATGAGAGATTTTGGACTTGTTGTAATGACCTTTTAATCTATTGGCCATGGCTTTCCCAGCCTTGTTGCCTGTGGAGTAATGTGTTGCTTTAAATCGGGTTTGCGCTTTTTCAAATGAATCTAACAGGTGAGCTCTCAGTTCTTGTCTAAGGCGAGTCAGCTCATTTTTTAGACTAGGAGATGGGGAAGATTGGTTTTGTGCCTCTAGATTTTTAATATTAGAGGGGAGAGTGTCTATGAGCTGTGTTCTCCTCCTCCTCTCTCTTGCGCTCACTTGCATAATGATCCCTCTTATGAAAGCCTTATGGGCATTCCACAGTGTGGTTGCGTTAGATACAGTCCCCTCATTAAACCTGAAGAATTCTTCCAGGCTTTCCTGGATATAGGAAGAGTGTTCTGGCGAATGCAAGATACGTGGGTTGGTTCTCCAGATCAATGGCCGAGATTTGGATGGTGTGTCCTCTGTTGTCATGGTAACTGGGGCATGATCTGACCATGTTATAGTAGAAATATGAGAGTCAGATATTTTGGGTAAGAGCCATTTATCAACCAGAAAAAAGTCAATCCTTGTGTATGAGTTGTGGCGATGTGAAAAGAAATAATAATCTCGTTCAGTGGTGTGGTGTCATCTCCAAACATCGTATAGGTCCTTTGACCTTATGAATGATCCCATGGGCAATGACGTTCTACTGATGCGTGAGAATGTGTCTACGGTGTGGTCAGGCACCATGTTAAAGTCACCGCACAGAATGAGATGACCTTTTCTGAAGGCACTAATCTTCTTCAACAATTTCTTTAGGAATCTAATCTGATTAGAGTTAGGTGCATAGATATTTACTACGGTGTATCTGGTATTGTTTATGGTGCAATCGAGTGCTAGGTATCTACCTTCTTCATCTATCATGCTGTCATGTAGAATAAATGTGACAGAATTTTTAATGGCTATTAGGACTCCGTTTTTCTTCGAAGGGCCAGAGGCTTTGAATATATGATTAAAATGAACATTGGTACATTTTGGTTCTGCTTTCTTCTCAAAATGGGTCTCCTGGATGCATATTACTTCGCTAAGAGAATCGATTGCGGTGCGCCACATCGACTTTCATTTAGCCGGGTGATTTAACCCCTTGGCATTGAGTGATAGAAATTTAGGCATCCTGGTTGTGTGGTTGTGGACGATGTGTGTATTGATCTGTACTCACAGTTAGTTGAGTTGAGTATCCTATTCGGGAAAGTAGAGGATGTAGCTTCTGTCCTGTGGTCCGGCTTGATGCACAGTCGCTGGTCTGGGCAGTCTTCTGTATTCTCAGAAGGGAAGAAGGAGAGAATAGGGATAGGGTATACTTTGGTTAGGCAGTAGAACAGTGAGGGTGGGGGGAAAAAACAAGGGTCAGCTGTAATACTGGAACTGCTGATGAACTTGAGGGTAAAAAGTTTGTGTACTATCTGCTGCGAGCAGGCGCCGAGATGGAATGCGCTGTGAGGGCATCTAGAAGATGCATGATGGTACCACTAATCTGGTGATGAGTTTGCAGGGTTTGTAGGATGGCTGGTATTGCGGTTGGGGTCTTTAGTTTGCCGTTGTGTACTGGATTGTAGTATTCCTTCAGGAATGATTCCCAAGATGCGTAGGAGATGAATTCCCTCTTCGATATTGTGTTTCACCCCGTTTTTGTTTATGATGAGCTTGGTGGGGAATGCCCATTGGTAGGGGATCTTGTGGTTGATTAGAGGTTTAATGATAGTGGATAATTGTCGCCTCTGTTGTTGCGTAAATTGTGAGATATCTGCATACAATTGTATTTTCGTGTAGGGCTCTGGAAGTTGCCCTAGGTATCTGGTTTTGGCCAGAAGCATGTCTTCCGCGTGATAAAAGTGGATTTGCATCAGGACATCTCTGGGGACACTGGCGGGAAGATGCGGGCGTTTAGGAAGGCGGTGGATACGGTCGATGATAGTTTCCATCGGGGTCAGATCAGGCAGAAGAGTAGCTATCATCTTCCTGGCATAGAGATTGAGGTCAGGTGGTAAAACTGACTCAGGTATGCCTCTGATTTTGACGTTGTTACGTCTAGACCTGTCCTCGAGGTCCGCCATCTTGGCCCTGACCCAGTGGTGTTCCTCCCTGGTGTGGTCGTGTGCATCAACCAAGTCGTTAACCGTTTCTGTCATGTCCGCCATGCGGTGTTCTATGTGATCGACTTTTTGGTCAGTAAAGGACAGTTCAGCTTTAAATTTTGTGAACATGGTGGAGATGTCATTATGTAGTGAGCTATGCAGCGACATGAGCATCTCTTTCATTGTTGTATCAAGGACTGGTGTATTAGATGTGGGGAATGCTGCGATAGGGGAAGTCTGGGCCTGCTGTATGAGGATAGTGTCCAGAGCAGGGCTTACCTCATGAGAGTGATGATCTGAATCTAAGCGCATCCGCGCTTTAGCAGGGCTGTTGCTCACCGAGGATGTGAGGACTTGAGGAGTAGGGGATTATCATCTGATGGGGATATTACCCCTTCTTCTGCATCAGGGAGATCTGTGTATGCAGCGGTGCTGTGTTCTGAGGAGCCGCGGGCGCCATCTTGGATTCGGCCGCCGGACTTCACTGTGTAGAAATCAGTCAATTTCTTGGGTCGTCTGTATTCTTTTCATTTTCTAGACCAGCCCGGTTGCTGCCCTGGTATATTAGGATCACTTGTGGCCATCCTGGATTTGTGGATTAGCGGTGCTGACTATCGATCTTCCGTTCGGCGCTGGAGCTATCTATTCAGGCATCCATGCTGCTCTGCGGTAGCCATGCCCCCCCTCTGTCGGATTTTTTTGTTTTTTTGTCATCTGTGGACTTTGGACTTTGTTCTGTGTTGGAAGTCAATAAAGTGCATCTCTCTGGAAGAATTGGGTTGCTGCGGAAGAGTACTTACATCATCATTATAATAACTACTAATAAATTAAGTTTTGTTTTTTTTCTGATTATTGCATTGGTGTCAGTTTGTGACAGTTATAAGTGTTAGGGCAGTTAGGTTAGCCCCCTTTAGGTCTGGGGTACCCCCCTTTAGGTCTAGTGTACCCCCCTAACCCCCCTAATAAAGTTTTAACCCCGTGATCACCCCCCGTCGCCAGTGTCACTAAGCAATCGTTTTTCTGATCACTGTATTAGTGACACAGGTGACGCTAGTTAGGGAGGTAAGTATATAGGTTCGCCGTCAGTGTTTTATAGCGACAGGGACCCCTATATACTACCTACTAAAGGTTTTAACCCCTTGATTGCCCCCTAGTTAACCCTTTCACCAGTGATCACCATATAATTGTTACGGGTGACGCTGGTTAGTTGGTTAGTTGGTTAGTTGGTTTGTTTATTATAGTTTATTATAGTTTTAGGGCACCCGCCATTTATTACCTTATAAAGGTTTAACCCCCTGATCGCCCGGCGGTGATATAAGTTACGTTTTTAAGGTCAGATAAGGTCTGCGTCGCCCCAGGCAGTGTCTGGTTAGCGCCAGTACCGCTAACACCCACGCACGCAGCATACACCTCCCTTAGTGCTATAGTATCTGAACGGATCGATATCTGATCCGATTAGATCTATACTCCCCAGCAGTTTAGGGTCCCCCAAAAAAAACGCAGTGTTAGCGGGATCAGCCCAGATACCTGCTAGCACCTGCGGTTTGCCCCTCGGCCCAGCCCATCCCAGCCCAGCCTAGCCCAGCCCACCCAAGTGCAGTATCGATCGATAACTGTCACAAAACACTAAGCACACATAACTGCAGCGTTCGCAGAGTCAGGCCTGAATCCCTGCGATCGCTAACAGTTTTTTGGTAGCGTTTTGAATCAGTCGCTGACAGTCAGGAGCTTTTTTGCCTTTGAGTCTCACTAGTGTACCCCTAAATTTAGAGCCCAAAATGGCAAATCGAAGGTACACTAGTGAAGAGGCCTACACGTTTCTGAGCATGACAGATAGTGAAGAGGAAGTCACTCATCTGTCAGATTCAGACTCAGAATACGATCCTGTAGAGGACAGCGGCTCCATGACAGATAGCTCTGACGACGGAGTTGTGGTCCCTGCTAGGGTCAGGCGTACCAGACCCCGAACTTCTTCTTCTGTCCTTGAAGTGCAAGAACCGCAGGGCTCTCATATGGAGCAGAGAAGTACTAGTGTCGCTATTCATTCTGGTGAACTGGCAAGCACCAGCGGCCTAGTAAACCCTGGTCGTATATCCAGCACTGCAGTATCACGTGGTGACGTGGCGAGTCCCATAAGTGCAGTTCAAGCTGGTGAGGTGGCAAGCACTAGTAGTGTCCCGCTGCCACCAAGAAGACGAACACAGGCCCGTCGTGCCCCTAGTGCCCTTCCTGCTGCATTTGCCAATCCGAATTGGGTACCCATCACTTCTGCAGCACCCGTATTGCCCCCATTCACTGGCCAATCCGGAATTCAGGTGGAAACAGTTGATTTTACACCACTGAATTTTTATTCACTGTTTTTCACTGAAGATCTCTATAGATCTATTGTGAACCAAAGCAATTTATACGCTGGTCAACACATCGCCGCTAATCCCCAGTCCTCCCTTGCCAGAGATTGGAGACCAATTACGGCCCCCCGAATTTAAGATCTTTCTGGGCCTTTCCCTCAACATGGACATAACCATAAAGAGTGAGTTGCGGTCATATTGGTCCACTGACCCAATTCACCATATGCCCTTGTTCTCTGCTTCCATGGCCAGGGCACGATACGAGCAGATTTTGCGGTTCGTGCACTTCAATGACAATGAACTCTGTCGTCCTCGTGGAGACCCTGAATACGATCGGCTCTACAAAATTCTACCCCTCGTAAACCACTTCAACCAACGTTTTGCAGACTTGTTTACTCCCCATCAAGTTGTCTGCGTTGATGAGTCCCAGAATAAATTTTCTGGCCGCTTGTCATTCAAGCAGTACCTTCCCAGCAAGCGTGCCAGATACGGGGTCAAGATGTATAATCTCTGTGACAGGGCCACAGGCTATACATGTAGTTTTATGGTTTACGAGGGCAAAGACACGTAGAGCCGACAAACTGCCCTGACTACATAGGAAGCGCTGGCAAGATAGTGTGGGACTTGGTGTCACCCTTATTCGGAAAGGGGTACCATTTATATGTGGACAATTATTACACGAGCGTGCCACTTTTTAGTCACCTATTTGATCATCAAAATGGAGCATGTGGCACCGTGCGACCTAATCGCCGGGGCTTTCCTCAGCGGCTTGTAGATGGTACGAAAAAGTGTCTGTATACTTATTTCAATTGGCTTTGCTGAACGCTCATGTGCTATACAGAGCTTCAGGACGGACTGGATCCTTCCTTAAATTCCAGGAAGAGATCATCAGAGCCCTTCTGTTTCCAGACGGTGCTCCACCTCACCTTCCCCAACCAAATGCAGTAAGCCGGCTGCATGAGAGGCATTTTCCTTATGTCCTCCAGAGTACCCCTACCCAACGAGCCCCCCAAAGAAAATGTCGTGTCTGCAGAAAGCGCGGATTTAGGCGTGACACCCGGTATTATTGTCCCCCCTGTCCTGGCAATCCTGGTCTTTGCATTGGTGAATGTTTTGAACGCTACCATACACTAGTTGAGTTTTAGCGTAGGGTACAGCACTGCACAGACTAGGACACACTTTCACAGGGTCTCCCAAGATGCCATCGTATTTTGAGAGACCCAAACCTGGAACCGTTACAGTTTTAAAAGTTACAGTTATAAAAAAAAGTAAAAAAAAAAAAAATACACAAAAAAATATAAAATAAAAAAAACAAAAATAGTTGTCGTTTTATTGTTCTCTCTCTCTCTATTTTCTCTCTATTGTTCTGCTCTTTTTTACTGTATTCTATTCTGCAATGTTTTATTGTTATGTTTTATCATGTTTGCTTTTCAGGTATGTAATTTTTTTATAGTTTACTGTGTTTTAACCATTTTTTTGTTTTCAGGTACGCCATTCAGCTTCAGCGCAGATTTATTTATCTTGACAGCAACAGCGTTTGCTCCCACGATACATAAAGCCGTGACTCCAGCGCTGTCAGAGGTGATTTCACCACCACAGTTACATACTTCAGCATATATGCCGAAGCGTGGGGGCAGCAGTGGGTGGAGGAGTGATTTGTTCCTGCCTTTTGTGGGAGGATGCCCCCATGCTTCGGCATATATATATTTTAGGTAGGCACAGGTTGCGTTAAATGTTTTATTTTTTACTACGTTTTTTTTTGTATTTGCTTTGCAGGTATGGTAAGTATTACTGTTATACTGTAAAGTTACTTTGTTTTTTGTTAACCGTCATTTGCTTAGCAGGTACGCCATTCAGTTGCAGTGCGGATTTATTTATCTTGACAGCAACAGCGTTTGCTCCCACGATACATAAATCCGTGACTCCAGCGTGGGGGCAGCAGTGGGTGGAGGAGCGATTTGCTCCTGCCTTTTGCGGGAGGATGCCCCCATGCTTCGACATATATAAACGGTGCATGTATGCCCATCATTAGAAGTGGGTGGATGAAGGGAGGTATTCTAATGGTGGGCATACCCACCGATCAATATCTTTTTTTCGTCAGCCCACAGGCTGCATGAAAAAAAAGTTTACAATATATGCCCAACAAGGACCAGCAACGTACTGGTATGTTGCTGGACTTTGAGTGGTTATACCAGAATGATGCCTGCAGGTTTAGGTATCATCTTGGTATCATTCTTTTCAGCCAGTGGTCGGCTTTCATGTAAAAGCAATCCTAGCAGCTAATTAGCCTCTAGACTGCTTTTACAAGCAGTGGGAGGGAATGACCCCCCCCCCACAGTCTTCCATGTTTTTCTCTGGCTCTCCTGTCTCAACAGGGAACCTGAGAATGCAGCCGGTGATTCATCCAGCTGACCATAGAGCTGATCAGAGACCAGAATGGCTCCAAACATCTTTATGGCCTAAGAAACCGGAATTTCATGACTTAGATTTTGTCGGATGCAAACAGCGCCATTGAGAAATTGGGAAAGCATTTTATCACACCGATCTTGGTATGGTCAGATGCTTTGAGGGAAGAGGAGAGATCTAGGGTCTAATAGACCCCAATTTTTTCAAAAAAGAGTACCTGTCACTAACTATTGCTATCATAGGGGATATTTACATTCCCTGAGATAACAATAAAAATGATTAAAATGAAAAAAAAAATAAAAATGAAAGGAACAGTTTAAAAATAAGATAAAAACCCAAAAATATAATAAAGAAAAAAAAAAGCAGCCCCCCTGCTCTCACGCAAAGGAGAATGCAATCGTCGGTCTGGCATCAAATGTAAACAGCAATTGCACCATGCATGTGAGGTATCACCGCGAAGGTCAGATCGAGGGCAGTCATTTTAGCAGTAGACCTCCTCTGTAAATCTAAAGTGGTAACCTATAAAGGTTTTTAAAGGCTTTTAAAAATGTATTTAGTTTGTTGCCACTGCACGTTTCTGCGCAATTTTAAAGCATGTCATGTTTGGTATCCATGTACTCGGCCTAAGATCATCTTTTTTATTTCATCAAACATTTGGGCAATATAGTGTGTTTTAGTGCATTAAAATTTAAAAAAGTGTGTTTTTTCCCCAAAAAATGCGTTTGAAAAATCGCTGCGCAAATACTGTGTGAAAAAAAATGAAACACCCACCATTTTAATGTTTGGGGGTTCAAAGTAATTTTCATGCAAAAAAAAAAAAAAAATTTCATGTAAACAAAAAGTGTCAGAAAGGGCTTTGTCTTCAAGTGGTTAGAAGAGTGGGTGATGTGTGACATATGCTTTTAATGTTGTGCATAAAATGCCAGGACAGTTCAAAACCCCCCCAAATGACCCAATTTTGGAAAGTAGACACCCCAAGTTATTTGCTGAGAGGCATGTTGAGTCCATGGAATATTTTATATTGTGACAGAAGTTGCGGGAAAAAGTCAATTTTTTTTTTTTGCACAAAGTTGTCACTAAATGATATATTGCTCAAACATGCCATGGGAATATGTGAAATTACACCCCAAAATACATTCTGTTGCTTCTCCTGAGTATGGGGATACCACATGTTTAGGACTTTTTGGGAGCCTAGCCGCGTACGGGACCCCGAAAACCAAGCACTGCCTTCAGGCTTTCTAAGAGCGTAAATTTTTGATTTCACTATTCACTGCCTATCACAGTTTCGGAGGCCATGGAATGCACAGATGGCAACCCCCCCCCCCAAATGACCCCATTTTGGAAAATAGACACCCCAAGCTATTTGCTGAGAGGTATAGTGAGTATTTTGCAGACCTTACTTTTTGTCACAAAGTTTTGAAAATTGAAAAAAGAAAAAAAAAAATTTTCTTGTCTTTCTTCATTTTCAAAAACAAATGAGACCTGCAAAATACTCACCATGCCTCTCAGCAAATAGCTTGGGGTGTCTACTTTCCAAAATGGGGTCATTTTGGGGGGTTTTGTGCTATCTTGGCATTTTATAGCCTTCGAAACTCTGATAGGTAGTGAGGAGTAAAATCAAAAATTTACGCCCTTAGAAATCCTGAAAGCGGTGATTGGATTTCGGGGCCCTGTATGAAGCTAGGCTCCCAAAAAGTCCCACACATGTGGTATCCCCGTACTCAGGAGAAGCAGCAGAATGTATTTTGGGGTGTTATTCCACATATGCCCATGGCATGTTTGAGCAATATATCATTTAGTGACAACTTTGTGCAAAAAAAAGAAATTGTCACTTTCCCGCAACTTGTGTCAAAATATAAAATATTCCATGGACTCAACATGCCTCTCAGCAAATAGCCTGGGTTGTATACTTTCCAAAATTGAGTCATTTGGGGGGGTTTTGTGCCATCTGGGCATTTTATGGCCTTCAAAACTGTGATAGGTAGTGAGGAGTGAAATCAAAACTTTACGCCCTTAGAAATCCTGAAGGCGGTGCTTGGTTTTCGGGGCCCCGTACGCGGCTAGGCTCCCAAAAAGTCCCACACATGTAATATCCCCGTACTCAGGAGAATCAGCAGAATGTATTTTGCTGTGCAATTCCACATATGCCCATTGCCTGTGTGAGCAATATATAATTTAGTGACAACTTTGTGCAAAAAAATAAAAGTTTGTCATTTTCCTGCAACTTGTGGCAAAATATAAAATATTCCATGGACTCAACATGCCTCTCAGCATATAGCTTGGGGTGTCTACTTTCCAAAATGGGGTCATTTGGGGGGGGGGGGTTTGTGCCATCTTGGCATTTTATGGCCTTCAAAACTGTGATAGGTAGTGAGGAGTGAAATCAAAAATTTACGCCCTTAGAAATCATGAAGGTGGTGCTTGATTTCCGGGGCCCCGTACGCGGCTAGGCTCCCAAAAAGTCCTAAACATGTGGTATCCCCGTACTCAGGAGAAGCAGCAGAATGTATTTTGGGGTGTAATTCCACATATGCCCATGGCATGTTTAAGCAATATATCATTTAGTGACAACTTTTTGTAAATTTTTTTTTTGTCATTATTTAATCACTTGGGACAAAAAAAAATATTCAATGGGCTCAACATGCCTCTCAGCAATTTCTTTGGGGTGTCTACTTTCCAAAATGGGGTCATTTGGGGGGGTTTGTACTGCCCTGCCATTTTAGCACCTCAAGAAATTACATAGACAGTCATAAACTTAAAGCTGTGTAAATTACAGAAAATGTACCCTAGTTTGTAGACGCTATAACTTTTGCGCAAACCAATAAATATACGCTTATTGACATTTTTTTTTACCAAAGACATGTGCCCGAATACATTTTGGCCTAAATGTATGACTAAAATTGAGATTATTGGATTTTTTTAATAACAAAAAGTAGAAAATATCATTTTTTTTCAAAATTTTCGGTCTTTTTCCGTTTATAGCGTAAAAAATAAAAACGGCAGAGGTGATCAAATACCATCAAAAGAAATCTCTATTTGTGGGAAGAAAAGGACGCAAATTTTGTTTGGGTACAGCATTGCATGACCGCGCAGCAGTTAAAGCGACGCAGTGCCAAATTGTAAAAAGTGCTCTGGTCAGGAAGGGGGTAAATCCTTCCGGGGATGAAGTGGTTAAAGACCTTGCTAATGAATTTTTGAATTTTTGTTGGTGAGTTTTGTCTTTCAGGTACTGCCGGAGATACTTGCTTGCATGTGAATAGCAGAAGCACAGTCTGAAATTGCTGGCTAGTGGGGGAGAATTATGGGAGAAATGCTGAATAGACAACAAGGAATTATAAAGAATTCATGGACTCTCTCAATATTCATCAAGCAATGGACTTTTTTTTCTTTTTTCTTCAACGCCCTCATTTTTAATTTTTCTCCCTTTTCCTGATATATTTTGCTTTTCATTTTTTATTTTCTTTATGTTTTATTTCTTGAACTTTATCTTAAAACCAAAGAGAAGCATTTAAACCTAAAATAATTTTCATAACATCTGTACATATTACATAATGCGTATTGATCAATATATTTGACATCTAAGGTGAGATGCTGCACAATGGCTTGTTATAGCATAAATTATAGTATGTTGGGTGGTTTTCCTAAATTTATAAGAGGGGTGAGTGAGATTCATCACTCTAGTCATGATTTTAAACTTTGTTGCATCAATTGTTTATAATAAGCTAAAGGCTATGACATATATGGATGAAAAAGACCTTTCTACCTTTCATGGTGAGGATACTGGCAAGAATTTCCACTGCCGCTTTGTCTGGATAGAAGATCTGATAAACACTGATGTCAAGCTGATTCTATCTGAACCATCGTGTGGGGGTATATGTATATGTTGGTATACCATTCAGGTGTAATTATGGACTGAATGATCCAAGTAACTGCTCTATTGAAGGCAATGAGGGGTCGGCCTACAGCAAATTACAAATTCAGGTACTTGACAGGTACACAACAGGACATCATTGCTAAAATGCTTGCAAGATGGACTCATGAATGCCAAGTGCAAGGAAATAGATTGCAGTATGCAGTTATTTACTGCCTTATCCAAACCTTTTGACCTTGAAAGTGAGTGCTGGTACATTGATGGTTCTTCTTACCATAAAGATGTAAGTAGAATGTTTGTGTAAAAGCATATTTAAAAATGAAAAGCTTGAGCCTGGAGATGAGAGAATCCTGGACTTATGTGGATTGGAGCTTCCAGAGCATACCAAGTTTACTTTTGGTGAGATGGTGAGAGATGTGAGGAAGTCAGACCGAAGAATGGACTGTGTCATCAGCTTGTCTTTGTGCAATTTTCAAGATCTTGATGTGATATAAAAAGGCCTATATGGGCCACTGATGTTTACCAAATCCTTTTCCAGTCATGGTCTAAAAGTTATATTATCTAATAACTGTTTCATGGGGATATTTTAGAGGCTGGTGAAGAGAGATGTAACCAGTTTCAACTTCATATTTTATTTGAGCCATTGTAAAGCATTCAGTACCTTAAATTGTAATGATATTTTTTGTTGTTTGATTTATGGGTCAGTTCTAGTAGTTAGAACCGACCCAAGTGGGGGTATATGTTGTAATATGTTCGCCGATTTATGTGGGATATTGTATTATTATATATATGTACACATACAGTACAATATTGACCTAGCAGAAACTCCCTCCCAGGGTACTAATATATCAGGGGGGATTTGTTGATGTTAATATGCAAGAATACAGATTAGGAATGTAGGTATTCCAAAGGGCTCAAAAGGGTGTTCAAGTGGTATATGTTAATCTAATCTAATTACACATATCTAAGGGGACTTGTTGATGTTGATATGTGGGAGTGCAAATTGGGGCGGTTTATGACTGCAGCTGTTCACGGCTGGGTGTTGTTGTCTGTCTGAAAGACTAAAGCATATCAAAGGCCTGAATGGAGACGGCCAATCAAATTGCTCAGCCATTCAGTGTCTAGTGAATATAACATGGCGTTCAGTCTATAGTTTAATATAGTCTTGTCTGTGTATGACTAATGAAGGCGCAGACCTAGGAAAAATGGGACTCTGAATTATATACTCTGTCACATTTTTTTGTCATCTGTGGACTTTGGACTTTGTTCTGTGTTGGAAGTCAATAAAGTGCATCTCTCTGGAAGAATTGGGTTGCTGCGGAAGAGTACTTACATCATCATTATAATATTTACTAATTGATTATCTACACCTACTATACATTTTATATCACTACAACCACCACCACCAAAGGCCCAATTTTTCTGCCCCTATTCAACAGGTGCATATAATTACAATTCTTGAAATAATATTTCACAGCGGGGCCCGTTCCAGCGCCCACCAAGAGTAACTGTGAGGACTTACAGTGTTGTGGCAACACCACCACCAAAGGCCCAATTTTTCTACCACTGTTCAACAATTGCATGTAATTACAATTCTTGATCTAATATTTCACAGCACGGTCCGTTCCTGCGCCCACCAAGAGTAACTGTGAGGGCTTACAGTGTTGTGGCAACACCAACACCTAAGGCCCCAATTTCTGCAGAGTATATAGGGCAGGCCCCTACTTTCAAACATACAACTTACAAACAACCCCTGGGAAGGGAAATATTGTCCTGTAAGAGTTAATGTGGGAAAAACGTGTCTCCTCTTCACTGATGCTTTATCACCAATCCTTGTTTCACTAAAAACCCCAAATTTTCAAAAAACATTTATCATTGGGACAGAAAGTAAGGTGAAGTCTTCTAAAGAGGCGCACAGACAGCAAAACAAATGTTACAGGGGTGATAACCCTTCCCTATGTTTTCCAAAAAGCTTAAAAATAGATTTTTTGGCTGGAGCTACACTTTAACTACTTGACGACCGCCTCACGCCGATGTACGTCGGCAAGGTGGCACGGACAGGCAAAATCACGTACATGTACGTGATTTGCCTTCCGCGGGTGGGGGGTCCGATCGGACCCCCCCCCGGTGCCCGAGGCGGTCGTGTTTTGTTCCCCGGCGATCGGAGGTGAGGGGGAGGCAATCCGTTCCTGGCCCCCCCCCCTCGCGATCGCTGCCGGCCAATGGGAACATTCCTTTGCTGCTGTATGCTAAACAGCAGCAAAGGAAATGATGTCATCTCTCCTCGGCTCGGTAGTTTCCGTTCCAGCGCCGAGGAGAGAAGACATCAATGTGAGTGCAATAACACTACACACTCAGTAGAACATGCCAGGCACACAAAACACCCCGATCCCCCCCCGATCGCCCCCCGATCCCCCCCAATCACCCCCCCTGTCACAAACTGACACCAAGCAGGTTTTTTTTTTCTGATTACTGTATTGGTGTCAGTTTGTGACAGTTACAGTGTTAGGACAGTTACTGTTATCCCCTTTAGGTCTAGGGTACCCCCCTAACCCCCCCTAATAAAGTTTTAACCCCTTGATCACCCCCCGTCACCAGTGTCACTAAGCGATCATTTTTCTGATCGCTGTATTAGTGTCGCTGGTGACGCTAGTTAGGGACGTAAATATTTAGGTTCGCCGTCAGTGTTTTATAGCGACAGGGACCCCCATATACTACCGAATAAATGTTTTAACCCCTTGATTGCCCCCTAGTTAACCCTTTCACCACTGATCACCGTATAAGTGTTACGGTTGACGCTGGTTAGTTCGTTTATTTTTTATAGTGTCAGGGCACCCGCCGTTTATTACCGAATAAAGGTTTAGCCCCCTGATCGCCCGGCGGTGATATGCGTCGCCCCAGGCAGCATCAGATTAGCGCCAGTACCGCTAACACCCACGCACGCAGCATACACCTCCCTTAGTGGTATAGTATCTGATCGGATCAATATCTGATTCGGTCAGATCTATACTAGCGTCCCCAGCAGTTTAGGGTTCCCAAAAACGCAGTGTTAGCGGGATCATCCCAGATACCTGCTAGCACCTGCGTTTTGCCCCTCCGCCCAGCCCACCCAAGTACAGTATCGATCGATCACTGTCACTTACAAAACACTAAACGCATAACTGCAGCGTTCACAGAGTCAGGCCTGATCCCTGCGATCGCTAACAGTTTTTTTGGTAGCATTTTGGTGAACTGGCAAGCAAGCACCAGCCCCAGGCAGCGTCAGGTTAGCGCCAGTAGCGCTAACACCCACGCACGCACCGTACAACTCCCTTAGTGGTATAGTATCTGAACGGATCAATATCTGATCCGATCAGATCTATACTAGCGTCCCCAGAAGTTTAGAGTTCCCAAAAACGCAGTGTTAGCGGGATCAGCCCAGATACCTGCTAGCACCTGCGTTTTGTCCCTCCGCCCGGCCCAGCCCAGCCCACCCAAGTGCAGTATCGATCAATCACTGACACTTACAAAACACTAAATGCATAACTGCAGCGTTCGCAGAGTCAGGCCTGATCCCTGCGATCACTAACAGTTTTTTGGTAGTATTTTGGTGAACTGGCAAGCACCAGCCCCAAGCAGCGTCAGGTTAGCGCCAGTACCGCTAACACCCATGCACGCAGCATACACCTCCCTTAGTGGTATAGTATCTGAACGGATCAATATATGATCCGATCAGATCTATACTAGCGTCCCCAGCAGTTTAGGGTTCCCAAAAACGCAGTGTTAGCGGGATCAGCCCAGATACCTGCTAGCACCTGCATTTTGCCCCTCCGCCCAGCCCACCCAAGTACAGTATCGATCGATCACTGTCACTTACAAAACACTAAACGCAGTCAGGCCTGATCCCTGCGATCGCTAACAGTTTTTTTGGTAGCTTTTTATTGAACTGGCAAGCGCCAGTGGCCTAGTACACCCCGGTCGTAGTCAAACCAGCACTGCAGTAACACTTGGTGACGTGGCGAGTCCCAAAAGTGAAGTTCAAGCTGGTGAGGTGGCAAGCACAAGTAGTGTCCCGCTGCCACCAAGAAGACAAACACAGGCCCGTCGTGCCCATAATTCCCTTCCTGCTGCATTCGCCAATCCTAATTGGGAACCCACCGCTTCTGCAGCGCCCGTACTTCCCCCATTAACATCCCCAACCAAATGCAGTTGGCTGCATGAGAGGCATTTTCTTTATGTCCTCCCGAGTACCCCTACCCAACAAACCCCCCCAAAAAAGATGTTGTGTCTGCAGCAAGCGCGGATATAGGCGTGACACCCGCTATTATTGTCCCTCCTGTCCTGACAATCCTGGTCTTTGCATTGGTAAATGTTTTGAACGCTACCATGCACTAGTTGAGTATTAGCGTAGGGTACAGCATTCCACAGACTAGGCACACTTTCACAGGGTCTCCCAAGATGCCATCGCATTTTGAGAGACCCAAACCTGGAACCGGTTACCGTTATAAAAGTTAGTTAAAAAAAAGTGTAAAAAAAAAAAAAAAAAAAAATATATAAAATAAAAAAAAAATAGTTGTCGTTTTATTGTTCTCTCTCTCTCTATTCTCTCTATTGTTCTGCTCTTTTTTACTGTATTCTATTCTGCAATGTTTTATTGTTATTATGTTTTATCATGTTTGCTTTTCAGGTATGCAATTTTTTATACTTTACCGTTTACTGTGCTTTATTGTTAACCATTTTTTTGTCTTCAGGTACGCCATTCACGACTTTGAGTGGTTATACCAGAATGATGCCTGCAGGTTTAGGTATCATCTTGGTATCATTCTTTTCAGCCAGCGGTCGGCTTTCATGTAAAAGCAATCCTAGTGGCTAATTAGCCTCTAGACTGCTTTTACAAGCCGTGGGAGGGAATGCCCCACCCCCCACCGTCTTCCGTGTTTTTCTCTGGCTCTCCTGTCTCAACAAGGAACATGAGAATGCAGCCGGTGATTCAACCAGCTGACCATAGAGCTGATCAGAGACCAGAGTGGCTCCAAACATCTCTATGGCCTAAGAAACAGGAAGCTACGAGCATTTTATGACTTAGATTTCGCCGGATGTAAATAGCGCCATTGGGAAATTGGGGAAGCATTTTATCACACCGATCTTGGTGTGGTCAGATGCTTTGAGGGCAGAGGAGAGATCTAGGGTCTAATAGACCCCAATTTTTTCAAAAAAGAGTACCTGTCACAACCTATTGCTATCATAGGGGATATTTACATTCCCCAAAATAACAATAAAAATTATTTAAAAAAAAATGAAAGGAACAGTTTAAAAATAAGATAAAAAAGCAAAAAAATAATAAAGAAAAAAAAAAAAAAAAAAAAGCACCCCTGTCGCCCCCTGCTCTCGCGCTAAGGCGAACGCAAGCGGCGGTCTGTCATCAAACGTAAACAGCAATTGCTCCATGCATGTGAGGTATCACCGCGAAGTTCAGATCGAGGGCAGTAATTTTAGCAGTAGACCTCCTCTGTAAATCTAAAGTGGTAACCTGTAAAGGCTTTTAAAGGCTTTTAAAAATGTATTTATTTTGTTGCCACTGCACGTTTGTGTGCAATTTTAAAGCATGTCATGTTTGGTATGTACTCGGCCTAAGATCATCTTTTTTATTTCATCAAACATTTGGGCAATATAGTGTGTTTTAGTGCATTAAAATTTAAAAAAGTGTGTTTTTTCCCCAAAAAATGCGTTTGAAAAATCGCTGCGCAAATACTGTGTGAAAAAAAAAATGAAACACCCACCATTTTAATCTGTAGGGCATTTGCTTAAAAAAAATATATAATGTTTGGGGGTTCAAAGTAATTTTTTTGCAAAAAAAATAACTTTTTCATGTAAACAATAAGTGTCAGAAAGGGCTTTGTCTTCAAGTGGTTAGAAGAGTGGGTGATGTGTGACATAAGCTTCTAAATGTTGTGCATAAAATGCCAGGACAGTTCAAAACCCCCCCAAATGACCCCATTTTGGAAAGTAGACACCCCAAGCTATTTGCTGAGAGGCATGTCGAGTCCATGGAATATTTTATATTGCGACACAAGTTGCGGGAAAGAGACAAATTTTTTTTTTTTTTTTTTTGCACAAAGTTGTCACTAAATGATATATTGCTCAAACATGCCATGGGAATATGTGAAATTACTCCCCAAAATACATTCTGCTGCTTCTCCTGAGTACGGGGATACCACATGTGTGAGACTTTTTGGGAGCCTAGCCGCGTACGGGACCCCGAAAACCAAGCACCGCCTTCAGGCTTTCTAAGGGCGTGAATTTTTTATTTCACTCTTCACTGCCTATCACAGTTTCGGAGGCCATGGAAAGCCCAGGTGGCACAAAACCCCCCCAAATGACCCCATTTTGGAAAGTAGACACCCAAAGCTATTTGCTGAGAGGTATAGTGAGTATTTTGCAGACCTCACTTTTTGTCACAAAGTTTTGAAAATTGAAAAAAGAAAAAAAAAATTTTTTTCTTGTCTTTCTTCATTTTCAAAAACAAATAAGAGCTGCAAAATACTAACCATGCCTCTCAGCAAATAGCTTGGGGTGTCTACTTTCCAAAATGGGGTCATTTGGGGGGTTTTGTGCCACCTGGGCATTCCATGGCCTCCGAAACTGTGATAGGCAGTGAAGAGTGAAATCAAAAATTTTCACCCTTAGAAATCCTGAAGGCGGTGATTGGATTTTGGGGCCCCGTACGCGGCTAGGCTCCCAAAAAGTCCCACACATGTGGTATCCCCATACTCAGGAGAAGCAGCTAAATGTATTTTGGGGTGCAATTCCACATATGCCCATGGCCTGTGTGAGCAATATATCATTTAGTGACAACTTTGTGCAAAAAAAAAAAAGTGTCACTTTCCCGCAACTTGTGTCAAAATATAAAATATTCCATGGACTCAATATGCCTCTCAGCAAATAGCTTGGGGTGTCTACTTTACAAAATGGGGTCATTTGGGGGGGGGGGGGTTTGTGCCACCTGGGCATTCCATGGCCTCCGAAACTGTGATAGGCAGTGAAGAGTGAAATCAAAAATTTACACCCTTAGAAATCCTGAAGGCGGTGATTGGTTTTCGGGGCCCCGTACGCGGCTAGGCTCCCAAAAAGTCCCACACATGTGGTATCCCCGTACTCAGGAGAAGCAGCTGAATGTATTTTGGGGTGCAATTCCACATAGGCCCATGGCCTGTGTGAGCAATATATCATTTAGTGACAACTTTTTGTAAATATTTTTTTTTTTTGTCATTATTCAATCACTTGGGACAAAAAAAAAATATTCAATGGGTTCAACATGCCTCTCAGCAATTTCCTTGGGGTGTCTACTTTCCAAAATGGGGTCATTTGGGGGGGTTTTGTACTGCCCTGCCATTTTAGCACCTCAAGAAATGACATAGGCAGTCATAAACTAAAAGCTGTGTAAATTACAGAAAATGTACCCTAGTTTGTAGACGCTATAACTTTTGCGCAAACCAATAAATATACGCTTATTGACATTTTTTTTACCAAAGACATGTGGCCGAATACATTTTGGCCTAAATGTATGACTAAAATTTAGTTTATTGGATTTTTTTTATAACAAAAAGTAGAAAATATAATTTTTTTTCAAAATTTTCGGTCTTTTTCCGGTTATAGCGCAAAAAATAAAAACTGCAGAGGTGATCAAATACCATCAAAAGAAAGCTCTATTTGTAGGAAGAAAAGGACGCAAATTTTGTTTGGGTACAGCATTGCATGACCGCGCAATTAGCAGTTAAAGCGACGCAGTGCCAAATTGGAAAAAGACCTCTGGTCCTTAGGCAGCATAATGGTCCGGGGCTCAAGTGGTTAAAAATGTACCAGTTCAAAATTACAAGCAGATTCTACTTAACAACAAACCTACAGTCCCTGTCTTGTTTGTACCGCCTGTATACTGCTGTTCAGAGTATATAGGGCCTAGGGGCCCCACGCCTTTCCTTTTTTTAATTTGGGTGCGGGGTTCCCCTTAATATCCATACAAGACCCAAAGGGCCTGGTAATGGACTGGGGGGGGGGGGAACCCATGCCGTTTGTCTCCCTGATTTTCATCCATATTGTCGGGACTCGACATTACATTAAAGCCGCAAGCAGTTTTAAATGACTTTTTTTTCCTTTAAAAATGTCATTTTGTGCAGGGACTGTTCTAAGCACGAGAAACATGCGCCACTTTACAGGTATACTATAGACACCCCCCAGGTATGATATTTAAAGGAATATTTCACTTTTTTTTCACTTTAGGCATCATTAAAATCACTGCTCCTGAAAAAACAGCCGCTTTTAAAACTTTTTTTGCATTGATACATGTCCCCTGGGGCAGGACCCGGGTCCCCAAACCCTTTTTAGGACAATAACTTGGATATTAGCCTTTAAAATTAGCACTTTTGATTTTGAGTACAATAGACTTTAATGGGGTTCTAAAGTTCGCGCGAACTTTCGGTCCGATCGCAGGTTCTGGTGCAAACCAAATCAGGGGTGTTCGGCTCATCCCTAATCAGGAAGGCTACCTGTTATCATTAGATCTACAGAAGGCCTTCGACTCAGTGTCCTGGCCTTACCTTTTTGACATTCTGGAACGCTGGGGGTTTAGAGTCAAATTCCTTAGACTTATACACACCCTTTTCTCTAACCCGAATGCACAGGTGCGTTTAATAGGGCGTTACTCTGAGTCCTTTGATTTCAACAGAGGAACGAGGCAGGGATGCCCTCTATCGCCCTTGATCTTCACAATAGCGGTTGAATCACTGGCCATACCCATCAGGACAAATTCTAATATAAAGGAGTTAAATGCAGTCAAGAAGAACATAAGTGTGCCCTCTTCGCAGATGACATGCTATTATTCCTAATGTATTCATAATCTCTACCCCCAATGTTTTCCGGCTACTTAAGGAATTTGGGTATATTTCCGGTCTCCAAGTAAACGTAACCAAATCAAACATATCCGCCCAACTGAAACTAATAGTCCAACTCAAACAACACTTTTCCTTCTCCTGGGCAGAGGAAGTGATCCCCTATCTCAGAATCAAACTGACCAAAAGTGTTACTACCCTATACACAGCCTACTATCCACACATGTTCCGCTCTCCTGAAGCAGAGCTGAAAATGTGGTTGAAGGGTGGCCTATCCTGGCTGAGCAGGTTGAAAGCCGTAAAGATGACATTACTACCCCGTCTACTATACCTCTTTCGTTCACTTCCCATCCCTATTAAAATATACACTTTGTCTAAGCTTCAATCCAAGATTTTCAGCTTCATCTGGGGAGACAGTGGTCACCGTTTTCCAAAAGAGATCCTACTCCAACTTAAAACCCAAGGCGTACTGGGACTTCCAAACCTATGGCTTTACTATCAAGCAGCCCAACTGGTCCAATTTTTCATTATATATTCCAAGGGCCCCAAGTTGACTGGGTCTCCCTAGAAAGGCAGGCAGTCCCCCACCATACTCTTGACTTTCCACTCTGGAGACCAGCAAAACACAGACCGGCTGTCCTAGATCCCACACTATACCACTCCCTAGCACTATGTAATACAATACATAAACACACACAACTGATATCTCCTGAGACCCCTCTCACACCTATTTTACAACAGTGAAATAGCAGAGATGAATATATATGCATTTCGCTGGTGGCTGAACAAGGGGCTTTTCAGGACAGGACACTTCTTTCATAGTCTGCCTGAGAAAACTGGACAAGCCAGTTTCTGAAATGTTCAGACTTTCCCAGATCAGGCACTTCTTCCACACACTTTGGACTGACAAGTCGAGCCCTCAAAAAGCAACTATGTACGGATAATTGTGTTCCAGCATAGGATCTCTAAAGGGTGGCATCTCCATTATACACGCTTCCCTGGCAGACAAGGCGGATTCCCTGGCATATGCTCAATCCCGGGATGCAGATCTGAACATCTAGCCGGACCCTGACAAGTGGTTTTAAGCCTTCCGCAGATCGTCTAAAGGTATCTTAAACATCTCACTGATAGAAGCTAACATTAAAGTGTTCACAAGATGGTACAATGTTCCTGCTAGACTATCCAAGATCTATCCAGATTCCGCCACTCTCTGCTTTAGAGGATGCGGGCATGTAGGCACAATGCTACATATATGGTGGACTTGCCCCTGTATAAGAAGCTAATGGAATAAATTCCTCCATATATTACTAAAGGTAACAGAGACCCAAGTTCCTCAGGACCCCACATACATTGTCTTGAACCGCAGGGTGCACAACACCCCTAAGTGCACACAACAACTTATCTTCTTGGAAGCCAAGATTACCTTGGTAAAAGCCTTGAAAAAAACGACAGTATCAATCTTGGCTGCCAAGCGGAAAATATCCTGGATCATGACCCAGACTGTTGCAAAGCTGCTGGACACGGTCTGGGAACCATGGGCCACATATATCAAGATCCTGCTTTACCCGGGTCACCTACATACATGAAGGAATTTCCAGAGGGACCACATACCCTTTCCCCCTCCCCTATCTCTTTTCTTTCCTCCTAATCTCCCCCACTTTCTCCCTTAACTCTTTCTCATGGTGTATATTAACAAACTTGTTATCGGCATGGTGCAAGCTTAAAACTTAGCTCTTCACGTGGCAATTTACCGCTCAAACTTGATTGTCACGAGCAGAGGATAGATAGCTATGCTTTTAATTGAGATTGACCTGATCCTAAGAGAACAACCTCTACTTTCCTATTCTGGGGACTGTTGTGACCTGGGAGACTGCCGGGGAAGGCATCCCCTGGGAGGGAAGTGAGGTAACGGCCGGGGCTCGTCATCGGGCTGGGACCACAGGCTCTGTTACTCCACAGTGTGAACCCATGGAGTGATTATCCTAGAGGCCCCGGCACGATGTGACCCTAACCAATTCTGATACATCGGGACCACTCTCTACAGTGGATCTGATCAACCAGCTCACTTAAGTACGCAGTGGTTATAAAGATCTAGATAAACACATTATACTTAGATAATTGACAGTCCTAAGGACAGATGAGTAATGTTTATAGGAGCTTCTGGCCCTCCATGGGACACCACATTTTATGACAACATGCAATTACTGTTACTACTGTTATATGTTTCCAGTAGAAAATATTGAAACTGAGATGATAACGCAAAACATTATACTGATAGCACATATATGCGATTACTGAGTTACGCATAGAGATGTACACATAGCTATATGCCAAGCATTAAATGTTAGATATTTGACCCTTACATTTTTGACACTCCCGTCAGGCTATGTTGCCCTGTAGGAGGAGGCATTATCTGTAGTGTTACTTTTATATCTGAACTGAAAATCTTAATAAAAATATTAAAACAGAAAAAAAAATGTTTGGCAATGTTACTGTAACTTGATAGGAGCAATGTAGTGCTGAACCAAGAGATACCAGTTTTTCAACTGTATAGTAAAAGGCTAAAACAATCTTAACACCTATATTTGCTTTTTCACTGGGTAATAATGCTTTGCTAATTAGGTGTAAAAATCACATGGGAAAAATTGATGCATTAATAACACATAAACATTCCAATCTATGCTGAATATTATATATGATAATAACACTTTATATGCCACTTTCACCTCCAGAATGTGTTATCACAGCTTGATGAATTACTTTCATTATATCAGCCCATCCATCTTTAGGGTACATGACTCGTTCAGGCACTACTTGCAAATATAAAACCAGCATTTTTCAACCAGGGTTTCTGTCGTTTATAAACTGTACTGTGCCCATTGGAGACAGCAAATCACAAAAAGAAGATAAACAGCCAATGACTATGGCTCTGTACCACATGATCACTCTGACAGCATCACAACATGTGAACAATGGCTAAGGTCAGCACCAGTACAGTGTCATCAAATATCAGCGTGTGACTGCTGTCAGCCAGTGCCAGAACCAATGTTTTATAGTAGCAGTTGTGACAGACCTAACCAATATAAGGGCTTATGGAGAGGACTAGGAGCAAGCCTCTTACCCACTGACTATGGTCCATTGAGAGAGCAGATCAGTCTCTAATGATGGACCACCACTTAATGGACAAGAGAATGTGGTGTGGATTACTTCAGATGGGGCAGTAATATTTATCCACAATATCTCCCCGGAAATATATAAATATAGATAACATATATATAAAGACTATTCCTGGTTTGTTTGATTCTGAACTATACATGTTAATTGAAATATGTTCTTCAATGTAGGAGCCGAACAGTCTGCTACTGAGGTTTCCTGCTATAGTCTGGTGCCTACTACGCTGAGGAGGGGTGAGATCACTGTTTGTATTGTTAATTGTGGTAATTGGAACACCTTTTTTCTCTCATAGCAAACCCTTGTGGGATGTGTTTATACTGATAATGTGTCCTTTATATTCACTGTTGTGGGGCCTAATAGTCTAGTCATGCAGGTGGCCAATTAAGGAAATGTTTATAGTATGTCCGTTGTTGTAATTATGTTTCTGGTTCCAGTTTGTATTGTTAGGGTAATATGATCAGGAGGGGGGAATGTCCTCCTGTGGTATATATTTGGTGTGAGCTTGTTCAAATAGAGATTCCATGTTCCAGTTTGTAACTGAGCTAGTCTCGCCTGGTTCTTGGTTGCAACATGTGGCTGTAATATTTGGTATCTGAAGGTCCAGACTGGAGGAAGTAGTGTACTAATGGAAGCACTCAAGCGGAGTGCGGGAAGTGATTCCCTAACAGCATTGTCAGCCAAAACCAGTGTCCTGATCACTGCCAGCACGAGTACCAGTGAAACGTTGTAACACACAAAAAAACATTAAAAATTATACCGCACTATTATAACACATAACCTAAACTAAAAGCAGCTACTAAAGTGGGATACACATACAAATACAATACAAAAAATGTAGCAGCGCTAAAAAATCAAATCTAAGTAATAAATGAATCTGTAAAGTGATAAAAAAAGGGATAAAAAATTCATCCAGGTATGAATGTCAATAATAAAGCAATCATAACATATGATTATAGTGTATCAAAATTGGAACTTTTCTTCAATAGAAAGCTAATTGTGACCACAATCCATAAACCAAATGTGAAGAAATAATTGAATAGATAGGAAATGAGTCCTCCACCGCAACCAGTGTCCACACCACACCAAATGCGCGCTTACCGCAAGGCAAGCTGTATAAGCCTGCGGCCAATTACCCGGCCAGGGCCTTTATCCGGGAAAACCAAGGGGTTTCTCCTGACTGCATCTCTGTATCTCAGCCACAGTGATTTTTGGGTTCTTCTTTACCTCTCTCACCAAGGCTCTTCTCCCCCGATAGCTCAGTTTGGCCGGACGGCCAGCTCTAGGAGAGGTTCTGGTCGTCCCAAACGTCTTCCATGTAAGGAATATGGAGGCCACTGTGCTCTTAGGAACTTTAAGTGCAGCAGAAATTTTTTTTGTAACCTTGGCCAGATCTGTGCCTTGCCACAATTCTGTCTCTGAGCTCTTCAGGCAGTTCCTTTGACCTCATGATTCTCATTTGCTCTGACATGCACTGTGAGCTGTAAGGTCTTATAAAGACAGGTATTTGGCTTTCCTAATCAAGTCCAATCAGTATAATCAAACACAGCTGGACTCAAATGAAGGTGTAGAACCATCTCAAGGATGATCAGAAGAAATGGACAGCACCTGAGTTAAAAATATGAGTGTCACAGCAAGGGTCTGAATACTAAGGACCATGTGATATTTCAGTTTTTCTTTTTTAATAAATTTGCAAAAATGTCAACAATTCTGTATTTTTCTGTCAATATGGGGTGCTGTCTGTACATTAATGAGGAACAAAATGAACTTAAATGATATTAGCAAATGGCTGCAATATAACAAAGAGTGAAAAATTTAAGGGGGTCTGAATACTTTCCGTCCCCACTGTATGTTCTACGTACTTTGCTACAATGTAAAGTAGTGAGTGTACAGCCTGTAAAACAGTGTAAATTTGCTGTCCCTTCAAAATAGCTCAACACACAGCCATTAATGTCTAAGCTGCTGTCAACAAAAGTGAGTACAGTCCTAAGTAAAAAAGTCCAAATTGGGCCCAATTAGCCATTTTCCCTCCCCGGTGTCATGTGACTTGTTAGTGTTACAAGGTCTCAGGTGTGAATGGGAAGCAGGTGTGTTCAATTTGGTGTTATCACTCTCTCATACTGGTCACTGGAAGTTTAACATGGCGCCTCAAGAATCTGAAAAAAAGAATTGTTGCTTTACATAAAGATGGTCTAGGCTATAAGAAGATTGCCAAGACCCTGAAACTGAGCTGCAGCACATTGACCAAGACCATACAGCGGTTTAACAGGACTGGTTCCACTCAGAAAAGGCCTCACCATGGTCGACCAAAGAAGTTGAGTGCACATGCTCAGCATCATATCCAGAGGTTGTCTTTGGAAAATAGGCCTATGAGTGCTGCCAGAATTGCTGCAGAGGTTGAATGGGTGGGGGGTCAGCCTGTCAGTGCTCAAACCATATGCCGCACACTGCATCAAATTGGTCAGCATGGCTGTCATCCCAGAAGGAAGCCTCTTTTAAAGATGATGCACAAGAAAGCCCATAAACAGCCTGCTGAAGACAAGCAGACTAAGGACATGGATTACTGAAACCATGTCCTGTGGTCTGATGAGACCAAGATAAACTTATTTGGTTCAGATGGTGTCAAGCGTGTGTGGCGGCAACCAGGTGAGGAATAAAGAGACAAGTGTGTCTTGCCTACAGTCAACCATGGTGGTGGGAGTGTCATGGTCTGGGGCTGTATGAGTGCTGCCGGCACTGGGGAGCTACAGTTCATTGAGGGAACCTGAATATCAACATGTACTGTGACATACTGAGGCAGAGCATGATCCCCTACTTCAGAGATTGGGCTGAGGGCTGAATTCCAACATGATAACAACCCCAAACACACCTCCAAGATGACCACTGCCTTGCTAAAGAAGCTGAGGGTAAAGGAGATAGACTGGCCAAGCATGTTTCCAGACCTAAACCCTATTGATCTTCTGTGGGGCATCCTCAAATGGAAGGTGAAGGAGCGCAAGGTTTCTAACATCCACTAGCTCTGTAATGTCAACATGGAGGAGTGGAAGAGGACTCCAGTGGAAACCTGTGAAGCTCTGGTGAACTCTATGCCCAAGAGGGTTAAGGCAGTGCTGGAAAATAATGGTGGCCACACAAAATATTGACACTTTGGGCCCAATTTGGACATTTTCACTTAGGGGTGTACTCACTTTTGTTGCCAGAGGTTTAGACATTAATGGCTGTGTGTTGAGTTATTTTGAGGGGACAGCAAATTTACACTGTTATACAAGCTGTACACTCATTACTTTACATTGTAGCAAAGTGTAATTTCTTTAGTATTGTCACATGAAAAGTTATAATAGACAATTCCCAAGATATCCCTCCTTTCTTTATTGGGTGACCCCACACTGACCTATCATACATAAAGATTTTGGGATAATTGAGGTTGGAGGGGTCGCAAATCATGGTCAGGTAGGAGGCATGACCCCCCCCCCTCTTTCAGCCTACTCCTCCCTTATCCCTGATTGTGCTCACATTCTTGCTATTCCCCATTTCCCACCCCTCTCTCCAATCCCTTCTCTTTCCTCTTCCTTCTTACCACCCCACTTGCCACACCTTATTATCACACCAATCTAACTAATGTACCTAACCATGGCTGCCAGCAGGTCTGCCAACCATGGAAACCCCCTTAGACATATGTAAATGCCACCTTATACAATTCGCCACCCAGAAGACTACCCTCATCTACTACCATACAGAGATTTCCTTAACCAATTTCTCTTGTCTCAAGAAACCAGCTCAATCCACAACATGATCATCTCCAAAACGGACTTGTCTTCTCTAAAAACAGGGCCCTTCCAGTCTCCGAGACACAACGTTCATACTCGCCATATAAACCTTGCTACTCACTTGCATTTCCTTTAGCGCATTATAGTGTTGCAATATAACTTTTTGTCATTATACTTGCATTAAACAATAAACCACTTTTATGGTTATGGTATCCATGTATATCGTTAGGCTGTTGCGCCCATGTAACTTCTGGTTTTCTATGCTCTTCCCTCTCTGTATCCCTACTTCAAATATCCTTAATGAAATCTTATACAAACAAAAAGATATAATAAACTATTTACAAAAATGTGAGATGTGTACTCACTTTTGTGAGATACTGTATATACCATAGATTGTAGACTCTATAACTTTCCCACAGACTAAATAATATATATATATATTTGGGGATTTTTATCAAAGAAATGTAGCAGAATACATTTTGGTTTAGACTTGTGAAGAAAGATTATTTACTTGCAACTTTACAACAGAGATTAAAAAAAAAACATTTTTTCAGCCTTTTTTCCTTTATACAACAAAAATAAAAAAAACTCATTGGTGATTAAATATCACCAAATGAAAGCTCTATCTGTCTCAAAAAAATTATATAAAATTCATTTGGGTAAAGTGTGGCATGACTGCATAATTGTCATTCAAAGTGTTACAGCGCTAAAGTTTGAAAAATAGCCTAGACAGGAAGTGCATGAAACATTACAGTCTTAAAGTGGTTAAAATGTTTTAAAAACTATAGTAATTAAAAAGTTTGAGAAAGGCTGTAGCTCTAGGTGTTAACTCCTATAACAACAGAAATATTTGTTATCACAAATAATCTCTGCAATTATTTAATGGCCATTCCTTTTTCCCTATATAAATGTAAAGTTCCATGATAAATTCAGCAAAACCAAGAAAAAAAACTATAGAGGGACCAGACCTTTGGTACAGCAATTCATACCATTCAGGCATAACTTTTATTGGCCATTGTATTGAGTAAAAGATCTGCATGTGTGAGATTACACTAAATTGCAGAACAATTTTCTTCTTCTTTAGTATCCTAATAGGTTTAATGAAAATTAAATGTGCAGCAATTCCTTAGTTGTTCTCTATGTTATCAGTTAATATTGCTGTAGTTCATGGAAATAGAACTGCTGAAATTGTGTTGTTACTAATGAAGGACTCTTGTAATTTTACAAAGAACTTCCATTAATTCCTTGTTCCCTGTTCCGTTTATGTACAGATGCTGAGACAGGTAGTCACGATGCAAACAGACTGACAATTAGACATACAGGATTTCTTCAAACATTTTGCCTTAGGCTCTCTACCTCAAGGAGATTTTAATTGTCTTTTAACTCCAGTCTAGCTCAACCATTATTTCATTTCACTTTACCTGGCCTACTCTTCTAAAAAACATCTAGAAACTTGAGTTCTGGAAACATTTTTTGTATTTATCAAGCAGTGGTATGGACACTGATAAAGTAAATTACATAAAAATAATTAAAATTAAATAAAATTATGTATTTAATATTTTACACTGTATAATATTAAATACGGTCTGTGCTAATGAAAAAACAATATAGGGCAGCTAACAAGGAACAAGGAACCAGAATATGCCAATTCCAAACAAATCACAACATATTTTAAATAAATAATTTATGTAATACATAAACTTAATATAAAATTAAAGTGCAATAAATCATCCACCAATGTATAAAGAGTGATACAAGTAAATTACATGAATGGGATCCCATCACAAAAAAGAGTATTTGGACATGTATGGGTTCACTAATTAAATTAAATAGCATAAGTCTGTTAATGCCCAAAATAAATTACAATATGTAATACTAAATAAAATACTAAAAATAGTGCCAAGATTTTTCTGCTACAGAGCTAAAGATTTAAAGTTGAAATCCAGTCAGTTAAATACACAGATTGTATACATGTAAGGAAGCTGTTTAGCCTTGCAAAAAAGTTTTCTTTCCTGCAGTTCACACTTACGGGTCTCCTCCTCATGCCTTTCATGGGACTAGATAGTGAAAGAAAAAGCAGCACACTGATAAGCGCATTTTTCCATCACTCTGCTCTCTCCTTCTATTAGTGTGCTCCTGAGCACCTACAACTCACCTGAATGGCTACTTGTGCTGCTACTCCTTTCTCCTCTCTTAACTCTGCTGTGCAGACTGTCTTGTGGAGTAAAAAAAAGTCTGAAACCAAGTTAATTTCAGAGACATACACTACTTGCATAGGAAAAAATATGCTTAATGATGTAATAATGATTAGAGAACTGCATTCACTTGTGGATCTGCCTGGAGTTCACCAAATACACCAAAACAGATTTTCAGGGCTGATTATTTGTCACTGGAAAAGTAAACATTAAGGCTCCATAACCACTTCAGCCCCGGAAGGTTTTACCCCCTTCCTGACCAGAGCACTTTTTACAATTCGGCACTGCGTCGCTTTAACTGCTAATTGCGCGGTCATGCAATGGTGTACCCAAACGAAATTTGCGTCCTTTTCTTCCCACAAATAGAGCTTTCTTTTGATGGTATTTGATCACCTCTGCCGTTTTTATTTTTTGCGCTATACACGGAAAAAGACTGAAAATTTTGAAAAAAAAATGATATTTTCTACTTTTTGTTCTAAAAAAAATCCAATAAACTCAATTTTAGTCATACATTTAGGCCAAAATGTATTCGGCCACATGTCTTTGGTAAAAAAAATGTCAATAAGTGTATATTTATTGGTTTGCGCAAAAGTTATAGCGTCTACAAACTAGGGTACATTTTCTGGAATTTACACAGCCTTTAATTTATGACTGCCTATGTCGTTTCTTGAGGTGCTAAAATGGCAGGGCAGTACAAAACCCCCACAAATGACCCCATTTTGGAAAGTAGACACCCCAAGGAATTTGCTGAGAGGCATGTTGAGCCCATTGAATATTCATTTTTTTTGTCCCAAGTGATTGAATAATGACAAAAAAAAAAAAAAAATTACAAAAAGTTGTCACTAAATGATATATTGCTCACACAGGCCATGGGCATATGTGGAATTGCACCCCAAAATACATTTAGCTGCTTCTCCTGAGTACGGGGATACCACATGTGTGGGACTTTTTGGGAGCCTAGCCGCGTACGGGGCCCTGAAAACCAATCACTGCCTTCAGGATTTCTAAGGGCGTACATTTTTGATTTTACTCCTCACTACCTATCACAGTTTTGAAGGCCATAAAATTCCCAGATGACATAAACCCCCCCCAAATGACCCCATTATGGAAAGTAGACACCCCAAGCTATTTGCTTTGAGGCATGTTGAGTCCATGGAATGTTTTATATTTTGACACAAGTTGCGGGAAAGTGACAAATTTTTTTTTTGCACAAAGTTGTCACTAAATGATATATTGCTCACACAGGCCATGGGCATATGTGGAATTGCACCCCAAAATACATTTAGCTGCTTCTCCTGAGTATGGGGATACCACATGTGTGGGACTTTTTGGGAGCCTAGCCGCGTACGGGACCCCGAAAACCAATCACTGCCTTCAGGATTTCTAAGGGCGTACATTTTTGATTTTACTCCTCACTGCCTATCACAGTTTCGGAGGCCATGGAATGCCCAGGTGGCACAAACCCCCCCCAAATGACCCCATTTTGGAAAGTAGACACCCCAAGCTATTTGCTGAGAGGCATGGTGAGTATTTTTCAGCTCTCATTTGTTTTTGAAAATAAAGAAAGACGAGAAAAAAAATTTTTTTTTTTCTTTTTTCAAATTTCAAAACTTTGTGACAAAAAGTGAGGTCTGCAAAATACTCACTATACCTCTCATCAAATAGCTTGGGGTGTCTACTTTCCAAAATGGGGTCATTTGGGGTTTTTTTTTGCCACCTGGGCATTCCATGGCCTCCGAAACTGTGATAGGCAGTGAAGAGCGAAATCAAAAATTTACGGCCTTAGAAAGCCTGAAGGCGGTGCTTGGTTTTCGGGGTCCCGTACGCGGCTAGGCTCCCAAAAAGTCTCACACATGTGGTATCCCCGTACTCAGGAGAAGCAACAGAATGTATTTTGGGGTGTAATTTCACATATTCCCATGGCATGTTTGAGCAATATATCATTTAGTGACAACTTTGCGCAAAAAAAAATAAAAAAAATAAAAAATTGTCTCTTTCCCGCAACTTGTGTCACAATATAAATTATTCCATGGACTCAACATGACTCTCAGCAAATAGCTTGGGGTGTCTACTTTCCAAAATGGGGTCATTTGGGGGGGTTTTGAACTGTCCTGGCATTTTATGCACAACATTTAGAAGCTTATGTCACACATCACCCACTCTTCTAACCACTTGAAGACAAAGCCCTTTCTGACACTTATTGTTTACATAAAAAAATATTTTTTTTTTGCAAGAAAATTACTTTGAACCCCCAAACATTATATATATTTTTTTAAAGCAAATGCCCTACAGATTAAAATGGTGGGTGTTTCATTTTTTTTTTTCACACAGTATTTGCGCAGCGATTTTTCAAACGCATTTTTTGGGGAAAAAACACACTTTTTTACATTTTAATGCACTAAAACACACTATATTGCCCAAATGTTTGATGAAATAAAAAAGATGATCTTAGGCCGAGTACATTGATACCAAACATGACATGCTTTAAAATTGCGCACAAACCTGCAGTGGCGACAAACTAAATACATTTTTAAAAGCCTTTAAAAGCCTTTACAGGTTACCACTTTAGATTTACAGAGGAGGTCTACTGCTAAACTTACTGCCCTCGATCTGACCTTCGCGGCGATACCTCACATGCATGGTGCAATTGCTGTTTACATTTGACGCCAGACCGACGCTTGCATTCGCCTTAGCGCGAGAGCAGGGGGGACAGGGGTGCTTTTTTTTTTTTTTTTTTTTTTTTTTTTCTTTATTATTATTTTATCTTATTTTTAAACTGTTCCTTTCATTTTTTTTTTTAAATCATTTTTATTGTTATCTCAGGGGATATTTACATTCCCTATCATAGCAATAGGTAGTGACAGGTACTCTTTTTTGCAAAAATTGGGGTCTATTAGACCCTAGATTTCTCCTCTGCCCTCAAAGCATCTGACCACACCAAGATCGGTGTGATAAAATGCTTTCCCAATTTCCCAATGGCGCTGTTTACATCAGGCGAAATCTAAGTCATAAAATGCTCGTAGCTTCCGGTTTCTTAGGCCATAGAGATGTTTGGAGCCACTCTGGTCTCTGATCAGCTCTATGGTCAGCTGGCTGAATCACCGGCTGCATTTTCAGGTTCCCTGTTGAGACAGGAGAGCCAGAGAAAAACACGGAAGACGTTGGGGGGGGGGCATTCCCTCCCACTGCTTGTAAAAGCAGTCTAGAGGCTAATTAGCCGCTAGGATTGCTTTTACATGAAAGCCGACCGCTGGCTGAAAAGAATGATACCAAGATGATACCTAAACCTGCAGGCATCATTCTGGTATAACCACTCAAAGTCGTGAATGGCGTACCTGAAGACAAAAAAATGGTTAACAATAAAGCACAGTAAACGGTAAAGTATAAAAAATTGCATACCTGAAAAACAAACATGATAAAACATAATAACAATAAAACATTGCAGAATAGAATACAGTAAAAAAGAGCAGAACAATAGAGAGAGAGAATAGAGAGAGAAAGAACAATAAAACGACAACTATTTTTATTTTATTTTATATTTTTGTATGTGTTTTTTATTTTTTTTTTGTAACTAACTTTTATAACTGTAACCGGTTCCAGGTTCGGGTCTCTCAAAATGCGATGGCATCTTGGGAGACCCTGTGAAAGTGTGCCTAGTCTGTGCAGTGCTGTACCCTACGCTAATAGTCAACTAGTGCATGGTAGCGTTCAAAATATTCACCAATGCAAAGACCAGGATTGTCAGGACAGGAGGGACAATAATAGCGGGTGTCACGCCTATATCCACGCTTGCTGCAGACACATCTTTTTTGGGGGGGTTCGCTGGGTAGGGGTACTCGAGAGGACATAAAGAAAATGCCTCTCATGCAGCCGACTGCATTTGGTTGGGGATGTGAATGGGGGAAGTACGGGCGCTGCAGAAGCGGTGGGTTCCCAATTAGGATTGGCGAATGCAGCAGGAAGGGCACTATGGGCACGACGGGCCTGTGTTTGTCTTTTTGGTGGCAGCGGGACACTACTTGTGCTTGTCACCTCACCAGCTTGAACTGCACTTATGGGACTCGCCACGTCACCAAGTGTTACTGCAGTGCTGGTTTGACTACGACCGGGGAGTACTAGGCCCTGGCGCTTGCCAGTTCACCAAAACACTACCAAAAAAACTGTTAGCGATCGCAGGGATCAGGCCTGACTCTGCGAACGCTGCAGTTATGCGTTTAGTGTTCTGTAAGTGACAGTGATCGATCGATACTGCACTTGGGTGGGCTGGGCTGGGCCGGGCGGAGGGGCAAAACGCAGGTGCTAGCAGGTATCTGGGCTGATCCCGCTAACACTGCGTTTGTGGGAACCCTAAACTGCTGGGGACGCTAGTATAGATCTGATCAGATCAGATATTGATCCGATCAGATACTATACCACTAAGGGAGGCGTATGCTGCGTGCGTGGGTGTTAGCGGTACTGGCGCTAATCTGACGCTGCCTGGGGCTGGTGCTTGCCAGTTCACCAAAACGCTACCAAAAAAACTGTTAGCGATCCCAGGGATCAGGCCTGACTCTGCGAACGCTGCAGTTATGCGTTTAGTGTTTTGTAAGTGACAGTGATCGATTGATACTGCACTTTGGTGGGCTGGGCTGGGCCGGGCGGAGGGGCAAAACGCAGGTGCTAGCGGGTATCTGGGCTGATCCCGCTAACACTGCGTTTTCGGGAACCCTAAACTGCTGGGGACGCTAGTATAGATCTGATTGGATCAGATATTGATCCGTACAGATACTATACCACTAAGGGAGGCGTATGCTGCGTGCGTGGGTGTTAGCGGTACTGGCGCTAATCTGACGCTGCCTGGGGCGACGCATATCACCGCCGGGCGATCAGGGGGCTAAACCTTTATTCGGTAATAAACGGCGGGTCCCCTGACACTATAAAAAATAAACGAACTAACCAGCGTCACCCGTAACGGTTATACGGTGATCAGTGGTGAAAGGGTTAACTAGGGGGCAATCAAGGGGTTAAAACATTTATTAGGTAGTATATGGGGGTCCCTGTCGCTATAAAACGCTGACGGCGAACCTAAATATTTATGTCCCTAACTAGGGTCACCAGTGACACTAATACAGCGATCAGAAAAATGATCGCTTAGTGACACTGGTGACGGGGGGTGATCAAGGGGTTAAAACTTTATTAGGGGGGGTTAGGGGGGTATCCTAGACCTACAGGGGGCCTAACACTCACTGCCCTAACACACTAACTGTCACAAACTGACACTATGCAGTAATCAGAAAAAAAAAAAAAAAACCTGCTTGGTGTCAGTTTGTGACAGGGGGGTGGTGATTGGGGGGCGATCGGGGTGGGGGGATCGGGGTGTAATGTGTGCCTGGCATGTTCTACTGTGTGTGTGTGTGTGTTGTGCACTCACATTACAGTCTTCTCTCCTCGGCCCGGAACGGAAAATACCGAGCCGAGGAGAGATGACATCATTTCCTCTGCCTCTGTGTACAATACAGAGGCAGGGAAATGATCCCATTGGCTGGGAGCGATCGCGAGGGGGGGCCACGAATGGATGGCCTCCCCCTCACCACCGATCGCCGGGGGACATTTGTCGACCGCCGCAGGCACCGGGGGGGGTCCGATCGGACCCCCCACCCGCGGGCAGGCAGGGACGTACAGGTAAGCCCTTTTGCCTGCCCGTGCCGCTCTGTCGACGTACATCGTCGTGCGGCGGTCGGCAAGTGGATAAAAAGTGATTTCTACCTTGCTTCAGCATGCATTACAACTTCCTCATATGTTATGAATTATCTTCAACCATGTATACACAACAGGTAATGGATAAAAAAACAATTATGTCTCCTTGTAGTCTTAACATCATAGAAGTGCAACTTTCAATAATGAAAATCAATTATCTTAACTGTCATCTATAGATAGACACCTGGAAAGTGTGAATACCCAATTATAAAAGTCAGTTAGGATCACCTAGACAACACAAAATCAAGGAACACTCATTGGTAACTATTCCCAACTGCTTGCAACAGACTGTATATGCAATTGTTTGTTAATCATGTGCATTGACTGAATTGCTTTACAGGTGAACAATTAAATAATGGTAGGAAAAATACAGAGGGTGTCTACATTACCTGTTTACAAGACATGTGACATATGAATAATAAAAAGGCTCATTTAGATTCTAGGGTCTGCAAGCTTTAATTGTATACTATAGCTTTGTCTGTAAATATTTTACTTAAAGGTATGTGCCCAGAATGGACATTATGTTAACATTTTCAAATGTATTGAATACAGTTGAGTGCCCCAGTTTGAGAGCCCACATTTCAGCCAGTGGATGTCAGTTGCAAGTTTCCACTTGATACTTAGGGTGGAAAACTCTGTGGTTACCATTTCTATGTTGCAAAACTGGAGTCTTTAGTTCAAATTCCAACCAGGATGCTATTTGCATACAACACAAAAGAATACATTACATTATTGTGGGAAGTTGGATTTGGTCTAATGAGAATTTGTGTAACTCTAGTAACCCATTTGATTTTGATATGAGACTTGCATACAAAAAAAAAAGGATGATTATTCGTCTGATAGACTCATTGGGGGTTATTTACGAAAGGCAAATCCACTTTGCACTACAAGTGCATTTTGAAGTTTGATCACTGTATATCTAATGGGGACATGCAAGGAAAATAAAAAACAACATTTTAGCTTGAACATGATTGGATGATGAAATCAGCAGAGCTTCCCCTCATTTCAGATCTTCCCCTCAGATCTACGGTGACTGCACTTCCAAGTGCACTTTCAGTGCACTTGTAGTGCAAAGTGTATTTGCCTTTCGTAAGTACTGTGGTCTTTTTAACATACATACCTTACAGTCTTATAGGAGGTGGTATCATATCCATTCTGATTTTTCTTTTTGCCAGTAGAACAAGACTAGTAAAAAGTTTAATTTGGCAATGCAAATTATAGTAAATCATACCATACTCATTTCAAATCCTCTGACATCTTCCAAACTGTTTCTCTTCTGGCAATGTGTTGTTGTTTGCCTTACTTTCTTTTGTAATAAATCCATCATAGCGAAGATTGATATGACTGATATAAGATATCAGGCAAACACATTACATCAGTTCAGAAACAAGCAGAGTACAAGACTGTGTTGTGTTCTTAGAAGTATTATAGGCTCTTAGGTTTTAAAAGGCTGTTCTCTTATCCATCACTTCAAATGGAAGTCCCATTGTTCATCATATTTCATTTGTGTTCATTCTTTTCATCACTATTTATTTCAAACATTTACATTTTGTAAAACTGTCACACATGCACATAAACACACACAATATTTTGCAATTTGACTGAGTTTCACGTATGGATTTGCAACACATCTCTTTATTGAAACACTATAAAGTAGCTTACAAAGTTAGCCCAATCTACAGTACTTGTCATCAGCTGTTTACGGATCTCAGGTACCTTTCAAACCTCTAACCACCATTGGATTAGACTAAAGTGTTTTATAATTCTTTCTTGCTAAATCAATCTTTCATGCCGCACTATCAAATAGAATAGTGGCCTCTACTGGAAGAAAGAACATAGCTACAGCTGTTGTAGAGAACATAGGCATATATACCTGTATGTAGATCCCAAAAAATATATGTCATGCAATAAATATCTTATCTTCTTGGGCTTAACATTTACAAATAAATACATACATTTGTTTTTCTGTAATACGTGATACTTTACAACTATTCACTGTGATGTCTGTCTCTCTTCAGCTACAACTAGAAATTGATGATTTTGAGAACTGTTTTGAGCACGCATTTCTTCTTCTTGCTGAAAGTATGACATCTCTTAATTAATATCAGCTTCAAAATGTTGAGCCTTCTAAGAGCAAGAGTTGTCATACTCTTCCCATTTGTTCATTTCTTGAACCATTGATTTCAACATGTCTTCTTTAGCAGTCTTGTGCAAATAATCACTTTTTTGTAGTCATTATTGTTCTAGACTTGTAAGTAAATGGCTCATTTTACTGTTTGCAAAATGCATTTCTTCAGCAGAACTATCTTGATGGAATTTTCTATTCCTTAGTGGAAGGTATTTACTGTTTAAAATAACTTTTTTTTTGCACAGTTAACTAAAGGGCATGTTCTATGGTACCTTGATAACTATTTTTTTTCTACTCCACTTATGCAAGAGTGCAAGAGTAATTTAACTTAGTATTATATATTAGTAGTTTATGTAAGTAATATATATGCATTTATTAAAATACTCTAACATGTCTTATTTGGTGTCTTGCTAAAAGTATTTTCCATAGTTCACACCATTAAAGTATTGTAATGGTAAGGATTATTTTCCAGCACCAGGGAGTTTTTCTCGAAAAGAATATACTGTATATTCTGCAACGACTTGACAGAAGTTATTGCCTTGTTAAGTGTAAAAGAAAACTTGAAACCAAGCACAGGGAAAAATTTCCGAGCAGATATGTAAAGGGTACAATACTGGCCACTGCTACCCCCATCTCATGTAACCAATGAGAAAGAGCTAAAAAGCATCCACAGGGAGCGCTGTTCCAGAAAAAGTGGTAAATTAGCAGAATAACTAAGTAGTGTGAAAATTGGCAGTTTATTGAATAAAAATGTTCACAGATAAGACACACTCTACATGGTAATTCCAGATGACCAGGGTACACAAGCAGATAGACATGCAGTTGGAAAAATACAGTAAGCCAAACTCACATGGGTAGATGGTAAGTGTGACACCTGGACGCACCCCAGGAAATCCTGCGAAGGTGAACGGGAGGCCTGGAAGGAGGATGGAGCTGTAAATGGCTCGCTTGGGGCCTGGGTCATTTCTGGCCCACAGGAGCAGCACATCTGGGTCCCCCGCCCATTGTTGGCTTCCTTCATCTTCCTGGTTGTCATCCAGGCCACCTGTTCACCTTCACAGGAGATCTTTGGGTTTAAGCCATCCATACGGCCCTGTGGCCAGATGTCACACTTACCATCTACCCATTTGAGTTTGGCTTATTATTCCATCTGCATGTCCAAATTTTTGTGCACCCTGGCCATCTGGAATTATCTTGTACACTGTTTATTATTTGAGAATTTTTATTCAAAAAAATGCCAATTTGTACACGACTTAGTGATTCTGCTTATTTACCACATGTTCTAGAACAGTGACCCCTGTGGATGTTTTTATTTACCTTGTGAAGTGTGCCTATCATCATGGCAGCATGGACAGCCTTATGAATTAAATCAATAGTCTAAGAAAGCTGTTAATTTTGACTATTGCTGTTTGTATCTAGATGACAAAAGAATGACCAACCTCCACTTTGCTGACAGCAGTCCAGCATTAGGTATTGTCTGTACTGTACATGAATGATGTTGTAGGAGCTTCTGACCTCTGACCTCAACAGTTGTAATGAGATAGTAATTGTCCATGAACATATATACACAAGTATATGTGTGTATATAAGATCTTAACATCATGACTGTTAGCAAATCCTCCATTTAAAATGCTTTTATTGCTTCACACTGTAATTAAAGTGAAGGAAACTAAGTACTACATTACTGAATACATCTAGTGAGCCCTAATTGCTTATGTATGTTTTAAGTGACAAAACAGAGGTTTTACTTTTTAACTTGTACAATTATACTTTAACCATAATATTGCACAAAATGTTTAATTAATGATATTCACTGCAGTGTCACATGTAAAAACAAAGCAATCCCTGCTCCATCATCAGAGGTCTACACCATGACAAGCAATGTTATAGCTAAACCCCCCACACAAAAATGTAATTTAAATATATTCCTCATTCCATAGTGGACATGCATCTACTCTGTGTGCACCAGATGCCTTTGCAATCCCTGTGCTGCATATAGTCTGTGCAGAGCACACTACTACTACAGGCTTCCAGCAAAAAACTATGGAGGGGGGGTTGGATACAAGATCAATCACACTGCACAAGATGAGGAAGCAGCAGTGCCTATTCTTTATTACAGCTGGATTCTGCATAGAGGCAAAGTTTCATGCTGGATTACTGCTCAGATACAGTATGTAAAAAAATAATCCCACCACAATTCGAGACAGAATACACATGCCTCTTGTATTTGCTTTTCCTAGGCTTCAGCTTTAATACCGAAGTAAATAAAGCCCCCATATAGGAAAACTACACAAAATTTTGCCTATATTAACACATTTTCTAAAATATTGTATACTAAGTTTAATGCATATAACAAATTATTTACCTTCCCCTCTTTGTTATCAAAAAAAAAAAAAAGCTCAATATATTGAGAAACCGTCAATCATGATTAAATCGTTTTTGAATGTTTTCATGCCATGCAGGAAAATCAATCGAAGAAAAAGTAAAAAATTAACTAAGCAAAGACATAGAATTCTTTTCATGACATATCCATCTCGTTTAGAGGATGTTTGCTGACAGCCACAGTGAGGTTTTAATTGGCCAGATTATGCACTTGTTCACATCTACACCACTGCTGGTGTCAAAATACCACTGTTGAGAGAAATGTTTTCTGTAACTGCAGGTACAAGTATAAGTAAAATATATTGTTTAGTAAAATTAAGAGATTTCTTTGTCCCTTTTTGGCGTTTATGTTTATCAGATATAAAAAAAAAATAATAATGATTTATATGTTTGGCAAATTGTTACTTATTTTGACTTTGCATGTTTAAAATGGAGTCAAAAAGTTAAGATTTGCAACATTACAGGAGAACTGTAAACTGTTAAAGTCTAAGTTCAGTTAAAAAATAAATCAGCACAAGGGACATTACTAATCAGATGTGGTAGGGGTTAATGGAGCTAAGAGAACTGTGACAAGCCTTTATCAAGAGTGCTCGACTATGTTCTCCCTTTCTGCCCACCTTCTCCATTCATAGAAGCTCTATAACTCCTGTAAATTAAACTCTATGAATGGAGGACTTGGAACTTTCAATATTCCATCCATCCTTCTGTGTCACAAGGGATTGTAAGACAACAGTGGAAACAAATCAGCTGCAGGGAGACTACAGGCAATACAGGCAACTTGACCTTTGCCCTCTGCAGTACCTTTTTTTGGGGGACACAATTTTCACAATTGAGTTCTGCTTTAACCATTATTAATAATATATTCAGGACAAATGCCAGATATTGCACAGTTAGGTGGGAATCCAAGCAAAGCCTGGAACAGGAAGCATGGAGAAAAGTTTTTAAAGTTTCAACAAATAAGGTTAAAACAAGGTTTTGTGGGATTTGTTTTCCATTTCTGCATATAGCTGACACATAAAAATAATAGATTTGAGGCTACATGGGAACCCTGGGTTAGGCATGTAGGCATTTCCCTTATCCCAGGAGTCAGCGTTTAATGGTTAAGCTCTCCTTCCTCGAGTACTGGCTACCCCCCATACCCCCTATTTCCCATTCTTTCCCTTTCTACCTTCTTTCCCCTCACTTCTCCTTCTTTTATCTTCTTGCTTAAGTTAGAATATGTCTGCGTTTTAGCTCTCTTCTTATAGAGTACAAGTACCTTACAACTTCGCTTTCTTAGATACGCTCAAATAATAGTCTATAGTTCTATGATCTTATCCTGTTTCTCATATGTACTTATTTGTAACGATCAGGAGCTTCACACAGGGACGCTCTCACCACTTGGGATTTCTCTGGTATTCCCGGGAGGTGAGAAATGTCCCGGCCTCGAAAGAGCACACTCATAGAAAATTAGTTTTTGTTGGAGCTTGACACAATTTGTTCCCAATTGGGGTGTCAGGCCTGACAATAGTAATATGTGCATTGATTTTATAACAATTGGTTGTGTATGTTACACTATATATGTTATATATCTCTACTTTTCTTAAGCTAGGTTTCAAAGAGACTTGTTTGCCTTAATCTGTACTGTACTGCTTTTCAATAAACATTTTTAAAATTAAAAAAAAAAAAAAAAGAATAGATTGTACTAACCCAAAAGAACAAAGTACAGAGGACTGGGAATGAGCCGAACACCCCCCGGCTCGGTTCACAGCAGAACATGCAAAAAATGTGTTAGAACGCGCGAACACCATTAAAGTCTATGGGACACGAACATGAATAATCAAAAGTTTTATTAGTCTTATATGCAAGTTATTGTCATAAATAGTGTTTATGAACCTGGGTCCTGCCCCAGGGGACATGTATTAATGCAAAAAAAGTTTTAAAAACGGACGTTTTTCGGGAGCAGTGATTTTAATAATGCTTAACCACTTCAGCCCCGGAAGGTTTTACCCTCTTCCTGACCAGAGCACTTTTTACAATTCGGCACTGCGTCGCTTTAACTGCTACTTGCGCGGTCATGCAATGCTGTACCCAAACGAAATTTGCGTCCTTTTCTTCCCACAAATAGAGCTTTCTTTTGATGGTATTTGATCACCTCTGCCATTTTTATTTTTTGCGCTATACACGGAAAAAGGCCGAAAATTTTGAAAAAAAATGATATTTTCTACTTTTTGTTCTAAAAAAAATCCAATAAACTCAATTTTAGTCATACATTTAGGCCAAAATGTATTCGGCCACATGTCTTTGGTAAAACAAATGTCAATAAGTATATATTTATTGGTTTGTGCAAAAGTTATAGTGCCTACAAACTAGGGTACATTTTCTGGAATTTACACAGCCTTTAATTTATGACTGCCTATGTCGTTTCTTGAGGTGCTAAAATGGCAGGGCAGTACAAAACCCCCACAAATGACCCCATTTTGGAAAGTAGACACCCCAAGGAAATTGCTGAGAGGCATGTTGAGCCCATTGAATATTCATTTTTTTTGTCCCAAGTGATTGAATAATGACAAAAAAAAAAAAAATACAAAAAGTTGTCACTAAATGATATATTGCTTACACAGGCCATGGGCATATGTGGAATTGCACCCCAAAATACATTTAGCTGCTTCTCCTGAGTATGGGGATACCACATGTTTAGGACTTTTTGGGAGCCTAGCCGCGTACAGGGCCCCGGAAATCAAGCACCACCTTCAGGATTTCTAAGGGCGTAAATTTTTGATTTCACTCCTCACTACCTATCACAGTTTTGAAGGCCATAAAATGCCAAGATGGCACAAACCCCCCCCCCCCCAAATGACCCCATTTTGGAAAGTAGACACCCCAAGCTATATGTTGAGAGGCATGTTGAGTCCATGGAATATTTTATATTTTGCCACAAGTTGCAGGAAAATGACAAACTTTTATTTTTTTGCACAAAGTTGTCACTAAATTATATATTGCTCACACAGGCAATGGGCATATGTGGAATTGCACAGCAAAATACATTCTGCTGATTCTCCTGAGTACGGGGATACCACATGTGTGGGACTTTTTGGGAGCCTAGCCGCGTACGGGGCCCCGAAAACCAAGCACCGCCTTCAGGATTTCTAAGGGCGTAAAGTTTTGATTTCACTCCTCACTACCTATCACAGTTTTGAAGGCCATAAAATGCCCAGATGGCACAAAACCCCCCCAAATGACTCAATTTTGGAAAGTATACACCCCAGGCTATTTGCTGAGAGGCATGTTGAGTCCTTGGAATATTTTATATTTTGACACAAGTTGCGGGAAAGTGACAATTTTTTTTTTTTTGCACAAAGTTGTCACTAAATGATATATTGCTCAAACATGCCATGGGCATATGTGGAATAACACCCCAAAATACATTCTGCTGCTTCTCCTGAGTACGGGGATACCACATGTGTGGGACTTTTTGGGAGCCTAGCTTCATACGGGGCCCCGAAATCCAATCACCGCTTTCAGGATTTCTAAGGGCATAAATTTTTGATTTTACTCCTCACTACCTATCAGAGTTTCGAAGGCCATAAAAGATAGCACAAAACCCCCCAAAATGACCCCATTTTGGAAAGTAGACACCCCAAGCTATTTGCTGAGAGGCATGGTGAGTATTTTGCAGGTCTCATTTGTTTTTGAAAATGAAGAAAGACAAGAAAAAATTTTTTTTTTCTTTTTTCAATTTTTAAAACTTTGTGACAAAAAGTGAGGTCTGCAAAATACTCACTATACCTCTCAGCAAATAGCTTGGGGTGTCTATTTTCCAAAATGGGGTCATTTGGGGGGGGGGGGGGTTGCCATCTGTGCATTGCTATTGCCATGGGCATATGTGGAATTACACCCCAAAATACATTCTGCTGCTTCTCCTGAGTACGAGGATACCACATGTTTAGGACTTTTTGGGAGCCTAGCCGCGTACGGGGCCCCGAAAACCAATCACTGCCTTCAGGATTTCTAAGGGCGTACATTTTTGATTTTACTCCTCACTACCTATCACAGTTTTGAAGGCCATAAAATGCCCAGATGGCATAAACCCCCCCCCCCCCCCAAATGACCCCATTTTGGAAAGTAGACACCCCAAGCTATTTGCTTTGAGGCATGTTGAGTCCATGGAATGTTTTATATTTTGACACAAGTTGCGGGAAAGTGACAAATTTTTTTTTTTTTTGCACAAAGTTGTCACTAAATGATATATTGCTCACACAGGCCATGGGCATATGTGGAATTGCACCCCAAAATACATTTATCTGCTTCTTTTTGGGAGCCTAGCCGCGTACGGGGCCTCGAAAACCAATCACTGCCTTCAGGATTTCTAAGGGCGTACAGTATACCTCTCATCAAATAGCTTGGGGTGTCTACTTTCCAAAATGGGGTCATTTGGGGGGTTTTTTGCCACCTGGGCATTCCATGGCCTCCGAAACTGTGATAGGCAGTGAAGAGTGAAATCAAAAATTTACGGCCTTAGAAAGCCTGAAGGCGGTGCTTGGTTTTTGGGGTCCCGTACGCGGCTAGGCTCCCAAAAAGTCTCACACATGTGGTATCCCCGTACTCAGGAGAAGCAACAGAATGTATTTTGGGGTGTAATTTCACATATTCCCATGGCCTGTTTGAGCAATATATCATTTAGTGACAACTTTGCGCAAAAAAAATAAAAAAAATAAAAAATTGTCTCTTTCCCGCAACTTGTGTCACAATATAAAATATTCCATGGACTCGACATGCCTCTCAACAAATAGCTTGGGGGTGTCTACTTTCCAAAATGGGGTCATTTGGGGGGGTTTTGAACTGTCCTGGCATTTTATGCACAACATTTAGAAGCTTATGTCACACATCACCCACTCTTCTAACCACTTGAAGACAAAGCCCTTTCTGACACTTTTTGATTACATAAAAAAATATTTTTTTTTTGCAAGAAAATTACTTTGAACCCCCAAACATTATATATTTTTTTAAAGCAAATGCCCTACAGATTAAAATGGTGGGTGTTTCATTTTTTTTTCACACAGTATTTGCGCAGCGATTTTTCAAACGCATTTTTTGGGGAAAAAACACACTTTTTTAAATTTTAATGCACTAAAACACACTATATTGCCCAAATGTTTGATGAAATAAAAAAGATGATCTTAGGCCGAGTACATGGATACCAAACATGACATGCTTTAAAATTGCGCACAAACGTGCAGTGGCGACAAACTAAATACATTTTTAAAAGCCTTTAAAAGCCTTTACAGGTTACCACTTTAGATTTACAGAGGAGGTCTACTGCTAAAACTACTGCCCTCGATCTGACGTTCGCGGTGATACCTCACATGCATGGTGCAATTGCTGTTTACATTTGACGCCAGACCGACGCTTGCGTTCACCTTAGCGCGAGAGCAGGGGGGACAGGGGTGCTTTTTTTTTTTTTTTTCTTTACTATTATTATTATTTTTTATCTTATTTTTAAACTGTTCCTTTCATTTTTTTTTTAAAATAATTTTTATTGCTATCTCAGGGAATGTAAATATCCCCTATCATAGCAATAGGTAGTGACAGGTACTCTTTTTTGCAAAAATTGGGGTCTATTAGACCCTAGATTTCTCCTCTGCCCTCAAAGCATCTGACCACACCAAGATCGGTGTGATAAAATGCTTTCCCAATTTCCCAATGGCGCTGTTTACATCCGGCGAAATCTAAGTCATAAAATGCTCATAGCTTCCGGTTTCTTAGGCCATAGAGATGTTTGGAGCCACTCTGGTCTCTGATCAGCTCTATGGTCAGCTGGCTGAATCACCGGCTGCATTTTCAGGTTCCCTGTTGAGACAGGAGAGCCAGAGAAAAACACGGAAGACGTTGGGGGGGGGGGCATTCCCTCCCACTGCTTGTAAAAGCAGTTTAGAGGCTAATTAGCTGCGAGGATTACTTTTACATGAAAGCCGACCGCTGGCTGAAAAGAATGATACCAAGATGATACCTAAACCTGCAGGCATCATTCTGGTATAACCACTCAAAGTCGTGAATGGCGTACCTGAAGACAAAAAAATGGTTAACAATAAAGCACAGTAAATGGTAAAGTATAAAAAAATTGCATACCTGAAGAGCAAACATGATAAAACATAATAACAATAAAACATTGCAGAATAGAATACAGTAAAAAAGAGCAGAACAATAGAGAGAATAGAGAGAGAGAGAACAATAAAACGACAACTATTTTTTTTTATTTTACATTTTTGTATGTGTTTTTTTTTTTTTTTTTTTTACACTTTTTTTTGTAACTAACTTTTATAACTGTAACCGGTTCCAGGTTCGGGTCTCTCAAAATGCGATGGCATCTTGGGAGACCCTGTGAAAGTGTGTCCTAGTCTGTGCAATGCTGTACCCTACGCTAATACTCAACTAGTGAATGGTAGCGTTCAAAACATTCACCAATGCAAAGACCAGGATTGTCAGGACAGGAGGGACAATAATAGCGGGTGTCACGCCTATATCCGCGCTTGCTGCAGACACGACATCTTTTTTGGGGGGGTTCGCTGGGTAGGGGTACTCGGGAGGACATAAAGAAAATGCCTCTCATGCAGCCGACTGCATTTGGTTGGGGATGTGAATGGGGGAAGTATGGGCGCTGCAGAAGCGGTGGGTTCCCAATTAGGATTGGCGAATGCAGCAGGAAGGGCACTATGGGCACGACGGGCCTGTGTTTGTCTTTTTGGTGGCAGCGGGACACTACTTGTGCTTGCCACCTCACCAGCTTGAACTGCACTTATGGGACTCGCCACGTCACCAAGTGTTACTGCAGTGCTGGTTTGACTACGACCGGGGTGTACTAGGCCGCTGGTGCTTGCCAGTTCACCAAAACGCTGCCAAAAAAACTGTTAGCGATCGCAGGGATCAGGCCTGACTCTGCGAACGCTGCAGTTATGCGTGTAGTGTTTTGTAAGTGTCAGTGATCGATCGATACTGCACTTGGGTGGGCTGGGCTGGGCCGGGGGGAGGGGCAAAACGCAGGTACTAGCAGGTATCTGGGCTGATCCCGCTAACACTGTGTTTGTGGGAACCCTAAACTGCTGGGGACGCTAATATAGATCTGATCAGATCAGATATTGATCCGATCAGATACTATACCACTAAGGGAGGCGTATGCTGCGTGCGTGGGTGTTAGCGGTACTGGCGCTAACCTGACGCTGCCTGGGGCTGGTGCTTGCCAGTTCACCAAAACGCTTCCAAAAAAACTGTTAGCGATCGCAGGGATCAGGCCTGACTCTGCGAACGCTGCAGTTATGCGTTTAGTGTTTTGTAAGTGACAGTGATCGATTGATACTGCACTTGGGTGGGCTGGGCCGGGCGGAGGGGCAAAACGCAGGTGCTAACAGGTATCTGGGCTGATCCCGCTAACACTGCGTGTTTGGGAACCCTAAACTGCTGGGGACGCCAGTATAGATCTGATCGGATCAGATATTGATCCGTTCAGATACTATACCACTAAGGGAGGTGTACGGTGCGTGCGTGGGTGTTAGCGGTACTGGCGCTAACCTGACGCTGCCTGGGGGTGGTGCTTGCCAGTTCACCAAAACGCTACCAAGAAAACTGTTAGCGATCGCAGGGATCAGGCCTGACTCTGCGAACGCTGCAGTTATGCGTTTAGTGTTTTGTAAGTGACAGTGATCGATCGATACTGCACTTGGGTGGGCTGGGCTGGGCCGGGCGGAGGGGAAAAACGCAGGTGCTAGCGGGTATCTGGGCTGATCCCGCTAACACTGCGTTTTTGGGAACCCTAAACTGCTGTGGACGCTAGTATAGATCTGATCGGATCAGATATTGATCCGTACAGATACTATACCACTAAGGGAGGTATATGCTGCGTGCGTGGGTGTTAGCGGTACTGGCGCTAATCTGACGCTGCCTGGGGTGACGCATATCACCGCCGGGCGATCAGGGGGCTAAACCTATATTCGGTAATAAACGGCGGGTGCCCTGACACTATAAAAAATAAACGAACTAACCAGCGTCACCCGTAACAGTTATACGGTGATCAGTGGTGAAAGGGTTAACTAGGGGGCAATCAAGGGGTTAAAACATTTATTAGATAGTATATGGGGGTCCCTTACGCTATAAAACGCTGACGGCGAACCTAAATATTTACGTCCCTAACTAGCGTCACCAGCGACACTAATACAGCGATCAGAAAAATGATCGCTTAGTGACACTGGTGACAGGGGGTGATCAAGGGGTTAAAACTTTATTAGGGGGGGTTAGGGGGGTACCCTAGACCTAAAGGGGGGTAATACTCACTGCCCTAACACTGTAACTGTCACAAACTGACACCAATCAGTAATCAGAAAAAAAAAAAAATACTGCTTGGTGTGTTTGTGACGGGGGGGGTGATTGGGGGGGATCAGGGGGCGATCGGGAGGGGGTCGGGGGTGTTTTATGTGCCTGGCATGTTCTACTGTGTGTGTTTGTGTTGTGTGCACTCACATGTCTTCTCTCCTCGGCGCTGGAATGGAAACTGCCAAGCCGAGGAGAGATGACATCACATCCCCTGCCTGTGTGAAACTACACACAGGCAGGGGAGGATTCCAATTGGCTGGGAGCGATCGCGAGGGGGGGGCCATGATCGGATGGTCTCCCCCTCGCCTCCCGACGCTCCCAGTGAAAAGCCGACCGCCGCTAGCACCGGGGGGGGGTCCGATTAGACCCCCCGCCCGCGGGAGGCAGATCACGTATGGGAACGTGATTCTGCCTGCCCGTGCCATTCTGCCGCAGTATATCTGCGTTAGGCGGTCGGCAAGTGGTTAAAGTGAAACAATAAAAGTGAAATATTCCTTTAAATTTCATACCTGGGGGGTGTCTATAGTATGCCTGTAAAGTGGCACATTGTTCCCACGTTTAAAACAGTCCCTGCACAAAATGACATTTCTAAAGGAAAAAAAGTAATTTAAAAGTACTCGCGGCTATAATGAATTGTCAGTCCCGGCAATACAGATAAAAGAAGTCATTGAAAAAAATGGCATAGGATCCCCCAGGCCATTACCAGGCCTTTTGGTCTGATAGGAATATTAAGGGGAACCCCGAACCAAAATTTAAAAAAAATTGCGTGGGGGTCCCCCCAAATTCCCTACCAGGGCCTTCAGGTCTGGTATGGATTTTAAGGGGAACCCCGCACCAAAATTAAATGGTATGGGGTCCCCCCAAAAATCCTTACCAGACCCTTATCTGAGCATGCAACCTGGCAGGCCGCAGGAAAAGAGGGGGGGACAACTGAGCGCCCCCCTCCTGAACCGTACCAGGCCACATGTCCTCAACATGGGGAGGGTGCTTTGGGGTATGGATTTTTGGGGGGACCCCCATGCATTTTTTTTATTTTGTTACGAGGTTCCCCTTAAAATCCATACCAGACCCTTCAGGTCTGGTATGGATTTTGAGGGGGACCCACACACCATTTTTTTAAAAAAAATTGGCATGGGGTTCCCCATAATATCCATACCAGACCTGAAGGGCCTGGTATGAAATTTGGGGGGACCCCCACACAATTTTTAAAAAAAAATTTGGTTCAGGGTTCCCCTTAATATTCATACCAGACCCAAAGAGCCTGGTAATGGACTGGGGGGATCCCATGCTGTTTTTTTCAATGACTTCTTTTATCCGTATTGCCGGGACTGACAATTTATTATAGCCGCAAGTACTTTTATATGACTTTTTTCCTTTAGAAATGTCATTTTGTGCAGGGACTATTCTAAACACGGGAAAAATGTGCCACTTTACAGGCATACTATAGACACCCCCGGTACGAAATTTAAAGGAAAATTTCACTTTTATTGTTTCACTTTAAGCATTATTAAAATCACTGCTCCTTAAAAAACGTCCGTTTTTAAAACTTTTTTTGCATTGATACATGTCCCCTGGGGCAGGACCCAGGTCCCCAAACACCTTTTATGACAATAACATGAATATAAGCCTTTAAAATGAGCACTTTTTATACACCTGCACCCACACCCTCCTGATCTCTGGCAAGACCTAAACACTGAATCAGAGGCCCTTTGAATCCTCCAAACTCTTCCCAATCTGGGAATCATAAACCCTGGAGAAAGCTGTGTAACCAACTTTCCCTGCTTAGCACAGACACTCTGGAGCCCCTCACTCTGCATTCATGAAACCCCTGTGTAATTGTTACCTCTTTTTACACAGTGGCAATGCCCAACATTGTCACAGTCTTCTCTTAGTGAAGTCAATAAAGTAAACATTAAGCTATAGCTCCATATTGATTTCAATACTATAAAGTCTTGTAGGACTTGATGCAATTTTACTACACTGTGCTGGAATATGACAGAAAATTCTTTGTCTCTGGTGTTCAAACCTCTCGTCTGTAGATGCCAACATTTACATTTGTTACACGTATACTACTTCTAGACGCTGTACAAGCTGGTTCCAGTTCCTGTTCCTGCTATGATATGCTCAGAAGCTGGAACATGTATTATGGATGCTTAAACTTGTTTTAAATGTATTCTATAACTACTCTGCCTCCCAGACTACTGGAAACCATAAGATCTGCAGTGAAGACATATTTTCTACAGTAGCTTTCCACACTCTGGCGAGCCTGCAATGCTTTTTCCTGCTAGAAGGTGTATATTTGAGAATTGCATACTTGCTGCTAATCAGGAGGACTTACCTACTGCAAGAAAGCATTCTTTGCTAATTCATTGCCTAGGAGCAGAAGAACAGTGTATTTGCTATTCTCCACCAGCAGTAGATGAAACTTACGATACAGCTTTCATTGCATTAAAGAACTTCTTTGTGCCTAAAGTAAACATGGCTGCAGAATGATATAAATTCTGGTAACGTGGACAGAATAATGGCAAATCCACAGTACAATTTATAGCAGCTTTGAGAGAGTTGGTTTTTACTTGTGAGTTTGGCACTCTAATGATAAGAGTCCAACTAGGAAAAAAAAGAGAAAGATTACTTTTGGAACATGATTTAACTCTATCAAAGGCTATTACAATTTCAATCCAAAGTGAAGTTCCTGTGGCTGAGACAAAAACCTTCAAGAGTCTACTGTCACTGTACAGACAATGAATTTAAAATCTGCCTCAATTTTTTTTTTATTACAGGCATTTATATTGCACCCACAATTTACACAGGGCTTTACATATATTGTACATTAACCGGTTCCTGACCGGCTCACGCAGATATACTGCGGCAGAATGGCTCTCCTGGGCGAAATCCCATATATATATATGCCTTTGCCCAGGAAAGCCGCCAGAGGCATGCGCATGCGCCCGCTGCACAGCGGGGGACCTGATGGGCATGGCCGGAGGGTACGATCCCCACCGGCCACGCGTGATCATGTGCACAAGAGCCAGCACAGGGATTTGTGTGTGTAAGCACACAAATCCCTGTGCTGTCAGAGGAGAGGAGACAGATCGTGAGTTCTTACAAAGTAGGAACAACAATCTGTCATCTCTCCAAGTTAGTCCCAACCCCACACAGTTAGAACACAGTGAGGGAACACACAGTTAACCCTTGATTGCCCCCTAGTGTTAACTCATTTCCTGTCAGTGACATTTAAACAGTAATCAGTGCATATTTATAGCACTGAGCGCTCTATAGATGTCAATGGTTCCAAAAATGTGTCAAAAGTGTTAGATCTGTCCGCCGCAATGTCGCAATACCACAAAAATTACAGATCAATGCCGTTACTAGTAAAAAATAAATAAATTACGCTGCATGCCCTGCAAAAGAAGCATGGTGCTGAAATGCAAGAAAATACTACATTTCAAAAAAATCTGCTTTAATTATATTGCTAAAAAGGTTCATGAAGTTACTTTTGTCTTAACCTCTTCATACCTCCGTACTTGTCTGGTATGTCCAACCTCTGAGGAGTTGAACCACTAGCTGACCAGCTCATGCAGATGTACTGCGGCAGGTTGGCTCTCCTATGCGAATCGCCATAGCTGTACGGCAGCTCGTGCAGGCGCAGTTGCAGGTGGACATGCACCTTTGGCGGCGCACTCTCGTTCCCACTGCACACTGTGGGAGCATGCCCACTGGTCAAGGGGAACTCAATGTCCTCCGGCGTCCTGCGATCACCTAATACAGAGGCAGGACGGGGATCTGCCTTTGTAAACAAGACGATTCCCCGTTCTGACAGTGGACATGTTAGAGATCTACTGTTCCCAGTGATCAGGAACAGTGATCTCTGTCATGTCCCAGTCCATCCCCCCTACAGTTGAAACACACCTAGGGAACACATTTAATCCCTTGGATATGTATTATAGCAAAAAGTAAAAAAAATTTTTTTTTTCAAAATTGTCTTTGTTAATTGCGCAAAAAATATAAAACGCAGAGGTGCTCATATACCACCAAAAGAGAGCTCTATTTGTGGAAAAAAAAGGACATTAATTTTGTTTGGGTACAGCATCGCACGACCATGCAATTGTCAGTTAAAGCGACGCAGTGCGTATCGCAAAAGAATGGCCTGGTCATGAAGGGGGCAAATTCTTTTGAGGCTGAAGTGATTAAACAGCTCTAAACAACCAAGAGCTGAAATTAAAAAAACAATAACAGCCATGAGCGTGTTACTTTTTTACAATCCAGCTTCTGGATTTACTGTAAAAAGGATATAGGTAGCTATAGAGCTGCCCGATTAATTTTAGGTGACCCGTGGGTGTCATTGCTTCCCCTTGCCAGTTTCCAAGCTCTTCTGCTCCTCCCAGGACCACAACAATGGCAATATGATGGTGAGTGGGAGTAACTCTGAGAACATCCATTCCCTGATATTCTCATTTGACTGTGAACCTGGAAGTACTCAGCTCTGAGCACCTCCAGTTCACAGCTGTCAAAATCCAGGCCAAAAACCTGGGTAAACAGCTGATCAAGCACAGTTCTGTGATTGATTGATTACATTTAAAATGTAAAAAAAAAGAAATTAAAAGAATGAAAAATATATGTGCACGTATATGTATACACCAATTGTTCAAAAGACACATCGTGTGTCACCACACACACCTGAGTGAGAGAAATGATTCTGGTTCCTTATTTGCAATTGACTCTATGCCGCGTACACACGATCTGATTTTCCAACAACAAATGTTGGATGTGAGCTTGTTGGCGGAAAGTCCGACCGTGTGTATGCTCCATCGAACATTTGTTGTCAGACTTTCCCCCAACAAATTTTTGTTGTCGGACTTTCCGATCGTGTGTACACAAGTCTGTCGCACAAAAGTCCACGCATGCTCAGAATCAAGTACAAGCCGGAAGCGCTTGGTCTTGTAAAACTAGTGTTCATAATGGAGATATCACATCGCATTCGTGATGTGGCAAATTATGAAATCTCTCAATGCAGCGCATTCTCTTCTTCTTTATAATGGTATAATAATGAAGTTGCTTTGCTGCTGATATTCACAGAGTTCAGATATAAACAAGGCCTGGGGAATGCCCAGGAAAAAATTCCAAGCCTACTTACCACCAGCTCGCAGACAACCAAATTAACCTGTCTAACAGTATGCGTTAAAAACAAGGGTTTAGTCCGCACGCATTTGCAAACGCATGCGTAAGCCACAGAGCCTCGTCACGGCACCCTGATATCTGTGGTCCTAACACTAAAATATGAGTGTCCCCACAGTGGAGGCACATGCATTCTGATGGATAAATGAGGGCAGGTGGACTGAAGGGCAGCCCATCCCTTCCTAAAGGTACAGGGCACACCAGACACCCAGCAAATAGCACAATGGCTGCAAAGGTGCTGGTGCGTTGCTGGACCAATACACACACCAAGGTGATCTCAAAAAACTTGCCACCACCCTCATTTATAGCTGGCTATCGCAGTAAGCGGCATTGGAGGGCTACAAACAGATATAAACAAGGCCTGGGGAATGCCCAGGAAAAAATTCCAAGCCTACTTACCACCAGCTCGCAGACAACCAAATTAACCTGTCTAACAGTATGCGTTAAAAACAGGGGTTTAGTCCGCACGCATTTGCAAACGCATGCGTAAGCCACAGAGCCTCGTCACGGCACCCTGATATCTGTGGTCCTAACACTAAAATATGAGTGTCCCCACAGTGGAGGCACATGCATTCTGATGGATAAATGAGGGCAGGTGGACTGAAGGGCAGCCCATCCCTTCTTAAAGGTACAGGGCACACCAGACACCCAGCAAATAGCACAATGGCTGCAAAGGTGCTGGTGCGTTGCTGGACCAATACACACACCAAGGTGATCTCAAAAAACTTGCCACCACCCTCATTTATAGCTGGCTATCGCAGTAAGCGGCATTGGAGGGCTACAAACAGATATAAACAAGGCCTGGGGAATGCCCAGGAAAAAATTCCAAGCCTACTTACCACCAGCTCGCAGACAACCAAATTAACCTGTCTAACAGTATGCGTTAAAAACAGGGGTTTAGTCCGCACGCATTTGCAAACGCATGCGTAAGCCACAGAGCCTCGTCACGGCACAGAGTTCAGATTACTGACAAACGTATTTTTTATTATTTCTAGTGATCTCCAGAATAATATTTTTTTTGTTGTTTTTTTTCTCGTGATCTCCAGAATAATCTTTTTTTTTGTTTTTTTCCCTCGTAATCTCCAGAATAATCTTTTTTTTCCTAGTGATCTCCACAATAATTTGTTTTTTCGTTTGGGGGTCAAGTTACCAAAACACCATTATTATCTTGTATTTTTTAACCTCAAAATACAACTATGTTGGTGTCCCTTGTTAATTTGACATTGTATTTTTGAAATGTACCTGCTTATTCACAAACAAACTGTTCTTTTTGAAGTAAAACACATAGCCAAGTATTTGTCAAAACAATTTTTTTTTAATTTAATAGGGAGCAAAAGGTCATAACAAAAAAAAAGGAAGGCAACGCTGAAGAAATAGTTGGAAATGATGAAGCCTTTGTAGCCCAGGGCAGACATCAATTGGTGGAGGTGGAGGTGGTGGAGGAGCATGGTCCAACTCACAGAGGTGTGTTTGAGGTGTGAGTTCACCCCTCGTCCCCTTGTTTAGGGCCTTCAGAATAATCTCTTTGCATATAGTGTGTTGGGCCTCCTCCATGTGTTCTAATTAACTGGCAGTGACACATCCAAATGCCTTGTGGACACCAGGGGTCGTGGTAATTGCCGCAGTAGCCTGTTTTAGGAAAGCAGCTGCGGACTCCTCCAGGTTCCTTGCCTTCCTGGTCCTTTTGGTTGGAGGGCGGGGGGAGGAACCTGGGATTAGGTCAGGCTGCTAGCCACGGCCTACTCCTGGCTGAGACTTTCCTGTGTATGAAAATGGTACATAGTTTTAGGTTTTTGGTCATCAATCACACACAATTTTCAGCTCCTGACTGTTGCAAATTGAATGTTAACAAATAGAAAATACTATCATTCTGATCCCAGCATTTTTCATTCTTGTCCCATTCATTTTTGGCTACTACCGTCTATTGATAGGTAAACCACTTTGTAAAATCAGAAATTTGTGATCAACAACATCTAGTTAACATCATTCAATTTTTGAGAAGAAATATGTTCAAGAATGCTGTACCTGGGTCAAGCTGGGCTCCTCCACATCTTCTTCCTGGGTAGAAGGCCCAGGTTGGACCTCAGGAGCCTCAGCTGATGTGGAAGGAAGTGTGGATAGCGTTGGCCTGGGTTCTGTCTGGTCGGACAAGAAACGCAGGCTGTCGTAGTACCACAGCATGGGGACATATACATCATCTGCTGCTGCTCCGGATCTCAGGGAATCTTGGAATTTCTTGCGATCCCTATTATATGTGCACGTCAGGCTACCAATTTTGGCCTTCAAATAGGTGATGTCTGCCGTGGCATACACAGGCTTCACCAATTCCAACAGTTTATCCAGTGCTTCCTTCCTGTTTTGCTTGTTCGAATAGTCCCTGCATTGGACTTGCCAGAGACATGGCAGCTCCCTGTATTAGTTTATAGAGTTGGGCAGGAAATCAGGGGCTGTGAATTTGTCAACCATTTTATCTGCAAGACACAACACAAGACAAACCCTAATGTCAGGCTAAACTCTCCTAATCTTGTCCCAATATAGGCCTCAATCTATAAGCAGTATAGGCCACTAACCACCGATGCCCCAAGTTACAATTGTACCTTTGTTTGAATGATCTGCGCTAACGATCCTCCATCCTCCACTCACAGATCGTACGCACATCGCCCGCGTGTTATGCTTTATATACACTGCACATGCGTGAAACTCCGCCCCTGTCCATCTTTCTAGTGTATTCCCCACCTCTTCTCTTTTGGGACAGTGGGAGAGCACATGGCGGAGACATAGCAGGTGTGTGCTGTTATCAGCAATGACAACAAAAGCCCGGAGCAATGCAGTTCCAGGTCCAGGAGGAGATATAAGGCCTCAAATATGTCCTTTGAAGAGATGGTGGAGATGGTGGACATCTTGAAGAGGACAGACTATGATGGGAAGCATGGACCATACAGAAACCCTAATGTGAGAAAGGCCAAGATCACGGCTAAAGTTGTCAGAAGTCTGCACAGGACTTTTGAGGTACGACAATCCAAGGAGCAATTGAGGAAACGCTGGTCAGACCTGAAATTGAGGGAGAAAGATCAGGAAAGTGCTGCAAAAAAGTATTTGTCATGTGTTCCTATTATTATCATTACTTTTGTGCTGATCCATGTGCTTTTCTTTACTGTTGTACAGTTTAAAATGCCAAGTTTGAGGTTTGTGGGCACAGGAATCGTTCATAATAAACATTGTTCGTTCGAACACAAATAAGTCGCTTTTGGGAGATTCAGGTTAACTACATTTGTTCATGCCTATTTTGATTAAAATACGTTTATTACATTGTTGTCTGGATGTATTTTAAACTATAATGAAATGACAATTTCATTCAATGTAAGGAGAGGACACTCACAGCTGTTTACACATCTGGATGCAGGAGCACTAGTGTGGGACAGCATAACAACCTTGTTAGGGTGTCCCATGCACCTGCTCCAGTGGATACTAGGGGCCTCTCCATGTGTGAAACTTGCACAAAACAGGTAAGTATTCCAGCTTTTGAAAGCAAAAAAAATCAAGTCTTCAGCTTGGAACTCTGCCAAAACAGACAATTTGGTGATACTTCCAAGCAATGTTTCATATTACTATTTCTAGCCTAAAATATCTGTCTGCTAAGTATACCTTTTTGTATTCACATAGGGGAGAAAAGAATCAGGACATCTGAGGACACCAGTAACCCCACACCTAATGAACAAAAGGAACTCACCACACAACATGAGGATGTGGATGCAGAGGTTCAGGAAGTGCTGGGTGAAGTGGTCAAAATGGTGTCGACAACAGGTCTGTGTGGGAGACCACAGCTTCAGGTAATAGATGGATGCCTGCATATTTATAATACATTGTGTTTTTTTTTTTTTTTTAGGTGATGTGGATGTTGTGGAAGAAGAAACTCACTTCAGCAGTGCAAGTCCACAAGTAATCAGTGAGATCATGGTATGCAATCGTGATTTGGAAAAGATGAAGAAAACTATCCACGATGTTCAAAAAAGACTGAGCAACATCACTGATATTTTAGGCAAAATCTAAACCCAAAAAAATGTTGTTATTTTTGTACATGTTTTCACAATTTTAAATGAATTGCAAAGCCAAATTTTGAAGATACACACAGTGTGTCAACATGTGCTATCTGCCATCATGGGATATCAATGTATGCATTTTGTGGGTGCAACCCCTTCCTCCAAACTAAAGTAAGTGAGAAGAAGGGGTTGCACCCCCGAAACACATCCATTGATCCCCCATGATGGGTTCTAGCACATGTTGACACACTGTGGCTTATTTCAAAAAAGCAAAACCACTTTGCACTACAAATGCAATGCAAGTGCACTTGAAAGTGCACTTGTAGGGCAAAGTGGATTGTCCTTTTTGAAATAAAGCCCAGTGTGTCAACACGTGCTAGCTTCCATCATGGGGGATCAATGGATGTGTTTCGGGGGTGCAACCCCTTCCTCTCACCTACTTTAGTTTGGAGGAAGGGGTTGCACCCACAAAACGCAGACATTGATATCCCATGATGGCAGATAGCACATGTTGACACACTGTGCGTTTTGTGGCTTTAGCAAAATAGATGTAGGGAAAATATGCAAATTTTAGGCAAGGGATCATGAGGGAAATCCAAATTTTGAGTCCCAATTTGTGTGCATCTTGAAAATTTGGCTTTTACAGGGGTAAGATCACCCCATCTGATGATGGCAAAATCAACACAGTTTTGACATACTAATGTCTCATATGACCTTCACTTTAGCAAAGTTGAACTTTGTAAGTTCCTGAGTTGGGGATGTGTATGTTATGTTTTTAAACATGCCTGTTTAGCCCAAAAAAGGCAAATTTATGTCAAACATACATGTTATACACGAAGATGTTGGTTTGTTCCAAAACCGTTTATAACGCACATGTGAATGTGCTTGGAGTAAAATGTTTTATACTCAACAATGTGTGGCTTCTCCTTTCAATGCTCAATACCAGTTTATTTTTTTAAGTTGGTGTACTTACAGTGGCAATGAGGGTTATTTACTAAAGGCAAATCCACTTTGCACTATAAGTGCACTTTGTCTTTAGTAAATAACCCCACTGTGCTGTAAAATTTGCCAAAATCAGGGCATTTTAGGGACTCCAAACAATTAATTATTGGAGTTGAAAAGGATGATTATTTTTATCATTAATGCATTACATACATTAACAACAATACCATTGTGTGTGTGTAGTAGAGATTGTCACCTCATGTATCAAATAAGTTACGTTTGCACTATTGAAGAAAATTAACAAAAATAAAAGGCCATTTGAGAACCTAGGAGACAGATAAAAAACACAAACAGTAATTCAAATAAAATATGAGCTTAGTTTTTCAAAAAAAATTATTACACAGCTTCCAGATTTTCTGGTAAATCACTTGCCCCCCTACCCACGAAGTACTCGACATAGTTTTGCCGTACTTCGCGGGCGTTTTGTGGGGGCAAGCCCCATCATTGTTTGTTGAGGTGAAAAGTCGGCCTCAGTTGCAACTGAGGCCAGATAGTTGGCTGCATTCTTCCGAAGGTAATTGTGAAGAATGCAGCAGCTCAAGACAATGTGATCAAGTTTGTATTCGGCCATGTTGATAGCCGTAAGAAAATCCGGAAACTGGCTGGCCATTATGCCAAAGGCATTCTCCACCACTCTTCAAAACCCTCTGCTCTGGGGTCAGGGTCCTCATGGGGAACGGCCTCATCAGGTATTCCCCCAGCGCAAAGGCCTCATCTGCCACAAAAACGAACTTGAGGCCCGCAGTGTTATCCTCTGGAGGTGGCAACCCAAGGTGCCATTTTGGAGACGCCGGTAAAATTCTGTCTGGGCGATAACTCCTCCATCAGACATATGGCCATTCTTCCCTATGTCCAGGTATAGGAATTCATAATTCGCCATCACCACCGCCAACATCACGATACTACTGAACCCCTTATAGTTGAAGTAGTATGACCCCGAATTGGGTGGTGGGATGATCTGGACATGCTTCCCATCGATCGCACCACTGCAATTGGGAAAGTCCCACTAGTGGTGGAATTGGGAGGCCACAGTCTGCTATTCCTGTGGGTTGGAAGGAAACTGTGGAGTCAAACAAGAAAAAAAAATAGTACTTTTGCACATAACATTGCAAGCAGATTAGACACAAACATTCTTGGCCAACATAAGTAGAACATTTATTGAAATAAGTATTTAAATACAAAAGTATAAGGTCCACTTATCAGATTCCTCACCCCCTCTGATGGCCCATTGTAAAAATGGTGGGGGGGAGATGTTTTGGACAGGTAACCCTCTCCACTTCATTGAGAGCTGAATGCATAAATAATGTGTGTTACTTTGGCCAACCCCTCCTCACTTACACTATTGGCAGCCCACTTGACAGGTAAGAAGTGTTATAATCCAAAAATATGAATACACACTGTCCAAATGAAAGCACATTTTTACATTCTGCAATTACCTATCAAGATAATATGAGAACAAAACTTTAAACAGTACCATTTAAAGTATTCAGGCAGGCACTTGCACTAAATGCTTTGGTGAATTCATCCATAAATATGAACACAAAAGAGGTAGGGATAGTGTGTATGGGTTTGGCAAAGTCAGCAGAGTATTGGTATCAGTTGACTTAGCGGTTGGGGGGAGGGAGGGTTCCAAATGAGTTAGCCCCCCCCCCCCAAAAAAGCCTCTTGCCCTCTGCCTGAATTTAAGGACAACAATAACATTTGGATGCATTTTAGGGGGTGTTTAGGGTAAGCACTACAATGGAGCTGACAAAATACATTGTTAAGTGACTTGGCTAGGTGTGTATGGGCCCAGCATAGCATGCTGGGGAGGTTTGTGAAGGCTAGTAGCATGCTGGGGAGGTTAGTGACGGCAAATATGCATGAAGGACAAAAAGGAGCATTAAAAGCTTACAGCATGTACGAGGACAAAAGAGGACATTCACAGCATATTACAATCATGGTAATTATGGAATGATGAAATAAATACAATACATTAGCAAACATTAAATACATAGAATATGTTGTTAAAGGATAAAACTTACCTTAATATAGTCCTTCTGCAGGACCCGAATGATGGCAGAACAGGTCTCTGGAATAATGATTCCCTGGGGGGAGATCCCAGTCGTGAACTTCAGATCCTGGAGACTTCTCCCCGTCGCCAAGTACCGCAAGGTGGCGACGAGCCTTTGCGCGGGAGAGATAGATTGCCACATGCAGGTGTCCTGCTTCGTAATATAAGGGGTCAGCAAAGCCAAGAGACGGTGAAAGACGGGGACCGTCATCCAGAGATAATTCCTGAAATCATCCGGATTATTCTCCTGGAGCTCCCACAACAAAGGCATATGACAGAATTGGTCACGATTAAGCTTGGTCCAAGAACTCCTCCTCCCCCTGTTAACCACTTGCCGACCGCCTCACGCAGATATACTGCGGCAGAATGGCACGGGCAGGCAAAATCACGTATCTGGTATGTGATTGCCTTCCCGCGGTGCCCGAGGTGGTCGGCTTTGGTCTGGGAGCGATGAGAGGTGAGGGGGAGACCATCCATTCGTGGCCCCCCTCGCGATCGCTCCCAGCCAATCAGAATCATTCCTCTGCTGCTGTATGCTAAACAGCAGCAAAGGAAATGATGTCATCTCTCCTCGGCTCGGTATTTTCCATTCCGGCGCCGAGGAGAGAAGACTTCACTGTGAGTGCACAACACTACACACACAGTAGAACATGCCAGGCACATAAAACACCCCCCATCACCCCCCGATCCCCCCGATCACTCCCTAATCACCCCTCCCCCCCATCACACTGACACCAAGCAGTTTTTTTTTCTGATTACTGCATGGTGTCAGTTTGTGACAGTTAGTGTGGTGGGGCAGTTAGTGTTAGCCCCCTGTAGGTCTAGGGTACCCCCCTAACCCCCCTTAATAAAGTTTTAACCCCTTGATCACCCCCCATCGCCAGTGTCGCTAAGCGATCATTTTTCTGATTGCTGTATTAGTGTCACTGGTGACGCTAGTTAGGGAGGTAAATATTTAGGTTCGCCGTCAGCGTTTTATAGCGTCAGGGACCCCCATATACTATCTAATAAATGTTTTAACCCCTTGATTGCCCCCTAGTTAACCCTTTCACCACTGATCACCGTATAACTGTTACGGGTGACGCTGGTTAGTTTGTTTATTTTTTATAGTGTCAGGGCACCCACCTTTATTACCGAATAAAGGTTTAGCCCCCTGATCGCCCAGCGGTCATATGCGTCGCCCCAGGCAGCATCAGATTAGCGCCAGTAGCGCTAACACCCACGCACGCAGCATACGCCTCCCTTAGTGGTATAGTATCTGAACGGATCAATATCTGATCCGATCAGATCTATACTAGCGTCCCCAGCAGTTTAGGGTTCCCAAAAACGAAATGTTAGTGGGATCAGCCCAGATACCTGCTAGCACCTGCGTTTTGCCCCTCCTCCCGGCCCAGCCCAGCCCACCCAAGTGCAGTATCGATCGATCACTGTCACTTACAAAACACTAAACGCATAACTGCAGCGTTCACAGAGTCAGGCCTGATCCCTGCGATTGCTAACAGTTTTTTTGGTAGTGTTTTGGTGAACTGGCAAGCACCAGTGGCCTAATACACCCCGGTCGTAGTCAAACCAGCACTGCAGTAACACTTGGTGACGTGGCGAGTCCCATAAGTGCAGTTCAAGCTGGTGAGGTGGCAAGCACAAGTAGTGTCCTGCTGCCACCAAGAAGAAGACAAACAGGCCCGTCGTGCCCATAATGCCCTTCCTGCTGCATTCGCCAATCCTAATAATTGGGAACCCACCACTTCTGCAGCGCCCGTACTTCCCCCATTCACATACCCAACCAAATGAAGTCGGCTGCATGAGAGGCATTTTTATGTCCTCCCGAGTACCCCTACCCAACGAACCCCCCCCCAAAAAGATATCGTGTCTGCAGCAAGCGCGGATATAGGCGTGACACCCGCTATTATTGTCCCTCCTGTCCTGACAATCCTGGTCTTTGCATTGGTGAATGTTTTGAACGCTACCATTCACTAGTTGCGTATTAGCGTAGGGTACAGCATTGCACAGACTAGGTACACTTTCACAGGGTCTCCCAAGATGCCATCGCATTTTGAGAGACCCGAATCTGGAACCGATATAGTTATAAAAGTTACAGTTACAAAAAAAAGTGTAAAAAAAATATATATATATATATATAAAATTTAAAAAAATAGTTGTCATTTCATTGTTCTCTCTCTCTCTATTCTCTCTCTATTGTTCTGCTCTTTTTTACTGTATTCTATTCTGCAATGTTTTATTGTTATTATGTTTTATCATGTTTGCTTTTCAGGTATGCAATTTTTTATACTTTACCGTTTACTGTGTTTTATTGTTAACCATTTTTTTGTCTTCAGGTACGCAATTCACGATTTTGAGTGGTTATACTAGAATGATGCCTGCAGGTTTAGGTATCATCTTGGTATCATTATTTTCAGCCAGCGGTCAGCTTTTATGTAAAAGCAATCCTAGCGGCTAATTAGTCTCTAGACTGCTTTTACAAGCAGTGGGAGGGAATGCCCCCCCCCCCCACTGTCTTCCGTGTTTTTCTCTGGCTCTCCTGTCTCAACAGGGAACCTGAGAATGCAGCCGGTGATTCAGCCAGCTGACCATAGAGCTGATCAGAGACCAGAGTGGCTCCAAACATCTCTATGGCCTAAGAAACCGGAAGCTACGAGTATTTCATGACTTAGATTTCGCCAGATGTAAACAGCGCCATTTGGAAATTGGGAAAGCATTTGATCACACCGATCTTGGTGTGGTCAGATGCTTTGAGGGCAGAGGAGAGATCTAGGGTCTAGGGACCCCAATTTTTTCAAAAAAGAGTACCTGTCACTACCTATTGCTATCGTAGGGGATATTTACATTCCCTGGGATAACAATAAAAATGATTTTAAAAAAAAATGAAAGGAACAGTTTAAAAATAAGATAAAAAAAAAAAATAATAAAGAAAAAAAAAAAAGCACCCCTGTCCCCCCTGCTCTCGGCGAACGCAAGCGAACGCAAGCGTCGGTCTAGCGTCAAATGTAAACAGCAATTGCACCATGCATGTGAGGTATCACCGTGAAGGTCAGATCGAGGGCAGTAATTTTAGCAGTAGACCTCCTCTGTAAATCTTAATTGGTAACCTTTAAAGGCTTTTAAAGGCTTTTAAAAATGTATTTATTTTGTTGCCACTGCACGTTTGTGCGAAATTTTAAAGCATGTCATATTTGGTATCCATGTACTCGGCCTAAGATTATCTTTTTCATTTCATCAAACATTTTGGCAATATAGTGTGTTTTAGTGCATTAAAATTTTAAAAAGTGTGTTTTTTCCCCAAAAAATGTGTTTCAAAAATCGCTGCGCAAATACTGTGTGAAAAAAAAAATGAAACACCCACCATTTTATTCTGTAGGGCATTTGCTTTAAAAAATATATAATGTTTGGGGGTTCAAAGTAATTTTCTTGCAAAAAAAATAATTTTTTCATGTAAACAAAAAGTGTCAGAAAGGGCTTTGTCTTCAAGTGGTTAGAAGAGTGGGTGATGTGTGACATAAGCTTCTAATGTTGCGCATAAAATGCGAGGACAGTTCAAAACCCCCCCCAAATGACCCCATTTTGGAAAGTAGACACCCCAAGCTATTTGCTGAGAGGCATGTCGAGTCCATGTAATATTTTATATTGTGACACAAGTTGCACGAAAAAAACACTTTTATTTTTATTTTTTGCACAAAGTTGTCACTAAATGATATATTGCTCAAACATGCCATGGGAATATGTGAAATTACACCCCAAAATACATTTTGTTGCTTCTCCTGAGTACGGGGATACCACATGCGTGAGACTTTTTGGGAGCCTAGCTGCGTACGGGACCCCGAAAACCAAGCACCGAAACTGTGATAGGCAGTGAAGAGTGAAATCAAAAATTTACACCCTTAGAAATCCTATAGGCGGTGATTGGTTTTCGGGGCCCCGTATGCGGTTAGGCTCCCAAAAAGTCCCACACATGTGGTATCCCCATACTCAGGAGAAGCAGCTAAATGTATTTTGGGGTGCAATTCCACATATGCCCATGACCTGTGTGAGCAATATATCATTTGGTGACAACTTTGTGCAAAAAAAAAAAAAAAATTGTCACTTTCCCGCAACTTGTGTCAAAATATAAAATATTCCATGGACTCAACATGCCTCTGCAGCAAATAGCTTGGGGTGTCTACTTTCTAAAATGGGGTCATTTGGGGGGGGGGGTTGTGCCATCTGGGCATTTTATGGCCTTCAAAACTTTTTCCGTTTATAGCACAAAAAATAAAAACTGCAGAGGTGATCAAATACCATCAAAAGAAAGCTCTATTTGTGGGAAGAAAAGGACGTAAATTTCGTTTGGGTACAGCATTGCATGACCGCGCAATTAGCAGTTAAAGCGACGCAGTGCCAAATTGTAAAAAGTGCTCTGGTCAGGAAGGGGGTAAATCATTCCGGGGCTGAAGTGGTTAATGTGACACTGTTATAAACATAGGAAATATATGCTATTTTACAGGCATACTAAGGACACTTCCCAGGCACACTATATATAATGGAATATTTCATTTTTATTGTTTCATTTTAAGCATTATTAAAATTACTGCTTCCTAAAAAACGGCAGTTTTTAAAACTTTTTTTTTGCATTGATACATGTCCCCTGGGGCAGGACCCGGGTCCCCAAAAACTTTTTATGGTAATAACTTGCATATAAGCCTTTAAAATGAGCACTTTTGATTTTTCATGTTTGTGTCCCATAGACTTTAACGGTGTTCGCGTGTTCAAACAATTTTTTTGCCTGTTTGCATGTTCTGCTGTGAATCGAACTGGGGAATGTTGTTTGGCTCATCCCTATATATTATTACAAAAAGAATACTTGAAAACTTACAGCACTGTTGAACCTTGCTGCAGAGTATCAATACAATAGAAATGACAATCTCGAATATTTTAGCAACTGTAAAAATAGAAAACAAAGCATAATAATCTATATGTACATCGCACAGGTTCTGAGAGGGAGGAGAGAATGTCTATCAACTTCTCAACTCCTTCTGGGTCAGTCTCTTGGCAGCAGTCTCGGGAAAAGCGTGGCTCCCGTCTCTCTCTCTCTCTCTCTCTCAGATGCTGGTAGACAGTGTGGCTCTCTCTCTCTTAGGTGGAGTTCCACCACACCACTCCTGTTCTCTGTCCCCTCTCCTCACGGTAACTCTCCCCAGTAGTCTCAAGAGAAGCTTGGCTTTCTCTCCCTCTGTTGGGTCACACAGTCCCTGGTGTCAGCGTGTGTCTCTCCACTCACTCAGAAGATGGTACCTCAGACAGTTCTCCTCACTCCCCTTGGCCTCCTCAGATCTCTCTCCTGGGCTTTCTCTATCCCTCCTCCTCGATCCTGAGCATGCTGGGATCTGTGGTTTAGCCTAACAGGGATCCCTTGCTGCTGCCTGTTTTTGTGACTTCACTTCCCATGATCCTCCTCTGGCCTCTCTGTGATTGGTTCCCCTCCTCCTGCCAATAGAAGATTTAGAGGTGGGACAGTGAAATCATGATCTCCATCTCATCCAATTAGAGAGTGCTTTGCACTGATTAAGAAAATGCCAAGTGTTCTAACATGGCGCCCCTGCTGAGCAAGCAATCTCCAGTGTTCATTAAGCATCAGGGCGGCTGTATGGTAACAATCACTGTAGTAGTGATGCCTACTACAGTGATTTCCAGCTTCTATTGGGATCCCACAGGTATGGCAAATACATACTTGGGGGCGTGGTGAACGAGCAACAAGATGGACGCTTAAGCTGAGAGCTCCACTTGGCCGCCATGAGGCCACCTGCCTCATCCACTGCCATCCACACCCCATATAGCAGCCACAATCATTGGAGATGCAGAGGAACCAAAAAAAATGGCAGCAGCCCTGCAAACTGTCAGATTTCTTTACCTCGGCATCGTGCAGCGGTGCCCGAGATCCACAGCCGAACAACAAAGTTGCGGCCTCATCCAAAGGACATGGGGCCGTCAGAAATCACCCCTACAGACCACCATACAGAGCAGATCCTCCAGAGCAGTATCAACTCCATCCTTTAGGAGCCCGGTCTAGCAAAAGCCGCACATGGATTCCCCAGTACAGCTGCAGCAAGAGCCAGACATTGAGGTAAGTGGGCTCAGCACCAACAATCATGCTGCCCCTCTCCCCACAAATGACCCCATGGCCAACTTTCCAACTTCAGATCAGCCAATATCTGACACTATGCTTAAAGGCATGCTGTTATCCCTAAGGGCATCCCTTCAATCTGACATTCTAACAGGGCTCAACCAATGCCAAGCAAAAGTGCAAGCCATAGACAACAGAGTTGATCGTGTTAAAAAAAAAAAATGGGAGAATACACCTCCTCATTTAATACCATGGTAGACGCACATACCGTTTACAATGAGGAAACAGCCTGCCTAAAAGATAAAGTTGAAGACTTAGAAGACAGATCAAAAAGGAATAACATTAAAATCTGTGGCGTTCCGGAATCTGTCCTAGCCACACAACTGCAAGAAAACCCCATGCTTTCTTCTCTATATTGGTGCCATCCCTATCAGACCAAGATCTCCTAATAGATAGGATCCACAGGGTGCCCAAACCCTCGTTCCTTCCTGCCGGGGCCCCCGAGAGATTTACTGCTGACGGTACACTTTTACCATATCAAAGAATACATTTTACTTGCATCTCGCAGATCTGAAATCATACCACCCCCGTATGCAACCCTACAGCTACGCCTAGATTTATCCAGGCACACTCTGCAATGCAGACGTAACCTGGCGATCATCACAAAGGCCCTGATGAACCACAAAGTTCCACATAAATGGAAATACCCAGTGAAGTTGTTTATCACTCAAAACGGGGCCACTATCTCCATCACCATACTAGAGGAAGGCATAACAGCTCTGCCCCAATGGGGAATTATCCCAGATCAGGCACCAACTCATACACAAAACCCACAACAGCAGGCACCCCAGGAGGATTGGCAGGTGGTATCCCACAAGCGCCACCACAAAAAACAAACCAATGGAGGCTCCTAACCAACACGTATCAATCCTTTTAATCTCTCTCCGGTCTCTGAAGACCACTGTGTTCCTTCCAGGTACCTCATGTCTTTTAAGCAGCAATTCCTGCTCACAAATGTACCAAGAGATCCCTATTTTTTATGATATACCAATGTTATCGCAAATGCATACTTAAATTGATCTAAGCTAGATAAATGTCAGCAAGATTTGACTAAACAAAAAGAAAGATGAATCTGAATGAGTATCTCCCATTGAGGTGACAATGAAGAAAACAGGAGGTATTGAATTGTGTGTTGACCTCCGTGAAACAAATAAAGCTGTTAGAGCCCTTTCACACTGGGGCGGTTTGCAGGCGCTATTGCGCTAATAATAGCACCTGCAAACTGACCCGAAAGTGCCGCTGCTTGTGGAGCGATGCGCCCGCAGGTCCTGCCAGCAGCATCTTCGGAGCGGTGAAGGAGCGGTGTGTATACCGCTCCTTTACCGCTCCTGCCCATTGAAATCAATGGGACGGCATGGCTATAACGCCAGCAAAGCGCCTCTGTAGAGGCGGTTTGCGGTGGTATTTAACCCTTTCTCGGCCGCTAGCGGGGGGTAAAACCTCCCCGCTAGCGGCCGCATACCGACGGTAAAACGCCGCTAATAATAGCGGCGTTTTACAGCCGACGCCGCCCCAGTGTGAAAGGGCTCTTATTGATAGTCACTCTTTGCCACATATTGAAGAAGTATTTTCAGAATTCTGGGGAGTTTTCTAAACCGGATCTTTCTTTCGGATCTTCAAAGTGTATATCAAGAATTTAGCAGGATGAGAAAATTAGGGTTCATATAAAATATGTGTCTTAGGGATAAACTTCAGCACCAAGCTGTTTTCAAAGAGTGATGTTTTCAATGTTCAGTGTATGTACAGTGCTATCTGAGTAACATTATTGTATATGGACCAACTTTGGAGCGTCACAAATACGTACGTAAATCAAATTGAGTCTGCAGTACTAAAACTGACTTTTTCTAAATGCTGCTTCAGACAAATGTAGGTGCAGTTTTTGGGTTATTTTTGGGATTTTTGCCTTAGCATGAGAATTTGAGACTGGGTTTACACTATTGTGGGGTTTCCCTGCATCCATGTTGCATGTCAGAAGATTGTGACCGGCTCTCACTGGAGCCAGTTCACACATTCCAGGGGCAGCTGTGGAGCAATTTGCACAGGAGTCCTTTGCATCTTCTGGTCCATTTCAGGTTCAAATTCAGCCTAAAATTCTGACAGAAATCGGACCTGTAATGGTGAACAGGGACGTACCAGACCTCTGCTGTGAGCCACTCCATACGGCAGTGTGAACTCAGCCTAAAACATGTGATAAAGTCACTTGCTCCATCTAACTTTCAGACCGTACATGATTTCTTAGGGCACTTCATGGAGTTCCAAATGTATTTCCAATTATGCTTTAGTTATTGAGTCATTGAGATCATTACTACATGTTAACATGGTCTGGTCAGAGACCGCCCAGAACAGCTTTGAATAGCTCATTGTCAGCAGTCCAGCACTAGCATTATTTGAACTCTACATAATATTGTTACTGAAGATGTGCCAGACTATGGCTTTGGAGTGTTCCTTAACCACTTCAGCTCCAGAAGGTTTTACCCCCTTTCTGTCCAGGCCATTTTTTGCAATACTGCACTGCGTTGCTGACTGTTGTGCGACACTGTACCCAAATAAAACTGATGTCCTTTTTTTCCCACAAATAGAGCTTTCTTTTGGTGGTATTGGATCAACTCTGCAATTTTTTTTTGTTGCGCTATAAAAAAAAGACAATTTAAAAAAATATATATATTTTATACTTTCTGTTATAAAACATATCCAATAAAAAGTGTAAAAAATCGGAAAAGAAATTGAGGGAAACCATGCTAGTGTGCAATAGATACTGCCATCATCCTGAGTAATAATTAGAGGAATTGGTATGCAACGGAGTGCATGTGGGGGACGCCCCTTAGGATTTTTTAAGGCAGAAAAGGGGTGAGGAAAGTATTATCCGTAAAAGGCACCAGCAGTGCCAACTTTATTAGTGTACAAAAATGGATTAAAAATGTCCAGAGGGACAAGACAAACATATCCAATCAATAATTGGTATCTGTATAAATGACAAAGACAAGTAGAGCATATAGAAATGATATCACCCAGTGCCAGCAACCCCAAACCATCCACCGAGGTAAGGTAGGTCTGGTGGGGGGTAGGCGGCTAATGCATATTTCCCAACATGTTTCGGAGAGGACCGTAGTCACACTGGTATATTCCTTCTTCAGGGGAATTGTTTAACATACAGATGGGTGGATGAAAAATGTTGCTTGTCTCTAGAACATAGACATAAACATCAATGAGTAACATAGCAGAAAACAGAACCATATACATGGTTTATGTTATAGCCATTTGTATATCACAAGAATCATCAAAAAATATAACATGTTACTTACATAATAAAACTCATGTCATGAGAAAAAGGAAAGGCAAAAGAAAGTGTCAACGTGCTGTTTGTAGGGGTCCACAGGTGACAGAAGGGGCCAGTGACGATCCGCAGAGCCGCAGGGGCACCTTCACAAGATACGCCTAATCCACCCTGTAGCGAACAATGTCAGCGTTAGGGGGAAAAATGATTGCACACAAAAGAGGCCAGGGGAAGTAATGATTTTGAAAAACTTCCATGTATATATACAAGCCAACCCTTTAGGGCTTCAGTGTCAAGGGAGGCAAATATTACATACCTGAATTGAGGGGTAGATCAGAAACATTAGCTGCTGATGGTTTGAAGTCTATCAGGTGAGGATGTTGGAACACAAGTATCTGCTGCTGACAAGCCTGTGTCTGCCACTGTGTTGGCACCTGACATCAGGATGTGAGCCAGAGCAGTATAATATATATAGGGGGGAGTGCCTGATTGGGAACAATTGCTGACCGCAGTGCAGCTGTGTATAAACACAGCTGAGAGGATTAGAATCGAGGGTGTGTACGGAGTGGCCAATCAAAGGCAGACCTAGGGGCCGTCACGGCCGCCGCGTTGTCACGCCTGGCGGGCGGAGACATGCCTCAAGGGGCATATCTCAGGCACAGGGGCGCGCGGCAGGGGCGCGCGGCGGGGCCGCGCCAGAGACTGGCGCGATCGCGTCACGCGTCGACGTGCCACCGGCGGGAAGGCTTCACCATCATCATGGAGACGGCGGCCAAGGCATGTGAGCGCTCCACCCCCCCACAGCCAGTCCAAGGACGGGAAGGCGAAACCGTCACCGTCCTCGGCTGCAGCAGGGGGAGCCCACCTGCCGGGTGTCAGTGCCCATGCAGCACCGCGGGGACCACAAGAGCCCAGACATAACACCCAGCGGGAAAAGGTGAAAGGAACAAACAGCCTATTGAACAAAGAGAAAGGGGGTAATCACAGTGTGTCATTGAGAACAAGACATGACTGGTGGAATGGACACTGTTGAACAAAGTGTAAAAAATCGAATTTCTTCATTAATTTAGGCCAATATATATTCTGCTACATGTCTTTGGTAAAAAAAATCCCAATAAGCGTATATTGATTGGTTTGCGCAAAAGTTATAGTGTCTACAAACTATGGGATAGATTTATGGACTTTTTATTTTTTTATTGTATTTGCTAGTAATGGCGACGATCAGTGATTTTTAGTGGGACTGCAACATTGCGGCAGACAAATCTGACACTAAGTGACACATTTTGGGGACCAGTGACACCAATACAGTGATCAGTGCTAAAAAAATGCACTGTCACTGTATAGATGAAACTGTCAGGAAAGGGGTTATCATCAGGGGCGATCAAAGGGTTAACTGTGTTCCCTGGGAGTACTTTCTTACTGTGTGGGGGATGGCTTAACTGAAGAAAGACAAAGATTACAGACCGTTGTTCCTAATTTTTACAGACAGTCTATTGACTGGAATGGTACCTGCTGATTGGAGAAAAGCCAATGTAGCACCAATATTTAAAAAGGGCCCAAAAAACATCCCTGGGAATTACAGACCAGTTAGCCTAACATCAATAGTATGTAAACTCTTGGAGGGGATGATAAGGGACTATATACAAGATTTTAGTAATAAGAATGATATCATTAGCAGTAATCAGCATGGATTCATGAAGAATCGTTCTTGCCAAACCAATCTATTAACCTTCTATGAGGAGGTGAGTTGCCATCTAGATAAAGGAAGGCCCGTAGACGTGGTGTATCTGGATTTTGCAAAAGCATTTGACACAGTTCCCCATAAACGTTTACTGTACAAAATAAGGTGCGTTGGCATGGACCATAGGGTGAGTACATGGATTGAAAACTGGCTACAAGGGCGTGTTCAGAGGGTGGTGATAAATGGGGAGTACTCAGAATGGTCAGTGGTGGGTAGTGGGGTTCCCCAGGGTTCTGTGCTGGGACCAATCCTATTTAATTTGTTCATAAACGACCTGGAGGATGGGATAAACAGTTCCATCTCTGTATTTGCAGACGATACTAAGCTAAGCAGGGCAATAACTTCTTCGCAGGATGTGGAAATCTTGCAAAAAGACCTGAACAAATTAATGGGGTGGGCGACTACATGGCAAATGAGGTTCAATGTAGAAAAATGTAAAATAATGCATTTGGGTGTCAAAAATATGAATGCAATCTATACACTGGGGGGAGAACCTCTGGGGGAATCTAGGATGGAAAAGGACTTGGGGGTCCTAGTGGATGATAGGCTCAGCAATGGCATGCAATGCCAAGCTGCTGCTAATAAAGCAAACAGAATATTGGCATGCATTAAAAGGGGGATCAACTGCAGAGATAAAACGATAATTCTCCCGCTCTACAAGACTCTGGTCCGCCCGCACCTGGAGTATGCTGTCCAGTTCTGGGCACCAGTCCTCAGGAGGGACGTACTGGAAATGGAGCGAGTACAAAGAAGGGCAACAAAGCTAATAAAGGGTCTGGAGGATCTTAGTTATGAGGAAAGGTTGCGAGCACTGAACTTATTCTCTCTGGAGAAGAGACGCTTGAGAGGGGATATGATTTCAATTTACAAATACTGTACTGGTGACCCCACAATAGGGATAAAACTTTTTCGCAGAAGAGAGTTTAATAAGACTCGTGGCCACTCATTACAATTAGAAGAAAAGAGGTTTAACCTTAAACTACGTAGAGGGTTCTTTACTGTAAGAGCGGCAAGGATGTGGAATTCCCTTCCACAGGCGGTGGTCTCAGCGGGGAGCATTGATAGCTTCAAGAAACTATTAGATAATCACCTGAATGACCGCAATATACAGGGATATGTAATGTAATACTGACACATAATCACACACATAGGTTGGACTTGATGGACTTGTGTCTTTTTTCAACCTCACCTACTATTAGTGTTCCTACTTAGCAGAAACACAAGATCTCTGTCTTTCTTACTAGCACAAGGTAATCTGCCTTGTTTACATAGGCAGACTGTGGTTCTGCCTCTCTCCAAACGATAGCCGGGTTTCTGGCGGACCCAGGGTCCGTTGGACCCTCTGATTGGCTCCTGCTTTTTCCAATCACAGCAGGAGCGGGGCTCCAGCAGTGCACGGCCCAGAGCTGAAAAAAAAATCATGTACAGGAAGGTGATTTTGCACTTAAAGGACCGCCCTGCCGCAGTATTTGTATGTGGGCCGGTGCTTAAGATGTTAAACAGTGATATGCAGATCAAGAAAAGAAAACTTGCTTTTAATCCAAAACCCTTACATAAGCTGAACAAAATATTTTACTGTAAAAAAAAGAAGCCTCAGTATGTGTTTGGGAACAGAACATACCTGTGCTGTTGATAGTTTACCTTACAGACCAAGCATAGTCTGTAGGGTCAGTAGAATGCATAGAGCTAGATGGTTAGCAAACCTACTCAATTTTAATTACACACTACAATACAAACCAGGATTGAAAAATGTTACTGCTAATTGTTTGTCATGGTTACCCTTACTCGTAGCTCTCAGTACACAGGATGAGGATATTGAATTTGTTGCATTTATTGATATAGATGCAGTTACAGCATCTGAGTTTAAACACGCTTAGCTTTCATGCTCAGTACAAGTACAATTATGGGATATTCTACAAAGCAAATGGCCAAATTAATAAAATAAATTAAATCGTATTCTATGACCTAACTTTAGGATTACAACTGAACTGTCCTTACTTGATAGCTGCTGTATATTGTCTGGGGATCTTATAACTTACTAGTACCATAGACCATGAGAGAACACCTTATGCAACTTGCACATTAGAGTCGCCAAGGAATTGTAAGAACAAAGCAAAGACTAAATTAACTATGGTGGTCAGACATAGATGACCAAGTACTAACTTTCATCCAATCTAGCATTACGAGTCATGACGCATCTGCTGTCATTCATACTTATCCACTCCAGTCACTGCCATTTCCTAATTACAGTATCCTTGGGATAAACTTACAATTTATATTATAATACTTTTCATAGAGGCACTTGTGGACTGCCAATTTGATATACACTACATTACCAAAAGTATTGTGACGCCTGCCTTTACATGTACATGAACTTTAATTGCATCCAAGTCTTAGTCCGTAGGGTTCAATATTGAGTTGGCCCACCCTTTGCAGCTATAACAGCTTCATCTCTTCTGGAAAGGCTGTCCACAAGGTTTAGGAGTGTGGCTATGGGAATGCTTGACCATTCTTCCACAAGCGCATTTGTGAGGTCAGGCACTGATGTGGACGAGAAGGCCTGGCTCACAGTCTCCACTCTAATACATCCCAAAGATGTTCTATGAGATTGAGGTCAGGACTCTGTGCAGGCCAGTCAAGTTCCTCCACCCCAAACCCGCTCATCCATGTCTTTACGGACCATGCTTTGTGCACTGGTGCGCAGTCATGTTGGAACAGGAAGGGGCCATCCCCAAACTGTTCCCACAAAGTTGAGAGCATGAAATTGTCCATAACATCTTGGTATGCTGACCCCTTAAGAGTTCCCTTCAGTAGAACTAAGGGGCCAAGCCCAACCCCTGAAAAAAAATCCCACCCCATAATACCCCCTCCACCAAATGATTTGGACCAGTGCACAAAGCAAGGTCCATAAAGACATGGATGAGCGAGTTTGGGATGGAGGAACTTGACTGGCCTGTGCAGAGTCCTGACCTCAACCCGATAGGATGAGTTGGAGCGGAGAGTGCAAGCCAGGCCTTCTCATCCACAACGGTGCCTGAGCTCACAAATACGCTTCTGGAAGAAGACACACTCCCAAACCTTGCGAACAGCCTTCCCAGAAGAAATGAAGCTGTTATAGTTGCTAAGGGTGGGCCAACTCAATATTGAACCCTACGGACTAAGACTGGGATGACATTAAAGTTCATATGTGTGTAAAACATGTGTCCCAATACTTTTGCTAATACAGTGTAACATTAATGGATGATTATAGTAAATGGCCAGAAATTGCATTTGTCTCAAATATAACATCTGCTGCTGTAAATACATTTACAGACTTCAACAAGGAAGGTAACCAAAAGGAATTGCACAAGAAATGACATGTTGCAGACATATAACTCCCACAAAATCCAGTGCCTTTGATAACATCAGTTTCTAAGACTGTTAAAGAAAAGATCAACAAGATAAAAATTAAGCTTGCCATACACTAGTGAATAGTTTAATATTTTTCATTTAAAATGTTCATTTCATTTTCTAATTGATAGAGGTGTCATATCAATTTTCATTTTAGACCACAGTGTTGAGAAAATTCAAAGAAGCACGATGACATTTTTTTCCTGAATAAGCAAATTTGTAATAGTGTATGTGGTTTTCGTTCAAGAAATTACATTCATTCCAAAATCGAATGTTAAAGGCATTTTAATGACATTCACCCAGTTACTGAATGTACAAAGATTTTTCATACAAATATTTGTACAAACTTTCATTTGAAAATCTACTGTCAGCTTAAAGCATATACTAATTAGAAATGTGGTGCAAGGGAAGTACACATTCAACCTGAATCTGAAGATGTAGTTAAGAAACCTGGCTTACTAAAATGGTCAATCCATATTTCCCAATCCTAATAAAGTGAAAAGTCAACAGGGACCTCACAATTATAAATTTTCTAATGGACCCACGTAGAATGTCAATTGTCTTGCACTTGTTAGGCAGAAATTTCAGAAATTTAATTTTACATTGGACTTTTTTCAATTTCTACTGATAATAACAGCCAAACTGGAGACCAGAAAGCTGAACTGTCTAGACATATTCAAAGAATCAGAATGCCTTGTGTGTAGACTGAGGATTATGTAATATAATTAAAATGCATAGAACTGTTTTGTGATATAATTCTTTACATTGTTGTTGTCTGTATTTTTATAATAACCACATCCTGCCCAGCCTATAGCAGAAAGACGGCCGGGGGATCAGTTATCCTGACTGTGTGTCATATGACGTCCAGCAGGATAAGCCCGAGGGTGTGCAGCATGGCGATCGGTAGTGCGGTGTGTAGCTCTAACATACCGCATCTCTAATCTCGGTAAAGAGCCTATGACGTAGGCTTTTTACAATGTGATCAGCTGTGTCCAATCCGACACAATGTATTTCAATGGCGGACTACTGGAAAATGGCTGCCGGTAGTTAATTTCAACACACTATTTAAAGACACTAATGACAGCCTATTGTTCCCCCTGATGAAGTCACGTGATGTGACGATACGCATCGGGATTGGAGCAATAGGCGGAAAATGGAAGTCACAGAAGCATATGAGCTCGGCGCTCGTGGAGTGTTATTTGAGCATTTTAAATACAAAGAGAGTGTATCTACTTTGTGCTTTTTAAATAAATTGTAATTTTAAGCGGTATCACGCTATTGGGATCTTTCTTCCATTTCTACCATCTCAATTGCGCTAACTGGAGGCGAAGGCTGTACCCATATCCATTATCCATTTCTGCATACATCAAATAGGGACCCTCTGAAGGCCCCTGTTCAAAGCATTTGATTCATCCATGCTGTAGTAAGGTGAGGGGCTTGTGTACATTCAGGTGTCACTGCAATGGATTGGCCTGGCATTAGCCGTTTGTGTTTTTTTTCACAGGTGAAGGTATATACCACTTATACAACATTGTTTGATTGTCACAGTGCTTTTGGACTGTCTTACATTTTGATATCAGAGCCCAGGGTGGCTCACTGAACATTTCATCTGTGTATATGTTTATTATCACCATATGTTATTAGTTATTTTTGTTTCAAGATTGCACTTGGCAACACTTTTTCCTTTTTACACTTACCATTTGCGATTAGTTATTTATTATCGTTTAGTGGTTAATATTATCACCACGTGTTGATTATTATGTTTGCTGCACTTTACAATCATTCCACTTTCTATTTCAGCACTTAGCAATTTGTGATATATTTTATTGGTATACACTTGTGTTTACTTTCATTTATTTTTATTTTTCACCTTGCACTAGCACTTTATTTTAGTGATCCACATCATTTGTCAGAGGGTTCACAGAGCAGCATCACAATTTACTTAATCACAGCTGGTCACATCGGAACCAGGAAGTGCCATTTATCAGCTTTTCCTCTATTCACACTGACAAGGTGCAGGAAGAGGAGAGCCGATCAGCAGCTCTTCTGGGGGGGGGTCTCGCTGATAATCAGTGCATCAATTATCAGTGCATACCCATCAAGGATGCCCACCATGGATGCCAACTCATGCCCACCAGGGATGCCAACCAGTGCCCATTAGGAATGCCAATCAGTGCCAATCAGTAATGCCTGTTGGTACCTCATCATCAGTGCGGCCTATCAGTGCCATCAGTGCCCATCAGTGCCACTCATCAGTGCTCATCATTGCCCATCAGTGCTGCATATCAGTGCCGCCTATCAGTGCCCATCAGTGATGCATATCAGTGCCGCCTATCAGTGCTGCATACTAGTGCCTCATCATCAGTGCCCATCAGTGCCGCCTCATCAGTGCCCATCAGTGAAGGAGACAACAGTCTTATTTACCACATTTTATAACAGAAACAAAGAAAAATTAAAAAAAAAAAAGTTGGTCTTTTTTTTTCATTTGTTTAGCAAAAAAAAAACAAACCCAGTGGGGATCAAATACAACCAAAAAAATCTCTATTTGTGGGAAAAAATGCATACTTAAATTGAGTACAGTGTTGCATGATTACGTCATTCAAAATGCGACAGTGCTGAAAGCTGAAAATTGGCCTGGGCAGGAAGGGGGTGAAAGTGTCCTGTTATGTTGTATTATTTAATTCTGTTCAATCAATAAAAAATTTTGTGGAAAAAAGAAAAAAAGAAAGTGCCCTGTATTGAAGTGGTTAAGGAAAATTACTATCTTGTACTATGAGGGGAATTTTCACTATTTACAACAGATAACTGTATAATAATTTCTATACTCTATATGTGATATACTCAGAAGCCTGCACAACAATGTCTGTGTCTGAACATTTTGGACTACAAAATAATGTCAATTATTTTAGCTAAAGTCTCATCAGAAACGTTATTGATTTGTGACCAATAACTGTTTGGATCTCTTTTCCTGGTTTAGGGTTCCTTAATAATATCGGTAAATACTGTACAAGTAAATCATAACATTTAAAACTGATGTCTAGGCAAACAGTTCAATACACAGATAAATTATGGACACTCTTTTCTGCCAAAGGATTTGTACTTTTGCCCATACATCCTTGAGATTTGCACAGCCTCATCACACAGCACATTCATGTGGATGACACCACTTAAGTGGTGTCATCAGTTAAGAAAAACAATGTCCTGTTCCCATCCTCTGCCTTGTGACTGGACTATGAAAGAGCAGCAGGCTAATAAAGTAATCCTTCTGCTTACTCCGTAGTCTCCTGTCATAATATTGTGTTTCTTTTCAACATATTTGCATGCAATATGCCTGATTGTCTCCTAGTCCTGCCCCTTGGCTAATTCCAAGCCAAATGTGATATTTATACTAGATGCATTTAAAAACACATTCAACCAATTATGAATGAATAAATAGTTGCATTGAATTGTACAAACTTCTGCATATAGTTTAACTGGGATTGCACATTTTACTTTTTGAATGTCAATATTAACAGATTCAGCCCAGGTTCACACTGAGCTGAGGAAATGAAGCCGTGTGAGCTCAGCTGAACTCGCACAATTTCACTCCCACATATCAGTCCTGATTTCGACCGCAATTTCAGAGACATCTGTGCAGACACCTGTCAATGTAAATCACAGCCTAAAATTGCAAAAAGTAGTACAGAAACTACTTTTTGAAATTGGTGCGGCGCCGCAAATGCAGCATCACACCGATAAGGACGGTGCTATTGCCGGCAATTGCCACCGATTTGACATGTCAAATCGCATGTCAAATCGTACCAATGTGAACCAGGGCTAAGAGATAAATACAGCTGAAAATATGAGCAAAGTGAATACTGTAGAAGCTTAGCATGATCCCACCTCTGTCACATCCTAAACTTTCATGCTGTTTATTGCACAAGAGTCTGATCAGCTGTGGCTGCTTTTTTTTTTTTTTTTCATTACTTGGGAGAAAGCTGACACTTGACATCTTTTTACATTTTTTTAGTATACTGTAGTAATGTATGAAAATTAAATTAATCAAAAATGAATGCATATGTTTTTTGCCAAATTGTTTACACAAGAAACAGGTGATGGTTGTAATTTTTTGTTCACGCTTCAGTCCACGCTTACTAATATAAATATTGAAGGCCCTGGGAGGGTTGTCCTGAAAAATTAACTATTAGTGCAAATAGCAAAGTATCACATGCAGTACAGTACCCAATTGTGTTGTTACAAGTGCAGAAATACAGCTACAATCACCTTATTACTTGGCAGCAAAGGAAAGACTGTTTTGCATGTCAAATCTGCCAGCACTCCACTGTGTCATTATTGTGATTTAAAACAAAACCCTTCATGCAAGCCATACAGCTCTGCCACTTCCTCTCATAATTATGTAGTAAACATCACCCCATACACCTACTCACACAGTTTGAATACCCTATGCTTAAATATGGAGCCAATTCAAATGGCCTATCCTGTTCGTACCATTTCCTATCTGAACCACTGGATACTTTTACTCCCATATTCCTCGCCAAATGGGAACAAGACCTCAACACAACATTTGCTGCAAAATAAAAAGATAGGAACCTCCAGATGATGCATAGGGCCTCCATTTCAAGCTCTATATGAGAAACGGTATATAAAATCCTATCCAGTTGGTACAGGGTCCCATTGATACTCCACAAGCTCATCCTGAAATGCCCCTCGGTGCACTGGAGATGCCAAAGGGAGGAGGGCTCTTTACTCCACACATTCTGGTCCTGCCCTAAGATTACACATTTTTGGAACAAGGTCAACAGATCATATACAGAATAACAGATATCCACATGCCAAATGACCCATCCGCCTTCCTCCTCCATATGACTCTAATGTCTCTGAAGTGGTATAAATGCTCTTTACTTGTACACTTGCTCAACACAGCTAAATCATACATTCCTTTCTGTTGGAAGCAGACCACAGCTTCACCAATTGACTTATGGTTTGCCAAGGTTAGCAAAATACATATGATGGAGGGTTTAATGGGAGTGCCAAAAAATTAGATAGTAAAAAGAGGTACCAACGTCCTATCAAAATGGAAAAATTGGTGGTTGAGGCTGTTGGACTTTGATGGTACCATAACAATTAAGATGTACGTTTGTGTAAAACAAAGTAAACTTTATTAAATTAACATAGACATATTAAAACATAAATATTTCTAAAAATATATCTCTGTCTGTTCAATCAAAAATGGGGGTACAACTGAAAAGGATGGCAATACCAGTTCACCCCGTGTCTGTTAAATTTGCATGCGCGACATGTTTCGCGGATATTCACAGTAGCCTCAGTAGCTTTGTATTGCATAATATGAACATAGACAATATATAGTACTACAGAGATAAAAGAAAGAGAGGTATCAGGTTAATCACAATACAAATAATAAAACATCACATAACATAGTCAAATGATAACAAAATTGTGGCAAAACATAGCGTCTCTCCCAGAGAGTAATCATAACCCTTCCTGAAGGTAGCAACACTGGCTGGAGTCCAGAAAGAGTGGATCTGCCCCGGTGGACACGGAACCCCTGCAGAACAGGAAAGGAAGCAACTGGGAATCTATTATAAAGTACAGTAAGCGATATTATGAGTCTAGTCTGAAACTATTTTTATTATATAGCAGCAATGGCTAAAGGCACATTATAATAAATAATTGTCATACCAAGTAATCGTCATACCGAAATATACAACTTCAGTAGACAGCCAAAGGTTGCTCTGATAGTAGATAATTTCAGTAGACAACCAAAGATGCTTGGATAGTGAGTAGTTTCAATAGGTAGCCAAGGGTCTGATAATATGTGATTTCAGTAGATAGGCAGAAGTTGCTCTGATAAAATATCCAACATATGCTATAAGGATATAAGGAAAGGAGAGGGGATAAGAAAATGTCCCAAACCTTGAACCATGTGGGTAATAATACTAGTCTCAAAGGATATATACATATATAGCATAGGGAAGGCAAGATGTCAACTCTACCTTAAATTCAATCGAGTTGCCAAAGATTAGTGGCAAATGGAGGCAATGCTAGCAGCTGCAAAGTAATTTCTCAACTGTGTCAAATCCATAAAAAGATATTAAGCTGGGTGAGACATCAATTATGCCTTACCATACGGATCTGTTGTTTAATATGTAAAGCACAAGTCAGTATGGATAGCAGCATGGCCAACAAGGTATACATCATTAGAGCTCAGCTGACTCACCTTGTAGTTTAATACTAAAATAAACGTGCTTCAAGAGTTCAGTAGATATCCATTGGATTCACAAAGGAGTCCCTATAAAAGAAGATCACAAATACATAATGTGTACTGTGCCCAAAGTCTCCAAAAACAGATAGTAAAAGACCTGTGCAACCGCTACTCACCAATCATCTTAGAAGGAAAAAGTAAAAGAAAACAGAGAGAGAGAGGGAGACACCCAGCCATGTTGCAGCAGTGTGTGCTGTGTTGCCAGTCAGACATCTCGAGCGAGGGTGGCGTTCCTGCCACTACACTCTCCCTGCGGGGCAAACCAAAATGAGGACCACATCCCAGGCAGCCACCCCGGGGGTGGGCAGATTCCATGGCGGCCATGTCGGATAAAGGAAAATTCAGCCAGAGTGAAGACCAGCAACACCTTGTGGCTAATGCAAAAAATTGCATAGCAAAAAATCCAAGTGTGTTCCAAAACAAGGAAAGGGGATAAGCCATAAAAAAACCTCAGGGAAAGGACACCATACAAGCCACAGAATAACAAAATATGTAAAAAAAGAAAACATAACCTAAATGTAAATAGTTTATAATTAAGTACACATAAACAATAATTTTATAATGAACATTCTAGATCAATAACAATTTATGTCTAAAACACCCGTTGTCGCTCATGAACTGAAATTCAAAATATGTTAAAGTACCACCAGTTGAATATAAAAAAAGTGGAGAAAGAAAAAAAAGAATAAAAGGGGGGATGAATTTGATGAGCATGATCAAATATGGCCAGAGACAGTCGAGAAGTGCATGTGCATGCACAATACGCACCAATGCACATATGTGCATACCTGCATCCACAGAGCCGGGAAGGCTCAGAGAAAAGGCCTATATGAATTCACCTCATTAAGGCCAGGCGGAGTCATTGTATCAAGAAATTCAATCCATAGAGTTTAGCGTTGGAGTATACGATTATCCCAGTTTCCCCCTCTGGCATCTGGAGGTATAACCTCCAGAACAAAGAAGGAGACCATCTCTGTGTGGTATTTATGATGGAGACTAATGTGTCTAGTGACAGGCATGATGATTTTGCCCCCACCAGAGTAGTAGGTATGGTCGCCGATCCTCTGTCCAAACTGGCACTTGGTTTTCCCCAATATAAAAAGCTCCACACCTGCAGTTCATACTATATATGACGCCCTGTGTGGAGAAGTTGGAGAAAATGTGTGATTTGTGCCATTGGCCATTGGGTAGGTTGAATACCCTGGCCCTCCCATATCCATGGGCAACATGGACAATTGCCACATCTACATGTCCCATGTGGGAGGGAACTAGCATTTTTGTGAGGGACATAATGACTTGAAGTTAGTTGGTCTCTAAGGGTCGGTTCACACTGGGGCGACTTGGGATCCGACTTGTACGCCCTCAAGTCGCCCCAAGTCGCCCCAGAAAGAGATTCAATGGGAGTGAATGGGAGCGTCTTAATAGACACTACTGAAGTCGCTCCGACTTCAGAGCGTACTCCCTGTACTACTTTGATCCGACTTGGTAGGCGACCTGTACCATAGAAATCAATGGAATTCGCCTCCAAGTCGGATCTCTCTCTCAAAGTCAAGCGACTTTGCAGGGAAAACCCCTCCCTCCCAGAGAGCTGATTGTCCTGTGATTGGCCACAGCCCAAGTCGCCTGTCCTGGAGGCGACTTGAAGTCGCCTTGTAATTTGCTAAAGTCGCGCCGAAGTCGCGTTGAAGCCGCGTTGAAGTCGCCATGCAAAGTCGCGTTAAAGTCGTGTTGCCCCTGTGTGAATCGAGCCTAAGGGTGGTCGCATGTCTGAAAATCAATTCAGGTGCTTGTTTCACATTTTTTAAATAGTGTAATCTTCCGAAAGAAAGTGCCAATTTTTTGTGATCAGTGATCGTAATTGAGAGTCATTCGTGGAATAACATGTAAAAAACCCAATGGTTTGCTCACGCTGTTTAGGGGCAGTCCCATAAAATAAAGATATCTGGCCTTAGCTCTATTGAAAGAATGCCTCAGTAGAGTTCTGGTATATCCCCTTGCTAAGAGCCTATCTTGTAAAAGGTCAGCTTGTTTCTGAACATCTTGATCTGATGTGCAATTTCTTCGTAGCCGTATATATTGGGCGTAGGGGGTGCTTCTAACTAATGATGGTGGATGAAGGCTCTGAGCGTGAAATATTGTATTACCTGCACTGGGTTTCCTACAGATCTGTTTAGATGTATCCACCTGTACCTATTGATATATTAAGGTCTAGAAAAGACACCTGAGTTTCACTAATAGTATGTGTGGTATGGGGGGGGGGGCAAGCCAAGACCCCCCTTCCTTCTATGAAGGTATAGAGCTTTTTGTGGTATCCTATACCCCACCTTTCCCCAGGTGAATCTCAGTAGTTTACTTTGGAATGATTTAATGTAGTCCTTCCGTATGGGTATAGGGAGAGAGCGAAAAAGGTATAATAACCACGGGACGTCATTTTTATGGAGTTTACCCTTCCCAACCATGACAGGTTATTTTTAGACCAAGTAATTAGGTCTGTTTCTAGCTTTCAGTACAGAGGGGGGTATTTATTTGCGTAGATCCTTGAAGGATTGTTTTAGGAGAGCCACCATGTCATTCATTAGTGAGATATTCAGGGCTTGGGATTTGGTGTAATTCACCTGTAGGCCTGATATTGTTGCAAAGTCATCTTTGCATAAGTTCGGAAGGGAGGTGATGGGGGAGGTGACAAAGAGCAAAATGTCATCCGCAAAGAGGCCACATTTATGTGTTTGGTGGGCCACAGGAGACACCCTGTATGTTCGGATCTTTGCGAACCACGATAGCCAGCGTCTCAATAGCTATCGCGAAAATGAGCGGGGATAAACGGCAGCCTTGTCTAGTCCCTTTCTTTATAGGGATGGGCTTGGAGTAACAACCCTGGAGTCTTATATATGCTGTAGGGTTAGAGTATAATGCGTGCATCAGGCCTAAGAAAAGTGTGCCCAAACCCAAGTGTTCTAATATTGCAAAGATATAAGGCCAGGACACCGAGTCAAAGACCTTGTATAGGTCCAGAGAGAGGAGCATCCCCGATTGCTTAGGACCCCCCCACCCAATTTGTTTGGACAATGGAAACTATAGCTATCATCTGCCGTATCTGATCGGGGCCCTGCCTTCCTGGGATAAAAGCCACTTGATCCTTGTGTATATACGTGCTAATAAATTAAGCCAAACGGTTCGCTAGTATTTTGGTTAAGATTTTTAGGTCACTGTTATTAAGAGAAATGAGTCAGTAATTGCCAATCTCTTCTGGAATTCTTGTCCGGCTTGGGGATAACTGCAATATACACTGTGTTGATCTGAGGATCAAGTGGATCTCTCTGCGTCTTTGCATTTAGGAATTTCGTTAGATGCGGGTCCAGGGTTTCGGCAAATGTTTTATAATAGGGGTTCGAGAGCCCGTCTGGCCCCGGGGCTGATCTCGTCTTTAGGTCCTTAATCACCCCTAGTACCTCTCCATCAGTAAAGGGGGCTTTGAGCTCCTCTTTGTGCTCCAGGGAGAGTGACGTTATGGGAAGGCGTAAGGTGTGTAAGAAAGCGTCAGTGCCGCGTGTGTGGGGACTATAGAGATTTGCGTAGAACACCTGGAAAGCGTCCAGTATCTTGGAGGGGTTTTAGGTGGTGCCCAGTCCAGGGATCCTTATCTTTGGCATGGTGTATGATCTGAAGTGGGGCGTTAACCTGGCAGCCAACATGGAGCCATCTTGTCCCCTTGGGAGTAAAATCTATTCTTGCTCCATCTGATTTGTTTTTCTGCTTTGGTTGTGAGAGCGAGATTGAGCTCATGCTTATCCTTGTCCAGTTGTGTCACCATAATGGGGGAGGGGTTCAGTTTGTGCTGGGCTCTCAGCTGTGTGTATATCCCTTCCAACCTCACTATGTCTGCCTCCCTCTCCCTCTTTATCTGGGCTGCCATCCTAATGATTTCCCCTCTCATAAATGTCTTGTGGGCGGCCCACAGGGTTTCAGATGCTATCCCATCAACGTTGTTGAAAAGGAAGTACTTCTTCAGAGCTTTATCCAGCATGGTAACTCAGACAGGGTCAGAGAGAATAGATTTGTTCAGTCTCCAGTGTCTCTGGCCCGGCCTCGATCTATGTGTCTAAATGGACATGATCACTATGGAGTGATCCGACAAGACTGTGTCCCTGATGTGGGATATTACAACAACTGGGATAGTGCGCTTCGGGACCAACAGGTGGTCAATTCGAGCATAAGAGTTGTGAGGGTGAGAGAAGTGCATGTAGTCTCGCTTAGTGGGATTCAGTTCTCTCCAAACATCGGTAAAACCCTGGGCATGGATGAGTTTTGCTATTTTTAGGCTCTCTTTGGTCGGCTGTGTCAGTTGAGCTGAGGGAGGTTTAGTTCTGTCCAGTCCCTGATCAAATGTTGCGTTGGAGTCTCTTCCAAAGATGACCGTGCCCTCTAACAGAGGAGCAAGTGTTTCAAATAAATGTTTAAAAAAGACTGCTTGACCTTTGTTGGGAGTGTAGTAGGATATAAGGGAGTATAGGTGACCTTAATCGTACCCTTAACTAGGATAAATCTGCCCTCTGGATCTTTCTTGTCAGCGATCCAGGTGAATTTACACGTTTTTGCAAAAAAATGGCCACTCCCTTGGACTTATTGACCGCACTGGTCATATAGAAGTTAGGGAAGTGGGAGTGGAGGAACTTGGGACTATACTGAACTGGGAAGTGAGTTTCTTTATCATTACAAGGTTAGATTTGTATGCATTAAAGAGTTTCCTACATTTGAGGGGGGAGTTCAGACCCTGGACATTATGTTTGACGACCGTTAGGGCCTTTAGAGTGTGATCAGCCATGGAACCCAAAGTGATGTGCGCTACGATGTCTACCTTAACGTACCTCTGGGACTTTCTGCCCCCCAGTGTAACGATTGGCTTGCAGGTACAGTACCTCTGGGAACTTGCAGACTGGGAAAGCCAGAAAATGGTAGTACCTGTAAGAGATAAAATGGTCAGGTGATGCTCAAAAGAGGAAACAATAGAGAGAAAGGGAAATAGAAAAGACAGTATAGGAGGAAGTTTCCCCCCGATGGGTAAACAAACCCAGCAGAAGAGAAAAGATCCTAAGGATCATCTCACGAAAAGACGTGAGAAAAAAAATAGGTAGTCCAAATCTCCAGGCTATATGCCGTGGAGATCCTATCCCCTGGAGACCAACTGGAGTCTAAGGGATAGGAGGAGATACATGGGAGCCACCCCAGACCAGGACGCCCTGTAAAATCAAACAAATAAGCTCCTAGAGCAACGTGATCAAAAATACGATCAATAACATTTAGCAAATATTTAAATAAGATGGGGTCGGAGAGCCCCCTGACCACTCCTCAGTGGTACCCCCCACCCCGCCCACATGAGCGGGAGGGAGGGGGGGACCAGCCCATCTTCAAACACATATGAGGCAGATCCAGTCACTTTCACTGTGGCAAAGAGTCTATAGTTCCTCCCTTGCCACCTGGACAGGGGAGGTGCTTTTAGGGAATCCATCTCTAGAAGCAACAGAGGAAAAAATATTGAATAAAACAAAACTGTTAACCAACAGAGAAAGAACACCGGAGGAAGCGACTCCTGGAATTTTAAGGGAGTCTGTCTCTTAGGAGAAGAGCAAAGTCTGATGTGGGTGCATCAGAATATTTAGGACCCGAACTATACGATAGTCAGAGGCTCATGTAGGACCTTTGTGTGACGATCTTTGGGCCTTGGGTTTGTTCCATAGGGGATCCAGCGGGCTAGTAGGAGGCGGTCGTTTGTTTGGTCCCGAGGACGATGTCTCCATTTCCATCTCCTGGGAAATTATCATCAGTCTGAGATGCAGCTTTTCTCCCATGGCGAAGTTGGAGAAGGCTTGGTTTTGGCCTTTGTAGGGGAATTTCACTGTGAAGGGGAAGGCCCATCTGTATTTGACCTCTTTCTGGTTCAGAGCATTCAGTAGCGGTTTCAGGGCCCATCTGCGCTGTATGGGTGCCCATGGCAGATCACTTGGGGCATTGAGAGGGCTTGTCTCATGACTGCCTCCTTGACAGTGTAGAAGTGGGGCTTTGCAATAATGTCTCTGGGGGAACCATATTTTCTGGGGGGTCCCAGCGCTCTATGAGCTCTGTCCAGTTCCAGACGGGGTAAATGGATGTTTGGGATCAGGGACCTCATAAGGTCTTGCGTGGCCATCTCACCATCGAGAATTGATTCAGGTAGACCTCTAATTCTAAAATGATATCTCCTGTACCTGTTCTCCAGGTCATCTATGTGGGATAAGGCTGTGTCCAGTTGGTCATGGAGGGTTTGAATGAGATCAGAGTTCTGATGTGAAACAGCAGCAGTCTGATCCAGCTTACATTCAATGGCATCCATCCTGGATTGTATATTTTGGAGGTCCGTTTTAATGTCCCCTGTGATTTTAGCAGCAGTGGAGGCTAAGCCTTTCTCCAGAAGGGTAGACAATTTTAGGTGCAGGTCTGCTGTATTAAAGGATTGATCTGGGCCTGTAGCACCATGACGAGAGATACCTGTGTGAGGAGAATCTGCAGGCCCAGCAGGAAAGTAGGCCTGATTCCTGAATGAGTGACTCAGGAGGGATTCTGTGGAGGCAGGAGAGGGTGTCAGGGCTTGCTGCTCATAGCCCTGGATCCCAGGGGTGAAAGTAAGAAGAGCGGGGGCCAGGACTTGCCTGTTTTCCAGCGTCCCCTCTGAGGCATGAGGCTGTGAGGACACTGCAGGCGCAGCGGCCATCTTGGTACACCTGGGATGGGTGGAGGCGGCGAATTCTGGCTCTAAATTACGCCTGGCGCCTGATCGGCGCATACGGGGTGAGCACAGGTGTTGCGGGGGGATGAACCCCATTTCTCTGGCGTCTGTGCATGGCGGCGGGAGCGGGTGCTGTGGGCGCTGCTGGTCCGGGGTGGCGCGGAGCTCCAAGTTCAGGCAGCCATCTTGGAACTCTTGCGCATGCGCAGCAAAACATTATACTCTTGCATACCACACCACTTGGCACTCCAAGCTGTTAAATATCACCTTACACGTTATAGTTATAAGCGGGAATTGTGTGAATTCTTGTGCATGGCCACAGAACTCAAAATTTTCCCCTTCTCTTGCAAATTTGTATATGGGTTGGTGGGAGGAGACTTTCCTCTTCTCCCAAGGTAACCCATATGGAGAATTAATTGATTGGTATTGTCGCTTTCTGGATGATTTGATATTTGTATGGAAGGGGCCAGCCAATGTATTGGATTCATTTTTGGCCTATCTCAATACCAATCATTTGAATTTGGAGTTTACCCACACTTCAGATCCAGTCAGTATTGATTATCTGGATTTGACTTTGGTGGGATGTGTGGATAGTGGAATAGTCTCTACCAGAACCTACAGGAAACAGTGTGCAGGTAACTCACTTTTGTTGGCATCAAGTTGTCATCCAGCGCATACAGTGTGGGTATTGCCAACGGGTGAGTTCATCAGAGCAAGGAGAAATTGTTCCTCTGATAAGGATTTTGTTAAAGAATGTAACACTGTTTCCGGTAGATTGAGAGAGTGAGGATATAGTGGACAGTTAATAGATAGGGGAAGAAGACTGGCAGAAAATAGAGAACGTGGTGATCTGATTGGGAATTCTTCTTCTGTTAGTAAGAAGGCACGGTCCAGTGGGAGGGGAGGTGTTCACTTTGTGACCACTTACTCACAACAATACAACCAGATTGTTTCTATCATAAAAAACTGCCTCCCTGTCCTATATGCGGACAAAACTTTGCATCGTATTTTAAGACAGGGGTGCAGTTTTTCTAGTAATAAAGCTCCTACTTTGGGAACTATGCTTTCGCCTTCTCTATTTCCTTCCACTTCCCTTCCATTTCATGGTTGGGGACAGTGGGCTCCTATTCCTGTGGTTTTAACACCTGCAAACAGTGCAAAAGACAGAAAAAGCAAGTCTGTCATTTCTTTTTCAACAGGTAGAACATATCCAGTAAAACGTTTTATAAATTGTAATTCAAAGATGATTGTTTACCTAATTGGATTGCAGTACTTGTAGAGTACAGTATGTGGGATGCACTATCCGCAATCTACGTATTAGAATATCAGAACACTACAATGACACTTTAACCACTTGAGCCCCGGACCATTATGCTGCCTAAGGACCAGAGGTCTTTTTCCAATTTGGCACTGCGTCGCTTTAACTGCTAATTGCGCAGTCATGCAATGCTGTACCCAAACGAAATTTGCGTCCTTTTCTTCCCACAAATAGAGCTTTCTTTTGATGGTATTTGATCACCTCTGCGGTTTTTATTTTTTGCGCTATAAATGGAAAAAGACCGAAAATTTTGAAAAAAAATGATATTTTCTACTTTTTGTTATAAAAAAAATCCAATAAACTCAATTTTAGTCATACATTTAGGCCAAAATGTATTCGGCCACATGTTTTTGGTAAAAAAAATATCAATAAGCGTATATTTATTGGTTTGCGCAAAAGTTATAGCGTCTACAAACTAGGGTACATTTTCTGTAATTTACACAGCTTTTAGTTTATGACTGCCTATGTCATTTCTTGAGGTGCTAAAATGGCAGGGCAGTACAAAACCCCCCCCAAATGACCCCATTGTGAAAAGTAGACACCCCAAGGAAATTGCTGAGAGGCATGTTGAACCCATTGAATATTTATTTTTTTTGTCCCAAGTGATTGAATAATGACAAAAAAAAAAAAAAAAAAAATATTTACAAAAAATTGTCACTAAATGATATATTGCTCACACAGGCCATGGGCCTATGTGGAATTGCACCCCAAAATACATTCTACTGCTTCTCCTGAATATGGGGATACCACATGTGTGGGACTTTTTGGGAGCCTAGCCGCGTACGGGGCCCCGAAATCCAATCACCGCCTTCAGGATTTCTAAGGGCGTAAATTTATGATTTCACTCTTTACTGCCTATCACAGTTTCGGAGGCCATGGAATGCCCAGGTGGCACAAAACCCCCCCAAATGACCCCATTTTGGAAAGTAGACACCCCAAGCTATTTCCAGAGAGGCATATTGAGTCCATGGAATATTTTATATTTTGACACAAGTTGCGGGAAAGTGACACATTTTTTTTTTTTTTTTGCACAAAGTTGTCACTAAATGATATATTGCTCACACAGGCCATGGGCATATGTGGAATTGCACCCCAAAATACATTTAGCTACTTCTCCTGAGTACGGGGATACCACATGTGTGGGGCTTTTTGGGAGCCTAGCCGTGTACGGGACCCCGAAAACCAATCACCGCCTTCAGGATTTCTAAGGGTGAAAATTTTTGATTTCACTCTTCACTGCCTATCACAGTTTCGGAGGCCATGGAATGCCCAGGTGGCACAAAACCCCCCCAAATGACCCCATTTTGTAAAGTAGACACCCCAAGCTATTTGCTGAGAGGCATGGTGAGTATTTTGCAGCTCTCATTTGTTTTTGAAAATGAAGAAAGACAAGAAAAAACTTTTTTTTTTTTCTTTTTTCAATTTTCAAAACTTTGTGACAAAAAGTGAGGTCTGCAAAATACTCACTATACCTCTCATCAAATAGCTTGGGGTGTCTACTTTCCAAAATGTGGTCATTTGGGGGGGGTTTGTGCCACCTGGGCATTCCATGGTCTCCGAAACTGTGATAAGCAGTCAAGAGAGAAATCAAAAATTCACGCCCTTAGAAAGCCTGAAGGCGGTGCTTGGTTTTCGGGGTTCCGTACGCGGCTAGGCTCCCAAAAAGTCTCACACATGTGGTATCTCCGTACTCAGGAGAAGCAGCAGAATGTATTTTGGGGTATAATTTCACATATTCCCATGGCATGTTTGAGCAATATATCATTTAGTGACAATTTTGTGCAAAAAAAAAAAAAATTGTCTCTTTCCCGCAACTTGTGTCGCAATATAAAATATTCCATGGACTCGACATGCCTCTCAGCAAATAGCTTGGGGTGTCTACTTTCCAAAATGGGGTCATTTGGGGGGGTTTTGAACTGTCCTGGCATTTTATGCACAACATTTAGAAGCTTATGTCACACATCACCCACTCTTCTAACCACTTGAAGACAAAGCCCTTTCTGACACTTATTGTTTACATGAAAAAGTTTTTTTTTTTGCAAGAAAATTACTTTGAACCCCCAAACATTATATATTTTTTTAAAGCAAATGCCCTACAGATTAAAATGGTGGGTGTTTCATTTTTTTTTTTCACACAGTATTTGCGCAGCGATTTTTCAAACGCATTTTTTGGGGAAAAAACACACTTTTTTAAATTTTAATGCACTAAAACACACTATATTGCCCAAATGTTTGATGAAATAAAAAAGATGATCTTAGGCCGAGTACATGGATACCAAACATGACATGCTTTACAATTGCGCACAAACGTGCAGTGGCAACAAAATAAATACATTTTTAAAAGCCTTTAAAAGCCTTTACAGGTTACCACTTTAGATTTACAGAGGAGGTCTACTGCAAAAATTACTGCCCTCGATCTAACCTTCGCGGTGATACCTCACATGCATGGTGCAATTGCTGTTTACGTTTGACGACAGACCGCCGCTTGCGTTCGCCTTAGTGCGAGAGCAGGGGGCGACAGGGGTGCTTTTTTTTTTTTTTTTTTTTTTTCTTTATTATTTTTTTGCTTTTTTATCTTATTTTTAAACTGTTCCTTTCATTTTTATTTTTTTTTAATCATTTTTATTGTTATCTCGGGGAATGTAAATATCCCCTATGATAGCAATAGGTAGTGACAGGTACTCTTTTTTGAAAAAATTGGGGTCTATTAGACCCTAGATCTCTCCTCTGCCCTCAAAGCATCTGACCACACCAAGATCGGTGTGATAAAATGCTTCCCCAATTTCCCAATGGCGCTATTTACATCCAGCGAAATCTAAGTCATAAAATGCTCGTAGCTTCCGGTTTCTTAGGCCATAGAGATGTTTGGAGCCACTATGGTCTCTGATCAGCTCTATGGTCAGCTGGCTGAATCACCGGCTGCATTTTCAGGTTCCCTGTTGAGACAGGAGAGCCAGAGAAAAACACGGAAGACGTTGGGGGGGGCATTCCCTCCCACTGCTTGTAAAAGCAGTCTAGAGGCTAATTAGCCGCTAGGATTGCTTTTACATGAAAGCCGACCGCTGGCTGAAAAGAATGATACCAAGATGATACCTAAACCTGCAGGCATCATTCTGGTATAACCACTCAAAGTTGTGAATGGCGTACCTGAAGACAAAAAAATGGTTAACAATAAAGCACAGTAAACGGTAAAGTATAAAAAATTGCATACCTGAAAAGCAAACATGATAAAGCATAATAACAATAAAACATTGCAGAATAGAATACAGTAAAAAAGAGCAGAACAATAGAGAGAATAGAGAGAGAGAGAACAATAAAACGACAACTATTTTTTTTTATTTTATATATATATATATATTTTTTTTTTTTACACTTTTTTTGTAACTAACTTTTATAACTGTAACCGGTTCCAGGTTCGGGTCTCTCAAAATGCGATGGCATCTTGGGAGACCCTGTGAAAGTGTGCCTAGTCTGTGCAATGCTGTACCCTACGCTAATACTCAACTAGTGTATGGTAGCGTTCAAAACATTCACCAATGCAAAGACCAGGATTGTCAGGACAGGAGGGACAATAATAGCGGGTGTCACGCCTATATCCGCGCTTGCTGCAGACACAACATCTTTTTTGGGGGGTTCGCTGGGTAGGGGTACTCGGGAGGACATAAAGAAAATGCCTCTCATGCAGCCGACTGCATTTGGTTGGGGATGTGAATGGGGGAAGTACGGGCGCTGCAGAAGCGGTGGGTTCCCAATTAGGATTGGCGAATGCAGTAGGAAGGGCACTATGGGCACGACGGGCCTGTGTTTGTCTTTTTGGTGGCAGCGGGACACTACTTGTGCTTGCCACCTCACCAGCTTGAACTGCACTTATGGGACTCGCCACGTCACCAAGTGTTACTGCAGTGCTGGTTTGACTACGACCGGGGTGTACTAGGCCGCTGGCGCTTGCCAGTTCACCAAAACGCTACCAAAAAATCTGTTAGCGATCGCAGGGATCAGGCCTGACTCTGCGAACGCTGCAGTTATGCGTTTTAGTCTTTTGTAAGTGACAGTGATCGATCGATACTGCACTTGGGTGGGCTGGGCTGGGCCGGGCGGAGGGGCAAAACGCAGGTGCTAGCAGGTATCTGGGCTGATCCCACTAACACTGCGTTTGTGAGAACCCTAAACTGCTGGGGATGCTAGTATAGATCTGATCGGATCAGATATTGATCCGTTCAGATACTATACCACTAAGGGTGGTGTACAGTGCGTGCGTGGGTGTTAGCGGTACTGGCGCTAACCTGACGCTGCCTGGGGCTGGTGCTTGCCAGTTCACCAAAATACTACCAAAAAAACTGTTAGCGATCGCAGGGATCAGGCCTGACTCTGTGAACGCTGCAGTTATGCATTTAGTGTTTTGTAAGTGTCAGTGATCGATCGATACTGCACTTGGGTGGGCTGGGCCGGGCGGAGGGGCAAAACGCAGGTGCTAGCAGGTATCTGGGCTGATTCCGCTAACACTGCGTTTTTGGGAACCCTAAACTGCTGGGGACACTAGTATAGATCTGATCGGATCAGATATTGATCCGTTCAGATACTATACCACTAAGGGAGGCGTATGCTGCGTGCGTGGGTGTTAGCGGTACTGGCGCTAACCTGACCCTTCCTGGGGCTGGTGCTTGCCAGTTCACCAAAATACTACCAAAAAAACTGTTAGCGATCGCAGGGATCAGGCCTGACTCTGCGAACGCTGCAGTTATGCGTTTAGTCTTTTGTAAGTGACAGTGATCGATCGATACTGCACTTGGGTGGGCTGGGCTGGGCCGGGCGGAGGGGCAAAACGCAGGTGCTAGCAGGTATCTGGGCTGATCCTGCTAACACTGCGTTTTTGGGAACCCTAAACTGCTGGGGATGCTAGTATAGATCTGATCTTATCAGATATTGATGCGTTCAGATACTATACCACTAAGGGAGGCGTATGCTGCGTGCGTGGGTGTTAGCGGTACTGGCGCTAATCTGACGCTGCCTGGGGCGACGCATATCACCGCCGGGCGATCAGGGGGCTAAACCTTTATTCAGTAATAAACGGCGGGTGCCCTGACACTATAAAAAATAAACAAACTAACCAGCGTCAACCGTAACGGTTATACGGTGATCAGTGGTGAAAGGGTTAACTAGGGGGCAATCAAGGGGTTAAAACATTTATTCGGTAGTATATGGGGGTCCCTGACGCTATAAAACGCTGACGGCGAACCTAAATATTTATGTCCCTAACTAGCGTCACCAGCGACACTAATACAGCGATCAGAAAAATGATCGCTTAGTGACACTGGTGACAGGGGGTGATCAAGGGGTTAAAACTTTATTAGGGGGGGTTAGGGGGGTACCCTAGACCTAAAGGGGGGTAATACTCACTGTCCCAACACTAACTGTCACAAACTGACACCAATGCAGTAATCAGAAAAAAAAAAAAAAAAAAAAAAAACTGCTGGTGTCAGTTTGTGACAGGGGGGGGGGGTGATTGGGGGGGATCGGGGGGCGATCGGGGGGGGGGGGATCGGGGTGTTTTGTGTGCCTGGCATGTTCTACTGTGTGTGTGTGTGTGTTGGTGCACTCACATTGATGTCTTCTCTCCTCGGGCCGGAACGGAAAATACCGAGCCGAGGAGAGATGACATCATTTCCTTTGCTGCTGTTAAGCATACAGCAGCAAAGGAATGATTCGATTGGCCGGCGGCGATCGCGAGGGGGGGGCCACGAACGGATGGTCTCCCCCTCACCACCGATCGCCGGGGCACAAAGGACGACCGCCTCGGGCACCGGGGGGGGTCCGATCGGACCCCCCACCCGCGGAAGGCAAATCACGTACACTGTACGTGATTTTGCCTGTCCGTGCCACTTTGCCGACGTACATCGGCGTGAGGCGGTCGTCAAGTGGTTAAATAGTAATGCAAACAATATTTCAAATGTATCTAAACATTTTAGAACAGGTCATGGTGGTAATCTGGAGTCTTTTTCTTTTTGTGGTCTGGAACAGGTGAGAAGATCTGGGGGATACACACCATACCCTACTTCAGTGGGAGGTGTGGTGGATACACAGATTGAATACTCGATTTCCTAGTGGAATGAACAGTAGAATGGTTGTGAACTTGTTTTTAAAATAAAATAATATAATTTGATTCCACAGGGGGTTAATAATTGTTTGCCCTTGAGTTTTCAGTCTGTTTTTCCACTCTTTTCCTCCCCCCTTTTCTCTGGTTCTACCAACCTCAGATGATTTTAATTGTTAATTGATTTTAAATTGGATTGTACCTCCCCCTTTTTTTTAGGAGGAATGGATCTTGATTTTATTGTAAATCTGTATGCTATGAGGAAGGCTTGTTATGGAAATGATTAAGAGCTCCAATCGAGCCCAAGGTTATCTGCTGCTGTCTCTAATTTGAAAAGTGTTGATATGCATGCATATAAAAGTAAACACTCTGAGACACGCTCAGCATCGTTACTGTTACACTTCTGATTTATTCAAGGCGGTGCTAATGTTTTATACACACAAATACGTTATTGCTATGTTAGTCTAATAGGTACATCTCATTGGTTAAGATAGTAAAGAAGATGGAGAATTTTCATAACGAGGTTTGGCTCTCTTTGGTTTTATCTTCAGTTCCGCGTTCTTCTGATGTGTGGGATGTAGGGGGTACCCGCCATCTTGAGAAAATATAGAAACAGAGCAAACCTGTATACTTATATAATGAGTAAGGAGAAAAATATGTATGCACATAAGAAAATAGACATTTTCAGATTACTATTATTATTATCTATATCACATTCCTTCACAATCCCCCCTAAAATAACTATTTTCTCTTTTCTGTCCCTAATACTAAAGGTCCCACTTTGGCCTGGCCCTTCTCCTCAGCAACTCTTTTAGGCTGTATATAGAATTGGGCAGCAACTGTTCACTTCCCTCCTCGATACAGCTGGAGAGGTGCAGTCAGGCGCTATCTATCCCTAAAACCCTATAGGATTATGAGATTATGGACAGGGAGTGACTGTAGGGGAGTGAAGGGTTTGTCATCTTCCATCATAAGGAGGTCCTTGCCATGCTTATAGGAGAGGTTACAAAAGCAGTCTGGTGAGGGTCAGCTGGTCTCTAGAGATGAACACATGGAGACAGGTATGCTGATCGACAAACTCTATTGCATAACCATGACATGTAGTTAATCCAATCTACATTCTTGCTGACAGTTGTTATGGGGATCAAAGACTCAAAACCAGCTTTTACCTGATCCCTGGCTTTAAATTCATCAGGGACCCCCCTTGTAACCCCTATGACATGTATGTATACATGAGGATCAAAGCTTCCGGAGAGAGCTGTTCGCTTCCTCCTCTGACTGTGTGCTGGGTCAGTGTATGTATCAGGGGTATCTTTGGTTAGGATATGGGGCTTTCTATTTTCATCTTTTTTGTCTAATGCACTCTGTGGTCGCCCAGTCTGGCCCTGTGTTCCAACCCACTGGCCCCCACAGAAACCACAACTCTGTCCCCAGTAACTGTCTGTGTGGCATACATATATGTCCTTACCGTCAGGGATATCACTGTACCAATGGCATCACCATGAAGGGTCAAACGGACAAGGTACTATGTCACAGTAATCTAAGGTAAAGGTGGTCACATGTGTACCTGAAGAGTTACACCAAAACGTAATTATGTTATCATTTTTGTGATGGCCACCTCCTGAGCCCCTCCCCCCTAGATCAAACAGAAAAAGGATATGCAGCACCCGAAAACACTCTCTCCTGCAGTGATAAGCGTGCATTCAGGTGTTCTTCCTGGCCAACTTGACTGAGGTGGCTGTGGTCAGCAAAACTTGAAATGGACCATCATAACTTGGCTCAAGGATCTCCAGACAGTAGTTGGTGTGTTCCTGTATCTAATTCAGGATCTGGAATGGAAGAAAACACCTGGACATGCATTCAGGTTAATTCTCGTGATAATGTGGTTAAATAATTAGTCAACACATCAGACTGTAACTGTAACTGTTGTAGAAAGTAACAACCAAGTCTGGGAGCTGAACCAAACAAAAGTTCATAAGGGGATAGGGCATGTTTCCCCTGGGGGTGTGTCTGACACTGAACAGGGCAATGGGCTAACTGTCTGGCCAACTCATGTTAGTCTCTTGGGCCATCTTTAACATCCTGTTTTTAGTGTCCCATTCATCCTTTCTACCTTCCCGCTACTTTGAGGGTGGTATGGGATGTGTAGTGCCAACTGAACCCCGAGTGCTGCCCAAATCTCTTTAGTAAGGGTTGTTGTTGTTAGGGCTGGTCCCTGATCTCTCAATATCACCTCTGGGACCCCAAATCTACATACTATCTCACTCAGTAGTTTCTTAGCTGTGGTCCTGGCAGTCGTGACCACTTCCACTAGGGCGTTTTCAAATCTGTCACTTCTTGGCACTTGAGAATGATCAATTTGCATCCTCTGGAATGGGGTATAGGGCTTTTGCCAGGTGTTTCTTCTGTGCTTCTTCTGTGCATCCTGGGTTATATTGGTGCAGATAATGCATGATCTGCAGAAGTTGTCGGTCAGTGGAGTAACTCTTGGTGCAACACTTGTTGATAAGAGAGTTCATAAAAGTCTTTGTCAAGTGGGCAGCTCCATGTGCCCATTGCACCACAGCTGGGTACATACTCCTGAGTAGACAAGGCTTCTTGTTGCACTCGAATAGTCCATTTCTGAGAGTTGCTCCTCTCCGTTTCCAGCTTTCCTTCTTATCCGGACTTGTTGTTTCCTGTAGTTCTTTTAGATAAACTCTGTCCACTGGGAAAGTCTGTAAGGTAAGCACGGGGTGGTCTTCTTCTACCACCCTGCTGTCCACTTCCCGTGGACCACCAGCTGTCTGTTTGGCAGCTGAATTGGCTAGATGATTGCCTTAAGCTTCCTTTGAGTTCAGTTTGTCGTGTGCTTTTACTCATAATAGTCACTTGGGTTGTGAGAAGCAAGGCATCAATCAAGTTTTCACAGGTGTTCCTGCAGCCATCAGGAATCCTCTGTTCTAGATAACACCATAATCATGGGCAATGTTGAAAGCATATCTTGAGTCCATATGAATGTTGGCTCTTTTTCCCTCTGCCCATTTACATGCTGTAGTAAGTGCTTACAGCTCTGCCTCCTGTGCAGACATCACCAGTGGTAAGGCTTCAGCTTGTAGAACAGTGTTTTCAGTGGTGACCGCGTGTCCTGTGTGGTCATGGGGTAACAAGTCAAGACTCTACTCCTCCTCCTCCTTTCCCCCCTCGAGAAGTGGAAGAAGGGTGGTAGGGTTCAGTGTTTGACAACTTAATAGAGTAATGCTGTCCAGTAGGAGGGAACACAGGAGTCTCAAGTGTCTGGTAGTGGACAAGTGTTTCGGCTGGATCTTGGTTGAATATGGCAACAACGTCATGGGGAGCAAGCAGAACGAGGCAGTGTCCGAGGGCCAAGTTCAAAGTTTTGTCAAGCAAGGCTTGTGTAGCAAATCCAGCTCGCAGACACAATAGGCCTCCTCTTGCTACCGCATCCAGCCGACAGGAATAATATCCTATGGGGCGTAGGCTGATGCCATGTGATTGGGTGAGTACACCTGCAGCATGTCCCATGCGTTCGGATACAAAGAGCTTGAGCGTTTTGTTGTAGTCTGGGAGCCCTAGCACTGGAGGTGGCGCACTTAAAGGCTTCAAACTTTAGATATTTCTTCAGGAGACATCTGGAAGGGGTCTGATTGCAGAGCATCAGTAGGAAGGCTTCTGTAATCCATACTCTGCACTAGGAAATTAGTCCAAGGAAAATGACAGGTGTTGAGCACCACTGCAATTTGGGCTTTGAGGCTCTGCACCCCTGGTTGGCAAGATAGCACAACAGGCTTTCTGAGGTGACTTCAACAGGGGGTAAGTCAGCTGCACAAAGGAGAATTTCATCAACATGTTGGAAGAGAATCACTTCCGGGTGTTCCTCTTGTCATGTGTCAAGGATGATAGCCATAGCTTTTGCAAACTGGCTTGGAAAGTTCTGTGCCCCTTGTGGCACAACTGTTTAGGTATGTTGCCGTTTCTTTCCGTGGATGAATGCAAAAAGGTACCAGCAGGAGGGGTGAGGGTGGACACTGAAGAAAACGTTTGTAAGGTCCACCTCTGTGAGGTATTTTGCAGTCAAAGGCATCCACAGTAGGTACCTGGTTCTCTTTTTAGGATTCTCTTCTTGGGGTTATTGTGTGGTTTCCGGGGCAATGATGCGCCCTCTTTTAGCTTGACTGAAACTGGTGGCACCTTTAAGTGACCGTTGTCTTCCGGTCCTGTGGACCATAGGCACGCAGGGATTCTGTCAAGTACTTCCTGCAGTATTGAACTTGAAGTTTTTTTCTTCATTAAGTGTCATCAGGAGAGGCAGAGAACACAAAGCAGATTAGTCTTCTAAAGATAGGGGAGTATGTAACTTCATCCCCCCTTCAGGCGTGTCCTGATTGAGGCCTGTAGTCTGGACAACACATCAGCTCCTAGTAGATTCAAGGGACATGTAGAGGACACCACAAATCTGGCAAGCAAATCAGGAAGTGGAAAGGAAAGAATTATCAGGCAGGTCCACAGCCCTCAACACGCTTCTGGCTGCACCCGTGTCAATGAGAAAGGTGGTAGGTTTTCCTTGTATGGGTAACGTGACTTTTGCTAAGGGTCCCCCAGTTCCACTTGAGGACACTGCCATAAGGGGTGACACGGGTTTGCCCATTTCCTAGTGAGAGTTGGGGCGTGGTGGTGGTGGTTCATGTCCCCGTTGCCCTGCATAGGGTTCCCTGTCTCGTTTGGGATATTTTGGGGCTCTGCATTCTTTCCTTATGTGACCCCGTTTCCCACAGTTGTAACAGGTGATCCTTACCCTGGTATTGGGCAGTGGTGGTGGACGAGTGTAGGTGGGATCTTCGTCATGGGTTACCATGAGGGGCGTTGGTTTTTTACCTTTTTGATTTTCTATACCTCTGGCCACCAACAATAAATCAGACATTTTCATTGAACGGTATTCAGGGCGGGCCACCATCAGGCCTTTTCTGATATCCTCTCTGAGCCCTGAAACAAAAGCAGTTGATAACATGTGTGTGTGTGCCTTTATGAGTCTAGCATGATACTTCTTCACAGACTCCCCTTTATCTTGGGTAATATCTTGGATTGTGGTCTTCTGATCCGTCAACTTCTCCTTTGCCCAGTCGTGGAGTTGTGCACAGAACTCCACGCCTGAAGTGTAGGAAGTGGCACTTGTCAGGCTGGCATCATTGAAGGCCATCTGCATGACTGGCCAAAAGACATATCCTGCTTTGATTTGGCATAGGCTGATCAAGTCTCTCCAGGCAGCTGAGTAAGTTTCTTGTATCTGCACTATCCTGTGGTAGAAGGGAATTGGCTGCTTCTCTGGGTCAGGCAGACTTGTCACTAAGGCCGCTGATTGTGAAAGAGTAAAAGCGACATACATCACTGGTGCCCCTTCTGGTAACCGAGACTGTTGTTGGGGCAGGGGCTGGCAAGGGGCACTGTTCTTTACGGTTGCCAGCATGTGTTTGAGATCCTCTGGGAACTGAGAGTCTGGAGCCGGATTGGGGGTTAAATCAGTGGGTGGCCTTGCTGCCTGCTGTCGGGCTTCCCACTCAGATGCTTCTTCATCATTAACATATCCGGCCTGGGAATGTGATGCTCCCGTATTGGGGAAGACAGGTGTGTGGTATGAACCATCTTGGTTTAAAACAGGGAGGGCTGGGTACAGGCTGTTTAAGCTTACTGGGTGTACTAAGATGGCCGCCGGCAGGAAGTGCACTGGACTGGGTAGAAAGTGAAGGCATGGGTGCACTAAGATGGCCGCCGGGCTGAGTTGTCACAGTGGGTTTTGCTTGGGTGGTGAGAAAGGAGTGGTTGTTAGACGGAGGGCAGTGCTGTCCCTCCCCTCCTTTGTTTCAAGTTCCAACATATCATCAGCTCTGTGATACACATACATAATACAATCGCCATCTTTCTTAACTTCCTTTATCCAATTTTCTTTATCACACAGGATTTTTCTCCCTGTTTTCTTCAGCAACATAACTTTCGCCACTTCTTTCAACTTTGTTAACTATTTCAACATCTTCTTTGCAATATCACTTTCTTTTCTCTCGTACAACCAAGGGGTTAATATTTTTCTCAGCGTTCTTATCAGCAAATTCCTTCGGTGGGGGCTCATAAGACTAATGTACGGTTAATCTCAGAACAAGAACAAACACATCAGGGGTAGTGAGGAGCTACGGCCCGCGACCCAACAGATCCCCCGGGCAGCCCCCCCTCCGACCTTAACCAGTCCTCACCCCCTCTCATGTATAGCGAACAGTAAACCACAAATACACTCACGACAGGACATTACACCTGCCACTCTTCGAACTGCAAAATTTCAGCAGGCTAAGATAACCACAAGGGCAGACCACCCTGCAAAAATAAACCCGTTTATAGACGTTTTTTTTTTTTTTTTCCCCGCTCTACACCAAGAGGCCGACAACTCGTCTTGGGGTGAGACTTCTGTAACACTTTCAGACTGCAAAGCCAGCAGCTGAGATAACCCTCAAAGGTTCATCGAACCCAGAGTACACCCGTCTATAAACGTTTGCCACAAGGGAAACAATCTCATTCCAGAGGCCGACAGCTCATCTGGAGATGAGACCACACATTCACGCATGTAGCACCCTTAGACTGCTGAGTTTCGCAGCCCAAAGAATGGCAGACAGTGAACAAATACAGTCAGCAGAAACCCATTGGCAGGTTCGTTAAAACAACCTCAGGCGAGGAAATACCTGCCTCTAAGACAGTCTCAGCATACCGACAGAATCCAGCCGTCAACCGAAAGATAAGAGAGTCGTACAGTGGTAAGAATATAAATCAAACTCACCGGTACTGTTAGGGCTGCGCAAACCCCCTGTCTCATCAATCAGTTAACGCCCGAATGCTTGTCGCGGTATAACTTCGACTGTAGCCTGAGGTCCCGGGTTTCGGCACCATCTGTTATGGAAATGATTAAGAGCTCCAATCGAGCCCAAGGTTATCTGCTGCTGTCTCTAATTTGAAAAGTGTTGATATGCATGCATATAAAAGTAAACACTCTGAGACACGCTCAGCATCGTTACTGTTACACTTCTGATTTATTCAAGGCGGTGCTAATGTTTTATACACACAAATACGTCATTGCTATGTTAGTCTAATAAGTACATCTCATTGGTTAAGAAAGTAAAGAAGATGGAGAATTTTCATAACGAGGTTTGGCTCTCTTTGGTTTTATCTTCAGTTCCGCGTTCTTCTGATGTGTGGGATGTAGGGGGTACCCGCCATCTTGAGAAAATATAGAAACAGAGCAAACCTGTATACTTATATAATGAGTAAGGAGAAAAATATGTATGCACATAAGAAAATAGACATTTTCAGATTACTATTATTATTATCTATATCACATTTCTTCACAGGCTTTTGCCGAAACATGTTAGCGTTTTGATGTCGCACTGCTGTCTTTGCTCAATAAAGATTTAAGAAGAAGCAATCAAGTTGCCGGCATTCTTTTTGCAATTTTGATGTATGAAACACAATGGCCTGAGCACCGTTATTCAGCTCATCATCCTATAAACATGCGGTAGAGCTTGGGTGAGTCTTTTTCTACATTATCAGGAACTGGTAAGCTTTGTTTAATGCACCGGCAGGATATGGATATATACAGGCCCAGAAATTCTCTTACAGCTATGGTGGACACAGACAAATCACATAATATTGAAAATAATACTTTCTATTCTTAGGTCAATTGTTTTGTATTATTCAACCACTACCCAAATGGACGGACTAGCTTTCGTTTTATGCTAACCAGATGAGATGCCATAGCCACACAAAGCAAGCCAGTGTTGGAAGAATGTCTAGTATAAGTGACCTCTTGAGTGACAGGCTGTATATAATGGACACTGGCAGGCTGTATATAATGGGCATACATCCAGTTTCTATTTGGGACATAAATCCTGCCCAGGCAGTACCATTAAGGTCCATAGCAATATACGGGGAATCAGACAGCCACTGAGATCTATTTTAGTTAAAGTGAGAAATTTTCAAAAAACAAAGGTAATTAAGTCATAATAACAAAAGATAAGGCACTGAGAATTTGCCTCCGGGTGTGTTATCTACCCAAAATTAATAGTTTAATAGGAGTGCCAAAAAATTAGATAATAGTAAAAAGGGGTACCCAATATATACGGCTACGAAAAAATTGCACATCAGATCAAGACCTTAAGAAACAAGCTGACCTTTTACAAGTAAAACTCTTAGCAAGGGGCTATACCAGAACTCTACTGAGACTTTCTTTCAATAGATCTAAGGCCAGATCTATAACCTCTTTATTGTATCGGACTACCCCTAAACAGCGTGAGCAAACTGTTGGGTTTGTTACACGTTATTCCATGAATGAATCTCAATTACAATCACTGACCACTAATCTCAAAAAATTCTCCACATAGGACGTTATATATAGTATGAACTGCAGGTGTGAAGCTTGTTATATTGGGGAAAACCAAGCTACAGTTTGGACAGAGGATCGGTGACCATACCTACTACTCTAGTGGGGGCAAAATTATTACACCTGTCACTAGACACATTGGTCTCCATCATAAATACCACACAGATATGGTCTCCTTCTTTGTTCTGGAGGTTATACCTCCAGATCCTAGAGGGGGAAACTGGGATAAGCGTATACTCCAATGAAAAACTCTATGGATCGAACGTCTTGATGCAATGACCCCACCTGGCCTGAATGAGGTGAATTCATATAGGCCTTTTCTCTGAGCCTTCCCGGCTCTGTGGATGCAGGTAAGCACATATGTGCATTGGTGCATATTGTGCATGCACATGCGCCAGTGTTGCCAACCGTCAGTATTTTTACTGGCAGCCAGTAAAAAACAGGCAATTTTCTCCTGCCAGTAAATGCCAGTAAAAAGAAAAGGTTGCCAGTAAATAATATGGCTGTGATGCTCGGCCCGGAGCCAGCAAGTGCCTGCTATAGTGTGTTTGGGCAGCTCTGGTGAAGGCGGTACCTGAACATATCCTGTGATGTCATGGTGCAAGGGAGCCAAGCAGAGTGGCCAGAGCCTTGTGTGTGGGTTCTGTGGGATGGGAGCAAGGCAGGCCAGGAGGGGGACCATCAGTTCTGTTTGGACTGGAGGGACCACCTGGCTAGGAGAGAGAATGTCACTGTGACTCTGGAGGGGATATGTCATATCGGTGATCTGTACTGCTGCATACTGCTGTCAGTATCACTGTGAGAGTCAATTTCATGTGTGTGTGCCACCCATTCTAATTACTTGCCCTCCTGAGTCCTGTCCTTGAGCTACTTACTTACTATATTGAAAATAAAATAAGAAATATGTTTTTTGCCTTATTATCTACCTTAAATCACATTGCTAATTACATAGTGTACTTGTTTGTAGCCTAAATAGTGAAATTTGTACGTAAAACTGTAATTTTGTAACTTTTAGAAATGCCAGTAAAAACTTGGCTGTGTCAGTAAATATTGGGTGTTGTGTCAGTAAATTTCAATCTGCACTCCTCGACTGTCTCTGGCCATATTTGATCATGCTCATCAAATTTCTCCCCCCTTGTATTCTTTTCTTTCTTTCTCCTCTTTTTAATATTCAACTGGTGGTACTTTAACATATTTTGAATTTCGGTTCTTGAGCAACAACAGGTAATTTAGACATAAACTGTTAGTGATCTAGAATGTTCATGATAAAATTATTGTTTATGTGTACCTAATTATAAACTATTTACATGTACAGTGAAAGTATTCAGACCCTCTTAAATTTTTCACTCTTTGTTTTATTGCAGCCATTTGCTAAAATCATTTAAGTTCATTTTTTTCCTCATTAATGTACACACAGCACCCCATACTGACAGAAAAAAATGGAATTGTTGACATTTTTGCAAATTTATTAAAAAAGAAAAACTGAAATATCACATGGTCCTAAGTATTCAGACCCTTTGCTGTGACACTCATATATTTAACGCAGGTGCTGTCCATTTCTTCTGATCATCCTTGAGATGGTTCTACACCTTCATTTGAGTCCAGCTGTGTTTGATTATACTGATTGGACTTGATTAGGAAAGCCACACACCTGTCTATATAAGACCTTACAGCTCACAGTGCATGTCAGAGCAAATGAGAATCATGAGGTCAAAGGAACTACCTGAAGAGCTCAGAGACAGAATTGTGGCAAGGCACAGATCTGCCAAGGTTATAAAAAAATTTCTGCTGCACTTAAGGTTCATGAGCGCACAGTGGCCTCCATAATCCTTAAATGGAAGATGTTTGGGACGACCAGAACCCTTCCTAGAGCTGGCCATCCGGCCAAACTGAGCTATCGGGGGAGAAGAGCCTTGGTGAGAGAGGTAAAGAAGAACCCAAAGATCACTGAGGCTGAGCTCCAGAGATGCAGTCGGGAGATGGGAGAAAGTTGTAGAAAGACAACCATCACTGCATCCCTCCACCAGTTGGGGCTTTATGGCAGAGTGGCCCGACGGAAGCCTCTCCTCAGTGCAAGACACATGAAAGCCTGCATGGAGTTTGCTACAAAATACCTGAAGGACTCCAAGATGGTGAGAAATAAGATTCTTTGGTCTGATGAGACCAAGATAGAACTTTTTGGCCTTAATTCTAAGCATGTATGTGTGGAAAAAAACAGGCACTGCTCATCACCTGTCCAATGCAGTCCCAACAGTGAAGCATTGTGGTGGCAGCATCATGCTGTGGGGGTGTTTTTCAGATGCAGGGACAGAACGACTGGCTGCAATCGAGGGAAAGATGAATGCGGCCAAGTACAGGGATATCCTGGACGAAAACCTTCTCCAGAGTGCTCAGGACCTCAGACTGGGCCGAAGGTTTACCTTCCAACAAGACAATGACCCTAAGCACACAGCTAAAATAAAGAAGGAGTGGCTTCACAACAACTCTGTGACTGTTCTTGAATGGACCAGCCAGAGCCCTGACTTAAACCCAGTTGAGCATCTCTGGAGATACCTAAAAATGGCTGTCCACCAACGTTTACCATCCAACCTGACAGAACTGGAGAGGATCTGCAAGGAGGAATGGCAGAGGATCCCCAAATCCAGGTGTGAAAAACTTGTTGCATCTTTCCCAAAAAGACTCATGGCTGTATTAGATCAAAAGGGTGCTTCTACTAAATACTGAGCAAAGGGTCTAAATACTTAGGACCATGTGATATTTCAGTTTTTCTTTTGTAATAAGAGTTTTTCTGTCAATATGGGGTGCTGTGTGTACATTAATGAGGAAAAAATGAACTTAAATGATTTTAGCAAATGGCTGCAATATAACAAAGAGTGAAAAATTTAAGGAGGTCTGAATACTTTCCGTCCCAACTGTATGTTATGTTTTCTTTTTTTACATATTTTGTTATTCTGTGGCCTGTATGGTGTCCTTTCCGTGAGGTTTTTCCATGGCTTATCCCTATTCCTTGTTTTGGAACACACTTGTATTTTTTGCTATGCAATTTTTTGCATTAGCCACTAGGTGTCACCGGTTCTCACTCTGGCTGGCTTTATCCAACATCGGCAACCATCGGTCTTCACTCTGGCTGCCTTTATCCAACATGGCCCCCATGGAATCTGCCCACTCCCGGGGTGGCTTCCTGGGTTGTGGTACTCATTTTGGTCTGTCCCGGCGGACATGCGGCTCCACAGGGAGAGCGTGGTGGCGGAAACGCCACCCTCGATTTCTAACCGGCAACACACTGCTTTCTGTTATCCTGTTGTTCCTGTGTATGTGCTTGGTTTTGGGACACTGCTCATGCGTGATTGTCGCGCATTGCGCTCTGTGGGGCCAGGCCCAGTAATGTCACGCGTCAATTGGTGTGGGGGGCGGCACTGGGCAGGAGCCCCTGTGCAGATAAGGAGGGTTTGCCGTGAAAACAGCACACACTGCTACAACACGGCTGGGTGTCTCTCTCTCTCTCTCTGTTTTTTTTACTTTTTCCTTCCAAAATGATTGGTACAGAAACTGTGTATGACTACAAAAACTAAAATAAGGAATCTAAAAAAAAAAAAGATCACCCTTCTGAATCTATCTGTCCTAAAAAATATACAGAGACTGCGATTATGTTCCTTCTTATAAGAATACTATTTAATTATATAATGCCTCTGTGGGTTGCCAAGCCAGGATTTGACAAAGAGGTGTGTTCTGAAAAATGTAGTCCTAGCAATCAACTTAATTTACTGTTTGTTCAGCTTCCTATTGGTGGAACAACTGATCCCTGTGTTACAGCCACACTGTTTCCAGTGACCTGTGCTTCCCCGCTGTTCAGTCGCGGTACACACAGGTTTTTCCTCATCATCCTCTGCTGATGCAGGATGGGATCGGATCCACCTCTGGTAATGCTGTTCCACATTCAGCTCAGGCTTCTTGCTGTTTTTTTTGCTGCTTCATTGTTGGAAAAAAATGTGTTTTATTTGACTTCTGGCTACTTACGGTATGTTACTGGGCTCTGGACTTCCAATCTTCACTATCATTAGCCCCATACAAATGGACCAAGGACAGTTTACATTCTGGTGCATTATAGCCTGAGCGCCTGGCAGTGGTTTGGTTGTATACAATTTCTTTCCCTACCATCCCTGGGGACAATTTGTGGGTGTCCTGCTTTTTTTGTGCCTATTACTAACTTTTGTGCTTCAGCTGTTATCATGGCACTATGATGGGGAGACAGTCTTTCAGCACCCAATCTGCTTGTGTTGTGTATGAATATTATTTGCCTGGCTTTCTGTGCTTTTGCCAGGAATAAATATGTGGGTTAGAAAGTCAAAGTAAAGTAAGAGTTCCTAATCTGCATATTTGTTCCGTATTGGTGACTCTGAAATCACTAAAGTCCTTGTGTCAAGTGTTACAGTCAAATGAAAATACTGTAGTCTTCATCAGCCTTAGTACAGCCAGACAGCTAGAGAGAAAGCTCAACAGTGGCAGCCTTCATATTCACTGTACAGCCAAGTGCTTGTTTTGCTAAAAAAAAAAATCCATTCCTGCAAACAAAAAATGTTTGTGTTTAAGTTGGCAGCACTGTTAATCTATGCAAAATGCTTCTATGATTGTTGTTGATTCAAATGATTTGATTCAAACATTTGGTATAAGGTATACAAATTCTTTCTCCTGCACCAATCAGAAATTAAAAAATGACATTAATTTATTTTGCAACGTAAAATAAAATCCATACTGTATATTCTAAATAATAAGTATAATTGTAAAATAGTCATTTGTAATTACATTTTAAATAAACTGCCTGTTTACATCATTAAATTGGTATTATGCAAAGTAGAGACTTAGCTCTCATTGGAACTTTGTATATTCACGGATCATCAATAAGACGTTTTACTCTACAATCCTTTATTGATTTTCCTATGTATCCTTTTCTAGTTTAAGATATAAGATACTGAGTTTGTGATTGTGGGGGTGTTGTAAAATCCTTCAGGGACACCATAATACTCAGATGCGTCATTTTCACTCAACCTTTTTACCTTATATTCTGTATTCTATTGAACAAATAATCATTATGATCACATCAGAAGGCTGCCAGGGTCACAGATTATAATGGAAATAATGAAGTTCTGTATATACTGTAGTTTATAAAGATGTTTTAAAACAGTTAACAGCTTGAAGATACATAGCAACTATATAACTGGTCTAATGCCTCGTTTACACTTGCAGTTGGGGACAGTAAAAGCACATGTTAATAAAACATGTGTATCGCCAAAAATAAATGAACAGAAATGAAATGTAAATACTTTGTTTTAAATGGACAGCACATTGTTTGAAATTTCTCTAAGGTGACACCATAACTTGAGCAGTTTTGAGAGGCTATATATACTAGTTTGACGTCTGACACTAGAGGACCCCTTGATAATGTTCTATTGGACGAAACACGTCAGAGATGGAGACACTAGTGCTGACATCAGGCCACTGTCTGATACCGGGTCGGCAGTGGCACCCATTGTCATATGTTTTTATGATTTTATTTATTTTGGCTTTTAACATATTGATCCAAAAAATACTACACTATAGAGACTTCATCTGGCTCCCAGTGAGCTTTATGCCGCGTACACACGGTCGGACTTTTCGTCTACAAAAGTCAGACAGCCTGTCCGACAGACTTCCGGCAGACTTTCGGCGGACTTTCGACGGACTTGCGGCGGACTTTCTAACGAACAGACTTGCCTACACACGATCACACAAAAGTCCGTCGAATTCTTACGTGATGACGTACACCGGACTAAAATAAGGAAGTTCATAGCCAGTAGCCAATAGGTGCCCTACCGTGGCTTTTTGTCCGTCGGACTAGCACACAGACGAGCGGATTTCGGGGTCCGTCGTAGTTACGAAGTAAAGATTTGAAGCATGTTTCAAATCTAAAGTACGTCGGATTTGAGGCTAAAAAAGTATGTTGAAAGTCCGGAGAAGCCCACACACGATCGGATTACCAGCCAGCTTTAGTCCGTCAGCGTCCGTTGGACTTTTGTAGACGAAAAGTCCGACCGTGTGTACGCGGCATTATTTTACCACAGTTACATCTGGATGGTGCAAGTTGCTGAACAGCCTTCCCCACAACATGGCAGATCTACACTGAGTGCGGGTTTTCTGCTGTAACGGCAGCCAGCTTTTCCGGTGAGTGTCCATTTCACAGGGTGCAGTGGATGATTCTGCAGCACTGTATTGGATCACCTCTTCAGTTTTCAAGTCACCACCATTTTTTTAAGCACATTTTGCACTTTGCAATGAACTTTCTGCTTTCACCAATAAGTTTATATTGCTGATCCTATCATGGGGCTGTGCATTTAAATCTATAATTTTCATTATATTGTTTTTTTATTGTTGATTCTCATTCAAGATTGGATTTATATATATAATTTTTTTTTTTTTTTTTTTTTTACCATAGCACTTTTTTGGACTTTATTTCAATGTGCTGTTGATTTAAAACACAGTATTCACATTTCATTGCTGTTCATTTACTTTTGGCGCTACACACTTTTTCTTAAGATTTTTTTAGAAGTTTGGTATATTACCACTAGGGATGAGCCGAACACCCCCCGGTTCGGTTCGCACCAGAACCCGCGAACGGACCGAAAGTTCGCACGAACGTTAGAACCCCATTGACGTCTATGGGACTCGAACGTTCGAAATCAAAAGTGCTCATTTTAAAGGCTAATTTGCATGGTATTGTCCTAAAAAGGGTTTGGGGACCCGGGTCCTACCCCAGGGGACATGTATCAATGCAAAAAAAAACTTTTAAAAACGGCCGTTTTTTCGGGAGCAGTGATTTTAATGATGCTTAAAGTAAAAAAAAAAAAGTGAAATATTCCTTTAAATATCGTACCTGGGGGGTGTCTATAGTATGCCTGTAAAGTGACGCGTGTTTCCCATGTTTAGAACAGTCCCTGCACCAAATGTCATTTTTAAAGGAAAAAATCTCATTTAAAACTGCTTGCGGGTTTAATGTCATGTCGGGTCATGGCAATATGGATGAAAATCAGTGAGACAAACGGCATGGGTACCCCCCCAGTCCATTACCAGGCCCTTTGGGTCCTGTATGGATATTAAGGGGAACCCAAATTAAAATAAGGAAAGGCCCTATATACTCTGAACAGCAGTATACAGGCGGTGCAAACAAGACAGGGACTGTAGGTTTGTTGTCAAGTAGAATCTCTTTGTAATTTTGAACGGGTACATTTTTAACGTGTTTAGCTCCAGCCAAAAAATCTTTTTTAAGCTTTTTGGAAAACATAGGGAAGGGTTATCACCCCTGTGACATTTGTTTTGCTGTCTTTCCTCCTCTTCAGAAGATTTCACCTCACTTTTTTGTCCCAATGAAAAATGTTTTTTGAAAATTTGGGTTTTTTTGTGGAACAAGGATTGGAAAGCATCAGTGGAAAGGAGAAATTGTTTTCCCATATTAACTCTTACAGGAGAGAATTTCCCTTCCTAGGGGTAGATTTCATCTCACTTCCTGTTGTCTCCTTCCGTTTGCAAGTAGGAGTCGTTTGTAAGTTAGATGTTTGAAAGTAGGGTCCTGCCCTATATACTCAGCAGAAATTTGGGCCTTAGGTGTTGCTGTGGCCACAACACTGTAAGCCCTCACAGGGCCCTGCTGTGAAATATTAGATCAAGAATTGTAATTACATGCCCCTGTTGAACAGGAGCTGAAAAATTAGGCCTTAGGCACTGGTGCTGGTGCCACAACACTGCAACACCTCACAGACACTCTAGTTGGAACGCAGGAACGAGCCCTGCTGCAAAGTATTGCTTCAAAAATTGTAATTACACGCCCCTGTTAGACAGGGGCAGAAAAATTGGGCCTTAGGCACTGGTACTGGTGCCACAACACTGCAACCCCTCACAGACACTCTAGTTGGAACGCAGGAACGAGCCCTGCTGCAAAGTATTGCTTCAAAAATTGTAATTACACGCCCCTGTTAGACAGGGGCAGAAAAATTGGGCCTTAGGCACTGGTGCTGGTGCCACAACACTGCAACCCCTCACAGACACTCTAGTTGGAACGCAGGAACGAGCCCTGCTGCAAAGTATTGCATCAAAAATTGTAATTACACGCCCCTGTTAGACAGGGGCAGAAAAATTGGGCCTTAGGCACTGGTGCTGGTGCCACAACACTGCAACCCCTCACAGACACTCTAGTTGGAATGCAGGAACGAGCCCTGCTGCAAAGTATTACATCAAAAATTGTAATTACACGCCCCTGTTAAACAGGGGCTGAGAAATTGTGCCTTAGGCACTGGTGGTGGCGCCCAGAACCAAAAATGTTCTTACAAGCTATCAGCGTGATGATTGAGGAGGAAGAGGATAATTACTCAGGGATAGTCACTCAGCATCAGCATAGGCAGTCTTTGAAGGGATCTGAGATTTCAAAAAAAATTATTCGGTTACATCAGCATCAGGTGCTTGGTAGCTGGTGGTGATCGAAGACTGATTCATTTTTATGAAGGTCAGCCGATCGACCGAGTCGGTGGACAGACGCACCCTGTGATCGGTTACCACGCCTCCAGCAGCACTGAATGTGCGTTCCGAAAGAACGCTGGATGCAGGACAGGCCAGTAGCTCAATTGCATACTGTGCAAGCTCTGGCCAGTGATCCATCCTCAAGACCCAGTAACCCAGAGGATTTTCGGTGGGAAAGGTGTCCAAGTCTGATCTTGCCCCTAGGTATTCCTGCACCATGTAAAACAGACGCTGGCGATGGTTGCTGGAACCGATCATACCTTGGGGCTGCGGACCAAAAAATTGTCTGAACGCATCGGTCAGACGGCCACCTTCTCCACCGCTCCTTCTTTGACTGACCGAAGCCTCAGCAACACGTTGTCCAGAAACAGGAGTTTGTAACCTCCCAGTCTCTGGGAACGCGTTGCACAGACCTTTCTGCAAGGCCTCCCGAAGATGTTTCATCCTCTGCTCCCTCTGCGATGGCAAGATAAGGTCCGCAACCTTACCCTTGTAACATGGATCAAGGAGGGTTGCCAGCCAGTATTGGTCCTTCTCCTTGATACCACGAATACGAGGATCCTTACGCAGGCTTTGCAGGGTCAGGGAGGCCATGCAGCGTAGGTTTGCTGAGGCATTCGGTCCGGAGTCCTCTGGGTCACTAAGGACAACAACGTCCGCAGCCACCTCCTCCCAGCCACGTACAAGTCCATGTGTTCCTTGGGACTGATCCCTTAAAGACTGCTGCTGATGCTGAGTGCCAGGCTCCACCTCCATACTGACACAATCTTCCTCCTCCTCCTCCTCCTCCTCCTCGTCCTCTTCCTGTGTGATCGGTGGGCACGCAGGAACACTGTCTGGATAAAGGGGGCCTTGAGAGCTAAGGAAGTCCTCCTCTTCCTGCCTCTGTTCTGCCTCAAGTGCCCTGTCCATTATTCCACGCAGCGTGTGCTCCAACAGGTGGACAAGGGGGACAGTGTCACTGATGCATGCACTGTCAGTGCTCACCATCCTCGTGGCCTCCTCGAATGGTGACAGGACAGTGCATGCATCCCTGATCATGGCCCACTGGCGTGGGGAAAAAAAAACAAGCTCCCCTGACCCTGTCCTGGTGCCATAGTCACACAGGTACTCATTGATGGCCCTCTGCTGCGTGTGCAGCCGCTGCAGCATGGCCAACGTTGAGTTCCACCTGGTGGGCATGTCACAGATTAGGCGGTTCTTGGGCAGGTTAAACTCCTTTTGGAGGTCCGTCAGCCGAGCACTGGCATTATATGACCGGCGGAAATGCACACAGACTTTCCTGGCCTGCCTCAGGACATCCTGTAAGCCCGGGTACCTGCCCAAGAACCGCTGCACCACCAAGTTAAGGACGTGAGCCAAACAGGGCACATGGGTCAGTTCTCCCTGTCGGAGGGCAGAGAGGAGGTTGGTGCCATTGTCGCAAACCACCATTCCTGCCTTAAGTTGGCGTGGCGTCAACCACCTCTGAACCTGCCCCTGCAGAGCTGACAGAACCTCTGCCCCAGTGTGGCTCCTGTCCCCCAAGCACACCAGCTCAAGCACCGCATGGCATCTTTTGGCCTACGTACTTGCGTAGCCCCTTGAACGCCTACGGAGCACCGCTGGTTCCGAGGAAGAGGCCATGGAGGAAGAAGAAGAGGAGGGGGTGGAGGAGAGAGGTGTGTCACAATTAGCATTTTGGAGGCGTGGTGGCGGAACAACCTCCAACACTACTGCACCTTGTCCTGCATCCTTCCCAGCTGCCAGCAGAGTCACCCAATGCGCCGTGAAACTTAGGTAACGTCCCTGTCCATGCCTGCTGGACCATGAGTCAGCGGTAATATGCACCTTACCGCTGACCGCCCTGTCCAGCGAGGCATGGACATTGCCTTCCACATGCCGGTAGAGAGCCGGAATCGCCTTCCGTGAGAAAAAGTGGCGTTTGGGTACCTGCCACTGAGGAACCGCACATTCCACAAACTCACGGAAGGGGGCAGAGTCTACCAACTGAAAAGGCAGCAGTTGAAGTGCTAGCAATTTTGCCAAGCTAGCATTCAACCGCTGGGCATGGGGATGGCTGGGAGCAAACTTCTTTCGGCGGTGCAGCAGCTGGGGCAGGGAAATTTGCCTGGTACAATCTGACGTCGGTGTACCAAAAGCAGATTGCCCACAAGTACTTGGCTGTGACACACCTAATTCTACACCTTCATTCCTCTCACTGCAGGTCTCAGAGAGGACTGAAGGTCTAGTGGGGTTGGAAATCTCAGCTGATGAGGAGCAAGGAGAGATCCTCTTTGTTCTTTGGTGTGGGTCTTTTAGATACGCTTGCCAACGAACTGCATGGCAGGTCAACATATGTCTGGTCAAGCATGTGGTACCCAAGCGGGAGATGTTTTGGCCACGCGAGATACGCTTGAGACATATGTTGCAAACAGCAGCGGTGCGATCTGATGCACTCGTCTCAAAAAAGGCCCACATCCTGCCTCATTGGTGATGTGCCGCCTCCTCCTCCTCCTCCTCCTCTCTCCTATCAGGCACCCACGTTGAGTCAGTGACCTCATCATCCCCTCCCTCCTCATCACTGGAGCAAACCTGGCAGTATGCTGCAGCAGGGGGAGCATGACTGCCAGATTGCTGTCCTTCTTGGGCACCCCCTCTGTCCGTGCTCATGTTACTGCCTTCATCGAGCTCAGTATCATCATCAGAGCCTTCCAAATGCTGGGCATCCTCCTGGAGCATGTACCCAACACTGTGGTCAAACAGTTCGAGGGAATCCTCAGGAGGACATGGTGGAGCTAGGGAAGGAGTCACTGATGACATTGAGCTGAGGGAAGAGGCCGCTGCTTTGCCAGACCAAGCACCATGGGCATGGGTGAGAGAGGATGAGGAGGATGAGGATGGCTTGGTCATCCACTCGACCAAGTCTTCCGCATGTTGCGGCTCAACACGGCCAGCTGCCGAAAAAAAGGCCAAGCGTGTCCCATGGCCACGTGCTGATGAGGATGCACCGTCTCCACGACCAGCACTAGACACAGAGCCTGCTTGCCCTCTCTTATTGGCTTGTGACTGTCTGCCTCTCCTTCTTGGCCTTCCAGACATACTAATGGCCTGTAGCTGCACTAAGCTGGGATAGAACACCTGTAATTTTCTTCAGGTAGCTTTATATACTGTAACCAGACAAGCCTGCCTGTCAGTAGGAAGATAACAGGAACGGATCTAGCTGAACACTGTGAGCAGGACGCACTGCACTAAATGTAAATAGCAGGAACGGATCTAGCTGAACACTGTGAGCAGGATGCACTGCACTAAATGTAAATAGCAGGAACGGATCTAGCTGAACACTGTGAGCAGGACGCACTGCACTAAATGTAAATAACAGGAACGGATCTAGCTGAACACTGTGAGCAGGACGCACTGCAATAAATGTAAATAGCAGGAACGGATCTAGCTGAACACTGTGAGCAGGACGCACTGCACTAAATGTAAATAACAGGAACGGATCTGGCTGAACACTGTGAGCAGGACGCACTGCACTAAATGTAAATAGTCTAGATAGAAGATAACAGGAACGGATCTAGCTAAACTGAATACAGTGTATATATATATATGCAACACCTGGGATGCATATATATACACAATACACTGTAAGTGCAGCTAACTGACTGACTGTTCTGCCTAATCTATCTAACTCAAATCAAATGACACTGTCTCTCTCTCTCTCTATCTCTCAGCACACCGGAACACACACTACACAGGGCCGCCGTGCAGGCGGCCTTATATAGTGTGGGGCGTGTACTAAATCCCCTGAGCCATAATTGGCCAAAGCCACCCTGGCTTTGGCCAATTACAGCTCTCTCTACTGACGACGCTGTGATTGGCCAAGCATGCGGGTCATAGTGCATGCTTGGCCAATCATCAGCCAGCAATGCACTGCGATGCCGCAGTGAATTATGGGCCGTGACGCGCCACACGAATTTGGCGCGAACGGCCCATATCGTTCGCAATTCGGCGAACGACCGAACAGCCGATGTTCAAGTCGAACATGGGTTCGACTCGAACACGAAGCTCATCCCTAATTACCACACATGGCCAAGCTGCGTTTTTAGCACCCCCTTAAGCTGGAAAGGTAGAAGAAAGGGTTGTACAAACATTATATGCTGTGGCCACAATTCTTTTAATCACGACGCAGAAAAAAATATCATCCTTGTCACAATAATGAGTGCAAAGTATTGAGATTTGCAAGGTGCCCAACCTCAATAATAGCACAGAGATAACATATCTTCGCAATGTTTATTCAATGCAGAATATCAAAATTAGATAAACAACATAAATGTAAAATACCAGTCAAATACAAGGTATAACACCTATGCATCAATAATAAATATGAAAAAGGTAGGCTCTTCACACTTTTAATTTGTGACAACAAAACTAAAGTCCATAGATTCAAATCTCCTAGATGTGAAATGTCCCACACCGTGCTAATAAAAATAGTGGGGTTTATTTAATAAAGCTGGAGAGTGCAAAATGAGTCTCACTTCTGCTTAAAACCCAATCAGCTTCCAGGTTGTATTGCCAAAGCTTAATTGAACAAGCTGCTCTTAGAAGCTGATTGGTTTCTCTGCAGATGTGAGACTGATTTTGCACTCTCCAGTTTTAGTAAATAAACCCCAGTGCTCTTTATTTCTTCCTTAGTTCAGAATTGTACTCCACTACGTGCTCCACACATGTGCACTCACCACATATATCTGACCCCTTTATAAAAGTAAGTCATACAGCAATTTCCCAATAAATGGGTCTTCCCTCCAATGGTCTGGTTTCCCATTAGCTTTCCACTTTAACCACTTTACCTCCAGAAGATTTACCCCCATTCATGACCAAACAATTTTTTTTCGATACGACACTGCGTTACTTAGGAACTTTATAGGCACCAGAGTACACAAGTATTTGTTACAAAAAATATATATCTTTCATTACAATTTTATTAAACGCATGATAGAGTAAATTGGAAATTCACACAATAGCATGCTACCCTAATTCAAGCAAAACCATCAACAAAACCACCAATAGGGCTCCATCGTAGCCATATTCAATGTGACAGTGGGTTACGGCCATCAATATCTGGGCGGGCATGTCAAAGTGGGAAACGTTGGCTATACAGCTGCTGCTTCCCTTTCTCGGGCTCTCCCATTCAAGTTACCACTAGCTGACTATAGAGATGAGGAAGGAACAGAAGGTCCCCAATCATCTCTATGGTCTATGAAACTGGAAGCAATGAAGATGTTGACACTTTGGGTTTTGATCTGTTGTTCACAATCCGTTACTGGCTTGCAACAGCATCTGATCAAACCAAGCAGGGCCTCTGCTTAATATGTACAATGTTTGGGGTTGCTAAGTAATTTTCTACCAAAAAATGCAGTTTTTTACATGTATAAGAGAAATATCAGAATTGGCTTGGACAGCTAGTGGTTCAAAATTAATACTATAACCTGGGAAAAAGTTGCTAATTTTGGTAATGATAAGATTATATAATATCTTGCAAGGTTTTTAGAAATATAATTATGCATATTTTGAATGCATGTGAATGCTGATTAATGCATATTCATTATTTTTTATCTAATTTTATATCAGCATATATACTTTGAAACATCTACTCTTTTTTGCTGTATAACATTACTCAGACCTGTTCCAGCCATCCTATGTAAGGCTATCTCTTTAAAGCCCAACTCCGGGCAGAAAAAAAACTCTGTACTGCAAGGGTTAATAGCTTTTTTTTCTTCCAGGGGAGAAGAGAAACCGTTTTACTTTCCTGATCCTCCACTCCCCAGGCAGACTGCAATCCCCCACAATCTGGTGGTGGACTGTCCTTCAGCATTCTTACATCTAGAGCATGGCTATGGATTGTGCTCTGGTCTTGATTACATCAGGGCCCTAGATGACTAGAGTGTGGGGGGAGTTGAAAGCATACTTAGTTAATCTCCTACAGTAAACTCTACTAGACGCACTATTGGAAGAGCTAACTGTCGATCTCATTCATAGGCTATTCAAGCCAAAACATATTCCCCCTCATCTTCCCAGGGACACATACATTATTTCCACATCAAGGAGCAGTTTGTGTCAGTGTCTAGAAATTTGGAACCACAACCAGAATGTCTCCAGGGTCTTTCCAAATTTGTAGATCTATCAGCTTACACAATGCAGCAACAGAGGAAACTCGCCACAATTACCAAACCATTGCGCAATCACAGCATCGTATATCAATGGAGGTACCCGGTGAAACTCTTTATCACCAAGAAAAACCACACTTTCACTATTACATCACTGTCTGAAGTCATCGCTGTTCTGAAAAAGTGTCAAATCCTGGGCAATGAAAGCTCCACATCTGACTCATCGCCTCCACCAGCCCCAGACCCTTCTGACCATCACAATTCTCCCACTAAGACCCAGTAACCCTTCCATAATATCTCAATATACTTGTGCTCTGGCAGGCACACATGGAACACTCACCAAATGATACCTAGTCTTTATATTTGCACCCCTATATTTAACGACTGATTTTCCACTCAGATTCCTACAAGGATCGCTTTTTTTATACTTTTCTTCTCAATTTGACAAACGTCTTGTGTTTTTTTTCTTGTTTCTTTCAATTTTTTGTCTTTGTTCCTTACAGTTCCACCATATTGAAAGTCGACTAAGCTAAGCTAAGCCTCGCAACTTTCGTATCAACTGTTCTCCAAGTATACACCTGCCGAGTTACATCGCCATCTTTACTACTTGCAGAGATCGCAGCTTCTTGCAACATCTCTGTGTCAGGTAACCTCTGTGTCAGGTAACTAGGGATGAGCTTCGAGTTCGAGTCGAACTCATGTTCGACTCGAACATTGGCTGTTCGCAAGTTCGCCGAACAGCGAACAATTTGGGGTGTTCGCGGCAAATTCGAATGCCGCGGAACACCCTTTAAAAGTCTATGGGAGAAATCAAAAGTGCTAATTTTAAAGGCGAATATGCAAGTTATTGTCATAAAAAGTGTTTGGGGACCTGGGTCCTGCCCCAGGGGACATGGATCAATGCAAAAAAAAGCCTGTAAAGGGGCGCATGTTTCCTGTGTTTAGAACAGTCTGACAGCAAAATGACATTTTGAAGGAAAAAACTCATTTAAAACTACCCGCGGCTATTGCATTGCCGACAATACACATAGAAGTTCATTGATAAAAACGGCATGGGAATTCCCCAAAGGGGAACCCCGAACCAAAATTTTAAAAAAAAATGACGTGGGAGTCCCCCTAAATTCCATACCAGGCCCTACAGGTCTGATATGGATATTAAGGGGAACCCCGGCCAAAATTTAAAAAAAAAATGACGTGGGGTTCCCCCTAAATTCCATACCAGACCCTTCAGGTCTGGTATGGATTTTAAGGGGAACCCCGCGCCAAAAAAAAAAAAAAGGCGTGGGGTCCCCCCAAAAATCCAGGGTTGTGGGGATGAGGCCCTTGTCCTCATCAACATGGGGACAAGGTGTTTTGGGGGGCTACCCCAAAGCACCCTCCCAATGTTGAGGGCATGTGGCCTGGTACGGTTCAGGAGGGGGGGCGCTCTCTCGTCCCTCCCTCTCTTCCTGCGGCCTGCCAGGTTGCGTGCTCGGATAAGGGTCTGGTATGGATTTTTGGGGGGACCCCACGCTGTTTTTTTTTTAAATTTTGGTGCGGGGTTCCCCTAAAATCTATACCAGACCTGAAGGGCCTGGTATGGAATTTAGGGGGACCCCTACGTCATTTTTTTAAAAAATTTTGGTTGGGGTTCCCCTGTGGGGAATTCCCATGCTGTTTTTATCAATGAACATTTATGTGTATTGTCGGACCGGCAATTCATTAATAGCCGCGAGTAGTTTTAAATGACTTTTTTTCCTTTGAAATGTCATTTGCTGTCAGACTGTTCTAAACACGGGAAACATGCGCCCCTTTACAGGCATACTATAGACACCCCCCAGCTACAAAATTTAAAGGGATATTACACTTTTATTGTTTGACTTTAAGCATTATTAAAATCACTGCTCCTGAAAAAACGGCCGTTTTTTAAAACTTTTATAAAATAAAGAGGAAGGCAATGCTGGAGAAACTGCTTGAATTTGCAAAGCCTTTGTATCCCAGGGCACACATCAACTCTTTGTAACTAAAAATTGGTAGCCTGAGAAGTCCATATAATAGGGAGCACAATCTGGTCCAGGACTTCCAGAGATCATGAACAGCAGCAGATGACATATATGTCCCCAGGCTGTGGTGCTACAACTGCCTGCATCTTCTGTCAGACCAGACTGAACCCAGGCCATCACTTTCTTGTCTTCCCTGCAGCCTTCCCTCCACGCTTCCCTGCAGCCTTCCCTGCAGCCTTCCCTGCAGCCTTCCCTGCAACTTTCCCTGCAGCCTTCCTTGGAGGCTGCAGCTCTGGAGGTGGACTTGTGGCAGGAGGAGGAGGAGGATGGGTGAGTGCACATAAGTGCATGTTCTCACTAATTTGGCCCCTTAACCCCTTCTGAAGGGACCGAAAAATAAGATTCTCACACATGAAGCATTGGCCCTCCTCCATTTGCTGCAATTTTGCAGCTACATAGCAGCCATAGGCCTCTTCAGTGTTGGGGGGTGTTTTCAGGCCCGCATTAGCCTCCTTAATGAGGCCCAGTGCTGCTTCCTCCATGTTACTCCCCTTCCTGGCCCTTTTTGTTATAAGGTGGAGGGGAGGTACCTGGGATTGGGTGAGGCTACTGGGCCTGGCCTCCTCCTGGCTGACACTTACCCCCGCCTCCTCCTGGCCAACACTTACCCCGCCTCCTCCTGGCTGACACTTACCCCCCCTTCTCCTGGCTGCCACATTCCAGAGCCTTGTCCTGGCTGAGGTCTTCCTGTGTATGAAAAAGGGACATAGTTGTAGTTTTTGATTCATCAATCAGACATAATTTTCAGCTCATGACTGTTGCAAATTGAATGTTAATAAATAGAAAAGACTATCATTCTGAGCCCAGCATTTTCATTCTTGTCCCAATCATTTTTGGCCCCTACTGTCTATTGATATGTCAAACACTTTTTGTTCAATCATTCATTTGTTACCAATAATATCTAGTTAACAACAATAATTTTCGGACAATAAATATGTTCAAAAATACTATACCTGGCTCCAGCTGGGCTCCTAAACTTCTTCCAGGATGGAAGGCCCAGGTTGGTCTTCGGAAGCCTCAGCTGGGGTTGAGGGAAGGGTGGATGGAAGTGTAGAAAGTGATTCCCTGGCTTCAATCTGGTCCTCCAGAAACTGCATCCTGTTGTAGTACCACAGACTGGGTACATACACATCCTTTGCTGCTGCTCCTGATCTCATGGAAACCTGGACCTTATTAAGCTCCTTCCTATATGTGCTTCTCAAGCTACCAAATTTCCTATTCACAAACTCGATGTCTGTGTCGGGGACCTGCGTCTTCACAAATTGCAGCAGTTTCTCCAGCGATGCCTTCCTAGCTGGTTTACTTCGATATAAGGGGTTTTTAACCTCCCACAAATTTCTCATATCCCTGTATCTGTCTATGAACTGGCCCATGAATTCAGGGTCTTTGAATTGTTTTGCATTTGCTGCAAGACAAAACACAAGGCAAAAACACTAATATCAGGCTAAACTCTCCTAATCTTATCCCAATATAGGCCTCAATCTCAAATCAGTATAGGCCACTGATGTCCCAAGTTAAAATGTTACCTTCATTATAACGTTCGGCACTTCCTCCACTCACAGATCATACGAATGACACATGAGTGTTAGCTTTATATACACTGCGCATGCGTGAAACTCCACCAACGTCGCCCACCCCTGGCGTTCTTCTTTCGAATATTCCCCACCCCTTTTCTTTCGTTGCAGTCGGAGAGGAACATGGAGGAGACACAGCAGGTGCATGATAATAGCAGTAACGAGGAGGAAAGCCCGGAGCCCGAAATGTCCCAATCCTGCAGGAGATTTAAGGCCTCAAATATGGCCTTTGTAGAGATGGTGGAGATGGTGGACATCTTGAAGAGGGCCGACTATGACGGGAAGTATGGCTTGTACCTAAACCTAAATGTGAGAAAGGCCAAGATCATAACTAAAGTTGAGAAGAGTCTGCACAGGAATTTTGGGGTACGAAGATCCAAGGAGCAATTGAGGAAACACTGGTCAGACCTGAAATTGAGGGAGCAGGATCAGTACAGAAGGATCAAGAAAGTGCTTCTAAAAAGTAAGAAGTTGTTGTGTGTTCCGATTATTATTATTACTTGCATGCTGCTCCATGTGCTTTTCTTTACTGTTGTACAGTTTAAAATGGCTACTTTCATGTTCATGTGCACAGTAATCGGTCGTAGAAAACATTGTTCATTTGCCAACTAAATACAATGTTTTGGGCAGATACAGGGTTAACTACATTTGGTCATGCTAATTTGTAATAAAAGAAGTTTAGGACATTGTTGTCTAGATGTGTTTGAAACTAGAAAGGATTTCAAACTTGATTCAGTGTAATGTAAGGAGAGGACACTCAGCAGCTGTTTACACATCTGGGCTCAGGAGCACTAGTGTGGGACACAAGAACAAACTTTTTAGGGTGTCCCACACAGGTACTCCAGTGGATACTTGGGGTATCTCCATGTGTGAAAAAAAAGGTACGTATTCCAGCTTTGGTAAGTGAAACAATCATGTCTTCAGCTTGGAACTCTGCCAAAACAGACAATTGTACCCCACTTCCAAACAATGTTTCATATTCCTATTTCTGGCCTCAAATATCTGTGTGCTAAGCATACCTTCTGTTTCATTCTCATAGGGGAGAAAAGACTCCGGACATCTGAGGATACCAGGAAACCCCCATCTCCTGAAGAAGGAACAAAGGAAACCACAACCTGAGGATGTGGAGGAAGGAGAGGTGGTTGAGATTGTCACCACAACAGGTGAGTGTCTGACACCATAGATTCAGGTAATAGATGTGTGCCTGCATATTTATAATACATGGTGTGTATTTTTTCTTTTAGGTGATGTGCATGTTGTGGAAGAACAATCTACTCATTTCACGACTGGCAGTGCACAAAGTCTAATCCAGGACATATAGTTTTGTAGTCAGGATTTAGACTTCATCAAGCAAAAAACAAATGACATAGAACAAAAACTGAACAAAAACTGAAGAATATGATTGATGTACTAGGAAGAATCTAAAGAACAACAAAATGACACCATTTTCTATTTTTGGAGACCAATTTTTTTCAATTTTTTTACGCATTTTAAAAGCCAAATTTTGAAGATGCACACAGTGTGTTAACATGTGCTATCTGCCATCAGGGGATATCAATGTACGCGTTTTGTGGGTGCAACCCCTTCCTCGTAACTTAAGTAGGTGAGAGGAAGTGGTTGCATCCCCAAAACACATCCATTGATCCCCCATGATGGAAGATAGCACATGTTGACATTAGGCATGGGTTCAGGAGTGAAATCCCCAGTTTGACTCCCAATTTGTGTGCATCTTCAAAATTTGGCTTTTACAGGGGGACATCACCCCATCTGATGATGGCAATATCAGCACATTTTTTAAACTATAACATCCGATAGTGCCTTCAGTTTTTCAATGTTGAACTTTGTAAGTTCCTGAGTTGTGTATGTTATGTTTTGAAACATGCCTGTTTATGTACTAAAAAAATATTTTCAAGGTAAAACTTAAAAAAAAAAGTTTTTTTGAAAAAAAAAAATTTTTACAACGCACATGTGAATGTGCATGGAGTGAAATGGTTTATACTCAACAATGTGGGGCTTCTTCTTTCAATGCTTAATACTAGGGAGTAGCTTCAAGTTTGAGTCGAACTCATGTTCGACTCGAACATCGGCTGTTCGCAAGTTCGCCGAACAGCGAACAATTTGGGGTGTTCGCGGCAAATTCGAATGCCGCGGAACACCCTTTAAAAGTCTATGGGAGAAATCAAAAGTGCTAATTTTAAAGGCTAATATGCAAGTTATTGTCATAAAAAGTGTTTGGGGACCTGGGTCGTGCCCCAGGGGACATGGATCAATGCAAAAAAAAGCCTGTAAAGGGGCGCATGTTTCCTGTGTTTAGAACAGTCTGACAGCAAAATGAAATTTTGAAGGAAAAAACTCATTTAAAACTACCCGCGGCTATTGCATTGCCGACAATACACATAGAAGTTCATTGATAAAAACGGCATGGGAATTCCCCAAAGGGGAACCCCGAACCAAAATTTAAAAAAAAAATGACGTGGGAGTCCCCCTAAATTCCATACCAGGCCCTACAGGTCTGATATGGATATTAAGGGGAACCCCAGCCAAAATTTAAAAAAAAATTGATGTGGGATTCCCCCTAAATTCCATACTAGACCCTTCAGGTCTGGTATGGATTTTAAGGGGAACCCCGCGGCAAAAAAAAAAAAAAGGCGTGGGGTCCCCCCAAAAATCCCGGGTTGTGGGGATGAGGCCCTTGTCCTCATCAACATGGGGACAAGGTGTTTTGGGGGGCTACCCCAAAGCACCCTCCCAATGTTGAGGGCATGTGGCCTGGTACGGTTCAGGAGGGGGGCGCTCTCTCATCCCTCCCTCTTTTCCTGCGGCCTGCCAGGTTGCGTGCTCGGATAAGGGTCTGGTATGGATTTTTGGGGGGACCCCACGCTGTTTTTTTTTTTAATTTTGGTGCGGGGTTCCCCTAAAATCTATACCAGACCTGAAGGGCCTGGTATGGAATTTAGGGGGACCCCCACGTCATTTTTTTTTAAAATTTTGGTTGGGGTTCCCCTGTGGGGAATTCCCATGCTGTTTTTATCAATGAACTTTTATGTGTATTGTCGGACCGGCAATTCATTAATAGCCGCGAGTAGTTTTAAATGACTTTTTTTCCTTTGAAATGTCATTTTGCTGTCAGACTGTTCTAAACACGGGAAACATGCGCCCCTTTACAGGCATACTATAGACACCCCCCAGCTACAAAATTTAAAGGGATATTACACTTTTATTGTTTGACTTTAAGCATTATTAAAATCACTGCTCCTGAAAAAACGGCCGTTTTTAAAACTTTTTTTGCATTGATCCATGTCCCCTGGGGCAGGACCCAGGTCCCCAAACACTTTTTATGACAATAACTTGCATATAACCCTTTAAAATTAGCACTTTTGATTTCTCCCATAGACTTTTAAAGGGTGTTCCGCGGCATTCGAATTTGCCGCGAACACCCCAAATTGTTCGCTGTTCGGCGAACTTGCGAACAGCCGATGTTCGAGTCGAACATGAGTTCGACTCGAACTCGAAGCTACTCCCTAGTATTAAGCATTGAAAGAAGAAGCCCCACATTGTTGAGTATAAACCATTTCACTCCATGCACATTCACATGTGCGTTGTAAAATTTTTTTTTTTTCAAAAAAACATTTTTTTTTAAGTTTTACCTTGAAAATATTTTTTTAGTACATAAACAGGCATGTTTCAAAACATAACATACACAACTCAGGAACTTACAAAGTTCAACATTGAAAAACTGAAGGCACTATCGGACGTTATAGTTTAAAAAATGTGCTGATATTGCCATCATCAGATGGGGTGATGTCCCCCTGTAAAAGCCAAATTTTGAAGATGCACACAAATTGGGAGTCAAACTGGGGATTTCACTCCTGAACCCATGCCTAATGTCAACATGTGCTATCTTCCATCATGGGGGATCAATGGATGTGTTTTGAGGATGCAACCACTTCCTCTCACCTACTTAAGTTACGAGGAAGGGGTTGCACCCACAAAACGCGTACATTGATATCCCCTGATGGCAGATAGCACATGTTAACACACTGTGTGCATCTTCAAAATTTGGCTTTTAAAATGCGTAAAAAAATTGAAAAAAATTGGTCTCCAAAAATAGAAAATGGTGTCATTTTGTTGTTCTTTAGATTCTTCCTAGTACATCAATCATGTTCTTCAGTTTTTCTTCAGTTTTTGTTCTATGTCATTTGTTTTTTGCTCGATGAAGTCTAAATCCTGACTACAAAACTATATGTCCTGGATTAGACTTTGTGCACTGCCAGTCGTGAAATGAGTAGATTGTTCTTCCACAACATGCACATCACCTAAAAGAAAAAATACACACCAGGTATTATAAATATGCAGGCACACATCTATTTCCTGAATCTATGGTGTCAGACACTCACCTGTTGTGGTGACAATCTCAACCACCTCTCCTTCCTCCACATCCTCAGGTTGTGGTTTCCTTTGTTCCTTCTTCAGGAGATGGGGGTTTCCTGGTATCCTCAGATGTCCGGAGTCTTTTCTCCCCTATGAGAATGAAACAGAAGGTATGCTTAGCACACAGATATTTGAGGCCAGAAATAGGAATATGAAACATTGTTTGGAAGTGGGGTACAATTGTCTGTTTTGGCAGAGTTCCAAGCTGAAGACATGATTGTTTCACTTACCAAAGCTGGAATACTTACCTTTTTTTTCACACATGGAGATACCCCAAGTATCCACTGGAGTACCTGTGTGGGACACCCTAAAAAGTTTGTTCTTGTGTCCCACACTAGTGCTCCTGAGCCCAGATGTGTAAACAGCTGCTGAGTGTCCTCTCCTTACATTACACTGAATCAAGTTTGAAATCCTTTCTAGTTTTAAACACATCTAGACAACAATGTCCTAAACTTCTTTTATTACAAATTAGCATGACCAAATGTAGTTAACCCTGTATCTGCCCAAAACATTGTATTTAGTTGGCAAATGAACAATGTTTTCTACGACCGATTACTGTGCACATGAACATGAAAGTAGCCATTTTAAACTGTACAACAGTAAAGAAAAGCACATGGAGCAGCATGCAAGTAATAATAATAATCGGAACACACAACAACTTCTTACTTTTTAGAAGCACTTTCTTGATCCTTCTGTACTGATCCTGCTCCCTCAATTTCAGGTCTGACCAGTGTTTCCTCAATTGCTCCTTGGATCTTCGTACCCCAAAATTCCTGTGCAGACTCTTCTCAACTTTAGTTATGATCTTGGCCTTTCTCACATTTAGGTTTAGGTACAAGCCATACTTCCCGTCATAGTCGGCCCTCTTCAAGATGTCCACCATCTCCACCATCTCTACAAAGGCCATATTTGAGGCCTTAAATCTCCTGCAGGATTGGGACATTTCGGGCTCCGGGCTTTCCTCCTCGTTACTGCTATTATCATGCACCTGCTGTGTCTCCGCCATGTTCCTCTCCGACTGCAACGAAAGAAAAGGGGTGGGGAATATTCGAAAGAAGAACGCCAGGGGTGGGCGACGTTGGTGGAGTTTCACGCATGCGCAGTGTATATAAAGCTAACACTCATGTGTCATTCGTATGATCTGTGAGTGGAGGAAGTGCCGAACGTTATAATGAAGGTAACATTTTAACTTGGGACATCAGTGGCCTATACTGATTCGAGATTGAGGCCTATATTGGGATAAGATTAGGAGAGTTTAGCCTGATATTAGTGTTTTTGTCTTGTGTTTTATCTTGCAGCAAATGCAAAACAATTCAAAGACCCTGAATTCATGGGCCAGTTCATAGACAGATACAGGGATATGAGAAATTTGTGGGAGGTTAAAAACCCCTTATATCGAAGTAAACCAGCTAGGAAGGCATCGCTGGAGAAACTGCTGCAATTTGTGAAGACGCAGGTCCCCGACACAGACATCGAGTTTGTGAATAGGAAATTTGGTAGCTTGAGAAGCACATATAGGAAGGAGCTTAATAAGGTCCAGGTTTCCATGAGATCAGGAGCAGCAACAAAGGATGTGTATGTACCCAGTCTGTGGTACTACAACAGGATGCAGTTTCTGGAAGACCAGATTGAAGCCAGGGAATCACTTTCTACACTTCCATCCACCCTTCCCTCAACCCCAGCTGAGGCTTCCGAAGACCAACCTGGGCCTTCCATCCTGGAAGAAGTTTAGGAGCCCAGCTGGAGCCAGGTATAGTATTTTTGAACATATTTATTGTCCGAAAATTATTGTTGTTAACTAGATATTATTGGTAACAAATGAATGATTGAACAAAAAGTGTTTGACATATCAATAGACAGTAGGGGCCAAAAATGATTGGGACAAGAATGAAAATGCTGGGCTCAGAATGATAGTCTTTTCTATTTATTAACATTCAATTTGCAACAGTCATGAGCTGAAAATTATGTCTGATTGATGAATCAAAAACTACAACTATGTCCCTTTTTCATACACAGGAAGACCTCAGCCAGGACAAGGCTCTGGAATGTGGCAGCCAGGAGAAGGGGGGGTAAGTGTCAGCCAGGAGGAGGCGGGGTAAGTGTTAGCCAGGAGGAGGCGGGGGTAAGTGTCAGCCAGGAGGAGGCCAGGCCCAGTAGCCTCACCCAATCCCAGGTACCTCCCCTCCACCTTACAACAAAAAGGGCCAGGAAGGGGAGTAACATGGAGGAAGCAGCACTGGGCCTCATTAAGGAGGCTAATGCGGGCCTGAAAACACCCCCCAACACTGAAGAGGCCTATGGCTGCTATGTAGCTGCAAAATTGCAACAAATGGAGGAGGGCCAATGCTTCATGTGTGAGAATCTTATTTTTCAGTCCCTTCAGAAGGGGTTAAGGGTCCAAATTAGTGAGAACATGCACTTATGTGCACTCGCCCATCCTCCTCCTCCTCCTGCCACAAGTCCACCTCCAGAGCTGCAGCCTCCAAGGAAGGCTGCAGGGAAAGTTGCAGGGAAGGCTGCAGGGAAGGCTGCAGGGAAGGCTGCAGGGAAGTGTGGAGGGAAGGCTGCAGGGAAGACAAGAAAGTGATGGCCTGGGTTCAGTCTGGTCTGACAGAAGATGCAGGCAGTTGTAGCACCACAGCCTGGGGACATATATGTCATCTGCTGCTGTTCATGATCTCTGGGAGTCCTGGACCAGATTGTGCTCCCTATTATATGGACTTCTCAGGCTACCAATTTTTAGTTACAAAGAGTTGATGTGTGCCCTGGGATACAAAGGCTTTGCAAATTCAAGCAGTTTCTCCAGCATTGCCTTCCTCTTTATTTTGTTATGAGCCAGAATAAATGTAGATTTTTTTATATGAAAATACTTGCCCATGTGTTTTTCTTTAAAAAGGACAGTTTGTTTGTGAGTAGGCAGGTACATTTCAAAAGTACAATGTCAAATTAACAAGGGACAACAACCAACCTCCTTGAGCTTTAACCACTTCCCACCCGGCCCATAGCAGATAACGGCCGGGCGGTGGTTCAGTTATCCTGACTGGGCGTCATATGACGTCCAGCACGATAACATGCCGCTGTGCGCCCACTGGGGTGCACACCGCGGCGATCCGTGGAGTGGTGTGTCAATCTGACACACCGCTCCACCGATCTTGGTAAAGAGCCTCTGGTGGAGGCTCTTTACCACGTGATGAGCTGTGTCCAATCATGGCTGATCATGATGTCAATAGGAAGAGCCGTTGATCGGCTTTTCCTCACTCACGTCTGACAGACACGAGTGGAGGAGAGCCGATCGGCGGCTCTCCTGACAGGGGGGGTCTGCGCTGTTTATCAGCGCAGCCCCCCTCAGATGACCACACTGGACCACCAGGGATCGCCACTAGGACCACCAGGGAATGGGGAAACATGTGGATGGCCAGGTATGTACCCCATGGCCATCCACATGTACCCAATGGGCCAAGTCAGTGCCCAATCTGTGCCAATCAATGCCCACAAATGGGCACTGACTGGCACCAGTATATTGCAGTGATGCCCAGCAATGCCACCCTTAGGGGCATCAGTGCCACCCATCAGTGTCCATCGGTGCCACCTGTCAGTGCCCATCCATGCCCATCAGTGCCCACCTATCAGTGCCCATCAGTGCCCATCCGTGCCACCCATCAGTGCCACCCATAAGTACCCATCAATGCCACCTACGAGTGCCCATCAGTGCCGCCTATTAGTGCCCATCGGTGCCACCTATGAGTGCCCATCAGTGCCGCATACCAGTGCCACCTATCAGTGCCCATCAGTGCCACCTATCAGTGCCCATCAGTGCCGCCTATCAGTGCCTATCATTAGTGCCCGTCAGTGCCACCTCATCAGTGCCACCTCATTGGTGCCACCTCATCGGTGCCAAACAGTGCCGCCATATCAGTGCCTGTCAGTGCAGCCATATCAGTGCCCGTCATTGAAGTAGAAAACATACTTATTTACAAAAAATTTTAACAGAAACGAAGAAAAACTTTTTTTTTTTTCAAAATTTTTGGTCTTTTTTTATTTTTTGCACAAAAAATAAAAAAACGCAGAGGTGATCAAATACCACCAAAAGAAAGCTCTATTTGTGGGAACAAAATGATTAAAAAATTGTTTGGGTACAGTGTAGCATGGCCACGCAATTGTCATTCAAATTGCGACAGTACTGAAAGCTGAAAATTGGTCTGGGCGGGAAGGTGTCTAAGTGCCTGGTATTGAAGTGGTTAAAAATACAAGATAATAATGTTATTGTGGAAACTTGACACACAAGTTTGTGAGAACTCTGTGTGAATGTCAGCAATAAAACAAATTCATTCTTCTAGCATTATAAAGAACAAAAGAATGCACTGCATTAAAAAATCCAAAAATTGACAGCGTGATGAATGTGCTATCTCCATTATGAATGCTCGTTTTACCAGAACAAGCGCTTCCATCTCGTACTTGATTCTGAGCATGAGTGATTTTTTGCGCGTCCAAATTGCATACAGACTATCGCATTTTCGGATAGGAACTTTCACCGACCAAAAAATAGAGAACATGCTCTCAATCTTTTGCTGGCTGGAATTCCGCCAGCAAAAGACCGATGGAGTATACACACGGTTGCATTTTCCGACAAGTAGCTCTCATCTGAGTTTTGCTGGTGGCATTTCAGATCGTGTGTATGCGGCATAAGTTAATATATTGATTTAGAATACAGGAAATGTATACATTTCTCCCAGATCATGTGGTATGTTGAATTTATGAATGATTATCTTGCCCTCAAAGGCATTTCTATGACCCGAGATGAACAACCCATCTGTTTCAGCTTCCAGCTTTCAATTTCCAGGGCATGAACTGCAAACTGTATGGATTTGGGTAAAGAATTCTCCCTGAATAAGTGGATCTGGCATAACAGGAGTTTGCCATTGACTGTTTATGCTGAGGTCTGTGAGCAGTGTAAACCACAGTCTGCATGGTTAGTAAGGAATAATGACAATAAATATTACCAGTTTTGATTTAAATCTCTTCAGAAGCTTCATTATCAGTGGTGTTAGAGGATACACTTATCCTATATGTATCCAGAGTGAGAGGTCTCCTCTGTTGAGAAAGAGTATCTGGTCAGCAAGAAAATGCATTGAGAGCTGTTGGGTGTTGTCATTAAGTTGTTTTCTGGCAAGCCTTTTTTTTGAGAGAACACAGAGTTGGATATGTCTGTTTATTTTTTTCAGGTCTAGCACTGGTCGAAGGTCACTGCTGGTCTTTTTGCTTACAATAAAGAGTGGGGAGTAGAATCCTGTGAAGTGCTCTGAACTTGGGACAGGTATGATGATCAATTTTTCTATTAGTTTCAAAAATTAATCTAAGAGAACTTTTCTTCATTGGTGAATGCAGTTATTTTGCCTTGATGATATGGTACAATGATGCCCTTTGGTAACATTGTTGATCACCCAGTTATTTTAAAGGTTGTTCATTCTCTGACAAATGAAGCTAGGCATGTCCTTACTACCTTGATATGGGCAGGCAAATGTCCAAAAGGATTTCCAGCCCTCCCGGGCAGTGGATGTATTCTTGCTTTTTGTCATTGTCATAGAGGTGTTCTTCTACAGTCTATAGTATCTGTAGGATCTAAAATCTTTTAATGTGGATGTTACTTGTTTTTCTGTACCTGCTCTACCACATCAGGGTTTCCTATCCTATGGGTTTAAGTGGATTAATGTATTAAGCTTAAATAATAGCAAAGGATAAATCAATATAACATTGTTACAACAAGGTGTTTTCTATACACATGTACCAAGAGTGAGTGAGACTGGTGTCCCACCATCAAACTTTAGCATATTCAATGGTTCTCTTGTAACCATACCTTTTACCAGGACTTAAAACCCCTTCATATTGTGATGCCTGCACACACACACTTGCCTATTTTATTTAATTATTACAGGTATTTATATAGTGCTGTCAATTTACACAGCGCTTTACATACTGTACATTCCACTAAGTTGCCATGATACCTTCTTCCTGGGTTAACATACATTGCTTATTCTGACTCTGAACATCTTCTCCCAGACACAAGTGACGAGCTGTAAAAAAAAACATAGGATATCAATAGAAAATTGCTGAGCTGAAAGAGGTTAACTCCTGCCTCACCTAGTCATTATGCCTGCCCTGACTCTGAACTCTACAATATAACATAAACATAAGCATAAATGGCTTACTTAGAATGGTAAAGGAAAGAGTGAAGATGATGTTCATAATACAGTAACCTAAAGAAATAATGAGGGGAATTTATCATTTATTGCATGGCAACCAATCAGCTTCTATCTTTTATTTTCAAAGTTTTAAGTGGTTGTTAACCCACTAAGTACGCTATATAGTATACTCTCTGCTTATGTATTAATGTGTCCCTGTGCCTTATAAAAATAATGCAGCTATATACCTGTTTCACAGCGCTGATCGGCGCTCACATCACCCGTTGTCTCTCCCCTCTCTCAGCCTGGCAGCTGCAGCGGGTGGGGCCGAGGATCCCCCGCTGATGTCAGTCAGGAGGGGAGGAGGAGAGAGGTGGCCCCGCCTACTGCAGCTGTCATGTGAGAGAGGAGAGAGACAGCTGGTCATGTGAGCATTATTTTTAGAAGGCACAGACACAGGGCACATTATATAAATAAACCAAGAGGATACTGTAAATGTAACCCTAGTTAAAGTATCAGGAGGGGAGGGGCGGGCACAGACACAGAGCTGACGGTCAGGGAGCGGGGAAGTGGATAGAGGGGAGCACAGAGGAAGACAGAGTAGAGAGCAGATGACGGAGGCATGTAAACTGACCATGGTGTCAGGGATCAGCAGCCATGATACACCATGGTCATCTTACAGAGGGAAGGGCAGAACCAGGCAGGATCAGCCAGGTATTTCAGGTGATACAGGGGGCCACTGACACAACACAAGCACTGTGCTGTATATAATGCTTTAAAGGAACAGGCTCTTTATTTATTTTTTCTAGGTTAACAAACGCTTTAACTGAACAAGCTGTAGATAGAAGATGATTGGTTGCCATGCACAACTGCTCTAGTTTTTGGCTGTACCGTTTTAGAGAAATCATTCTCTTATGTGTTTTCTCTTAAATGATTTACATCACTAAAGTGAAATATAAGCTATAAGTTTCTACAGTGTGCACTGCATTATTGAATACGCCTGAAGGCAGCCTTTTAAAGTATCTTTTGTAGGCATATGAAAGAACATTTGTAAACTGTGATTTGTTTGTTGCTTATTGAAAAGGCCAGCATGTTTTTCCTCATGCTTAGCTGATAAATGGTTTCAGTAAGATTTACATGACATGACTGAAGGGGAGAGTAATATTTTTTAGAAACACTGCAAGTAGCATTTTCAGAAAAGGGACAGTTAGCTACAATGTTCGTGAGACAACTAAACTGTGAAATGGAAACACCAATGAAAATAATGCTACTTTTATGAGTGTAGCTAGGTTATTAATGTTGTCTCGTGTTTTTAAAAGGCAGCACACACAACTTATGTTTAACATTACCTTTGTAGTTGTAAAATAAATGAGCAGGTATTGGTTTAAAAACCTTAAGCAGAACTTCAGGTAAGCAGCTGAATACACAACAGAAATACATATGTGAACCTAGGTTCTCCTGCTTGACAGCACAGACAGGATCTCAAGCTCCACTACAACTGCAGCAGTGCAACTTGTGTGGGCATTCAGTCTGTTGATTGGACAATAACTGAACAGTATCACACCGATGAGGTCATCCTCTCTCTACTATTTTATCCTGCCAGTATGTTCCTTATCAGTACATGTACATGTGCATTCTGGAAGACTATATGGTATCAAGACCAATTTAGGTATTTAATCAAGTTGCATTAAAAATACAACTACTGACTAAATAACAGCGTTCATTGTGGTTTTAAAATTAGACTGGCATTTAGCTTTCTGATTCTAGCATGAATGGGACACTTTCTCTGTATATATTTATTAAAGCTGTACTTAAGCCAAACATCTAAATCACCACAAAAATGTAAATAGCTATTGTTTTACCTACCAAAATGTATTTGGTAATTGTCTCCTATCCATCTGTACATCCCTACTGAACTGACTTTGCTGACTTTGCTGTGAAATATTTTTATTTTTTATTGTCTCCTGCTGCCAGATCTTTAAACTTCCAAATTTATTGCTAGCTCTATAACAAACACACTGCAATAGCAATATTACTGGTGATTGATTCTCAACTCCATGTGGCTTGAGTGATCAAGAGAGGTAATTAGCTTTATGACCCTAGCCTGTGTCTGTAGCTGGTCTGGCACTGGCCATCTCCTCCCCATATTCAGGTGTCTCACATCAGACCCAATAATGACCAACTGAGAAATGCATCCCAGCTTAGTCTCCCTGTAAATTTATGGCAGCTTATGGGGTGGCGCAGACAGGGGCAAGGCGCAGACATCATGGCTCTGTCCTGAGTGGCTCTGTCACGAGTGATGCGCAGTTTCACCGACGCAGGATAACTAAAGCTGCATGAACAACAACAAGAACTCTGCTCCACTCTGCAAGACGACAAGCAAACCAGCTTTGACATTTATTTTATATTAGGTTCGTTTCCCACTCTCTATCCACTTACATGCTCCTTATTCTCTTTCTTCTCACATTGGTGTCTTCTATCCTCAAATTACCTTTACTCTACCCCTCCTCTCTTCCCTGCAGCATGCACATATCACCCTCACTCCTACCCTCTCCCTACTATGGCACCCATCATCTCCTGCATTTTCTGCACCCACATGCTGACATAAACACCAGGGCCACTAGATACGTGCGCTCATGCACATCCCACTCCCACCTTGCCTTCCTCGCCCTCCTCCTTCTCCTAGTCTCAGGTGACATTTCTCCTAATCCTGGTCCGCCATTTTCCAAATGCAAGCCACATATCCAATACCCCTCCCCCTCTGGAAACCACCGCAATCCACTCAGTTTAATTTCTATCCCCCTGCTTCCTCAAAGCACCCCTCCAATCTCATGCACCCTTTGGAACGCCCGCTCCATCTGTAACAAGCTAACCTCTGTACATGACCTCTTCATCTCTCATGGCTTGAACATACTCGCCATAACAGAAACCTGGCTTCAAAATTTTGACTCAGCTTCTCCTGCTGCCCTCTCCCATGGTGGTCTCCATTGGACTCACTCCCCCAGACCCAACAGACAGAAAGGAGGTGGAGTTGGCTTCCTTGTATCCCCACAAAGCACCTTCCAAGTCCTTCCTGTCCCTCCCTCTCTATCCCTCTCTTCTTTCGAGATGCACTGTATTCGTCTGTTTTCTCCCATTTCTCTGAGGATTGCAGCAATTTATAGGCCTCCAGGACCGGTATTGCGCTTTCTTGATGACTTTGCTGCCTGGCTACCCTACTTTCTCTCCTCTGAAATACCCACCATTATTCTTGGTGACTTTAACATTCCTGTCAATGTTAACAGCCAACTACAGCTAAACTTCTCGATTTAACCTCATCTTTTGACCTAACCCAATGGACACATACTTCCACTCACTCCAATGGTAATACCCTTGACCTTGTATTCTCCCATCTCTGCAACCCTGGCAACCTCACCAACACCCCCTTTCCTCTATCTGATCACAACCTCATTACTTTCACTGTATCCTTGCCTCCAACCACCAATCCCTCCAAGCAGCAAACAATTACTTGTAGAAACCTTCGCCACTTTAACCCTTCTCTTCTCTATTCTGCTACTGACCACCTATATGACATAATCTCTCCCCTGTCCTGTCCTGACCTGGCCACCTCTGTCTACAACAGTTCACTCTCATCATCACTAGATGAACTTGCTCCTCTAACCACACGCAGAATCAGGCCCCGACCGTTACAACCCTGGCAAACTGACAACACTAGAAATCTCAAGAGACATTGCCGTGCTCTTGAACGACTGTGGCGTAAGACCAAATGTCTGCAAGACTTCACCCTATATAAATCTGCCCTTCTAAAATACAATTCATGCCTCCATGCTGCCAAACAAGCCTACTTTGTCTCTCTTATTAATTCCTTGTCATCCAGTCCCCGTCAGCTCTTCTCAACCTTTAACTCTCTGCTTCGTCCACCACCCCCTCTACCCACTAACTCACTCACTGCCCAAGAGATTGCCAATCACTTCAAAGACAAGATCGATGCAATTCGTGAGGACATCTCCACTGTGCATACGTCTTCCCCACCCAACATACCTTGCCTAGCAGCACATTCAACACTCTCCTCTATTGAATTGGCTACTACAGAAGAGGTTACAAAAATTTTCTCGGATGCCCAGCTAAGCAATTGTCCTTTGGATCCTGTTCCCTCACAACTACTACGGTCACCCTCTTCTGCTATCCTATGCTCCCTCACCCACATCTTCAATCTCTCCTTCTCTAGTGGCATCTTCCCCTCCCCTTTAAAACATGTGCAGATCACTCCCATTCTAAAAAAGCCCTCACTGGACCCTACCGACCTGAACAACTTAAGACCCATCTTATTGCTTCCATTCACCTCTAAACTTCTTGAACGCTTACTCTACAACCGTCTTAGCTCCTACCTCAATGAAAATAACCTTCTTGACCCCTTACAGTTTGGCTTTCACTCGCAGCACTCCACGGAAACTGCCTTACTAAAACTCACTAACGATTTACTAACTGCTAAAACCAACAGCCAGTACTCCATACTCCTACTACTTGACCTCTCTGCGGCCTTTGATACTGTTGACCACCCGCTCCTTCTCAATAAACTACATTCCCTTGGCCTCCGAGATTCTGCTCTATCCTGGTTCTCTGCCTATTTATCACAGCGCTCCTTCAGTGTCACCTAAAACTCTGTCTCCTCCTCTCCATTGCCCCTTTCTGTAGGGGTCCCCCAAGGCTCGGTTCTTGGACCCCTTCTCTTCTCTATCTACACCTCCTCCCTCGGTCACTTAATAACTGCCCACGGCTTCCAATACCACTTATACGCTGATGACACCCAAATCTATTTGTCTACTCCTCACCTCACTCCTTTAGTCTCCTCTCGCATTACTAACTTACTAACTGACATATCAGCATGGATGTCGTACCACTTCCTTAAACTAAATCTCTCTAAAACTGGGCTAATAATATTCCCCCCCGCCCGTGCCCCCCTCCATGACTTTTCCATCAAAATTAACAATGCAACCATCAGTCCCTCCCCTCACGCCAGGGTACTAGGTGTAATCCTAGCTTCTGACTTGTCATTTCAGCCTCAAATCCAATCGTTGTCAAAAGTTTGTAGAATTCACCTCTGTAACATCTCTAAAATTCGCCCCTTTTTAACAAATGAAACCACCAAGCTCCTCATTCACTCCCTTGTTATATCTTGCCTTGACTATTGCAACTCCCTTCTCATTGGCTTACCTCTCCATAGGCTATCCCCTCTTCAGTCTATTATGAATGCTGCTGCCAGACTTATCCACCTTACCAACCGCTCAGTGTCTACCAACCCTCTACTCCAATCCCTACACTGGCTCCCAATCACCCAGCGATTTAAATTCAAAATACTAACCACAACATACAAAGCCATTCACAACTCTGCCCCGAGCTACATCACTAATCTTGTCTCCAAATATCTTTCAAATCGACCTCTCCGCTCCAATCAAGACCTCCTGCTTTCAAGCTCTCTCATCTCCTCCCCCCATGCTCGTCTCCAGGATTTCTCCAGAGCCTCTCCCAAACTCTGGAACTCGCTACCTCCATCTATCCGGCTATCCCCTACTCTTGCTGCCTTCAGGCGATCCCTGAAAACTCATCTCTTCAGGAAAGCCTATCACTTCTCCAACTAATCTCCTACCACTTCCACCAGCTCATTCCCAACAGTTACAACCTTTTGTACCACCTGCCCCACCCTATTAGATTGTAAGCTCTTCTGAGCAGGGCCCTCTTAATCCTCTTGTATTTTATTGTATTATAACTGTATTGTCTCCCTTTTATATTGTAAAGCGCTGCATAAACTGTTGGCGCTATATAAATCCTGAATAATAATAATAATAATAATAATTTTCTGTTTAGCTACTTTTGTTACAAAGTTACATATAGTTACATAGTAGGTGAGGTTGAAAAAAGACACAAGTCCATCAAGTCCAACCTATGTGTGTGATTATATATCAGTATTACATTGTATATCCCTGTATGTTGCGGTCGTTCAGGTGCTTATCTAATAGTTTTTTGAAACTATCGATGCCCCCCCCACTGAAACCACCGCCTGTGGAAGGGAATTCCACATCCTTGTCGCTCTTACAGTAAAGAACCCTCTACGCAGTTTAAGGTTAAACCTCTTTTCTTCTAATGTTAGTGAGTGACCACGTGTCTTATTAAACTCCCTTTCGCAAAAAAGTTTTGTCCCTATTGTGGGATCACCAGTATGGTATTTGTAAATTTAAATCATATGCCTTCTCAATCGTCTCTTCTCCAGAGAAAATAAGTTCAGTGCTCGCAACCTTTTATTCATAACTAATATCCTCCAGACCCTTAATTAGCTTTGTTGCCCTTCTTTGTACTCACTCCATTTCCAGTACATCCTTCCTGACGACTGATGCCCAGAACTGGACAGCACACTCCAGGTGAGGCCAGACCAGAGTCTTGTAGAGTGGGAGAATTATCTCTTTATCCCTGGAGTTAATCCCCCTTTTAATGCATGCCAATATTCTGTTTGCTTTGTTAGCAGCAGCTTGGCATTGCATGCTATTTCTGAGCCTATCATCTGCTAAGACCCCAGTTCCTTTTCCATCCTAGATTCCCCCAGAGATTCACTCCCTAGTGAGTAGATTGCATTCATATTTTTGCCACCCAAATGCATTATTTTACATTTTTCACATGAAGCAGCACTGATAGGCTGCACTGATGGGCACTGATGAGGTGGCACTTATGGACACTGATGAGGCGGCACTTATGGGCACTAATTAGGTGGCACTGATGAGGAGGCATAAATATGCTGCACTTATGGACACTGATAGGTGGCACTGATATGTGGCACTGATGAGCACTGATGGTGGGCACGTATGGGTGGCACTGGTGGGCACTGATAGGTGGCACTAGTGGGCACAGAAAGGCGGTACTGTTGGGCACAGATAGGCGGCACGGATAGGCGGTACTGATGGGCACTGATGGGCGGCACTGATTGGCATTGATGGGTGGCATTGATGGGTGGTATTTATGGGCAGCAGTGATGGACATTGATGGACAGCCATGATGGGCATTGATGGGCAGCACTGATAGCCAGCACTGACTGGCATCACTTATGGTCGCTAATTGCTGGCACTTGTGGGCACTGATTGCGGGCATTAGTGGGCACTGATTGCTGGCACTGGTGGGCACTCATTGCTGGCACTGGTGGGCACTCATTGCTGGCACTGGTGGGCACTTATTGCTGGCACTGTGGGGTTTTTTTTGTAATCAGGGCACTGATTGAGATGCCGCTGATTGGCTCTCCTCTCCTCACACTCTGTCAGTGTGAGTGGAGGAGTGCCGAATACCAGCATCTTCGTGTTTACATGTGACTGGCTGTGATTGGACACAGCCGATCACATAGTTAAAGAGCCATGGCTACTGCTCTTTACAGAGATCAGGGTCGTGCCATGTCCTAGCACCATGGTGCGGCTGCGATCACCGCGTTGCACCCCCCACGGGCACCTGAGAGAAGCCATTCTAGGAAGCCATCATATGACGGCCACCCAGAACAAGAGCCGCACCGCACAGCTGTCATTTGATGGTGGGTGGGGGCAAGTGGTTAATGTCACTCACCTGACGCCTCTCCTTTTTAGCGCTCACCCCTCACAACTAGGGATGAGCCGAACACCCCCCGGTTCGGTTCGCACCAGAACCTGCGAACGGACCGAAAGTTTGCACGAACGTTAGAACCCCATTGACGTCTATGGGACTCAAACGTTCAAAATCAAAAGTGCTCATTTTAAAGGCTAATTTGCATGGTATTGTCCTAAAAAGGGTTTGGGGACCCGGGTCCTACCCCAGGGGACATGTATCAATGCAAAAAAAACTTTTAAAAACGGCTGTTTTTTCGGGAGCAGTGATTTTAATGATGCTTAAAGTAAAAAAAAAAAAGTGAAATATTCCTTTAAATATTGTACCTGGGGGGTGTCTATAGTATGCCTGTAAAGTGACGCGTGTTTCCCGTGTTTAGAACAGTCCCTGCACCAAATGTCATTTTTAAAGGAAAAAATCTCATTTAAAACTGCTTGCGGGTTTAATGTAATGTCGGGTCACGGCAATATGGATGAAAATCGGTGAGACAAACGGCATGGGTACCCCCCAGTCCATTACCAGGCCCTTTGGGTCTTGTATGGATATTAAGGGGAACCCTGCACCCAAATTAAAATAAGGAAAGGTGTGGGGCCACCAGGCCCTATATACTCTGAACAGCAGTATACAGGCGGTGCAAACAAGACAGGGACTGTAGGTTTGTTGTTAAGTAGAATCTCTTTGTAATTTTGAACGGGTACATTTTTAACGTGTTTAGCTCCAGCCAAAAAATCTTTTTTAAGCTTTTTGGAAAACATAGGGAAGGGTTATCACCCCTGTGACATTTGTTTTGCTGTCTTTCCTCCTCTTCAGAAGATTTCACCTCACTTTTTGTCCCAATGAAAAATGTTTTTTGAAAATTTGGGTTTTTTGTGGAACAAGGATTGGAAAGCATCAGTGGAAAGGAGAAATTTTTTTCCCATATTAACTCTTACAGGAGAGAATTTCCCTTCCTAGGGGTAGATTTCATCTCACTTCCTGTTGTCTCCTTCCATTTGCAAGTAGGAGTCGTTTGTAAGTTAGATGTTTGAAAGTAGGGTCCTGCCCTATATACTCAGCAGAAATTTGGGCCTTAGGTGTTGCTGTGGCCACAACACTGTAAGCCCTCACAGGGCCCTGCTGTGAAATATTAGATCAAGAATTGTAATTACATGCCCCTGTTGAACAGGAGCTGAAAAATTAGGCCTTAGGCACTGGTGCTGGTGCCACAACACTGCAACCCCTCACAGACACTCTAGTTGGAATGCAGGAATGAGCCCTGCTGCAAAGTATTGCATCAAAAATTGTAATTACACGCCCCTGTTAGACAGGGGCAGAAAAATTGGGCCTTAGGCACTGGTGCTGGTGCCACAACACTTCAACCCCTCACAGACACTCTAGTTGGAACGCAGGAACGAGCCCTGCTGCAAAGTATTACATCAAAAATTGTAATTACACGCCCCTGTTAAACAGGGGCTGAAAAATTGTGCCTTAGGCACTGGTGGTGGCGCCCAGAACCAAAAATGTTCTTACAAGCTATCAGCGTGATGATTGAGGAGGAAGAGGATAATTACTCAGGGATAGTCACTCAGCATCAGCATAGGCAGTCTTTGAAGGGATCTGAGATTTCAAAAAAAATTATTCGGTTACATCAGCATCAGGTGCTTGGTAGCTGGTGGTGATCCAAGACTGATTCATTTTTATGAAGGTCAGTCGATCGACCAAGTCGGTGGACAGACGCACCCTGTGATCAGTTACCACGCCTCCAGCAGCACTGAATGTGCGTTCCGAAAGAACGCTGGATGCAGGACAGGCCAGTAGCTCAATTGCATACTGTGCAAGCTCTGGCCAGTGATCCATCCTCAAGACCCAGTAACACAGAGGATTTTCGGTGGGAAAGGTGTCCAAGTCTGATCTTGCCCCTAGGTATTCCTGCACCATGTAAAACAGACGCTGGCGATGGTTGCTGGAACTGATCATACCTTGGGGCTGCGGACCAAAAAATTGTCTGAACGTATCGGTCAGACGGCCACCTTCTCCACCGCTCCTTCTTTGACTGACCGAAGCCTCAGCAACACGTTGTCCAGAAACAGGAGTTTGTAACCTCCCAGTCTCTGGGAACGCGTTGCACAGACCTTTCTGCAAGGCCTCCCGAAGATGTTTCATCCTCTGCTCCCTCTGCGATGGCAAGATAAGGTCCGCAACCTTACCCTTGTAACGTGGATCAAGGAGGGTTGCCAGCCAGTATTGGTCCTTCTCCTTGATACCACGAATACAAGGATCCTTACGCAGGCTTTGCAGGATCAGGGAGGCCATGCAGCGTAGGTTTGCTGAGGCATTCGGTCCGGAGTCCTCTGGGTCACTAAGGACGACAACGTCCGCAGCCACCTCCTCCCAGCCACGTACAAGTCCATGTGTTCCTTGGGACTGATCCCTTAAAGACTGCTGCTGATGCTGAGTGCCAGGCTCCACCTCCATACTGACACAATCTTCCTCCTCCTCCTCCTCCTCCTCCTCGTCCTCTTCCTGTGTGATCGGCGGGCACGCAGGAACACTGTCTGGATAAAGGGGGCCTTGAGAGCTAAGGAAGTCCTCCTCTTCCTGCCTCTGTTCTGCCTCAAGTGCCCTGTCCATTATTCCACGCAGCGTGTGCTCCAACAGGTGGACAAGGGGGACAGTGTCACTGATGCATGCACTGTCACTGCTCGCCATCCTCGTGGCCTCCTCGAATGGTGACAGGTCAGTGCATGCATCCCTGATCATGGACCACTGGCGTGGGGAAAAAAAAACAAGCTCCCCTGACCCTGTCCTGGTGCCATAGTCGCACAGGTACTCATTGATGGCCCTCTGCTGCGTGTGCAGCCACTGCAGCATGGCCAACGTTGAGTTCCACCTGGTGGGCATGTCACAGATTAGGCGGTTCTTGGGCAGGTTAAACTCCTTTTGGAGGTCCGTCAGCCGAGCACTGGCATTATATGACCGGCGGAAATGCACACAGACTTTCCTGGCCTGCCTCAGGACATCCTGTAAGCCCGGGTACCTGCCCAAGAACCGCTGCACCACCAAGTTAAGGACGTGAGCCAAACAGGGCACATGGGTCATTTGTCCCTGTCGGAGGGCAGAGAGGAGGTTGGTGCCATTGTCGCAAACCACCATTCCTGCCTTAAGTTGGCGTGGCGTCAACCACCTCTGGACCTGCCCCTGCAGAGCTGACAGAACCTCTGCCCCAGTGTGGCTCCTGTCCCCCAAGCACACCAGCTCAAGCACCGCATGGCATCTTTTGGGCTGCGTACTTGCGTAGCCCCTTGAACGACTACGGAGCACCGCTGCTTCCGAGGAAGAGGCCATGGAGGAAGAAGAAGAGGAGGGGGTGGAGGAGAGAGGTGTGTCACAATCATTAGCATTTTGGAGGCGTGGTGGCGGAACAACCTCCAACACTACTGCACCTTGTCCTGCATCCTTCCCAGCTGCCAGCAGAGTCACCCAATGCGCCGTGAAACTTAGGTAACGTCCCTGTCCATGCCTGCTGGACCATGAGTCAGCGGTAATATGCACCTTACCGCTGACCGCCCTGTCCAGCGAGGCATGGACATTGCCTTCCACATGCCGGTAGAGAGCCGGAATCGCCTTCCGTGAGAAAAAGTGGCGTTTGGGTACCTGCCACTGAGGAACCGCACATTCCACAAACTCACGGAAGGGGGCAGAGTCTACCAACTGAAAAGGCAGCAGTTGAAGTGCTAGCAATTTTGCCAAGCTAGCATTCAACCGCTGGGCATGTGGATGGCTGGGAGCAAACTTCTTTCGGCGGTGCAGCAGCTGGGGCAGGGAAATTTGCCTGGTACAATCTGACGTCGGTGTACCAAAAGCAGATTGCCCACAAGTACTTGGCTGTGACACACCTAATTCTACACCTTCATTCCTCTCACTGCAGGTCTCAGAGAGGACTGGAGGTCTAGTGGGGTTGGAAATCTCAGCTGATGAGGAGCAAGGAGAGATCCTCTTTGTTCTTTGGTGTGGGTCTTTTAGATACGCTTGCCAACGAACTGCATGGCAGGTCAACATATGTCTGGTCAAGCATGTGGTACCCAATCGGGAGATGTTTTGGCCACGTGAGATATGCTTGAGACATATGTTGCAAATAGCAGCGGTGCGATCTGATGCACTCTTCTCAAAAAAGGCCCACACCAAAGAACTTTTTGAATAACGTGCAGAGACTGCAGCGCCCTGCACATGTGGAGCTTTGGGGTGTGATGCAGTCAATGTGCTGCCCTTAGGCTGGCCCCTGGAAGGCATCCTGCCTCGTTGGTGATGTGCCGCCTCCTCCTCCTCCTCCTCCTCCTCTCTCCTATCAGGCACCCACGTTGAGTCAGTGACCTCATCATCCCCTCCCTCCTCATCACTGGAGCAAACCTGGCAGTATGCTGCAGCAGGGGGAGCATGACTGCCAGATTGCTGTCCTTCTTGGGCACCCCCTCTGTCCGTGCTCATGTTACTGCCTTCATCGAGCTCAGTATCATCATCAGAGCTTTCCAAACGCTGGGCATTCTCCTGGAGCATGTACCCAACACTGTGGTCAAACAGTTCGAGGGACTCCTCAGGAGGACATGGTGGAGCTAGGGAAGGAGTCACTGATGACATTGAGCCGAGGGAAGAGGCCGCTGCTTTGCCAGACAAAGCACCCTGGGCATGGGTGAGAGAGGATGAGGAGGATGAGGACGGCTTGGTCATCCACTCGACCAAGTCTTCCGCATGTTGCGGCTCAACACGGCCAGCTGCCGAAAAAAAGGCCAAGCGTGTCCCATGGCCACGTGCTGATGAGGATGCACCGTCTCCACGACCAGCACTAGACACAGAGCCTGCTTGCCCTCTCTTATTGGCTTGTGACTGTCTGCCTCTCCTTCTTGGCCTTCCAGACATACTAATGGCCTGTAGCTGCACTAAGCTGGGATATATATATATATATATGTACTGATACTGCAGCTAGCAAAATCAACTGCTTGCCTGTAGTATGAGAACACCACTAACCTTCTACAGGTAGCTTTAGCTGAACACTGTGAGCAGGACGCACTGCACTAACTGTAAATAGTCTAGCTGCCTGACCGTGGTACTAATAGGATCAAAAGAACACCAGTAATTTTCTTCAGGTAGCTTTATATACCGTAACAAGACAAGCCTGCCTGTCAGTAGGAAGATAACAGGAACGGATCTAGCTGAACACTGTGAGCAGGACGCACTGTACTAAATGTAAATAGTCTAGCTGCCTGACCGTGGTACTAATAGGATCAAAAGAACACCAGTAATTTTCTTTAGGTAGCTGTTAATACTGTAACAAGACAAGCCTGCCTGTCAGTAGGAAGATAACAGGAACGGATCTAGCTGAACACTGTGAGCAGGACGCACTGTACTAAATGTAAATAGTCTAGCTGCCTGACCGTGGTACTAATAGGATCAAAAGAACACCAGTAATTTTCTTTAGGTAGCTGTTAATACTGTAACAAGACAAGCCTGCCTGTCAGTAGGAAGATAACAGGAACGGATCTAGCTGAACACTGTGAGCAGGACGCACTGTACTAAATGTAAATAGTCTAGCTGCCTGACCGTGGTACTAATAGGATCAAAAGAACACCAGTAATTTTCTTTAGGTAGCTGTTAATACTGTAACAAGACAAGCCTGCCTGTCAGTAGGAAGATAACAGGAACGGATCTAGAAAATGGATAGTGCTGCGCTAATCCTAGGCATTTATCAAAAAAATATAATCAATGGTATGTATACAAGACTTGAATGCGTGACTGTTGTTAAAATCAGATAAGCGTAAGGTGGTATTAATTAAAAGGTGTGATGGCTAAAATGATGGTAAATAAAATATAAATACCCCCTGGGATCTGAGCAGGGGTCTATATCCAGCATAGGGGGGCGGCGATAGTATTGGGTGGGATCAATAAATTGGGTGGGATCAAATAAAAAAACAATATAAAACAGTACTAATATAAGATAATATATAACATGAGTGACTGTCAATAATAAATATAGTGCATAACAATTGGGAGTAAATGCATCCACAGTGGGGGGTAACCAATGCTAATTAGTGCTAATATAAAGTGCAGCGTGAAAAGCCCATTCAAGGCAGTGAGGTAGTAGTGAACTGCTAATTCATACAGTGCATATGTGCAAAAAATGACTATACAAAAAATGAATAATATAGTGTCTCAAAACCTTGTAAAAGGTTTGGCAGGGAAAAAGTCTTATCAAACCAAAACACAAAAGTCTATAAAAATTCAACAAAATGTGACGACAACGTCTTGGCATGCACACGTTGCAGTTAAAGTGCTCCAGTGCAACACATCCAGTGCTTCTTCGTGTGACACCACTCAGGTTAGGTAGTGGCCCCTTACCTTTAGGTAATAGGGCAACAGCATGTAGCCAAAATGACTCTTTAGGATCCTCCTATGAGCTCCAGCGCGTCCCTCACCAACCTACGTCCTGGGATGGGGTTCCCTCAGGTATAGTGCCAGGGCGGGGGGTATAAAAGATGATAGGCAAAAAGGAAAAGGCCAATAGTGTAATCCCGTTTTTGGTAGATTGAACCTCTTTTATTAAAAGTATATAGGTACTCACATTAAAAATGAACAACAGCGAATGTAGTCCGACGAGCGGCGAGCTCGTGTGCCTCTGTAGTGAATGCAGCCTGTCTCGTCCCTACGCGTGACGTCACACCACACGTGACTTCATCAGGGGATGAAGTCATCCCCTGATGAAGTCACGTGTGGTGTGACGTCACGCGTAGGGACGAGACAGGCTGCATTCACTACAGAGGCACACGAGCTCGCCGCTCGTCGGACTACATTCGCTGTTGTTCATTTTTAATGTGAGTACCTATATACTTTTAATAAAAGAGGTTCAATCTACCAAAAACGGGATTACACTATTGGCCTTTTCCTTTTTGCCTATCATCTTTTATACCCCCCGCCCTGGCACTATACCTGAGGGAACCCCATCCCAGGACGTAGGTTGATGAGGGACGCGCTGGAGCTCATAGGAGGATCCTAAAGAGTCATTCTGGCTACATGCTGTTGCCCTATTACCTAAAGGTAAGGGGCCACTACCTAACCTGAGTGGTGTCACACGAAGAAGCACTGGATGTGTTGCACTGGAGCACTTTAACTGCAACGTGTGCATGCCAAGACGTTGTCGTCACATTTTGTTGAATTTTTATGGACTTTTGTGTTTTGGTTTGATAAGACTTTTTCCCTGCCAAACCTTTTACAAGGTTTTGAGACACTATATTATTCATTTTTTGTATAGTCATTTTTTGCACATATGCACTGTATGAATTAGCAGTTCACTACTACCTCACTGCCTTGAATGGGCTTTTCACGCTGCACTTTATATTAGCACTAATTAGCATTGGTTACCCCCCACTGTGGATGCATTTACTCCCAATTGTTATGCACTATATTTATTATTGACAGTCACTCATGTTATATATTATCTTATATTAGTACTGTTTTATATTGTTTTTTTATTTGATCCCACCCAATTTATTGATCCCACCCAATACTATCGCCGCCCCCCTATGCTGGATATAGACCCCTGCTCAGATCCCAGGGGGTATTTATATTTTATTTACCATCATTTTAGCCATTACACCTTTTAATTAATACCACCTTACGCTTATCTGATTTTAACAACAGTCACGCATTCAAGTCTTGTATACATACCATTGATTATATTTTTTTGATAAATGCCTAGGATTAGCGCAGCACTATCCATTTTCTAGATTTATTTACAAGGTCAGGTGCTTACCTTTAACAGTGCATGCAGCTTTTCTATTTTTATTTTTAGCCGATTTCATATATGATAGCGCGGGAATAACCCATCTCTATATCAGGAATGGATCTAGCTGAACACAGTGTAAGCAGAACGCACTGCACTAAATGTAAATAGTCTAGAAGATAACAGGAACGGATCTAGCTGAACACTGTGAGCAGGACGCACTGTACTAAATGTAAATAGTCTAGCTGCCTGACCGTGGTACTAATAGGATCAAAAGAACACCAGTAATTTTCTTTAGGTAGCTGTTAATACTGTAACAAGACAAGCCTGCCTGTCAGTAGGAAGATAACAGGAACGGATCTAGCTGAACACTGTGAGCAGGACGCACTGCACTAAATGTAAATAGTCTAGAAGATAACAGGAACGGATCTAGCTGAACACTGTGAGCAGGACACACTGTACTAAATGTAAATAGTCTAGCTGCCTGACCGTGGTACTAATAGGATCAAAAGAACACCAGTAATTTTCTTTAGGTAGCTGTTAATACTGTAACAAGACAAGCCTGCCTGTCAGTAGGAAGATAACAGGAACGGATCTAGCTGAACACTGTGAGCAGGACGCACTGCACTAAATGTAAATAGTCTAGAAGATAACAGGAACGGATCTAGCTAAACTGAATACAGTGTATATATATATATGCAACACCTGGAATGCATATATATACACAATACACTGTAAGTGCAGCTAACTGACTGACTGTTCTGCCTAATCTATCTAACTCAAATCAAATGACACTGTCTCTCTGTCTATCTCTTTCAACGCCGGAACACACACTACACAGGGCCGCCGTGCAGGCGGCCTTATATAGTGTGGGGCGTGTACAAAGAGATCCTCTTTGTTCTTTGGTGTGGGTCTTTTAGATACGCTTGCCAATGAACTGCATGGCAGGTCAACATATGTCTGGTCAAGCATGTGGTACCCAAGCGGGAGATGTTTTGGCCACGTGAGATATGCTTGAGACATATGTTGCAAATAGCAGCGGTGCGATCTGATGCACTCTTCTCAAAAAAGGCCCACACCAAAGAACTTATTGAATAACGCGCAGAGACTGCAGCGCCCTGCACATGTGGAGCTTTGGGGTGTGATGCAGTCAATGTGCTGCCCTTAGGCTGGCCCCTGGAGGGCGTCCTGCCTCGTTGGTGATGTGCCGCCTCCTCCTCCTCCTCCTCCTCTCTCCTATCAGGCACCCACGTTGAGTCAGTGACCTCATCATCCCCTCCCTCCTCATCACTGGAGCAAACCTGGCAGTATGCTGCAGCAGGGGGAGCATGACTGCCAGATTGCTGTCCTTCTTGGGCACCCCCTCTGTCCGTGCTCATGTTACTGCCTTCATCGAGCTCAGTATCATCATCAGAGCCTTCCAAATGCTGGGCATTCTCCTGGAGCATGTACCCAACACTGTGGTCAAACAGTTCGAGGGACTCCTCAGGAGGACATGGTGGAGCTAGGGAAGGAGTCACTGATGACATTGAGCCGAGGGAAGAGGCCGCTGCTTTGCCAGACAAAGCACCCTGGGCATGGGTGAGAGAGGATGAGGAGGATGAGGACGGCTTGGTCATCCACTCGACCAAGTCTTCCACATGTTGCGGCTCAACACGGCCAGCTGCCGAAAAAAAGGCCAAGCGTGTCCCATGACCACGTGCTGATGAGGATGCACCGTCTCCCCGACCAGCACTAGACACAGAGCCTGCTTGCCCTCTCTTATTGGCTTGTGACTGTCTGCCTCTCCTTCTTGGCCTTCCAGACATACTAATGGCTTGTAGCTGCACTAAGCTGGGATATATATATATATATATATATATATATATATATATATATATATATATATATGTACTGATACTGCAGCTAGCAAAATCAACTGCTTGCCTGTAGTATGAGAACACCACCAACCTTCTACAGGTAGCTTTAGCTGAACACTGTGAGGTGGACGCACCCCACTAACTTGTAGGTTTAGCTGAACACTGTGAGCAGGACGCACTGCACTAACTGTAAATAGTCTAGCTGCCTGACCGTGGTACTAATAGGATCAAAAGAACACCAGTAATTTTCTTCAGGTAGCTTTATATACCGTAACAAGACAAGCCTGCCTGTCAGTAGGAAGATAACAGGAACGGATCTAGCTGAACACTGTGAGCAGGACGCACTGTACTAAATGTAAATAGTCTAGCTGCCTGACCGTGGTACTAATAGGATCAAAAGAACACCAGTAATTTTCTTTAGGTAGCTGTTAATACTGTAACAAGACAAGCCTGCCTGTCAGTAGGAAGATAACAGGAACGGATCTAGCTGAACACTGTGAGCAGGACGCACTGCACTAAATGTAAATAGTCTAGAAGATAACAGGAACGGATCTAGCTAAACTGAATACAGTGTATATATATATATGCAACACCTGGAATGCATATATATACACAATACTTTTAATCCCCCTGGCTCTCTGGCACCTTCTCTAAGGGTGTTCAGGGATGTGGTCCTCCGTGATCTGGACTCCCTGAAAGTGGGTAAACATAAGATCAATAATACACTGAAGGAAGGATTGGATTCCCTTTGTAATAATAGGGGAATTGTTATCCGGCCTGCAGATAAAGGTGGGGGGATAGTAATCCTTGATAGGAAAGATTATTTACAGGAAATGTCGAACATCGTAGGTGATCAAGACACGTACACCCTCCTACCGGGCAACCCAGTGATCAAATATAAGAGTGATTTAGAAAAATTAGTGACTAAGGGATATCAGGAAGGGATACTCAACGATAAAGAGAAAACCTTTTTAGTCCCCAAGGCCCCACGGGTGCCGATACTTTATTGTTTGCCTAAAATCCATAAAAGTCTGACTTGCCCCCCGGGACGCCCTATAGTCAGTGGCATCGATTCGATCACGTCCCGGGTGGGCAAGTACATAGACTTTTTTTTGCAACCCCTAGTACAGCAGATGCCTTCCTACATAAAGGACACCAAGCACGTGATACATTTACTATCCCAGCTAAAACCCAATAGTCGAACATGGATGGTTACAGCGGATGTAACTTCATTATACACTATAATTCCACATCAGTTGGGATTTGCAGCCGTCAAGCACTTTCTCAATGCACTTTCCAAAATCCCAATCAAACAGCAGGATTATATCATGGAGCTATTAGATTTTGCGGCGAACCATAATTATTTTTGGTACAATCAGGAGTACTATCGCCAGCAAAGAGGGGTTGCTATGGGCGCTAAGTACGCCCCTAGCTTGGCTAATCTTTTCATGGCCAAGTGGGAGGAGGACGTCATCTATAAGGACCGTAGTCCACACCTGGCCTTTTGGGCCAGGTATATAGATGACGTCCTCCTCCTTTGGGAAGGATCTATTCCTGAGTTAGATGATTTTTTCTCCCATATCAACAATAACGAAAGGGGGATAAAGTTTGTGTATGAAGCCAGTCAAGAAAGGATCAATTTTTTAGATTTGACTATCCAGAGGGAATCAGATTCTTTCAAAACGATCACCTTCTTTAAAAAGACGGATCGAAACGCATTTATACCCCTTGACAGTTGCCACAAAGATAGCTGGCTTAAGTCGGTACCTATGAGCCAGTTTCTCAGGATGAGACGCAACTGTTCAGATGTGGAGGATTTTAGAGTTCAGGCAAACATTCTGAAAAAGAGGTTCTTAGAGAAGGGGTATGACAGAGAGCCATTGGAGACCCTCATAGAGGAAGTGGAAAAACGAGACAGATCGGAACTCTTAGACTTGGCCTCTAAGAAAAAGAGAGAGAGTCCTGTCATCCCCTTCATTACTTCCTACTCAACTCAACATTACCGAATTAAAAAAATCATTAGCAAACATTGGCACCTGTTGGGCAATGATAGATTGATTAAAACTTTTTTACCCGAAAAACCTCAGATAATATTTAGAGGGGCCCCCTCTTTGAGGAACATCATTGCCCCGAATGTAGTTGACCCCCCTGGTAAAAGATTGTCCTTCTTTCAAGGCCTCTCTGGCTATCACCAATGCCGAAGATGCCAAGTGTGCAAACTTAATTTAATTAAAAACAAGAAAACAGTATCATTTGTTTCCACTAGCACCTCTAGGGAGCATAAAATAGAACCATTCATTACATGCAGTTCCATTGGGGTAGTGTACCTGCTCCAATGTCCATGTGGTTTCCAATACATAGGCAGAACTAAACGCACTATGCAGGTCCGTCTCGGGGAACACATAACCAACATCAAAACAGGCTTCAAATTCCATTCCGTTTCCAAACATTATGATTTGGTCCATAACCGAGACCCGGCTAATACAATCTTTCTAGCAATAGATAAGTATGAAGCACATTGGAGAGGCGGATCTTTAGTTAGGGAACTATCAAAAATGGAGATGGCGTGGATCCATAGAGTACGATGTTATACCCCCTATGGTCTCAATATAGACACAGATGTTAATTCTTTTATTGACAATAGTTAGGGAAATTGTAATTGAATCAGTCCTGAGTTCCTTGTGGTACCGTGAGGGTGGGGGGTACACATTGAGGCCCGTTTCTGATTTTTTGCTCTCTGGTACCTTATACTTTATTGTATCATTCCTATAAAGTATGAGTTTTGGGTGATTTGGCATTTTTGTGCCCATTCTGCTTCTTTAAGTGTCCAGAAGAGTGCCCAGTATTTTTGTGGCCAGATTTTGGATGACGTATGGAGGTGGAGTGCACTCATTTGACAGTTAATTTTTAATAACTTATGTTTGTAGTTTTTCTTTTTTTCTTTCTTTTTTTCTACAGTGGTGGGGCATCTTAATATATATCCAATTATATTTGCCAACACTTTTTGCCTTCAGATTCCTTTTTTATTAAGGAGACTGTGCAAATTACATTTAAGGGGATTAACCGTGCAATTCGGAATTTGACCACTAGATGCCACCACTTCGTTCGGCTGATGCTATTTATGTAGTATCGTCACGAATTATTAAATTTAGGGGAAAGAGTGGCATATTTAATTCTTGCCTTCTCTCTATTCATCAAACACAAGTTCAGTATTTATAATTTTCATTTTTAGGTAAGGGGGATTACCCAGTAACATTGGAACGCCTCTTAGATACTATACTGGCATCTGCCCCATTGCAATATGGCGGCATTTGCATCACGGACGGCTCGGATCTCAGGACTGGGCGGTCTCTTCTCTGGTGAACGAGGATATAAGTGGTGGTGATCAGCACGCCGCCCGTGCCCCTGGACGACGTCAGGTTTGACGAAACGGCGTAGGGAGAGCGGCGTGCTGACGCCACCACATACCAACACGCAGTCCCGGATGTTACGGGCGCTTTTTCTTAAAGAGCTGGCCGGCTTGTTTTTATATTGACGCCTTATCAATCCGGATGTATGTAAGTGCATTACTTTTTTTAACAATAAAAAGTTTTATACGTTTTTACACTATGGAAGCCTTTCTTTCTCATATATGATTGGCCCATGGACTTGCTGTTGAGATTTATCCAAGGAAATCACGGGGAGGTTATCTGAGTTTTCACCTATTGTATCCAGAGACTGTAGCTGGGTTATAAGCTGAAAGCGTGTTTGATCTCCTTGCCAGAGATCAAGGGAGCTGGTAAGAGGCAGCTGTTTTATAGGTGGAGGACTTTCCTATCCCCTGCACTTGTTTCTGCGGTGGTTTTGAGTGTGTTGTCACCCTGACTCAAGAAGAGGATATATACCTTCCGTGAATTTTGCATAGACTGCTAATTAACCTCTGTTCATTTTGTATTTGATGGACTTTTAACAACATGCGTGCATACATTGAGTTGTAATCCTTTTATTCTCTATCTAGCGCGGTTTTTTGGTGTTTGTTAATATATACACAATACACTGTAAGTGCAGCTAACTGACTGACTGTTCTGCCTAATCTATCTAACTCAAATCAAATGACACTGTCTCTCTGTCTATCTCTTTCAACGCCGGAACACACACTACACAGGGCCGCCGTGCAGGCGGCCTTATATAGTGTGGGGCGTGTACTAAATCCCCTGAGCCATAATTGGCCAAAGCCTCCTTGGCTTTGGCCAATTACGGCTCTCTGTTCAGGCGGCGCTGTGATTGGCCAAGCATGCGGGTCATAGTGCATGCTTGGCCAATCATCAGCAAGCAATGCACTGCGATGCCGCAGTGAATTATGGGCCGTGACGCGCCACACGAATTTGGCGCGAACGGCCCATATCGTTCGCAATTCGGCGAACGACCGAACAGCCGATGTTCGAGTCGAACATGGGTTCGACTCGAACACGAAGCTCATCCCTACTCACAACCAGTTTGTGTTAATAAAATGAAGGGGTGGTGCCATCAGCGTATCATTACGATGTCTTTATACTCAATGCTTTGTTTTTATTTGATATCTCTCATGAGTATTTGTCCATCATCATGTTGAATTGTCGATTCATTTAAATTTGAATTTATATATTGCTTTTGGATATACTGTACATGGAGCCAGCAAGATTGAGCAGCTTGCCCAGGCACCGATGTAGCATGTTACACCTGAAGCAGTTAAGGGTAGCCTGGGAAACATATGAAAAATGGGACCAGAGCTACAACTGAGGGTTGTAAATAATTTTAAAAAAGATATATTAATATGAAGTGTTTCAAATTTACCAAACCTAAAATTAAAATTTTAAATTGGATATACAGAATAAATGAGTATACAGTTTTCTGTTAAAAAAAAAAGAAAAATCTCCAGATTTAGAAGACATATATTAGTTTGGTGGTCAAAATTAACAGCTCTGATTTGTTGCCATTTTAATTAATAAAGAACTTTAAGTCAGGCAACCTGGAAGCTAGCAATATTCCAGTGTTAATATCAGCAGATCAATAACATCATAAAATTATCAGACAGCATATGGTTGGTGTGTCTGTTGTACTATGATTGTAGAAATGAACAATACTGTTAACATTATTTATGCCAAGTGAAATTGTATATGCTATGAAAGTAATTAATGGTGTGCTTCTTCTAGAATGAGGGAATTATAGAAAATCTGCACTGTAGGCAGTTATCTTAATCTTTTCTTATGATCCTGTGGGCTGTGTTCAGAACTGAATCTTACTTAAATTTATTTTTTATGAAAACTTAAAGTGGAGTTGCAGCTGCAAAATATATATATTTTTTTAAGTCAGCAGCTACAAACACTGCAGCTGCTGACTTTTAATAAGGACACTTACCTGTCCAGGGAGCCCATGATGTCAGCCCCCGTGGTCGGTCCATCCATCAGATCGGGTGCAGGCGCCGCCATACCAACTAAAGGAAACCAGCAGTGGAGCCTTCAGGCTTCACTGCCGGTTTCCTACTGTGCATGCGCGAGTCGCACGGCGCTTCCTGAATGGCTCTGTCATCTTCTGGGACACACTAAGGTCCCAGAAGGCAGCGGGGGAGAAGAAGACGTGACGCACTGGGCCGCGGTGATGCTGGGGCAGAGGTACACAAGGTACTTCATAAAAGGTAAGGAGAAAAAACCTATCCAAAATCGAGTGGTGTCATTCCTTTAAGATAACATTGTAAAAGTGGGTGGAACTCCACTTTAAATAACAGAAGGAAGAATGGAGTATATGGGACAGATAGGCTCATAACCCTAAAGCAAGAGGACAGATGAACCCCAAGAGGTTTATGGGCAACACACCTGAGTTTTGAGGCACATGAACTTTAGCTAGCCTCTGCCCTTGTGAACTTGTAAAGGGACATTCATTTAACTTGATTAAAACATAAAAAAAAGAAAAAAACAAGAGCTTTAAGAGAAACTCCCAGTGTGTTTGTTTCATCCCCTTCTTAGCCTCCTCTATAAAAAATACTCATGTGACCAGAAAATCCAGCCTCTATGTGAAAACTGATGACACTGGTACCAGTGAAAACTGATATATGTACCATGCATATCTGCGCACATACTATACGAGGTTCAGGGCACAAGTCATTCTCACTTAGGTGACAATGGAGGCAGGGGTCAAGCTGGAGTACGAAGAAAGAAAAAGGTAAATAAACAAACTAAAAGTCAACTTTTTTGATTGCAGACAGGGAGGAGTGGGTTACAATGATGCAAGGTAACATTTTTTGTGAAGGTAAATTTTAAACACCCTATTTCAAAGAAGTACTACTTACCTTTAATTAGAAAAATATAATAGAAAGTAATATCATGGCTCTTTTAACCTGTTCTTCAAGGGGGTCATAAAAAAAGTTCAAGGATTAAAAATCTCCCTGATGCATATTTCATATTATTTCATTTGGGGGACAATGATGTGATTATCATAATTCATTATGGAGTAATGGTTTGGGATTCTGGGAAATTCCTGTACTATGATGATGAAAAGTCCAACTATTTTTTTTACTTTTTAATTTTTTTATAGTGTTAAGAAGGTTTGGAACCTCTGTAGGGTTCATTTGTTTTCTGTGCCCATATTGGAAAGATTTCTCCCCCCTTCCTGTCAGGACAGGAAGTGATTGTAAATCTGCCTTATGTGGACATTGATAAAAACAAAACTACATTTTTAGTTCAGTGAGTGAGAGATGGAACTTCTCTGTTTTTTTCTGTTGTCTTTGTCACCTGTCCCCTGACAGCTGCTCCCCCATATTTTTTTACAATGACTGGGAATGAGGCAAAATTTAGCAAAGGGATCACATACAAAAAAAGTCTATTCCTTCCCAAACAATTAAAAAGTAAAAAGTGGTGATGTTAGATTTAAAACACTAATAAAAAACACTTTAACAAGGATTTTTTTTTCAACGTTTTAAACACAGTTTTATTTAGTTATTCAGTAAAGGGCTTAAATACATGTTTCCCAGTTACTTGGGGTGGTGGGTGGGTCTAACATATTTAGGTTGCACATAATAAACATTCACAAACCTCTTCCACATGAGGTGTGAAAAAGCCCTTAGGCATAACAGTACATATGTGTTATGTGCAATGTTGCTATCTCTGGGGAGGTATGCTATGTATATTGTTATATTTTTATTTTAAAAGAATAAAAAAATGGTGGACCAGGGGGTCATCTGGCAGATATTCGGCCTGCCCAGTGTTCTAACATGGCGGTGGTGGCAGCGACAGGGGGTCCTGGTCAATATTTGCTCCATTAGACGCGCAGACATTTCCCCAATTTTTTTTGGGGGGGGGGAAGTGTGTCTTATGGAGACCCCTTATGGAGCGAAAAATACGGTATTTCTTTTTGGTAGACATATTGGATATGCATCCCTGCTCTACTTTAATAAAAGCAGACCTGTCACTTGCACACATTTACAAAGGGGCTGTAGAAATTGAAAGCATGTGTGTCAAAGTGCAGAACAGTAAGAAAATATAAATAATGTGCATTTGTAATTTGTGTTCTTTATTTATGCCTTGCTGTACTATTTCTGAACAATTGTGATCAAGACAAAAAAAATTCCTTTATAAAATCAATTGTTTGCCCTGATTTAGAAAAAAAAAATGAATTTCTGCAGTTTCATATATTTACAAAAAAGGGAAATGTTGCAACTATTTTTTTAACCTATTAAAAAAAAAAATATTACACACAAAATCTGCAAATCTACTTGTAGATAGATGTTACTAAATTAGATGAATTCTAAATTAAATCGTGCCTTTTAAAGAAGACGTTTGGGAATTTATTTCATAATGGTAGCAGAAAATACATTTTCTATTTTGCTATAATTCTCAATTTCTCACCTTGAGATTTTAACTAGTTTTGCTATTTTGCTTTTTTTTGCATTGCAGTTCTCTTGGGGACCCCAAAACACCCAAACGAGTGCCCCAATTAGGAGATTTACCCTCTATTACTTTTCTGAGCACAACCTACATTTTTTGAATTTTCTTTTACTTTCATTTTTAATGATAATTGTAAACAGGGCAAATAGAGAGGTTAGATCTCACTAACAGGGGCACATACAGGAATAAAAACTGCTGTAATCCCTCTCCTCTAACCAAAACTAAAAAAAAAATAATGTTGCTTTAGTTATACTTTAAGTGTACAGACTATATTGATTCAGTAAATCAACCTCTCTACATGTATCTATGTATCTACCAATTTCTTATAGAGCTACTTCTAATCTGTACAAGGCTTTACCACATCACAGCATACCTTCAACAAAACCCTACATTGATTTTCAGCATTTTAACTTTAACCAGTTTTGATCTGTCTTGCGCTTTTGATATAGCAAAAATATTTCCTTTTAATAGATCTACCAGGAGTTATCTTTTAAAGGGTATTTTTTCAGTGTTCATAAAATGCACAGATTTTCCATTTATATAATAAACCCAGAAGAAAAAAAGCCTCCAACTTGATTGGTAAAGCTTGCAAATGCAATTGTCCCAGCATGAAAAGCAGGCTGAAAGCAACTTGAAAGCATGACAGCTATTAATGACCACAGGAACGCCAACTGGTAAGAAAGTCAAGAACTAACAAAGAAAATGATTTTTTTTGCAAGAAAAAACAGCTCCTATGAAGATTTTTTTCTACTGGCATTTTACAACCTATTGTGTGGAAAGGAATTTCATCTTTCTAGTATTATAAAACATATTTCTTCTTTTAATTGCATGAAACATACCTGGGATGTTTATCTAGGTTTTGAAGACCTTTATTTTAAAACTTAAATGTTAGTCATTTTGAAGAAAGAATCGGATTAGTTGCTGTACAGCAAGTAACACAGTTCTTAATTCACAATTAAAGCATAAGTTCACCTTTAAAAAAAGAAAATAAATGTACATTGTTTTGCAGGTAAAAATGTGCATTTATTTTTTCATTTGGAAAGCATTGCACCAGCGATCAGCAGATCCCTGCTGCCATGCAGGTCTCCTGGAAGCTGTTTGCCTGTACATCGTATGGGCAGGCATTTTCACATTGTCAGGAAGAATCAATGAACTACCACAACGTTGTTGAGCATTGAGAACTACAAGCCAACAGCCGCAAAGGATGTTAGTACTTGTAGTTCATTCATTCTCAGAACACTGTGAATGATTGACGTGGCCATGTGAGAAGAGCTCTGCATGGCAGCACTCTTTTCAAAAAGTGACAGTTTGTACTGGGAACTTCTCCTGAACTGTTGTCACAGGGAGAGAGAGGACTGGCTTCAGCAGTGGGGACATGTTACATGTTCCACCCTAAAAAAGTAGAAAAAAATGGAATTAATGCTAGGATCTCAAGGTGTAAATAAAAGAAAAAAAGGAAATTAATGCTGCTGCCACATCAAAGAATTGGCAAGCTGCAATATATATTACATTTTTATTTTTTGATTAATACCATCCTAATTTAAACATCTGAAATTTTATTAAAATGTAGCATTCAAAAATTGACACTCCTAGGTACCTATAAAGTATAATCATTTATCGGTTTATTCAAGGGGAGAATTTCCCAAACACAAATTTGTATTGTATGGGACAGGAAAAGAACTAATCTGATCGGATGCTGTTGCTGCTGTTGGCAACTCATACTGGTTGAAAAAAAAAATATCCTTTAACCACTTAAGCCCGGACCATTTGGCTGGCCAAAGACCAGAGCACTTTTTGTGATTCGGCACTGCGTCGCTTTAACTGACAATTGCACGGTCGTGCAACGTGGCTCCCAAACAAAATTGACATTCTTTTTTTTCCCACAAATAGAGCGTTCTTTTGGTGGTATTTGATCACCTCTGCGGTTTTTATTATTTGCGCTATAAATGAAAAAATAGCGTAGAATTTGAAAAAAAAGCATTATTTTTTACTTTTTGCTATAATAAATACCCCCAAAAAATATATAAAAAAAACGTTTTTTTTCCTCAGTTTAGGCCGATACGTATTCTTCTACATATTTTTGGTAGAAAAAAAATCACAATAAGCATTTATTGATTGGTTTGCACAAAAGTTATAGCGTTTACAAAATAGGGGATAGTTTTATGGCATTTTTATTAATATTTTTTTTTTTTTAGTAGTAATGGCGGCGATCAGCAATTTTTATCATGACTGCAACATTATGGCGGACAGATCGGACACTTTTGGTGCAATTTTGGGAGCATTCACATTTATACAGCGATCAATGCAATTAAAAATGCATTGATTACTGTGTAAATGTGACTGGCAGCGAAGGGGTTAACCATTAGGTGGCGCTTTAGGGGCTAAGTGTGTCCTAGGGAGTGATTCTACCTGGGGGGGGGGCTGTGTGTGACACAACACTGATCACCGCTCCCGATTACAGGGAGCTGTGATCAGTGACAGTGTCACTAGGCAGAATAGGGAAATGCTTGTTTACATTAGCATTTCCCCGTTCTTCCTCTCCATGAGACAATCGCGGGTATCCCCGCAGACATCGAGTCCGTGGGACCCGCGATCGCGCTCATGAAACTCCCGGCGGGTGCGCGCTCGCCCGCAAGCTGCCTCTTAAAGGGCAACGTACAGGTACATGCTTCTGCCTGTACGTGCCCTTCTGCCGACGTATATCGGTGTGAGGCGGTCGGGAAGCGGTTAAATACAATGCATAATGACACCTTATATTCTGTCTTAAAGCCTATAAAAGAAGACGATTTTCTGGGGCTCATTTGTTTAAACGCATGCATATTGTTGGTCTACGACCACTGTGGGTATCTGACATATCTGTGTGTGGTAAATATCTACACAATGGGGGTTGATTTACTAAAGGCAAATTGACTGTGCATTTTGCAAAGTACAGTTGCACTCTGCAAGAGCAGTTGCTCCAGAGCTTAGTAAATGACCGGGAGCTCTGCTGACTTCCATCATCCAATCATGTGCAAGTAAAAATGCTGTTTCCTTGTATGTGATGGGATAGTCTTTGCAAAGTGAAGCTTTACCTCATTTACTAAGCTCTGGAGCAAAGTGCACAGTCAAGTTGACTTTAGTAAATCAACCCCAATGCTTTTTTGTTCCCACTACAGGACTCCACATACATCACTAGCAGCTCAGCCCTACACATTCTTTCTTTGCCAGGACTTCATCAGAGGCCATATAGTAACATTTACAAGACTCCTTCCTATTTAATTACCACTTTTGTAATACATTTATCCAGAGCAACACATCCATCATTTAAAGTGACAGATACATATTTTTAAATTGAATATTTGATGCACAATCATCTTATCAATTCCTGCTTCCTTAGACCTAATACACCACTGTAAAGTTGTATTCATGTTTTAAAACAATTTAATAGGCTCAATATATAGACCCTGCGCCTAACATATGAATACAGAATATTTCTTCCCTAATATGTCCCTTTTCATTTATACTTCATTTCAATCACCTTTTTTTTAATTTTATTTTTACCTAGGCTTTTGGGGTCACAATGGGCCGATACACTATGATGTTTTACACCTTTTCTAATGTTTTGAATATTTTCTTTTACCTGTTCTACTAACTGTTCTATTAACCCTCATGTAGTACTCCCAACATACTATTTCCTTCAAGGGCATTTCAACAAATATCACATTGTTCAACTGCAATTTTCCCCAGCATTTACAGATGTAATTTTCCTTATTTTTCTTTTCCCATTACTAGTAATTTTACACCCTTTACATTTTTTTATACAGGAAGAAAGCTTTCATTATATAATCAGATCTTTCTTATTTTTTGGAACATCTATCACATTTTGTGCTATCATACATCAGATATTACAGTGTAGATGCCTTTCTGTAAATGATTTAGGCACATCTGGTAGGAGTAAGGGTCCTCTGTTAATATGGTTATTTGTGCTTCCATGATTATATATTTATTTATCAAATAGTAATAAAAGGCAAAACCCTACTGGCAGAATGAAAGCACTGACATCCCAAAAATTGCTACAAACTTAAAGCGGTATTAAACCCAAAAACGAAAATGTATTAAATTGCAACTTACCAATTCTTACATGTGATGGCTGCATTAGTTTTCTTTTTAGCGGTTATTTCCTTTATTTTCACCTGCTGATCCTGCCAGTAAGTATGTTATTTTTCAATTTACTTTAACAGACCAAGCTGTCCAGGCAAAGTAGCAGTGACAGGGTTGAATCAAACCATTTACCACTGACAAGGGTGCTGCTGTCCAAGGGTGTCTGCTTTACTACTTTATCCAGAATAGAGACATCCTAAGACAGGACGCATATTACTGTCTCAATCATCGGGTTGTTTGGGGTTTCATTCTGGACAGACATGACTTTAATTCCAGTACTCACACCAAAAAGAAACATTGACATCACACCAAAAATGATACACTTGAGGCCCGCGCTATAACCGAATGACCACAGCGTGGACCTGTATTTCCAGGAGGCCGTCATAGGACATCCTCCCCTTTGCGTGCTCCCCGCATGCCCACTGCAGGGCGCGCGCGGCACGTGCTGTGATCACCGAGACTCGGGTGATCACCGATCCTGGCCCCTTACCACGTGATCAGCTGTCAGCCAATGACAGCTGATCACGTGTGTAAACAAAAGCTCGGTAATCAGTTTTTTTTTCTCTGACAGTGTGAGGAGAAAAAAAAGCTGATCAATGGCTTCTGCTGAAGGGACATTGGTTCTGAAGAGGAAGGAGGCACATCTGGCTCCTCCTCTGTGCCTGCCAATGCCACCTGCCATTGCCACCTGCCAGTGCCCACCATGCCCACCAGTGCCACCTATCAATGCCCATGAGTGCCACCTATCAATGCCCACAAGTGCCACCTATAAATGCCCACCAGTGGTGCCAATCAGTGCCTCATCAGTGCAACCTAGAAGTTCTTTCTTTCAGTGTAACCCATCAGTGCCCATCACTGCCACCCATCAGTGCCAGCTATCAGTGCCAGCTATCAGTGCCACCTATTAGCGCTACTTCTCAATGCCCACCAATGCCACCTATTAGTGCCACTTCTCAGTGCTCACCAATGCCATGTATCAATGCCCTTCAGTGCCACCCATCATTGCCACCTCTCAGTGTCACCTCTCAGTGCACACCAGTGCCGCCTATCAGTGCCCAACAGTGCCGCCTATCAGTGCCCAACAGTGCCGCCTATCAGTGCCCAACAGTGCCGCCTATCAGTGCCCAACAGTGCCGCCCTTACGGTGCCCATCAGTGCCGCCCATCGGTGCCCATCAGTGCAGCCTATCAGTGCCCATCAGTGCAGCCTCATCAGCGTACATCAATGAAGGAGAAAAATGACCTGTTTGCAAAATTTTATAACAAAATATAAAAAAATATAATATATATTTTTTTAATTCGGTCTTTTTAAATTTTTTTAACAAAAAATAAAATAAAAGCAGCAGAGGTGATAAAATACCACCAAAAGAAAGCTCTATTTGTGGGAAAAAATGATAAAAATTTAATTTAGGTACAGTGTTGTATGACTGCGCAATTGTCATTCAAAGTGCAACAGCGCTGAAAGCTGAGAATTGGTCTGGACAGGAGGGGGGTTTAAGTGCCCAGTAAGCAAGTGGTTATGAAAAATATAAAATTATATATATATATATATATATATATATATATATATATATATATATATATATATATATATATATATATATATATATATATATATATATATATATATATTTGCTATTGATAAAGGATTTCATATTTTATACATATAATAAATAGTATAAATAAAATAGTAATAATAATTAAAAAAAATATTGAAAATAATAATAATAACAATAAAGCAGTTTATACCATGCATTAAATTCTGTAGTTCCCTTCAAATACTTACTGCATTTACCCTGTTTAAAACACATTGAACTGGTCTTACTAGTCCAACACACAGTGGTTGATTTACTAAGGGCAAATAGGCTGTGCACTTTACAAAGTGCAGTTGCACTCTGCAAGTGCAGTTGCTGCAGAGCTTAGTAAATGAGCTAAAGCTTCAGTATGCAAAGAATACCCAATCACGTGCAGGGAAAATAAAAAAACAGAATTTTTGCTTGCACGTGATTGGATGATGGAAGTCAGTAGAGCTTCTGCTCATTTACTAAGCTCTGGAGTAAATGCTCCTGCAGGGTGCAACTTCTATTTGCCTTTAGTAAATCAAGCCCACAGTGCATATAGCAGATGTGCTCCAAGCTTCAGGAAACTAGAAACAAAAAGAGGGAAGAGCAAGAGAATTAAAAAAAAGGACACAAAAAAGAAAAAAAGAACTGGAAAAAAAGTTGGGCCACATTCTCATTAACTCTTCAGATCCTATAACAATAAGGCCTTATTCACATGGCTGTACTCATGTGTACACTTCTGCAAAGGGCCACCTTCGCCCATGTGGTATTCATAAAAGTTCCATGCGTTCATGTGCAGGAAGTGCAATTTCTTGTCTATGGGGATGCAGCAGTTGCATTGAAAACCACCACTTATAGCATAAGGAAAAAATCATATACTGTCTAAATTTCATTGGTCCTCATATTATACAGTGGTGCTGAGGAAGTCGATACACACCAGGAAAGGTGTAAACACTCATATTTATGATGCTGTATTAGTGATAATATTGATAATCCCTTCTTTTTACTATATTGTATATATGTCTATATGCTTTATGACATTAAGAGGTGTGCATACTCCATGTCACATTATAAATACGTGCTTTTATTTTTTTCCATATATAAAATAAATCATTATAAACCATTTACATTTTTGATGTAAACTCAATGCTTCTTGTGAGAACTAGAAATAAAGTCCCATCCAAATTTAGCAACGAAAGCATATTAGATTGTAAGCTCCATGCACAGGGCCAACCTATTCCTCCTGTATCGAACTGTATTGTAACTAGAAAATGCATTTCCTGGAAAAAATGCGTGGGAATGCTGAATAGCTGAATTGCTAAAGCTAACTGGATGAATAGCTTAAATCCGTAAGAAAAAGTTGAAGAAGTGAGAATAGTTGGAAAAGTAGGAATGGTTTTAAAATAAACATGAATTTAATTTAAAAAGTTTAACAACCCCACTAATGTATGAAAGATGTGGACTATTTAAAGTTTTTTTGAAAAGCTTTTTGATCATTAATCCCCACACCTAATGAGTGAGAGACAGTGTGAGAGAACCCTTCAAACAAGCCTTAATAAATCCACAACTGTACATGCTATGGAAACAGTGACTTCACCATTAGAGACACATGGCCTTTGTAAAAGTATCAGTATAAAATTTATGTTGATAAACTTAAAAATGTGGGCATGTCAGCGATTTAAATAAACAACTTAGCTGCGCGTTTCGCTGGGAAATGTGAAGGATTTTATACACCAAAACTACCCCATCATATTGCCCCATCAAATGGCCCCCATAAAATTTGCCCCATCAAAACTGCCCCATCATATTGCCACCATCAAAACTACCCCCATCAAAACTGCCCCATTCAAGGGGCACATGCGCGGCGTGATGTGAGACGGACGCTGCTGAGCTGAGCTCCGTCTGACAAGGAAGGCCAGGCAAGTTCCCCGGGGCTATTCCCACACACTATCCGCCTGATTCACTCAATCACCCCCGCGGGACACCCCGGTGCATGCCAGCGCATAAGAAGAAGCGATATCGCCGCTCCACATACAACCTAACAAACTTCTTACTAAGCGTGGAGAAATCAAGTACAGCTAAGAAGATGAACCAAAATGGCGCCGGCCACCCTGCGGCCTCCAGCGTTACCACACAGCCTGCTTCTAAAAACTGTGAGTACAACCAACCCCTCTCTAAGGCTGACCTGGATGCTAGTTCATCTGCAATGTATGACAGATTTGTGGACAAACTAGAAAAAGAAATACACAAATCCACAAATGCACTTTCCCAGGAGATCGCCGCTATAGGAGGGCGCACTGATTTACTTGAGGCCAAGCATGACGAACTTGCCATTGCACATAATGATCTCAGGAAAGATTATGAGACACTGGCTGATAGCTTCTCCTTCATGCAAGCCCACATCGAACATTTAGATAACAGGAACAGACGAAACAACATTAGAATTCGTGGTATTCCAGAGCCTATAGCTGACTTAAATCATTCCATCACTAAACTTTTTCACAACTTAGTCCCAGACAAACCTATCTCGGCTTTTGCCTGCGACAGAATGCACAGGGCACTGCGCCCTAAACCCACTCCTGACAAGCCTCCTAGAGATGTGATATTGTGCATGAAAGATTTTGTCACTAAGGAAGATATAATGAGAGCTGCTAGAAACCTGCCTAACATCGAGTTAGATGGTACAAGGCTTCAAATTTACCCTGACCCTTCCCCTGCAACTCTGGATCACAGACGCAGGATGAAAGAGGTTACTAACATCCTTCAAACCACCAGAATCAAATATCGCTGGGGCTTCCCTTTAAGCTATCTATTATGCATAATGGATCGACATATACCGTTTATAATGTTATTGAAGGAAAATAATTATTAATCAAACTGGGACTGCTGGAACCACAACCCTCTCAACGTCTTCCTGTAACCCCCAGATCATCTCCCATTTGGTCTACACCCTCCACCAGACGTAATTCCAGGGAACAGAGAAGATGGCGACAGCTCTCACCTCAAGACCGTGTGATATAGTCACTTCAACCAACCTCAAATGACCAAATAAGAGGTTTTCCCTCTTACATCCAGACAGATTGAGTTCTGTTATCCCTCACCTTCACCTTCTCATATATAACACCTCAAGATTCTTCTCATTACCACTCTCCAAAACGCTAAAAATACAGAATTCCTAGAATCCAAGGCGTGAAGCAGAGTCCCAACCCCATCCCTACCTTGCACTAACAACCTTTTTTTTTTTCAGGTATAACCCCGTATTTTCTCCCCTTACAGGTTATTAACCCTTTGGTTCATCTGACCCAAAACTATCTGCCCCTTGTGGGGCGAAGACAGCAGATGTCCTACAAACCACTGAACTACCCACCTGAAGACATCACTCCTAATTACTGTGAGACTTTTCTAACCTATCACACATCACATTATTGACTCTAGCTTCCCCTTTTTACTCCAAATATCACCTTGTCACTATCTACTACATAGATAATACATATTAACAGAAAATTAGTCACAATAGTTTCACTATACGCCCCCAATGAGGCTCAATCAACATTTTTCAATAACTTCTTTAACACACTAGATCAATATATCTCTCCTCATATGATTATTGGAGGTGATTTTAATTTATCTGCCCACCCAGCTCTTGACAGAAGTAGGTTAGTCCCCTCCTTTAAAGCATTCAGCAAATCCATTAACCGTTCCCTTAGCAAATTACAACTAATTAACTCTTGGAGAGCACATAATATAGGAATCAGAGCATACTCTCATTATTCTTATCCTCATGACTGCTATGCCAGACTGGACTATATTTTTTGCACTCCCATCCTTTTAGCGAACTCTTCCACAGCTAGCATCCTTCCTTGTCCCTGGTCTGATCATAACATTGTAGCCTTTGAAACCTCTCATATTGGTATGGCCCCCACCCCCTTTAATTGGCGTCTCAACGATTCTCTTCTTTCAAACACCTCTACTGTTCAAATCATCACCTCACATATTGAAGAATACTTCAACACAAACGCCACAGAGGAGGTTCTCCCTACCTCTGTTTGGGCTGCTCACAAAGCGGTTCTTAGAGGTCATTTGATTAGCATAGCCGCAGCTAAGAATAAAGCTAAACTCTCTGAGATTAAATGCCCGACCAAAGATCTTCATGAACTTTATAACAAACTTAATAATGTTATATCCCCAGAATTAACTGAACTTATTCAGAGCAAGCGCAAAGCTTTTAATTCTCTACTGTCTGAGGACACTGAGAAATCATTAAGATTCTCTAAGGCCAAATTCCTACTACACGGCAACTCATCCTCAGCAATGTTTGCCAGAAAACTAAACCAAGACACTAAAACCCCTCACGTCTACAAACTACGAAATCAAAAAGGAAATTTAGTAACTCACCCCCAAGATGTTCTCCAAATCTTCACCTCCTTCTACCAGAACCTCCTCTCTGGCCCTCAAACTCACCCAAAACTCATCGACCTAGACTGGCTAAACTCCTTACAACTTCCTAAACTTAGCCAGCAGCAGACCTCTGCACTAAGTGAACCCTGCACTGAAGCTCAGATTCTGGACATAATAAAATCTCTCAAAACCTCAACAGCACCAGGCCCTGATGGCTTCACAACCACCTATTATAAAAAATTTGCCTCTCTTTTGTCCCCCAGCCTCACCAGGGTGTTCAATCACATCCTATCAGGTGGTCATTTACCAGAGGATATGCTGCTGGCTAACTTATCTTTGATTCCTAAACCTCATAAAGACCATACTTTACCCCAAAACTTTTGTCCCATTTCGGTCCTTAATAATGACCTTAAATTATTTGGCAGAATGTTGGCCAACAGACTGGCCACTGTCATCACTTCCCTGATCCACACTGACCAAACAGGCTTTATCCCAGGCAGACAAATTGCTGACAATATCAGATTAGTCACAAATAGGGATGAGCTTCGAGAACAGCATTGGCTGTTCGCAAGTTCGCCGAACAGCGAACAATTTGGGGTGTTCGCGGCAAATTCGAATGCCACGGAACACCCTTTAAAAGTCTATGGGAGAAATCCAAAGTGCTAATTTTAAAGGCTTATATGCAAGTTATTGTCATAAAAAGTGTTTGGGGACCCGGGTCCTGCCCCAGGGGACATGGATCAATGCAAAAAAAAGTTTTAAAAACGGCAGTTTTTTCAGGAGCAGTGATTTTAATAATGCTTAAAGTCAAACAATAAAAGTGTAATATCCCTTTAAATTTCGTACCTGGGGGGTGTCTATAGTATGCCTGTAAAGAGGCGCATGTTTCCCGTGTTTAGAACAGTCTGACAGCAAAATGACATTTTGAAGGAAAAAACCCATTTAAAACTACCCGCGGCTATTGCATTGCCGACAATACACATAGAAGTTCATTGATAAAAACGGCATGGGAATTCCCCAAAGGGGAACCCCGAACCAAAATTAAAAAAAAAAAAATGACGTGGGAGTCCCCCTAAATTCCATACCAGGCCCTTCAGGTCTGGTATGGATATTAAGGGGAACCCCGGCCACAATTTTAAAAAAAAAATGACGTGGGGTTCCCCCTAAATTCCATACCAGACCCTTCAGGTCTGGTATGGATTTTAAGGGGAACCCCGCACCAAAAAAAACAAAAAACGGCGTGGGGTCCCCCCAAAAATCCATACCAGACCCTTATCCGAGCACGCAACCTGGCAGGCCGCAGGAAAAGAGGGGGGGGACGAGAGTGCGCCCCCCCTCCTGAACCGTACCAGGCCACATGCCCTCAACATTGGGAGGGTGCTTTGGGGTAGCCCCCAAAACACCTTGTCCCCATGTTGATGAGGACAAGGGCCTCATCCCCACAACCCTGGCCGGTGGTTGTGGGGGTCTGTGGGCGGGGGGCTTATCGGAATCTGGAAGCCCCCTTTAACAAGGGGACCCCCAGATCCCGCCCCCCCCCCTGTGTGAAATGGTAAGGGGGTACTTACCCCTACCATTTCACTAAAAAACTGTCAAAAATGTTAAAAATGACAAGAGACAGTTTTTGACAATTCCTTTATTTAAATGCTTCTTCTTTCTTCTATCTTCCTTCATCTTCTGGTTCTTCTGGCTCTTCTGGTTCTTCCTCCGGCGTTCTCGTCCAGCATCTCCTCCGCGGCGTCTTCTATCTTCTTCTCCTCGGGCCGCTCCGCACCCATGACATGGGGGGAGGCTCCTGCTCTTCTCTTCTTCTCTTCTTCATTTTCTTCTCCGGGCCGCTCCGCACCCATGCTGGCATGGAGGGAGGCTCCCGCTGTGTGACGGCGATCCTCGTCTGACAGTTCTTAAATAACGGGGGCGGGGCCACCCAGTGACCCCGCCCCCCCGACGCACGGTGACTTGACGGGACTTCCCTGTGACGTCACGGGGAATGCCACAGGGAAGTCCCGTCATGTCCCGTGCGTCAGAGGGGGGCGGGGTCACCGGGTGGCCCCGTCCCCCGTTATTTAAGAACTGTCAGACGAGGAGCGCCGTCACACAGCAGGAGCCTCCCTCCATGCCAGCATGGGTGCGGAGCGGCCCGGAGAAGAAAATGAAGAAGAGAAGAAGAGAAGAAAAGAAGAAGAGAAGAGCAGGAGCCTCCCCCCCCATGCCATGGGTGCGGAGCGGCCCGAGGAGAAGAAGATAGAAGATGCCGCGGAGGAGATGCTGGACGAGAACGCCGGAGGAAGAACCAGAAGAGCCAGAAGAACCAGAAGATGTAGGAAGATAGAAGAAAGGAGAAGCATTTAAATAAAGGAATTGTCAAAACTGTCTCTTGTCATTTTTAACTTTTTTGACAGTTTTTTAGTGAAATGGTAGGGGTAAGTACCCCCTTACCATTTCACACAGGGGGGGCAGGATCTGGGGGTCCCCTTGTTAAAGGGGGCTTCCAGATTCCGATAAGCCCCCCGCCCATAGACCCCCACAACCACCGGCCAGGGTTGTGGGGATGAGGCCCTTGTCCTCATCAACATGGGGACAAGGTGTTTTGGGGGCTACCCCAAAGCACCCTCCCAATGTTGAGGGCATGTGGCCTGGTACGGTTCAGGAGGGGGGGGGCGCACTCTCGTCCCCCCCTCTTTTCCTGCGGCCTGCCAGGTTGCGTGCTCGGATAAGGGTCTGGTGTGGATTTTTGGGGGGACCCCACGCCGTTTTTTTTTGGTTTTTTTGGCGCGGGGTTCCCCTTAAAATCCATACCAGACCTGAAGGGTCTGCTATGGAATTTAGGGGGAACCCCACATCATTTTTTTTTAATTTTGCTCGGGGTTCCCCTTAATATCCATACCAGACCTGAAGGGCCTGGTATGGAATTTAGGGGGACTCCCACGTCATTTTTTTTTTATTTTGGTTCGGGGTTCCCCTTTGGGGAATTCCCATGCCGTTTTTATCAATGAACTTCTATGTGTATTGTCGGCAATGCAATAGCCGCGGGTAGTTTTAAATGGGTTTTTTCCTTCAAAATGTCATTTTGCTGTCAGACTGTTCTAAACACAGGAAACATGCGCCCCTTTACAGGCATACTATAGACACCCCCCAGGTACAAAATTTAAAGGGATATTACACTTTTATTGTTTGACTTTAAGCATTATTAAAATCACTGCTCCTGAAAAAACGGCCATTTTTAAAACTTTTTTTTGCATTGATCCATGTCCCCTGGGGCAGGACCCAGGTCCCCAAACCCTTTTTATGACAATAACTTGCATATTAGCCTTTAAAATTAGCACTTTTGATTATTCATGTTAGTGTCCCATAGACTTTAACGGTGTTCGCATGTTCGAACAAACTTTTTTCCTGTTCGCATGTTCTGGTGCGAACCGAACAGGGGGGTGTTCGGCTCATCCCTAGTCACAAACATTGTCCAAGATGCCAACCTCCATTCTCGTCCTCTTTACTTACTCAGCCTTGACATCCACAAGGCCTTTGACAGTGTTAACTGGTCTTACCTAAATCATCTACTACCCAAATTTGGCATATCAGAAAAATTTATACACGGCTTTAATGCTCTTTATCATCTCCCCCAAACCAGAATTAAAATCCCTGGAAGTAATTGCCAATTCTTCCCCCTCAGTAGAGGCACCAGACAGGGCTGCCCACTCTCCCCCCTCCTATTTGCTCTGGCCATAGAACCCCTTGCAATTGCTATTAGAAATAATCACAACATTAAAGGATATCATAAAGAATCACATCATTTTAAACTCAGTCTATATGCAGACGATGCCCTACTATTCTTAACAAACCCTCTAGTTTCGATTCCTAACCTCCTCTCTGAACTCCACTCATTCCGCAAACTATCTGGCCTATACATTAACACTAGCAAATGCTCTATATTACCTATCAATTGTCCCTCTAGCTTACTATCTCTCCTAGAAAAAAATTCAATTTCATATGGTCTTAGCACTCCTTCAAATATCTTGGTATTTTCATCACAGCTTCTCATAACTTACTATACAAAACTAACTACCCTCCCCTTTTAAGCACATTAACCACTTGCTTACTGGGCACTTAAACCCCCCTCCTGCCCAGACCAATTTTGAGCTTTCAGCACTGTCGCACTTTGAATTACAATTACGCGGTCATACAACACTGTACCCAAATGAAATTTTTATCATTTTTTCCCCACAAATAGAGCTTTCTTTTGATGGTATTTAATCACAGCTGGGATTTTTATTTTTTGCTAAACAAACAAAAAAAGATGGAAATTTTTGAAAAAAAAAATCATGTTTAATAGTTTGTTATAAAATTTTGCAAACAGGTAATTTTTCTCCTTCATTGATATGCGCTGATGAGGCGGCACTGGTGGGCACTGATAGGCTGCACTGATGGGCACGGATAGGCACAGATAAGGCGGCACTGATAGGCACAGTTAAGGCGGCACTGATGGGGACAGAGAAGGCGGCACTGATGAGGACAGATAAGGCGGCACTGATGGCCACGGATGGGTGGCACGGATGGGTGGCACAGATGGGTGGCACGGATGGGTGGCACGGATGGGTGGCACGGATGGGCACTAATAGGTACCACTGATGGGGGGCACTGATGGGTGGCACTGATGGGGGGCACTGATGGGGGGCACTGATGGGCTGCACTGATGGGCACTTATGGGCACTGGTAGGTGACACTGATGGGCACTGATAGGTTGCACTGATGTGGGTGCTGATGGGTGGCACTGATGTGGGTGCTGATGGGTGGCACTGATGGGTGGTACTGATGGGTGGCACTGTGGGCACTGATGGGTGGCACTGTGGGCACTGATGGGTGGCACTGTGGGCACTGATGGGTGGCACTGATTGATGGCACTGTGGGCACTGATGGGTGACGCTGGTGGGCACTGGTAGGCAGCACTGCTGCCTATTGCTTTGTGTTAGAAGATCGCCGTGATCGGGACTGATGTCCCGATCATGGCCGCCGGTGATCGGGTTTTTTTTTTCCTCCTCGCGCTGTCAGCGCGAGGAGGAAAAATAGCCGATTACCGGCTCTGTTTACATCACATGATCAACTGTCATTGGCTGACAGCTGATCATGTGGTAAGGGGTCGGGACCAACCCCTTACTCTGATCTGTGATCAGGCGAGTCTCATAGACTCGCTGATCACCGAGCGCGCCCGCGCACGCCCTGCAGGGGGCGCGCAGGCCGCTCGTGCACGGGACAACGTCAATAGACGTAGTCCCGGCAATTTAGATCCGCGCTGTTGCCGTCATTTGGCAATGGCCCGGATCTGAAGCGGTTAATCACAACCTGGTCGTCTTATCACATTTCCTTCCTCGGAAGAATCTGTGCATTTAAGATGACCCTTCTCCCTAAATTACTCTATTATTTTAGGACCCTTCCTATCAATGTACCCAAAACAAAACTTGAATCTCTCCAGCGTGAAATAAATAAATTCATCTGGAATAATAAAAAACCCAGATGAAGTTACTCCTTAATGTATAGATCTCAACATAGTGGTGGTCTGGGTCTCCCCAACCTTTGGCTATATTTTTTAGCAGCCAGACTGATTCAGCTGGCTCAATGGTTCTCTCCTGCTACGAATATTTCCTGGTTAATCTTTGAGACTTCTTCTATACTCCCTCTAAACCTCAAAGGTGTCCTATGGGCTAACCTAAAACCAAGTCACACTTTAATTAACCACTTCAATACCAGGCACTTAGACACCTTCCCGCCCAGGCCAATTTTCAGCTTTCAGCGCTGTCGCAATTTGAATGACAATTGCGCGGTCATGCTACACTGTACCCAAACAAATTTTTTATCATTTTGTTCCCACAAATAGAGCTTTTGGTGGTATTTGATCACCTCTGCGGTTTTTATTTTTTGAGCAACAAATAAAAAAAGACCAAAATGTTTGAAAAAAAACAAGTTTTTCTTTGTTTCTGTTAAAACTTTTTGTAAATAAGTATGTTTTCTTCTTCAATGACGGGCACTGATATGGCTACACTGACAGGCACTGATACGGCGGCACTGATGGGCACCGATGAGGTGGCACCAATGAGGTGGCACTGATGAGGTGGCACTGACGGGCACTGATGATGGGCACTGATAGGCGGCACTGATGGGCACTGATAGGTGGCACTGATGGGCACTGATAGGTGGCACTGGTATGCGGCACTGATGGGCACTCATAGGTGGCACGGATGGGCACTTATAGTCGGCACTGATGGGCACTCATAGGTGGCATTGATGGGCACTCGTAGGTGGCATTGATGGTTACTTATGGGTGGCACTGATAGTTGGCACAGATGGGCACGGATGGGCACTGATAGATGGGCACTGATGGGCACGGATGGGCACTGACAGGTGGCATGAATGGACACTGATGGGTGGCACTGATGGCACTGCTTTTTTGCAGTGATGCCCCTAAGGGTGGCATTGCTGGGCATCACTGCAACATAATGGTGCCAATCAGTGCCCATTTGTGGGCACTGATTGGCACAGATTTGGCACACTGGGCCCATGTGGATGGCCATGGGGTACATACCTGGCCATCCACATGTTGCCCCTTCCCTGGTGGTCCTAGTGGTGATCCCTGGTGGTCCAGTGTGGTGATCTGTGGGGGGGCTGCGCTGATAAACAATCAGCGCAGACCCCCCCTGCCAGGAGAGCCGCCGATCGGCTCTCCTCTACTCGCGTCTGTCAGACGCGAGTGAGGAAGAGCCGATCAACGGCTCTTCCTATTGACAGCGTGATCAGCCGTGATTGTACACAGCTGATCACGTGGTAAAGAGCCTCCGCCGGAGGCTCTTTACCAAGATCGGTGGAGCGGTGTGTCAGACTGACACACCGCTCCACCGGTCGCCGCGATGCGCGCCCCTGGGGGCGCGCTGCGGCATGTTATCCTGCTGGACGTCATATGTCGTCCAGTCAGGATAACAGAACCACTTCCCGGACGTCAATCTGCCATAGGGCGGGCGGGAAGTGGTTAAACACAACACGATTATTTTCCACTTCATTCAATTATGGAACAGAATAAAAGAGAACTTTAAACTCATATCCGATCCCCCCCCCTTAATTTCATACCTGGGCGATTTCAGACTCCCCCAGGCATTCACTGACAACTCTCTCTTTAACTTATGGATAAAAAATAATCTCACAACATTAAAGTCTCTCACACTAAATATGAATTTTTCTTCCTTTGCTTCTTTGGAAACCAGATTTAATCTCCCTCTGACTGAACTCCCCCAATATAACCTTATCCGGAACTTCTTCTACACTAACTACTCCCTTTATCTCAACCCACCATACACACTTTTTGAACATATCTGCATCTCTACCCCTAGAGATAAGGGTCTGATCTCTCAAGTTTATAATTATCTCAATAACCTTCATCAACCTAAAAAATCCGGCCCCATGATTAGATGGGAAACAGAAATAGGTTGCACGTTCCCCACCGAATCTTGGTCTAAGATGATCAAAAACCTTCGCAAATGCAACTGCGCTGCTGCATTCAGAGAATCCCCTCTTAAACTCTTTATTAGATGGTATATGACCCCAGCTAAAATCCATTCCTTCTATCCCATGACATCCCCTGACTGTTTTAGGGGTTGCCCCATAGAAGGCAATTACAATCACATTTTCTGGAGCTGTAAACATCTGGAACCGATATGGAACGCAGTTATTAGTAAACTAGAAAAATCACTAAAAAAAAAATCTCCCTCTCACCACAAATCTGCCTCCTCTATGCCTCAGTTCCAGATGTTTCCCTTCCTGGTAACAGACTAATCCACTCTCTAATTAGTTCTGTGCAATGGATGATAGCTTTTAACTGGAAGTCACACAATCTATCTTGGCCCCAAGTTGTATCCAGAATGGAAATTCTCAGACTTTCAGAGAGAGTCCATTATACTATATCTGATAGCATGTATATTTACAATGATAAATGGCTATTTTGGCCCCCACATGATAATGTAATTTAACGTCCTTATACTAGGCCCTCTTTTGTACTTTTCAAGAGTTACCTGTACCCCTTGGTCTCCCCCCCTATCTACCATATAACTGTATTGTATATTATGACATCTCATGTTTACCTATGCAATTTTCTGTATCAAAGCTTTATTCTGTACATCCTCATAGCACCTGTGTACAAGTTTCATTTTTGTCTTCCAAATAAAATCTTTTGTAAACAAAACTGCCCCATTCAAAACTGCCCCCATCATATTGCCCCATCAAAACTGTCCCCATCATATTGCCCCATCAAAAACTGCCCCATCAAAATTGCCCCTATCAAACTGCCCCCATCAAAATTGCCCCATCATATTGCCACAGTCATAACTGTCCCATCAAAACGGCCCCCATCAAACTGCTCCCATCAAAACTGCCCCATCCTATTGCCACCATCAAAACTGCCCCATCATATTGACACCATCAAAACTGGCCATCATATTGCCACCATCAAAACTGCCCCCATCAAAACTGCTCCATCATATTGACACCATCAAAACTGCCCCATCATAATTGCCCCATCAAAACTGCCCCATCATAATTGCCCCATCAAAACTGCCCCATCATATTGCCACCATCAAAACTGCCCCATCAGAATTGCCCCATCAAAACTGCCCCATCATATTCCTCTATTATAAATCAGTACATGGTGTGTCTGTCTCCTCCCCTGGGCTCTGTAATCAGAGCTGAGATGCTCCAGCCACCTCCCCCACCGCCCAACACTGTGTATAAGAAGCTTTGGTAATTATGGCAACAAAAGCAGCCCAATACACACTGTTTAATCAATAAAATTTCCTGAAATGATCACTAAACAAACAGCTTTTTCACAAAAACTCTAAAAGATATCAAACTGAAAAGATAAAGCCAGATAGCTGAATATTTTGTGAACATTTTAAAGTTTTTTTGGCGTCTGTAGGTAAAAGTATGAAGGAGCTGAAACTTTTGGGAGCGGAAGAAGATTTTAAGGATTTAAAGCATGCTCTCATTCACTTCAATGTTAAAAAAGTGTTAAAAAGCTTAATATTTTAAAAAGTGTAAATAGTAGAAAAAAAGTTGAAGAAGTCCCGCCATTAGCTGAAAGACCTGAACATTTTAAAAGTTGAATGGTTTTAATAGCTGAAAGTATGCAGAAGTTACACAGAGCCAAAAAACGTACGGAATAATACAATTAAAATTAAAATTAACTAGAAAATGCATTTTCTGGAGAAAATGCGTGGGAATGCTGAATAGCTGAATTGCTAAAACGGCCGCCATCAAAACTGCCATATCAGAATTGCCCCATCAAAATTGTCCCCATCAAAACTGCCCCATCATATTGCCACCATCAAAACTGCCCCATCATATTGTCACCATCAAAACTGCCCCATCATATTGCCATCAAAACTGCCCCATCAGAATTGCCCCATCAAAACTGCCCCATCATATTGTCACCATCAAAACTTCCCCATCAGAATTGAACCATCAAAACTGCCCCATCAAAACTGCCCCATCATATTGCCACCATCAAAAACTGCCCCATCAGAATTACCCCATCAAAACTGCCCCATCATATTGCCACCATCAAAACTGCACCATCAGAATTGCCCCATCAAAACTGCCCCATCAGAATTGTCCCATCAAAACTGCCCCATCATATTGGCAGCATCAAATCTGCCCCATCAGAATTGCCCCATCAAAACTGCCCCATCATATTCCTCTATTATAAATCAGTACATGATGTGTCTGTCCCCTCCCCCGGGCTCTGTAATCAGAGCTGAAATGCTCCAGCCACCTCCCCCCTGTGTATAACAGAAGCTTTGCTAACCATGGCAACAAAAGCGACACAGTACACTCTGTTTAATGGCTAAAATTTCCTGAAATGACCACTAAACAAACAGCTTTTTCACAAAAACTGTAAAAGATATCAAACCAAAAAGATATAGCCAGATAGCTGAATATTTTCTGAACATTTTAAAGTTTGTTTGGCATCTGTAGGTGAAAGTATGAAGGAGCTGAAAGTTTTGGGAGCGGAAGAAGATTTTAAGGATCTGAAGCATGCTCCCATTGACTTCAATGTTAAAAAAAGTGTTAAAAAGCTTAATATTTTAAAAAGTATAAATAGTACAAAAAAAGTTGAAAAAGTCCCATCATCAGCTGAAAGAGACGAACATTTTAAAAGTTGAATGGTTTTAATAGCTAAAAGTATGCAGAAGTTATGCAGAGCCAAAAAATGTACGGAATAATAAATAGAGAAATAAAAATAAACTAGAAAATGCATTTCCTGGGGAAAATGCGTGGGAATGCTGAATAGCTAAATTGCTAAAATGGCCACCATCAAAACTGCCCCATCATACTGCCATCAAAACTGCCCCATCAGAATTGCCCAATCAAAATTGTCCCCATTAAAACTGCCCCATCATATTGCCACCATCAAAACTGCCCCATCAGAATTGCCCCATCAAAACTGCCCCATCATATTGCCACCATCAAAACTGCCCCCATCAAAACTGCCCCATCATATTGCCACCTTTAAAACTGCTCCATTAAAATTGTCCCCATCAAAACTGCCCCATCATATTGCCACCATCAAAACTGCCCCATCAGAATTTCCCCATGAAAACTGCCCCATCATATTGCCACCATGAAAACTGCCCCATCAGAATTGCCCTATCAAAAATGCCCCATCATATTGCCACCATCAAAACTGCCCCATCAGAATTGTCCCATCAAAACTGCCCCATCATATTGCCACCATCAAAACTCCCCCATCATAATTGCCCCATCAAAACTGCCCCATCAGAATTGCCCTATCAAAACTGCCCCATCATATTCCTCTATTATAAATCAGTACATGGTGTGTCTGTCCCCTCCCCCGGGCTCTGTAATCAGAGCTGAGATTCTCCAGCCACCTCCCCCCCTGTGTATAACAGAAGCTTTGGTAACCATGGCAACAAAACAAACACAGTACACTCTGATTAATAGCTAAAAGTTCCTGAAATGACCTCTAAACATTTCAGGAAATTTCAAAAACTGTAAAAGATATCAAACTGAAAAGATATAGCCAGATAGCTGAATATTTTGTGAACATTTTAAAGTTTGTTTGGCATCTGTAGGTGAAAGTATGAAGGAGCTGAAACTTTTGGGAGCGGAAGAAGATTTTAAGGATCTGAAGCATGCTCCCATTGACTTCAATGTTAAAAAAAGTGATAAAAAGCTTAATATTTTAAAAAGTATAAATGGTAGAAAAAAAGTTGAAAAAGTCCCATCATCAGCTGAAAGAGACGAACATTTTAATAGTTGAATGGTTTTAATAGCTGAAAGTATGCAGAAGTTACGCAGAGCCAAAAAAAGTACAGAATAAAATTAACTAGACTAGAAAATGCATTTCCTGGGGAAAATGCGTGGGAATGCTGAATAGCTAAATTGCTAAAACGGCCGCCATCAAAACTGCCCACCATACTGCCATCAAAACTGCCCCATCAGAATTGCCCCATCAAAATTGTCCCCATTAAAACTGCCCCATCATATTGCCACCATCAAAACTGCATCATCAGAATTGCTCCATCAAAATTGTCCCATCATATTGCCACCATCAGAATTGCCCCATCAAAACTGCCCCATCATATTGCCACCATCAAAACTGCCCCATCAGAATTGCCCCATCATATTACCACCATCAAAACTGCCCCATCATATTGCCACCATCAAAACTACCCCCATCATATTGCCATCAAAACTGCCCCATTAGAATTGCCCCATCAAAATTGTCCCCATCAAAACTGCCCCATCATATTGCCACCATCAAAACTGCCCCATCAGAATTGCCCCATCAAAACTGCCCCATCATATTGCCACCATCAAAACTGCCCCATCAGAATTGCCCCATCAAAACTGCCCCATCAGAATTGCCCTATCAAAACTGCCCCATCATATTGCCACCATCAAAACTGCCCCATCAGAATTGCCCCATCAAAACTGCCCCTATCATATTGCCACCATCAAAACTGCCCCATCACATTGCCACTTTTAAAACTGCTCCATAAAAATTGTCCCCATCAAAACTGCCCCATCATATTGCCACCATCAAAACTGCCCCATCAGAATTGCCCCATCAAAACTGCCCCATCATATTGCCACCATCAAAACTGCCCCATCAGAATTACCCCATCAAAACTGCCCCGTCATATTCCTCTATTATAAATCATTACATGGTGTGTCTGTCCCCTCCCCCGGGCTCTGTAACCAGAGCTGAGATGCTCCAGCCACCTCCCCCCCTGTGTATAACAGAAGCTTTGGTAACCATGGCAACAAAACAAACACAGTACACTCTGATTAATGGCTAAAATTTCCTGAAATGACCTCTAAACAAAAAGCTTTTTCTCAAAAACTGTAAAAGATATCAAACTGAAAAGATATAGCCAGATAGCTGAATATTTTGTGAACATTTTAAAGTTTGTTTGGTGTCTCTCGGTGAAAGTATGAAGGAGCTGAAACTTTTGGGAGCAGAAGAAGAATTTAAGGATTTCAAGCATGCTCCCATTGACTTCAATGTTAAAAAAAGTGTTAAAAAGCTTAATATTTTAAAAAGTATAAATGGTAGAAAAAAAGTTGAAAAAGAGCACATATCAGCTAAAAGAGACAAACATTTTAATAGTTGAATGGTTTTAATAGCTGAAAGTATGCAGAAGTTACGCAGAACCAAAAAACGTACGGAATAAAATTATTATGATTAAAATTAAAAACTAGAAAATGCATTTCCTGGGGAAAATGCGTGGGAATGCTGAATTGCTAAAATGGCCCCCAGCAAAACTGCCCCATCATATTGCCATCAAAACTGCCCCATCATATTGCCACTATCAAAACTGCCCCATCATAATTGTCCCATCAAAACTGCCCCATCATATTGCCACCATCAAAACTGCCCCATCATAATTGCCCCATCATAATTGCCCCATCAAAACTGCCCCATCAGAATTGCCCTATCAAAACTGCCCCATCATATTCCTCTATTATAAATCAGTACATGGTGTGTCTGTCCCCTCCCCCGGGCTCTGTATTCAGAGCTGAGATGCTCCAGCCACCTCCCCCCCCTGTGTATAACAGAAGCTTTGGTAACCATGGCAACAAAACAAACACAGTACACTCTGATTAATGGCTAAAATTTCCTGAAATGACCTCTAAACAAAAAGCTTTTTCTCAAGAACTGTAAAAGATATCAAACTGAAAAGATATAGCCAGATAGCTGAATATTTTGTGAACATTTTAAAGTTTGTTTGGCGTCTGTAGGTGAAAGTATGAAGGAGCTGAAACTTTTGGGAGCGGAAGAAGATTTTAAGCATCTGAAGCATGCTCCCATTGACTTCAATGTTAAAAAAAGTGTTAAAAAAGCTTAATATTTTAAAAAGCATAAATGGTAGAAAAAACGTTGAAAAAGAGCACACATCAGCTAAAAGAGACGAACACTTTAATAATTGAATGGTTTTAATAGCTGAAAGTATGCAGAAGTTACGCAGAACCAAAAAACGTACGGAGTAATAATAAGAAGAAAAATAAATAAAAAAACGAATAACAATAGTGGGACTGCTAAAGCATTCCCACTAATAAATAGAATCGAATAACAATAGTGGGACTGCTAAAGCATTCCCACTAACTAGAAAATGCATTTCCTGGGGAAAATGCGTGGGAATGCTGAATAGCTAAATTGCTAAAATGGCCGTCATCAAAACTGCCCCATCATACTGTTATCAAAACTGCCCCATCAGAATTGCCCCATCAAAATTGTCCCCATTAAAACTGCCCCATCATATTGCCACCATCAAAACTGCCCCATCAGAATTGCCCCATCAAAATTGCCCCATCATATTGCCACCATCAAAACTGCCCCCATCAAAACTGCCCCATCATATTGCCACCTTTAAAACTGCTCGATTAAAATTGTCCCCATCAAAACTGCCCCATCATATTGCCACCATCAAAACTGCCCCATCAGAATTGCCCCATCAAAACTGCCCCATCATATTGCCACCATGAAAACTGCCCCATCAGAATTGCCCTATCAAAACTGCCCCATCATATTGCCACCATCAAAACTGCCCCATCAGAATTGTCCCATCAAAACTGCCCCATCATATTGCCACCATCAAAACTGCCCCATCATAATTGCCCCATCAAAACTGCCCCATCAGAATTGCCCTATCAAAACTGCCCCATCATATTCCTCTATTATAAATCAGTACATGGTGTGTCTGTCCTGTCCCCCGGGCTCTGTAATCAGAGCTGAGATTTTCCAGCCACCTCCCCCCCTGTGTATAACAGAAGCTTTGGTAACCATGGCAACAAAACAAACACAGTACGCTCTGATTAATGGCTAAAATTTCCTGAAATGACCTCTAAACAAAAAGCTTTTTCTCAAAAACTCTAAAAGATATCAAACTGAAAAGATATAGCCAGATAGATGAATATTTTGTGAACATTTTAAAGTTTGTTTGGCGTCTGTAGGTGAAAGTATGAAGGAGCTGAAACTTTTGGGAGCGGAAGAAGATTTTAAGGATCTGAAGCATGCTCCCATTGACTTCAATGTTAAAAAAAGTGATAAAAGCTTAATATTTTAAAAAGTATAAATAGTAGAAAAAAAGTTGAAAAAGTCCCATCATCAGCTGAAAGAGACGAACATTTTAATAGTTGAATGGTTTTAATAGCTGAAAGTATGCAGAAGTTACGCAGAGCCAAAAAACGTACGTAATAAAATTAAAATTAAAATTAAAAATAAATAAAATCGAATAACAATAGTGGGACTGCTAAAGCATTCCCACTAATTAAAATTAAAATTAAAAATAAATAAAATCGAATAACAATAGTGGGACTGCTAAAGCATTCCCACTAACTATAAAATGCATTTCCTGGGGAAAATGCGTGGGAATGCTGAATAGCTGAATTGCTAAAACGGCCGCCATCAAAATTGCCCCATCATACTGCCATCAAAACTGCCCCATCAGAATTGCCCCATCAAAATTGTCCCCATCAAAACTGCCCCATCATATTGCCACCATCAAATTTGCCCCATCAGAATTGCCCCATCATATTGCCACCATCAAAACTGCCCCATCAGAATTGCCCCATCAAACTGCCCCATCATATTGCCCCATCAAAACTGCCCCATCATATTCCTCTATTATAAATCAGTACATGGTGTGTCTGACCCCACCCCCGGGCTCTGTAATCAGAGCTGAGATGCTCCAGCCACCTCCCCCCCTGTGTATAACAGAAGCTTTGGTAACCATGGCAACAAAAGCAACACAGTACACTCTGATTAATGGCTAAAATTTCCTGAAATGACCTCTAAACAAAAAGCTTTTTCACAAAAACTGTAAAAGATATCAAACTGAAAAGATATAGCCAATAGTTGAATGGTTTTAATAGCTGAAAGTATGCAGACGTTACGCAGAGCCAAAAAACGTACGGAACTAGAAAATGCATTTCCTGGGGAAAATGCGTGGGAATGCTGAATAGCTGAATTGCTAAAACTGCCCCCATCATACTGCCCTCAAAACTCCCCCATCAGAATTGCCCCATCAAAATTGTCCCCATCAAAACTGCCCCATCAGAATTGCCCCATCAAAATTGCCCCATTATATTGCCACCATCAAAACTGCCCCATCATATTGCCCCCATCAAAACTGCCCCCATCAAAACTGCCCCCATCAGAATTGCCCCATCAAAACTGCCCCATCATATTGCCACCATCAAAACTGCCCCATCAGAATTGCCCCATCAGAATTGCCTTATCAAAACTGCCCCAACAGAATTGCCCTATCAAAACTGCCCCACCATATTGCCACCATCAAAACTGCCCCATCAGAACTGTCCCATCAAAACTGCCCCATCATATTGCCACCATCAAAACTGCCCCATCAGAATTGCCCCATCAAAACTGCCCTCCCCCCGTGTATAACAGAAGCTTTGGTAACCATGGCAACAAAAGCACTCGGCCACTGTATATATATATACGTCATTACTTTAAAGATGGATATCTCGGTAACGGCAGCAGCTGCAGCCACAACTGAGGTATCCATCTTTAGGGCCGGCATTTCTGTACACGATAATGGTGATCTCTGTGGCGGGTGCGCCGCGAGATCACTGTTATCAGTGGTGGGAGAGGTGACACCCCCCCTCCCGCCGCTCTCCCGCGCCCTTCGCCGCTTACCGGAGCCGTCGGTAGCGGTGGAGGCGATCGTGTCCTTTCTGTGCCTGGGTATAGAGACGAGTGAGGCCAAGATGGTGCCCACCCGTCTCTATACCATAGGACGGCTGGAGCGACGTCATTACGTCGGCTCCGCCCACCACATCTCTTAAAGGCACAATTTTTTTTGTGTCATTTTTTTAAACCACTTTTTTTTTATTTATTTTTTTCTTTTTTGCATTTTAGTCTAAATATGAGATCTGAGGACTTTTTGACCCCAGATCTCATATTTAAGAGGACCTGTCATGCTTTTTTCTATTACAAGGGATGTTTACATTCCTTGTAATAGGAATAAAAGTGATCCCAATTTTTTTTTTAAACAGTGAAAAAATAAATAAAATAAAGTAAAATAAATAATAATAAAAAAAAAAAATACGTGAGTAGCGCCCGCATATGAAAACGGTGGTCAAACCACACATGTGAGGTATCGCCGCGACCGGTAGAGCGAGAGCAATAATTCTAGCCCTAGACCTCCTCTGTAACGCAAAACATGCAACCTGTAAAATTTTTTAAACATCGCTTATGGAGATTTTTAAGGGTAAAAGTTTGACGCTATTCCACGAGCGGGCGCAATTTTGAAGCGTGACATGTTGGGTATCAATTTACTTGGCGTAACATTATATTTCACAATATAAAAAAAAATTGGGCTAACTTTACTGTTGTCTTATTTTTTTATTCAAAAAGTGAATTTTTTCCAAAAAAAGTGCGCTTATAAGACCGCTGCGCAAATACGGTGCAAAAAAAAGTATTGCAATGACCGCCATTTTATTCTCTAGGGTGTTAGAAAAAAAACAATATATAATGTTTGGGGGTTCTAAGTAATTTTCTAGCAAAAAAAAACTGTTTTAACCACTTCCCACCCGCCCTATAGCGGATTGACGTCCGGGAAGTGGTTCTGTTATCCTGACTGGACGTCATATGACGTCCAGCAGGATAACATGCCGCAGCGTGCCCCCGGGGGGCGCACATCGCGGCGATCGGTGGAGCGGTGTGTCAGCCTGACACACCGATACACCGATCTTGGTAAAGAGCCTCCGGCGGAGGCTCTTTACCACGTGATCAGCCGTGTCCAATCACGGCTGATCACGCTGTCAATGGGAAGAGCCGTTGATCGGCTCTTCCTCACTCGCGTCTGACAGACGCGAGTAGAGGAGAGCCGATCGGCGGCTCTCCTGGCAGGGCGGGTCTGCGCTGATTGTTTATCAGCGCAGCCCCCCCTCAGATCACCACACTGGACCACCAGGGATGCCACTAGGACCACCAGGGAAGGGGCAACATGGATGGCCTGGTATGTACCCCATGGCCATCCACATGTGCCCAATCTGTGCCAATCAGTGCCCACGAATGGGCACTGATTGGCACCATTATGTCACTGATCTGCCCAGCAATGCCCAGATCTGCCCAGCAATGTTTTATCAGTGCCACCTGTCATTGCCCAACGGTGCCACCTGTCATTGCCCATCGGTGCCACCTGTCAGTGCCCATCTGTGCCCATCTGTGCCCATCAGTGCCCACCTATCAGTGCCCATCAGTGCCACACATCAGTGCCACCCATAAGTACCCATCAGTGCCACCCATATGTAGCAATCAATGCCACCTACGAGTGCCCATCAGTACCGCCTATGAGTGCCCATCGGTGCCACCTATGAGTGCCCATCAGTGCCGCATACCAGTGCCACCTATCATTGCCCATCAGTGCCACCTATCAGTGCCCATCATTGAAGGAGAAAGCGTACTTATTTACAAAAAAATTTAACAGAAAAAGAAAAACTTAAAAAAAAAAAAAAAAAAAAAGAAAAACTTGTTTTTTTTCGAAATTTTCGGTCTTTTTTTATTTGTTGCGTAAAAAATAAAAACCCGCAGAGGTGATCAAATACCACCAAAAGAAAACTCTATTTGTGGGAACAAAATAATAAAACATTTGTTTGGGTACAGTGTAGCATGACCGCGCAATTGTCATTCAAATTGCGACAGCACTGAAAGGTGAAAATTGGGCTGGGCGGGAAGGTGTCTAAGTGCCTGGTATTGAAATGGTTAAACATGTAAACACCTAAAATCCAAAACGAGGCTGGTCCTGAAGTGGTTAATGGCTAAAATTTCCTGAAATGACCACTAAACAAAAAGCTTTTTCACAAAAACTGTAAAAGATATCAAACTGAAAAGATATAGCCAGAAGCTGAATATTTTGTGAACATTTTAAAGTTTGTTTGGCGTCTAAAGGTGAAAGTATGAAGGAGCTGAAACGTTTGGGAGCGGAAGAAGATTTTAAGGATCTGAAGCATGCTCCCATTGACTTCAATGTTAAAAAAAGTGTTAACCACTTGCCGACCGCCTCACGCCCATATACGTGAGCAGAGCGGCACGGGCAGGCAAAATCACGTACCTGAAACGTGATTGCCTTCCCGCGGGTGGGGGGTCCGATCGGACCCCCCCCGGTGCCAGCTGCGGTCGGCATTTGGCTGGGAGCATTGAGAGACGAGGGGGAGGCCATCCGATCGTGGCCCCCCCTCGCGATCGCTCCCAGCCAATGAGAAACATCCCCTGCCTCTGTATGGTACACAGAGGCAGAGGATGTGATGTCATCTCTCCTCGGCTGGCCAGTTTCCGTTCCAGCGCCGAGGAGAGATGACATGTAAGTGCACCAAACACACACACACAGTAGAACATGCCAGGCATACATTACACCCCCGATCCCCCCCCCCAATCACCCCCCCCCCCTGTCACAAACTGACACCAAGCAGGTTTTTTTTTTTTTTTTCCTGATTACTGCATAGTGTCAGTTTGTGACAGTTACAGTGTTAGGGCAGTGAGTATTACCCCCCTTTAGGTCTAGGGTACCCCCCTTACCCCCCCTAATAAAGTTTTAACCCCTTGATCACCCCCCCTCACCAGTGTCACTAAGCGATCATTTTTCTGATCGCTGTATTAGTGTCGCTGGTGACGCTAGTTAGGGACGTAAATATTTAGGTTCACCGTCAGTGTTTTATAGCGACAGGGACCCCCATATACTACCGAATAAATGTTTTAACCCCTTGATTGCCCCCTAGTTAACCCTTTCACCACTGATCACCATATAACTGTTACGGGTGACGCTGGTTAGTTCGTTTATTTTTTATAGTGTCAGGGCACCCGCCGTTTATTACCGAATAAAGGTTTAGCCCCCTGTAGGTCTAGGGTACCCCCTTACCCCCCTAATAAAGTTTTAACCCCTTGATCACCCCCTGTCGCCAGTGTCGCTAAGCGATCATTTTTCTGATCGCTGTATTAGTGTCGCTGGTGACGCTAGTTAGGGACGTAAATATTTAGGTTCGCCGTCAGTGTTTTATAGCGACAGGGACCCCCATATACTATCTAATAAATGTTTTAACCCCTTGATGGCCCCCTAGTTAACCCTTTCACCACTGATCACCGTATAACCGTTACGGGTGACGCTGGTTAGTTTGTTTATTTTTTATAGTGTCAGGGCACCCGCCGTTTATTACCGAAAAAAGGTTTAGCCCCCTGATCGCCCGGCGGTGATATGCGTCGCCCTAGGCAGCGTCAGATTAGCGCCAGTACCGCGAACACCCACGCACGCACCGTACACGCACCGTACACCTCCCTTAGTGGTATAGTATCTGAACGCATCAATATCTGATCCGATCAGATCTATACTAGCGTCCCCAGCAGTTTAGGGTTCCCAAAAACGCAGTGTTAGCGGGATCAGCCCAGATACCTGCTAGCACCTGCGTTTTGCCCCTCCGCCCGGCCCAGCCCAGTCCAGCCCACCCAAGTGCAGTATCGATCGATCACTGTCACTTTTTTTTGTAGCGTTTTGGTGAACTGGCAAGCACCAGCGCCCTAGTACACCCCGGTCGTAGTCAAACCAGCACTGCAGTAACACTTGGTGACGTGGCGAGTCCCATAAGTGCAGTTCAAGCTGGTGAGGTGGCAAGCACAAGTAGTGTCCCGCTGCCACCAAAAAGACAAACACAGGCCCGTCGTGCCCATAGTGCCCTTCCTGCTGCATTCGCCAATCCTAATTGGGAACCCACCGCTTCTGCAGCGCCCGTACTTCCCCCATTCACATTCCCAACCAAATGCAGTCGGCTGCATGAGAAGCATTTTCTTTATGTCCTCCCGAGTACCCCTACCCAACGAACCCCCCCCCCCAAAAAAAGATGTGTCTGCAGCAAGCACGGATATAGGCGTGACACCCGCTATTATTGTCCCTCCTGTCCTGACAATCCTGGTCTTTGCATTGGTGAATGTTTTGAACGCTACCATTTACTAGTTGAGTATTAGCGTAGGGTACAGCATTCCACAGACTAGGACACACTTTCACAGGGTCTCCCAAGATGCCATCGCATTTTGAGAGACCCGAACCTGGAACCGGTTACAGTTATAAAAGTTACAGTTACAAAAAAAAAGTGTAAAAAAAAAAAAACACAAACAAAAATAAAAAAAAATAGTTGTCGTTTTATTGTTCTCTCTCTCTCTATTCTCTCTCTATTGTTCTGCTCTTTTTTACTGTATTCTATTCTGCAATGTTTTATTGTTATTATGTTTTATCATGTTTGCTTTTCAGGTATGCAATTTTTTATACTTTACCGTTTACTGTGCTTTATTGTTAACCATTTTTTTGTCTTCAGGTACGCCATTCACGACTTTGAGTGGTTATACCAGAATGATGCCTGCAGGTTTAGGTATCATCTTGGTATCATTCTTTTTAGCCAGCGGTCGGCTTTCATGTAAAAGCAATCCTAGCGGCTAATTAGCCTCTAGACTGCTTTTACAAGCAGTGGGAGGGAATGCCCCCCCCCCCCCCCCCACCGTCTTCTGTGTTTTTCTCTGGCTCTCCTGTCTCAACAGGGAACCTGAGAATGCAGCCGGTGATTCAGCCAGCTGACCATAGAGCTGATCAGAGACCAGAGTGGCTCGAAACATCTCTATGGCCTAAGAAACCGGAAGCTACGAGCATTTTATGACTTAGATTTCGCCGGATGTAAACAGCGCCATTGGGAAATTGGGGAAGCATTTTATCACACCGATCTTGGTGTGGTCAGATGCTTTGAGGGCAGAGGAGAGATCTAGGGTCTAATAGACCCCAATTTTTTCAAAAAAGAGTACCTGTCACTACCTATTGCTATCATAGAGGATATTTACATTCCCTGAGATAACAATAAAAATGATTTAAAAAAAAAAATGAAAGGAACAGTTTAAAAATAAGATAAAAAAGCAAAAAAATAATAAAGAAAAAAATAAATAAATAAAAAGCACCCCTGTCCCCCCTGCTCTCGCGCTAAGGCGAACGCAATCGGCGGTCTGGCGTCAAATGTAAACAGCAATTGCACCATGCATGTGAGGTATCACCGCGAAGGTCAGATCGAGGGCAGTAATTTTAACAGTAGAACTCCTCTGTAAATCTAAAGTGGTAACCTGTAAAGGCTTTTAAAGGCTTTTAAAAATGTATTAATTTTGTTGCCACTGCACGTTTGTGCGCAATTTTAAAGCATGTTATGTTTGGTATCCATGTACTCGGCCTAAGATCATCTTTTTTATTTCATCAAACATTTGGGCAATATAGTGTGTTTTAGTGCATTAAAATTTAAAAAAGTGTGTTTTTTCCCCAAAAAATGCGTTTGAAAATCGCTGCGCAAATACTGTGTGAAAAAAAAAAATGAAACACCCACCATTTTAATCTGTAGGGAATTTGCTTTAAAATAATATATAATGTTTGGGGGTTCAAAGTAATTTTCTTGCAAAAAAAAATAATTTTTTCATGTAATCAAAAAGTGTCAGAAAGGGCTTTGTCTTCAAGTGGTTAGAAGAGTGGGTGATGTGTGACATAAGCTTCTAAATGTTGTGCATAAAATGCCAGGACAGTTCAAACCCCCCCAAATGACCCCATTTTGGAAAGTAGACACCCCAAGCTATTTGCTGAGAGGCATGTCGAGTCCATGGAATATTTTATATTGTGACACAAGTAGCGGGAAAGAGACAAATTTTTTTTTTTTTTTTTTTGCACAAAGTTGTCACTAAATGTTATATTGCTCAAACATGCCATGGGAATATGTGAAATTACACCCCAAAATAAATTCTGTTGCTTCTCCTGAGTACGGGGATACCACATGTGCGGGACTTTTTGGGAGCCTGAAGTGGTTAAAAAGCTTAATATTTTAAAAAGTATAAATAGTAGAAAAAAAGTTGAAAAGGTCCCATCATCAGCTGAAAGAGACGAACATTTTAATAGTTGAATGGTTTTAATAGCTAAAAGTATGCAGAAGTTACGCAGAGCCAAAAAACGTACGGAATAAAATTAAATAAAAATGAGAAAATGCATTTCCTGGGGAAAATGCGTGGGAATGCTGAATATCTGAATTGCTAAAACAGCCCCCATCAAAACTGCCCCCATCATACTGCCATCAAAACTGCCCAATCAAAATTGCCCCATCAAAATTGCCACCATCAAAACTGCCCCATCAAAACTGCCCCATCATATTGCTACCATCAAAGCTGCCCCATCAGAATTACCCCATCATATTGCCACCATCAAAACTGCCCCATCATATTGCCACCATCAAAACTGCCCCATCAGAATTGCCCCATCAAAACTGCCCCATCAGAATTGCCCCATCAAAACTGCCCCATCATATTGCCACGATCAAAACTGCCCCATCAGAATTGCCCCATCAAAACTGCCCCATCAGAATTGCCCCATCACAACTGCCCCATCATATTCCTCTATTATAAATCAGTACATGGTGTGTCTGTCCCCTCCCACGGGCTCTGTAATCAGAGCCGAGATGCTCCAGCCACCTCCCCCACCGCCCATCACTGTGTATAACAGAAGCTTTGGTAACCATGGCAACAAAAGCAGCCCAGTACACTCTGTTACATCGATAACATTTCCTGAAATGACCACTAAACAAACAGCTTTTTCACAAAAACTGTAAAAGATATCAAGCTGAAAAGATATAGCCAGATAGCTGAATATTTTGTGAACATTTTAAAGTTTGTTTGGCTTCTGAAGGTGAAAGTATGAAGGAGCTGAAACTTTTGGGAGCAGAAGTTTTTAAGGATTTGAAGCATGCTCTCATTGACTTCAATGTTAAAAATAAGTGTTAAAAAGCTTAATATGTTAAAAAATATAAATAGTAGAAAAACATTTGAAAAAGTCCCATCATCAGCTGAAGAGTTTTAAAAGTTGAATCGTTTTAATAGCTGAAAGTATGCAGAAGTTACACAGAGCCAAAAACCGTACGGAATAAAATTAAAATTATAAATAAAATAAATAAAAAACGAATAACAATAGTGGGACTGCTGAAGCAGTCCCACTAAATAGAAAGTGCATTTCCTGGAGAAAATGGGTGAGAATGCTGAATAGCATCTCTCTACCTGCTAGCTGCCTGTCCCCTGAACACACTGTAAAAAACATTTCCTCACTATCTGCTAGCTGCCTGAGTGAGAGACAGTGTGAGAGAACCCTTCAAACAAGCCTTAATAAATCCACAACAGTACATGATATGGAAACAGCGACTTCCCCGTTAGAGACACAAATTTATGCTGATAAACTTAAAAATGTGGGCATGTCAGCAATTTAAAAAAGAAGTTGGCTGTGCATTTCACTGGGAAATGTGAAGAATTTTATACATCAAAATTTCCCCATCATATTGCCCCATCAAAACAGCCCTCATCAAATTTGCCCCATCAAAACTGCCCCATCATATTGCCACCATCAAAATGGCCCCCATCAAAACTGCCCCATCATATTGCCCCATCAAAACTGCCGCATCAAAATTGCCCCATCAAAATTGCCCCATCAAAATTGCCCCATCATATTGCCCCATCATATTGCCACAGTTATAACTGCCCCATCAAAACTGCCCCATCATATTGGTGTATAATTACCTAGGATTAGCGCAGCACTACCCATTTTCTAGATCTATTCACGAGGTCAGGTGCCTACCTTTTAACAGTGCATGCAGCTTTTCTATTTCTAGCCTATTCCATATATGATAGCGCGGGAATAATCCATCTCCTCTATCTGCATGCCCCATCATATTGCCACCATCAAAACTGCTCCCATCAAAACTGCCCCATCATATTGCCCCATCATATTGCCACAGTTATAACTGCCTCATCAAAACTGCCCCATCATATTGCCACCATCAAAATTGCCTCCATCAAAACTGCCCAATCAGAACTGCCCCATCAAAATTGCTCCCATTAAAACTGCCCCATCATATTGCCACCATCAAAACTGCCCCCATCAGAATTGCCCCATCAAAACTGCCCCCATCAGAATGGACCCATCAATACTGCCCCATCATATTGCCACCATCAAAACTGCCCCATCAGAATTGCCCTATCAAAACTGTCCCATCATATTGCCACCATCAAAACTGCCCATCAGAATTGCCCCCATCAAAACTGCCCCATCATATTCCTCTATTATAAATCAGTACATGGTGTGTCTGTCCCCTCCCCCGTGCTCTGTAATCAGAGCTGAGATGCTCCAGCTGCCTCCCTCACTGCCCATCACTGTGTATAAGAAGCTTTGGTAACCATGGCAACAAAAGCCTTTAAAATGAAATTTCCTGAAATGATCACTAAACTTAAACAGCTTTTTCACAAAAACTGTAAAAGATATCAAACTGAAAAGATAAAGCCAGATAGCTGAATATTTTGTGAACATTTTAAAGTTTGTTTGGCGTCTGTAGGCGAAAGTATGAAGACACTGACACTGAGCGGAAGAAGATTTTAAGGATTTGAAGCATGCTCTCATTCACTTAAATGTTAAAAAAAGTGTTAAAAAGCTTAATATTTTAAAATGTATAAATAGTAGAAAAAACGTTGAAAAAGTCCCATCATTAGCTGAACATTTTAAAAGTTGAATGGTTTTAATAGCTGAAAGTATGCAGGAGTTACGCAGAGCCAAACTATGTACGGAATAAAATTAAAATTAAAACTAAAAAATTCATTTCCTGGAGAAAATGCATGGGAATGCTGAATAGCTGAATTGCTAAAATGGCCCCCATCAAAACTGCCCCTATCATATTGCCACCATCAAAACTGCCCCATCAAGATTGTCCCCATCAAAACTGCCCCATCAAAATTGTCCCCATCAAAACTGCCCCATCATATTGCCACCATCAAAACTGCCCCATCAAAACTGCCCCATCATATTGCCACCATCAAAACTGCCCCATCAAAACTGCCCCATCATATTGCTCCATCATAATTGCCCCATCAAAACTGCCCCATCATATTCCTTTATTATAAATCAGTACATGGTGTGTCTGTCCCCTCCCCCGGGCTCTGTAATCAGAGCTGAGATGCTCCAGACACCACCCCCCATCACTGTGTGTAACAGAATCTTTGGTAACCATGGCAACAAAAGCAGGTCAGTACACTGTGTTTAATGGCTAAAATTTCCTGAAATGACCACTAAACAAACAGCTTTTTCACAAAAACTGTAAAAGATATAGCCAGATAGCTGAATATTTTCTGAACATTTTAAAGTTTGTTTGGCGTCTGTAGGTGAAAGTATGAAGGAGCTGAAAATTTTGGGAGTGGAAGAAGATTTTAAGGATCTGAAGCATGCTCCCATTGACTTCAATGTTAAAAAAAAGTGTTAAAAAGCTTAATATTTAAAAAAGTATAAATAGTAGAAAAAAAGTTGAAAAAGTCCCATCATCAGCTGAAAGAGCTAAACATTTTAAAAGTTGAATGGTTTTAATAGCTGAAAGTATGCAGAAGTTACGCAGAGCCAAAAAACGTATGGAATAATAAATGGATAAAAATAAATAAAATCGAATAACAATAGTGGGACTGCTAAAGCAGTCCCACTAATAAAAACGAATAACAATAGTGGAACTGCTAAAGCAGTCCCACTAATAAAAATAAGTAAAATCGAATAACAATAGTGGGACTGCTAAAGCAGTCCCACTAATAAAAATGAATAACAATAGTGGGACTGCTGAAGCAGTCACACTAATAAATAAAAAAGAATAACAATTGTGGGACTGCTGAAGCATTCCCACTAATAAATAAAAAAACGAATAACAATAGTGGGACTGCTGAAGTATTCCCACTAATTATTAATAATAACAAAAAAAATGAAAAACAATAGTTGGACTGCTGAAGCAGTCCCACTAATAAAAAAAATCAAAAAACAATAATGGGACTGCTGAAGCAGTCCCACTAATTATACTGTCCCCCTTTATATCGTAAAGCACTGTGCAAACTATTGGTGCTATATAAATCCTGTATAATATAGTAATAAAAATACTAAAAATCTTCTGCCCCTTCCCTTTTTTACTCTCACCTTTAATAAATCCCCATTCTCCATATTGCTTATACCTTTTTACAGCCTTTTCTGTATACTTCATGGTTCACCCCTTGTACTCATTAACGCTTATATATACTTTATACTGTTTTTCAAATTTGCATACCTGCATAGTAAAATATAATTATGTGACCCAGCTCCTAGATATCGTCTCTGTGAATAATCATGTAATTTCTTCATTTATTTTAAGGATGTTTAGCAATCCTTCCTTTATACAGATTTTTATATCAAACTGTATATTGTGAATTCAGTGTAATGTTTCTTACCTGATAGCCTGGCAGGAACAAGCACTTCCAGTGCCAAGCCATGTCTTCACAATTACCTTCAACATTGTTAGCCTGCCATGAGAGCTCCATCAATTGCTCATTGGACTGTCAGCTGAAGGAGTGCACACGGGCGGCTGACAACGATGTTGCTAATTGCAAGGCAGTGGTTTAACCTAGCCTGCAACAGGAAGTGCTGATACTGGCAGGATCTCAAAGTAATAAATGTTTTAATAGATTTAAAAAAAAAAAGTGATTTGCTTTAGAAAACTGAAACTAAACATGCTGCAACATTAATTTTGTGTTTCCATACACTTTAGGAAGATCATAAAACTATAAACAGATGTGAAAATTGTAAACATTTAAAATCTAAAGTTTGAAGAACTGTATAGATTTATTCGCACATAATAACAAAATCCTTTTTTTCCTGCTTTACAGTTATTATTTTGTAAATTAATAATAAACATGTAATATTTTTCTAGTGGATCTATATGATTCACTTGCTGCTTCACTGTGCACTTCCATTCATGAGTCCATTCAACACTATTTTTATTTTCTGTAAGTAAACATCACACAGATGAATACATATAAAATACTCATCATTAAAGGCCAGTCAAGTGTTTATGGACAACTGCAGCCATATGTAAACCTGTGAAAAGAGTGGGCTCGTAGCTGTAGCAGCACATAACCATTGCTTTAGAACAATACAGCTTAGTAGGCTGCAAGTGTGTTTTTATACACATGCATGTGAGAAGAGCAAATGATCATGGATTAAAGAGCACATCATTCAATATAGTTACAGTACTTTAATTACGAAGAGGCCAAGATATTTTATAAATAAAATATATTGTTCCCATTTGAATTACAATATTTGAAGTGCCATAGTAGAATTATCAAATTTCTCATATTGTTGATGACAGGATAAAGCATGGTTCAATAGTACGATAGTTATTGAAAAACTATTTTAACATTTACAAAAATTCTGTTATAAAATGCTGGCTGTAATAAAAATAAAATATTTCTTTCAGATAATTAGAAGAACTTTCGGCAAATAAATAATTGCGTTTGTTATGAAAAACACATTTAAAAAACTAGATTTGCTTGGCCCATGGAATTGGAAAAAGGCTTGCAAGTTCAGAGTCATGGCAATAGAAAACAGATTAATGAACAGAAAATCTCTGACGTTCACAATTTAGTAGACTTACAGTTGGATCTTGTCCCCAGTACCGGCATACTAATGGAGGTGCGGGGGGTTATTTTTTGTGTTATGCAGCACTGTCCAACACATGAAAAAACCCATCAGCCAGCAGTAGCACATCCAGTGAGTCCACATCTGCTGCTTCAGAGAGAGCTTGTGATCAGTGTGAGAGGAAGTCTCATCTCCTCTCCACCTACCACCCTACTTGGGATTCTCATTCTGCGCTCCTGATATACAGTATTTTATCTGGTAAATGAGTGTGTGTGTAGGGGGGGTGTTGTATGTTCTTACAGTTCTGTACCCTGGAGGGGGGACCTGGGTATGAGGGGTGTTTGTACTGGGGAGGTGAGAAGGTTTCTGTACTGAGACGAAAAAGAAATAACCGCGCTAAATTATATATGTGTAAGATATGTGAAAAGATCTTAAACCCATGTCCCAAAAACTTCTGTTGAATAAATTCATGTGTATATGTGAAACATAGCGATAATCAGAAAAATATGTATAAGTCCATACATATAACTGTAAATCAAAAAGTGATGTCCATATATAGTGGATGAGAATCCTTATATGTAATCATTGACCAAAATCAGTCCCAGAGAGAAACCCATGAATGGACACATGCAGACTCAGGGTAAAGATGAGAGAAACACCACACTCAGTGATCCGCCACCACACAAATATTGCGCTTACCACAAGGCAAGCAAAAAACAATGTGCATATGCACATTAATCTTATTTCTATTAAAATTCGTCCTTAATATTATTTTGTGGAGTATAGGCTCTCAACATTAACACACACTATGAGACGTCGTAGCCTCCTGGTCAATATGTGTTTACAAAGAATTTATTATATTTTTATTTATAATTTATGGAGACTGTTTTATTTTTAATTTTTTATTTGAGGTCATTCAATCTGTTTTTTGTATTTTTGAAGCCATTTTCTTTTTCACCACAAGATGGCAGAGTGTCGAGGCTCATAATCAATTTGCCTATTCGTTTCAAGGAATATTGAGTCAGCCTGACCCCTTGTTAGAGGAAGGATTTTTTGATTGGACACTTTTTCATATATTTTTTTATTTGTTTGTTCTACATATTTGTAATTTCATACTAAGCAATTTGTTTTAAGTGCAAGTAATTTAAGTATAAGTACAAGATTTAGTTCTGTTTTCCCCCTTCTAATACGAGCCGCGATGTAATAGGCGGCTCGTACAGTTCCTCTTCCACCGCTGAGATCTCAGAACGAGGCGTGGTTGTTTGTATTTTATTTAAGGCGATGACTCAGAGCGTCGCCCGTTCCCCAGACGACGCCATTTGTGGTGAAACGTGTACGTCGGGAGGTTGACGCTCTGACGTCATCGCCATCCTAGTGTGGACGGGTGCTCGCTATGCCGGCCGGCTATTTGCTGTATTTTAATCTACCTATGTAAGTTTTCTACCTTCTTTTATTAAACCATCCTGCCAGTATTACACTATGGTCAGTTTCTTTTCATCTACATGCCTGTGAGATGAGAGTTTGGGGTCCTTGCTATATCCTCCTAGCCACGCTGTATGCAATCAAGTCACACCAGCTGGATTTCCCATACCAGGACGGAACACAGGCTGTTTTTTGCTTGCCTTGTGGTAAGCGCAATATTTGTGTGGTGGCGGATCACTGAGTGTGGTGTTTCTCTCATCTTTACCACCGAGTCTGGATGTGTCCATTCATGGGTTTCTCTCTGGGACTGATTTTGGTCAATGATTACATATAAGGATTCTCATCCACTATATATGGACATCACTTTTTGATTTACAGTTATATGTATGGACTTATACATATTTTTCTGATTATCGCTATGTTTCACATATACACATGAATTTTTTCAACAGAAGTTTTTGGGACATGGGTTTAAGATCTTTTCACATATCTTACACATATATAATTTAGCGCGGTTATTTTGTTTTCTTTTTGGTATTTTGGTGCACATCTCACTGTTTAACTGCTGCTTTTTGGGGGGGTATATCTATTCAGTGGTAGCGCAGTATTTTTTTGTTTTTTTTTCTGTACTGAGACATCTGTAATGCAGAATGGGGGGGTGTCTGCACTGAGGGGTCTGTGGAGGGGATTTGGAAAGTTTAGGGGGTCGGGAGTCCATCTGTTCTGACAAGTGGGTGGGAGGGTTGTTTCTGTACTGAGGGGTTAGCACTGGAGGGGTCCATCTGTGCTTTGGCTGTTGGTCTGCACCGGGGGGTCGGTCTATGCTGGGGGCAGTCAGTCTTTGCTGGAGGGATCAGTCTGGGCTGGGGCAAGTTAGTCTGTGCTGGGGGATCAGTCTGTGCTGAGTGGCCTCTGCTGTGGGGGGTTCACTGAGGAGTCTGTGCTGGGGGTCAGTCTGCGATGAGAGGTTTGTGATGGAGGGGTGAGTCCATACTGAAGATAGGTTGGGTTGGGTCAAAAGAAGTAATATCACCAGCACACCAGGATCTCCAAAAATGGGTCCAAAACTTTAATCAGCGATCACATAATTACAGAAGAAAGCAACGTTTTGGAGCAACACAGAAACCCTTCATCAGGCATGTGACCTTCCTTTGACGATACACGGTTCCAGCCGGTGGTCGCTTCAGCCCCCCTTATGAATACAGCCATCTTTACAGGAATGTGTGCATTGGGAATATTGCATTAAAAGGTTGGGTTGGGTGTCACTTGGGTTATACTCTGTAAAGTGGCCTGTGTGTAAGGGCTCATTCACACTAACGACTGGTTATTTTACCACCCCCAACTGGCCAGGGTGTAGATATGCTGCAGATGCAGCAGGAATTATACCCCCTGTCGCATTTGGGCTTCTCTGCAAGCACCCTGCAACCATGTGCAATGTGTGTGGTTGTAACAAGCTACTGTGGGGTTCAAGGGGTTAATGCAGGAGGTAAGGGGATGATACAAGGCCTCCTCTCCACCTGTCAAATGCTCCATGAAGAGCAATCCAAACATAGATCACTTTTCGGAGTCCAACCAGCCGTTACTCTTTTGCTTGTGGTACGGTCATTATAGTATTGTAAGTTTTATAGGTAAAAGAACTGTGGCTGAGTATAGGAGGAGTAGAGTTAGGTTTAACTATGCTCCTTTAAGATTCTCCCTTCTTAACACAATTTGACTGCACCCACAATTCACTGCATGTCCCTCTTTATTTCTTCATACCATCATTTTTTGGAGGGTTGCCTAAATGTGGGCCAGATGTGGTAGTATGCCACTGCATAAAAAAGGAGAAGCAGCAGACTGATGAGCTCATCTCTTAGTCACTCTGCTCTCTCCTCCTACCATCGGAAATCTTGTTAGCACATAAGCTTTTCAGAGTAACGAACTGGTTCCTTGTGCTGCTTCACCCTCTCTCACACTGAGCTCTGCTGCAAAGGGACTGCAAGAGGCTGAAACCAAGCCAAAGGCATGTACTTAAACTGCTTGAATTTCAAAAATCATTGAATGGAGTATTAATGAATACAAAGCTGCATTCAATGTTATTTCTGCTTTAGCTCATTTTTTAATGAATGTTCATTAATTTATTTTAAAAGATTGAAATGATGGAGATGAGCAAACACAGCAAGAATGAGGTACAATATATATTGATTTCATCCTCCTGTATACAGGTCCTTACAGGGCAAAGAAAAGGGTTATGATGAAATACAGGAAAAAAATAGCTCATAAGTTTTATCAGATTTCAGTTTATTGACAAAGTGATTGTAAAGGTTCTTACAAAGTCTCCCCACATACTCCACTATGGGCCAACCCTATGCTCCCCCATCTCTTTACTGTCCCGGATCCGGCAATTTGGGCCAAGAAGGGTAACACTACAATAAAACATGTCATGCCTCGGGGGGTTATAATTTCATTCCGCAAGCTACAAACAGCTCACAACTTACCGAGGACTTTCCTATTTAGATATTGGCAGCTACAACACGCACTAAGGGCCCAACTCCCCTCCAGATTACACTGGAGCCCGATCCCCAATAGAGCGCCTTCTGACCTAAGGGATACTGGACAAACCTCTTTCCTCCCTATAACTTTACCTAACAGTAGCCCACGAGGTGAAGAATAATAGATCGATGGCCAAATGGCAGGAAGATATTCCTTCCTTGGGTGAGGAGAAGTGGGAAGAATGTTTAACCACGTTTATACCATTTATGATCGCAGCTAAGGATAGATTTATCCAACTGAAATTTATACACCTACTATACGCCGGAAAGGCTAGCAAAGATTTATCCTACTCTTAGCCCTAAATGCACTAGATGCGGGCACCTTTTATCATATGGTCTGGTCCTGTCCCAAACTTCGCCCCTTCTGGAGTTCGGTCGTGGACACTCTAGAGACGGTATGTGGAGTTAAGATACCACTAGACCCATTAACCTTGCTATTGAGTCACTTGGAAGACATAGAAGGAGATCGTTACACTAAATTATGCCTAACGTACTCGTTATTTTATGCAAGAAGGGAGATACTCCTTAAATGGAAACAACGAGAGGCCCCAACTAAAGAAGCATGGCAAAAAATGATAAAGAATGTGCTACCATTATACCGTATCACCTACGAGAGTAGAAACTGTCCAAAGAAATACGATAAAGTGTGGTCGAGTTGGATTGATGCATGTGGTTAACCCCGGATCGGGAGTGAGTTTACCTAGTGAAATCCTTCGCCGGGGGACTCACTCTTCACAACGAGAGAGTCTGGGGTTGCCCTCTCCTCCTTGTTCTCAGGGTTACATACTACTTGACTTGACTGGGGGTTGAGGGTCATCCCCTCGCTCCTTGCCCCCCCCCCCCCAGGGTCGGGGGGTGGGAGTCCTAATGTAGGCTGGAGTGATGTGTCTGCTCCCATCTCAGTGTGACCGCCCCCACTCCAACATTGGTCTTATAATAATCTGTCTACACCCGACGACTCCAATAAACTGTACAACACCTCGTAGGACCAGTTTAACTCATACATATGCATTACTAATGTCATATAACTAATCACCTGCTGCCTGATTCTTTGTATGATACTTGTCATGATGTACTGTCTTGTTTTTGTGTTAAGAAAATAAAAACTTTTCTGTTAAAAAAAAAGGTTCTTACAAAAAAAAACATGTTATACTAACCAGCTCTGTGTAATGGTTTTGAACAGAGTAGCCCCAATTCTCTTCTGGGGTCCCTGCTCTCACCCCTGGCTCCTCCTGCCCTCTGAGTGTCCCCATAGCAAGTCGCTCTGATGTGCAGGTTTGATCCTGTACCACAGTATATGCGTCTATTGACACACACAGTGCAGGTTAACCCTGTCCCCAGCTCCCTCATCACTGGATTTGATTGACAGCAGCAGGAGCCAATGGTTCCTGCTGCTCTCACTGAGTCCAGTAAGTAGGGAAATAGAGAACAGGGCCGCTGTTCTTAGGCACAAGGCTGGATTGAGATTGGACTGAAGTAAGTATTTGGGGGGGACTCAGTTCTTGGTCTTCAGTGAGCAGAGAGCAGGCACTCTCAGTCTTCACTCTGTGCTTAGCATCTCCAGTGCTCACTGGGGCACCAGACTGTGGAGGGGGTGGAGACAGTTGGCTCAGCCTCTAAGTGGTGCGCTGAGAGGCTGAGCCAGCTGCCACTGAGGGCATCTGGGGGATCCCCAAAAGTATTCTTAGGATCCCTACAGAGCCTGGACTGGCTCTGTGATGTCAGTCGACAGTGGGCTGGGTGAAGTGTACTCCTGTACGTTTTTCACACTTCTTCATTAATGTAATAAACCTTTACTACTACTTGTAAAGTCTCTGACCGCCATGTTCATTGTGGGAATTTAACATCATTAGGGACTGAAAATGGCTTATTGTTTTTAACCAGACAAACCTTATTAACCAGTTAGGGACCAGCCCATTGTAGCTTTATTGCTACAGGGTGGCCTGCTCTGTGCAAAATCACACATATATATTTATTTATATATATATATATATATATATATATATATATATATATATATATATATATATATATATATATATATATATATATATATATATATATATATATATATATATATATAATTCTGCTCTTTCAGGTAGGGGGCACATGAGTTGAATCTTTTGCTGTGATTAGTCACAGCAGAAGCCAATCAGCGGGTACTGGCCAATGAATGACCGCCGGCACCCGCTGATCAGCAAGGAGACAAGCAAGGCAGAGTTCTGTCCTGTCAGCGGGGATGGGCAAAGCAGGGAGTAAAATCGAACACATCCCTTAGTGAAAGCAGCACATAGTACACACAAAAACACTGGCTAGGCACACATTTAAGCCTTTGATCGCCCTGTGTGTTTAACCCGAACACTTTCACGGCGCACAGCAATTTTTTTTGTAGTACACGCTATAGGATTGTAAAATACCTGGGACACCTTTTGGGTTACCCAAAGAGAGTAGTAATGAGGTGTGCTACGGTGAACAATGGCTGTGGCCAAATTGCATTAAGAGTGGGGGGGGACTTAAAGGGGCATGGTTAAATAAAACAAAAGCATTAGTGTACCCATAAAATATGATTCGATAATAAATTAATAAAAGAAATGTCAGTTAAAATATGAAACTAGCCTACCTTAAAAGTGGACACTCTTAGCCAGTAGGGCAGTAGATTGTGTCAGTAGAGCAGTGGACGGTGTCAGTAGAGCAGTGGACAGTGTCAGTAGAGCAGTGGACAATGTCAGTAGAGCAGTGGACAATGTCAGTAGAGCAGTGGACGGCGTCAGTAGAGCAGTGGACGGTGTCAGTAGAGCAGTGGACGGCGTCAGTAGAGCAGTGGATGGCGTCAGTAGAGCAGTGGACGGCGTCAGTAGAGCAGTGGACGGTGTCAGTAGAGCAGTGGATGGCGTCAGTAGAGCAGTGGACGGCGTCAGTAGAGCAGTGGACGGTGTCAGTAGAGCAGTGGATGGTGTCAGTAGAGCAGTGGGCGGTGTCAGTAGAGCAGTGGATGGCGTCAGTAGGGCAGTGGACGGTGTCAGTAGAGCAGAGGACGGTGTCAGTAGAGCAGTAGACTGTATCAATAGGGCAGTGGATGGTATCAGTAGAGCAGTGGATGGTGACAGTAGAGCAGTGGATGGTGTCAGTAGGGCAGTGGAAGGCGTCAGTAGAGCAGATATCGGTGTCAGTAGAGCAGTGGAAAGTAACATTAAATATCAGACTGTGCCTGTGCCCCCCCAATAGAGACCTCCATTACAGCGAGACAAAAAAAAACCCTTACCTTCCAGGAGCCACTGCAAAGATGTATGTGTGTGAACCTGTTAGGGGGCGGAGTCTGTAATACCATGCTTTCTCCTGCAAAAGCGTCCTTGGTTGCTAGGATACCAGTCCAGTGGCCCTCCATTCACTGTCTCTGGTGGCATCGGCATTGGCGTTTGGGTGGGAGAGAGAGAGCGCACAGACAGACAGTGCAGTGTGACCCAGGTGCAGGAACTTAGCCCCGCTGGAGCGGGGGAAGAAGGGGGGAGGTGCGTGGTGTTTGGGGGGAGCTGACAGAGGAAGGGGGGTAGCTGACAGAGGAGGGGGCTGACAGAGGAGGGGGGCTTACAGAGAGTAGGGGGGCTGACAGAGGAGGGGGTGGCTGAAGGAGGAGGGGGCTGACAGAGGAGGGGGGCTGAGGCTGACAGAGAGGAGTGTGGCTGACAGAGGAGGGGGCTGACAGAGGAGGGGGGCTGACAGAGAGGAGGGGGGCTGACAAAGAGGAGGGGGGCTGACAGAGAGGAAGGGGATGAATGACAAAGGAGGGGGCTGGCAGAGGAGGGGGTGGCTGACAGAGGAAGGGGGAGAACAGAGAGGAGGAGGCTGACAGAGATGAGGAGGGCTGACAGAGAGGAGGGGGGCTGACAGAGGAGGAGGGGGACTGACAGAGGAGGGGGATGAATGACAGAGAGGAGGGGGCAGACAAAGGAGGGGGACTGACAGAGGAGGGGGATGAATGACAGACAGAAGGGGGGCTGACAGAGGAGGGGGGCTGACAGAGAGGAGGGGGGCTGACAGAGAGGAGGGGGGCTGACAGAGGAGGGAGAGAGGAGGGGGGCTGACAGAGAGGAGGGGGGCTGACAGAGAGGAGGGGGGCTGACAGAGAGGAGGGGGGTGGCTGACAGAGGAAGGGGGAGAACAGAGAGGAGGGAGGCTGACAGAGAGGAGGAGGGCTGACAGAGAGGAGGGGGGCTGACAGAGGAGGAGGGGGACTGACAGAGGAGGAGGGGGACTGACAGAGGAGGGGGATGAATGACAGAGAGGAGGGGGCAGACAAAGGAGGGGGGCTGACAGATGAGGGGGGTGACAGAGAGAAGGGGGCTGACAGAGGAGGGGGGCTGACAGAGAGGAGGGGGGCTGACAGAGGAGGGACATAGGAGGGGGGCTGACAGAGAGGAGGGGGGCTGACAGAGAGGAGGGGGGTGGCTGACAGAGGAAGGGGGAGAACAGAGAGGAGGGAGGCTGACAGAGAGGAGGAGGGTTGACAGAGAGGAGGGGGGCTGACAGAGGAGGAGGGGGACTGACAAAGGAGGGGGATGAATGACAGAGAGGAGGGGGCAGACAAAGGAGGGGGCTGACAGATGAGGGGGGTGACAGAGAGAAGGGGGGCTGACAGAGGAGGGGGGCTGACAGAGAGGAGGGGGGCTGACAGAGAGGAGGGGGGCTGACAGAGGAGGGGGGTGACAGCGGGGGCTGACAGAGGAGGGGGCTGACAGAGAGGAGAAGGGCTAACAGAGGAGAAGAGCTGACAGAGGAGGGGGGCTGACAGAGGAGGGGGGCTGACAGAGAGGAGGGGGGCCGACAGAGAGGAGGGGGGCCGACAGAGAGGAGGGGGAGCTGACAGAGGAGGGAGGGCTGACAGAGGAGGGGGGCTGACAGAGAAGGGGGGCTGACAGAGTGGAGGAGGGCTGACAGAGGAGGGGGGACTGACAGAGAGGAGGGGGACTGACAGAGAGGAAGGGGGTGGCCGACAGAGGAGGAGGGCTGACAGAGAGGAAGGGGGTGGCTGAAAGAGGAGGGGGCTGACAGAGAGGAAGGGGGTGGCCGACAGAGGAATGGGGCTGACAGAGAGGAGGGGGGCTGACAGAGGAGGGGGGGTGACGGGGGGCTGACAGAGAGGAGGGGGGTGGCCGACAGAGGAGGGGGGCTGACAGAGAGGAAGGGGGTGGCTGAAAGAGGAGGAGGCTGACAGAGAGGAAGGCGGTGGCCGACAGAGGAATGGGGCTGACAGAGGAGGGGGGGTGACGAGGGGGCTGACAGAGAGGAAGGGGGTGGCCGACAGAGGAATGGGGCTGACAGAGAGGAGGGGGGCTGACAGAGAAGGGGGGTTGACAGAGAGGAGGGGGGCTGACAAAGGAGGGGGCCGACAGAGGAGGGGGGCCGACAGAGGAGGGGGAGCTGACAGGAGGGGGACTAACAGAGAGGAGGGGGGCTGACTTGGTGCTGGGGGAAGAGAGCGCACAGTGAGCTGCAGCATTCAGGATTCAGCGAGGGTAAGGGGGACCGGACCGAGACTGACTCATCACTGTCACCGTTCACCAGTGGCAGTGAAACTGCCAAAAATCATTAGCCCTGCTGGAGCAGAGGAAGCGTGCTGCTGGCGGGAGGGCAGGCTGCATTTGCCGATCGGCATTAACACACTGACGGGGGGAGAGGTGGATGGAGGGGAACTCTCACAACTGAAGCCACACAGGACAGGAGCCGTCGGGGGGGCAGGTGCTGTTGGAGAGTATGCATCCAGCAACAGGATGGGGTCACGCTGCTTCCGAGACACAGGACGGAGCGCAGTCAGCTACAGAAGCGGGGGGGGGCTATGCTGCTGGAGGTATGAACACCCACTTCCCACACTGGCAGGAGCCTATGCTGCTCTGTCCAGGGTTTCGGGAAGAGAGAAACCCGGGCACAGCTGTCAAAACCCGGACTGTCCGGGTCATTCCCGTACAGGTGGCAACCCTACTTGCAGGCCTCCTTCCCATCCCCACCTTTTGATTGGACAATGAAAGGAGAAGCAACACACTGTTGAGCTCATCTTTATGTCACTCTGCTCTCCTCCTTTTAGTTTGCTTCTTGCACTTAAGCACACCTGATTGACCTCGTGCTTCTTCTCTGAACCTAGGACGGCCATACACGGTTCGAATCTCGGCTGCTTCAGGAGGAACCGGCCAAGATTTGATCTGTAATGGGCAGGCTGAATGTACCAAGTTGATAGATTGATCAACTAGGGTAAAATCAGCCTGCTGAATTCTCTTATGATAATCACTGTCTTCTCCCAGGAGGGGACAGCTTCCCCCATCTGCCCTCCGCCCCCCCCCGCCCCCAAGCTGGGAGCAGACAATGGCTCGGCAGGGGGATTCCCCTGTCAGCACTGTCTGTGTTGAGGGGGAATCATGCAAATTTCTTTCCTGCAACCCGTGGCTGCAGGAAAGAAACACCTACTCTAAGTTCTGCTATCAGTAGATTTCAGGAGACTGATAACAAGTCAAAATCAAGAACTTGTACTGCTCCCATGTAAAACAATACATTTCTTTACATATTAATGTTTACAGTTTCATTCATTTGCACTTATAGCTCTGCCAATAATTCAATTTTAATGGCTCATTTATACTTATGGTTGGAAGAGTGGAAAAACACATGGCCAAACCATGTTTTTACTGCTCTCCATGCGTTCCCTCTTAAAATAATATTATAGTTTTTTTTTTAAATAACAAACATGGCATACTTATCTGGTGTGTAAATTGGTTTATCACAGAGCAGCCCCGACCCTCCTTTTCTTTGGTCCCTCACCTGGCTCCTCCCCTTCTCCTAGTGCCTCATGCATGCTCACTCTCGAGCCCTGCTCTGTGTGTCCATAAGACATACAGAACGAGGCTTGGCCCCACCCCCCGCTCCCTCCTCACTGGCTCTGAGCTGTGATTGACTGTCTCTCAGCCAGTCAGGAGGCAGAGACCCGTGACAGCAGCTGTTCTCATGCATATTGCTGGATCGCGATCGGGCATGGATACGTTTTAGGGGGGCTGTGGGGGGAGCTGCATACTGAAGGTTTTCTACCTTCATGCATTCAAGAAACTTTCAGCCTTTAGAAGCATTTTAAGCTGCAAAGGCAGTGAATGGGGTGAACACATGCCTTGGCTGCGATGCTTTGCTTGGTAGTGGCTACAAGAATGAAATCTCCTGTGGTTCTCAGCAGGCAGTATCATCCACCAAATATGACCCATTCAAAAGAATAGGACTGGTGTGCAATGCATGCATTTTCAGTACTATGGTGCGGCCTTCATGTGGTTAAAACAGGCGGTGAATAGGCACCAAAAATAGTCTACTCACCCCCTGTCAAATGCCTCTCAAAAAACAATCCAATCACAGATGGCTTTTCAGAGGTGTGGTAGTGACAGCCACTAGTGTAAACGTAGCCTAACATTGCCTAAATAATTGTTTTGGATAGTCTACTAATATTTTCTATTGCAGAATAAACCTTGTTTAATGTGTGTGGCTTTATTTTAACAGAGACAAATACTTTAACCAAAGTCTTGTTCAAACTATATGGCACAAACTATGTTTTAATTTACTTTGTTTTAGAATAGTGCTGTTTGGCAGAGCTCAACTATACCATGTCCAAGTCAATAAGAATTTTTGGCAGAAAATAACCTATAGAGAATATTGAATCATACCCAGCACTCAGCTAACAAAATCAACAGTATGGTCGGCAGTCTAGACTGGTACAAAAGTTAAATCACAAACTCTATTTCATAAATTCACAGTGTGTCCTAAACACTTCATCAGATTAATACACTTTTTTTAAGAAATGTGCCATGGCGGCAGTTTTTGTGGCATGCACTGCTGCTTTATTATAACATTGTATTTGTTTTGATTCCAACTTTATGAGGACTCCCTCAATAGTTATTTACTCTTCCTTATATTGTACAACATGTTCAGCTGGAGAGAAGGTTTCATTTTTAAGGAAACAGCTTTATTAAAATAATAAAGAAATGTGCTGAAATATTAAACAGCTAACAAACACTCAGAAACCAATTTAAATGCCTGGAATACTCGGCAAAGGGAAATATTATCACTAGAATATTATTGAGCGGGAGGGGTATTTAAAATGTTTTAGTAAGCAGCTTTGCTATGTAAATTAGTATGTTTATGAAGTATATTAACCTGGGCAGACACTGTATGAGTTTGATCTATCAGTTAAACCAAATGAACTATGTAGCATGTGAGTCCATCTAAAAAGAAAAATCCATTTATATTATTTCCAGTTAGGTAGACTTTTATACTGCACAGCTGTTGATGCATTTCATTGACATGACAGATTAAAATCTAAATGTGTGAGACACTTTTTAGTGTGGCTATGTTATTAGAGAGCAATGCAGATTTCTCTTTTGTACATGTCTCCTGGTGAATCTGGCGGTCTTGCAGCTAACTTGGCTAAACATGCCTCTCTTCTAGTAACCACTTAAAGGAGAAGTATGGCCAAAGCTCTTTTGGCCATATTTCTCCTATGGATCACAGGAGTGTTTTTAGTTCTGGACTCCTGTGACCTATATTCAGCCAACAGCGGACTAAAGCCTGTTGTTGTCTGACATTACAGAGCCTGTCCAGGCTCTGCAGGAATACCAACAATAATTTTGGGATCTGCCCAGTTGCCTGGCCAGCAATTGGCTTGGCCTCTCAGCATGCTGCTGAGAGCATGAGCCAGCCACTCACGCCCCTCCACATCCCGGTGATCCAATGAGCATTGAAGGGGCAGACAGTCACAAGCACTCTGCTCACTAAAGACTGAGAACCAAGTGATCAGTTGACTTTGATCACTCCCCAGATAGCAAGCAATTGAGCTGCAAGTTTGAAAATGACCTGCTAAGCTATTGCTAGACTTGCCAGGTTTCACAAGTTTGTTGCACAATAGCAGCAAGTCCGCATTGCATGATTCCAGATCAACTTCATTTGCAAACATTCTGCAAGTCTGCTGCAAGTTCTGGTGCAGTTATGTTGTTCAATAGTCATCCCACCACAGGGGTCACTGTGGCTGAATTTTCATGCTGTAGGCTTGCAGAGCTCTTGCTGTAGACTCACCACTGCAACTTTGCTCTTGCTATAAACTTACTACGCAAATTTGTTACATATTGGAAAAGTGTCAACTAGAACTTGTGCTTCAAGTGCTCTGCAAATGTACAAGTTGCCAGTGAAAATGTGCAACAAGTTAACAAGACTTACAATTCAACACTGTCACAAATTTGTGGCAAGTTATTCTTGCTACCTGGGTCAGTTCTCGGAGCTGGCGGATGCTAAAGCTATCTAAGTGAGTATGAATGTACTTTTTTTATTCCCATATGTCTCTTTTAAGAGGATCTATTGATAAAAATAAAAATAAAATTGTTGTGCAAATGCCTCACCATTTACAAGGCAATCGCATGTAATCCCCATGATATGTCCAATATGTGTATTTCTTATCATCATTAGCACCATCTACCATTAAGCTGCACTTTCCAGAAATACCACAATCAGAAAAATAGTGCATTCTGGCCACTAGATGGTGATAGTCATACAAAATACACATATTAGACACATGGTGTTCATAGGAAATACACATATTGGAAACATTACCAGGATTATTTGTGATGGCTGTGTGAATGCTAAACATTCATGCATATTTTTTTTTAACCACTTCCCGACCAACCGCCACAGTTATACTGCGGCAGGTTGGCTCCCCTGCACGAGCCATCATAGCTATTCATCGGCTTGCGGGGTCGGGATAGCAGGCGCGTGTCCTCGCCACCAGAGGTACCCCTGCTGCACAACGGGGGGGGGCAATGATCGTGGCTGATGGTTGTGATGACCGCCGGCCACGAGTGATCGTGAGCAGGAGACGCAGATCAGGGACGAGTGTGTGTCCTGACAGGAGTGACAGATCGTGTGTTCCTATTACCTAGGAACCACAATCCGTCACTTCCTCTAGTCAGTCCCCTCCCCCTTCAGTTAGAATCACCTCCCAGGGAACACAGTTAAGCCCTATTACAAAGGAAATCTGAGAACTGACCCCTAACATAGAACACCTCCATCCCTAAATATCAGAGAAAACGGACGTCGCCCCTGGGACTTTAAATGAGGTGTTTATGGTGATCAAAAGAGTAAGCAAGTATAGAAGTACAAATGATTTATTAGGAACAACAACATAATCCGATATAGGACATGATCATGGGTGAACAAGTTCATAAAACAGCAACATTGCATAATAATCCTAAAACATACGCATAATATAATAGTAATACATGTGATACAGGTATGCATGGTACATCTCTAATCCGGCGCGATTCGCGAGCTTTCCTCGTTTCATCAGGGGCTGATGTGCATATCTGCTGTCTGTAAAAACAGATAAAGTATATAATTAGAGTATCGGTTATGATTGGACAGAAGCAAGAAGCCTGAACCGATCATCCCATACTTACTTGTCAGACCAAAGCTACAGAGACTGAACCCAAGTGGGGGTCGGCAGAGGGCATCTCCCCCGGGAGCTGAAGAGACCGAGGACCCAGCTAAGAGGACTGAGGTCAGGCATGGGGGGCAGCATGGCAATATGAGAAAGGAAAGAAAGCGTGGACCCAAAAATGCTCCCATGTGTCTTGCAGGACATACTCACTGTATGGAAAATACAAATGTGTGGTATGTATAAGGTTAAATGTCTTAAAAGTATGAAATGATGTGCATCATAGCATCAAATACAAAGGTATGCTAATAAACAAGGTTTGAAAATGATAGCATTAGCATCATGAAGTGTGTGCTAGATGTACTCCATTGTGTACTCCTCCTCACATGTTCATTTTATGTTTCTGACTGACATTCCAACCTTTACTTTTTCCACTCCCTCTTTCCTTCCACGTTATTGCATCTGTTTTCAGTTATTATCATTATCATTATTTTTGTATTTTTTCTATTTCACTGTGCTATATCTCCTTTCACCTCCCCACCTGTCATAGAAAGATGAAGTGTGTGCTAGATGTAGAGTCTGCACAAGATGTCCTGCAGAGTGTAGGAGAAAAGTAGGGTACAGAGTGAGAATGTGAATGAAAGAAAAAAGGAGGAGAGGGACAAGTGGGAGGTGAGGGAGAGAGAGAAACGAAAAAAAAAAAAAAGGAGAAAAAGGAGAAAAAAGGAGAGAAAAAAAGAAAAGAGAGGGAAGAAGACAAGGGGGAGGGAAGGAAAAAAGTTGGGGAGGTGAAAGGAGATATAGCACAGTGAAATAGAAAAAAGACAAAAATAATGATAATGATAATAACTGAAAACAGATGCAATAACGTGGAAGGAAAGAGGGAGTGGAAAAAATAAAGGTTGGAATGTCAGTCAGAAACATAAAATGAACATGTGAGGAGGAGTACACAATGGAGTACATCTAGCACACACTTCATGATGCTAATGCTATCATTTTCAAACCTTGTTTATTAGCATACCTTTGTATTTGATGCTATGATGCACATCATTTCATACTTTTAAGACATTTAACCTTATACATACCACACATTTGTATTTTCCATACAGTGAGTATGTCCTGCAAGACACATGGGAGCATTTTTGGGTCCACGCTTTCTTTCCTTTCTCATATTGCCATTCTGCCCCCCATGCCTGGCCTCGGTCCTCTTAGCTGGGTCCTCGGTCTCTTCAGCTCCCGGGGGAGATGCCCTCTGCCGACCCCCACTTGGGTTCAGTCTCTGTAGCTTTGGTCTGACAAGTAAGTATGGGATGATCGGTTCAGGCTTCTTGCTTCTGTCCAATCATAACCGATACTCTAATTATATACTTTATCTGTTTTTACAGACAGCAGATATGCACATCAGCCCCTGATGAAGCGAGGAAAGCTCGCGAAACGTGTCGGGTTAGAGATGTACCATGCATACCTGTATCACATGTATTACTATTATATTATGCGTATGTTTTAGGATTATTATGCAATGTTGCTGTTTTATGAACTTGTTCACCCATGCTCATGTCCTATATCGGATTATGTTGTTGTTTTTAATAAATCATTTGTACTTCTATACTTGCTTACTCTTTTGATCACCATAAACACCTCATTTAAAGTCCCAGGGGCGACGTCCGTTTTCACAGTTAAGCCCTAGATCGCCCTCTCGTGTTAACCCATTCACTGCCAGCGACATTTTTACAGTAATCAATGCATTTTTATAGCATTGATCGCTGTATTAATGCCAATGGCCCCAAAAATGTGTCAAAATGGTCCGATGTGTCTGCCATAAGGTCGCAGTCACGATAAAAATCGCAGATCGCCGCCATTACTAGTGAAAAAAAAATTATAATAATAAAAATGCTATAAATCTATCCCCTATTTTGTAGACGCTATAACTTTTGCACAAACCAATCAATGTACGCTTATTGCAATTTTTTTTAACCAAAAATATGTAGAAGAATACATATCGGCCTAAACTGAGAAAAAAAATTGCTTTTTTTTTTAAAAATGGGATATTTATTATAGCAAAAAGTTCAAAATATTGTGTTTTATTTCTTCAAAATTGTTGCTCTCTTTTTGTTTATAGCGCAAAAAATAAAAACCGCAGAGGCGATAAAATACCACCAAAAGAAAGCTCTATTTGTTGGAAAAAAAGGATGTCAATTTTGTTTGGGTGCAATGTCGCACGACCGCGCAATTGTCAGTCAAAGTGACGCAGTGCCGAATCACAAAAAGTGCTCTGTCAGGAAGGGGTAAATTCCTCCAGGGCTGCAGTGGTTAAATAGATCCCAAAGTGTATCTGTCACCTAACCAAAAATAAAGCTGCTGGTAGGTGTAAAGTGCTGGCATCTGCAGTAAGCTTTGATTGTCCCTTCTATATCTGAATGCTGTGGTGTTTTGAAAGTGTAAGGGCTCGCTCACACAGCATGGTAGGGAAACCCTCATTCCATGTGCGTTTCCTATACTGCGTTCAGTGTAAAATCTGCTGCGGTTGCCAATGTTATCTTAATGACTTCCCAAACAGAGATCGCAAATGAAGAATATTTGCCCACACCGGATGGCATGGTACTGCAGTACCATGCTATCTGGTGAAGTGCATTTTGAAAAGTAGTGCCTGCACTACTTTTAGTGAAGTTCAAAGCAATTTCAGCCCATTCAAATGGATGAGTTGAAAATTGCACCACCCAGGTTAAACCTTACCTGTTTCCACCCACCCCCTCAATCTCCTATTGGCCCATCTCTATAAAATGCTTCCTCACTGGACACTAGGAAAGTGTTGGAGGAACTCAGTGCAACTGCATTGCATGGTACTTTTTTACCGTGCGATCTGGTGTGGGCAAACACACTGTGTTTGCGACCTGGGTTTGGGGTATTATTAACCTAATATTGACACCCCCTGCAGACCACAACTGCAGTGCGTTTTGAATGCGGTTTTGGAAACACGCACAGAATGCGGGTTTCCTGTACCCCGTTCTGGTGTGAACCCAGCTGAGCTTTGTTTGGATGCTAGCAGTAATCCATTTGGGTTCTCTTTATACTATTAGGAATACTAATGACATGAAAGTTACAGCAATATAAGAAGCCAGTGGAAGGATTCAGTCTACCAACATTCATACTAACACAAAACTAAAGCTGCGTACACACGGTCAGACTTTCTGGAAAGCTAGGTCCGACGTACTTGCCGCCAGACTTCCGGCGGACTACCGCCGGACTGTCTGAGCGGCCGGACTTGCCTACAAACGGCCGGACTTTCCGGAATCCAGTCTTCCCGACGGACTTCAGCCGGACTTTCAGAATGAACGGACTTTCCCACACACGGACAAGTCCGTTCATTTTGAATGCGACTCGGGTACGACGGGACTAGAAAAGGAAGTCAATCTCGCCGCTTTTATCGGCGAGATTGAAACCTTGCGAGCCCCGTCGCAGGCATCCCAGGCCCTTAGGTCTGGTATGGAACTTTAAGGGGAACCCCCTACGCCGAAAAACCGGCGTGGGGGTCCCCCCAAAATCCATACCAGACCCCGATCCGAGCACGCAGCCCGGCCGGTCAGGAAAGGGGGTGGGGACGAGCGAGTGCCCCCCCCCTGAACCGTACCAGGCCACATGCCCTCCCCCCAAAGCACCTTGTCCCCATGTTGATGAGGACAAGGGCCTCTTCCCGACAACCCTGGCCGTTGGTTGTCGGGGTCTGCGGGCGGGGGGCTTATCGGAATCCGGGAGCCCCCTATAATAAGAGGGCCCCCAGATCCCGGCCCCCCCACCCTATGTGAATGAGTATGGGGTACATGGTACCCCTACCCATTCACCTAGGGAAAAAGTGTCAATAATAGAACACACTACACAGGTTTTTAAAATAATTTATTAAACAGCTCCGGGGGGGGATCTTCCTCCGGCTTCGGGGGTCTTCTTCCGGCTTCAGGGGTCCCTCCGGTTCATCTTCTCCCGGCGTCCGGTTGGTTCTTCTCCGCTCTCTCCGGCCTCTTCTCCCTGTGTTCCAGTTCTTCGGCCGGCCCCTCCGCTGTCTTCAAGTAGCTCTATTGCCAGCGGAGGTCCGGACTTCTTGTCTTCTCTTCTCCAGATGTTGACACAACGCTCTCTCCGGCCTCTTCTCCCTGTGCCCAGGGACTGTGACATCATATGGGGGCGGGGTCTCCGCCTATATAAGTCACAACGGAGCCCTCAGAGACCAGTCCAGCCGGAGAGAGCATTGTGTCAACATCTGGGGAAGAGAAGAGAAGACAAGAAGCCCAGAAGTCCGGACCTCTGCTAGCAAGAGAGCTACCTGAAGACAGCGGAGGGGCCGGCCGAAGAACTGGAACACCGGGAGAAGAGGCCGGAGAGAGCGTCCTCCTCCCCCAAAGCACCCACCCCCATGTTGAGGGCATGCGGCCTGGTATGGTTCAGGAGGGGGGGGGCGCTCGCTCGTCCCCACCCCCTTTCCTGACCGGCCGGGCTGCGTGCTCGGATCGGGGTCTGGTATGGATTTTGGGGGAACCCCCACGCCGGTTTTTCAGCGTAGGGGGTTCCCCTTAAAGTTCCATACCAGACCTAAGGGCTTGGGATGCCCCCCGCGCTCGCCGCAATAGGAAAATTTGTTTTTCCTATTGCAGCGAGCGCGAGATGCAGTAACCTGCTCCTCAGTCGTATCTGGTCCGTCGGACCAGCATACAGACAAACGGGCTTTCCGTCAGGAACTGAGTCCGGCGGAGTTACGACGTAAGATTTTTATGCAAGTTTCAAATCTAAAGTACGTCGGATTTCTGACCGAAACGGTCAGTCGGAAGTCCGATAGAGACCACACACGGTCGGATTGTCCGCCGGATTTGGTCTGGCGGCGTCCGTCGGACTTTTGCAGGTGAAAAGTCCGACCGTGTGTACGCGGCATAACATATTGGCCAGGCAGTTTGATTTGAACTGCCAGACAGAGAACTATGCCTTCTACAATCTGTGTATCTAATGTGTGAATCTTGAGTGAAAGTTGCGTAAATCTTGCATGAAAACGTTTCTAAATAGACTCCGTAGGTTACAATTAAAATAGTAGTTACTATACAATGGCTGTAACAGTAATAGCATATGGAACACTGTTGCTTAACAGAGAAAGAAAAGCTTTGAGGAACAAAATGCCTGGAACTGTGTTGCCAAACATGTAATTCATTTCTTTAACGTGCATATGCAGGTACCTTTAGAAGCAATTGCTTTCTCTGACAGGAAACATGCCCATTTGATTAGAAACAAAAACAGTATGCTGCTTAGCTGATTAGCCTTGTAAGAATATTCTGTAACTTCACACTGCTAAGATAGCCAATGTGTTGGCAGAAGCAATATGCACATGGTTACAGCCAATCGATTCTCCTTAAATAACTACTGTATGGCCCTTATACTTCATGTTATGAGCTATACATCTCATGTATTGGCGAGGTTATTACATTCTATTGAATTAATATAAGAGTGGATACATCTAAATGTATACATCAAAATGTCTGCCTTTCTTCATATACACTATGGATACACTTAAAAGAGTAGGGTGAAATTCAAAGTGTTTTTCTATCTCAGTCTAATCCCTCTTATTCTATATTGAGGATTCCTCTATGAACCCTTGAGAACTAGAGATGAGTGAATGTGTCTGAAAGACTGAAAATTGTAGACTAACCCAACTGAAATCTACGGGGGGGGGGGGGGGGGGGGGGGGGGGTGGATCTTGATAATATATTCTGGCCATTTTCAAAGCTTATAAGCAAGGGATTATCAAAAAAAGCAAGAGGATTTGGACACTGCCATGGGGGAACAATAAAAAAAAAAAATAAAGAGTACTACGCACAGGGTAAAAGTAAAGGTTTTTTTTTTTTAAATATCACGTCAATAACATAACATACTTACCTGCTCTGTGCAGTCTTTTTGCACAGAGCAGCTCCGATCCTCTTCTTCTCGGGTCCCCTGCTGGCATTCCAGGCTTCTCCCCCTTGACCAGTGCCCCCATAACAAACCACTTGCTATGAGGGCACTGGTGCATGCTTGCTCCCAAGCCTGGCTCTATGCGTCCGCCCCCACTCTCTCCTCATTGGCTTACTGGCTGTGGTTGACAGCAATTGGAGTCAATGGCTCCCACTGCTGTGTCTCGACCAATGAGGAGAGAGTGACCCAGTACAGCTGAGGCTCCCATGCACAACACTGGATTGAGAGGGGGCTCAGGTGAGTATTAGAGGGGGGCTATGGGGGAGCAGCACACAGAAAGTTTTTTACTTTCATGCATAGAATGCATGAAGGTAAAAAAAATGTTCTGCCTATACAACTACTAGTTACAGCATCAGCACACCAGTCTGAGTTAACACAACTTGGGTAAAAAAAAAGTATTTTTCAGGTAGCATTTGATGTGACATCTGAATTTTTACCCAGCAGCCTGAACTGAACAGTGGGAGTAGGGGCCACAAAAGATCTAAGGACTAGAGGAAAGTTTACAAAAAAGTTTTAAAAAATAAACCTAAAGTCATCAACTTTGTACAAATTGACCAGTGACACAATTGTTTAATATTATAGCTTGTGATTTTCATTTTTTTTTCTTTTGCAGCACCACATTGTATAATTTAACCACTTCCCGCCCGCCATATAGCAGAATGATGGCTGGAAAGTGGTTCTGTTATTCTGACTGGGCGTCTAATGACGTCCAGCAGGATAAGCCGCTAAAACGCGCCCGCGGGGGCATGCAGTGCAGCGATCAGTGGTGTGGTGTGTCAGTCTGACATCTCTGATCTTGGTAAAGAGCCTATGATGTAGGCTCATTACCACGTGATCAGCTGTGTCCAATCACAGCTGATCACAGTGTAAATAGGAAGAGCCGACAGGTGCGAGTAGAGGAGAGACGATTGCTGCTCTCTTGATGGGGGGGTCTGCGCTGATAATCAGTGCATTGATTATCAGTACAGACCCATCGAGGATGCCCACCCATGACCACCAGGGATGCCCACTCATGACCACCAGGGATGCCAACCAGTAGACCAGTACCTAAAAGACCTAAACTAATCTATACATGAGCACTGTATCAGCAGCATTCCCTATATTCCCCATGACAGCTAAGCACAATATCAATATGGCTGCTGGGAACGCTGCCTTTTATAGTGGGAGGGCTGGTTCATAACAATTATTGCCCATTCTAAGCCACCTGATGGACATTTTACTGAACTGTGAATGAGTTGGTTTTGCCTTAAAGCCATGCACGACGCAAACCCAAAGTTCACCTTTTTTTTTAAATAATGTTTGGGGCTAATCTGCTTTACAGGCTTCGGATGCAATAGGTTTAAAACTTCAGGCCTGTTTGCAGTTCTGGGGTTCAGACTCCTAACTACTCCACTGTGACTTCTTCCTTTCCACTGGCTTCTATTCCGAGTGATACCAAGTCACATCAGTAATTTCTAGAGATGAGAAGTGTGAATTCAGCTAAATTGATTTTGTAACTAAATTACTGTTGTTACTGTCAGTGAAATTTTGCTCAGGATTAAACTTCCAATTTCGTCCATTAAGCTGCTTAGAAAAAAATTGATTTGTAGAAATAAAATGAGTCTTTGTTAGAAGATAACTAAATAATGGATCAATATCTATGTTGACTATAAGGAGTGATAAGAGGGATTATGATGGCTAGGTCCCTGGTATGGATGGAGTTTGGCACATTCTAAAACTGAAAAAACCTGCCTATGTGTGTTAATTACAGCCTGGTAATATTTCTGCCAGTCTTTTTGCAATGATTTTTGATAGAAGTTTGGCATCAAGATTTATAAGTGCAATAGGTTAGTAGAAGCTAGGTTGTGTTAGATCTTTAGGTAGTAGTTTAGTTTATGCCATTATGTGCATTTACACCCTCCCGGGAAATGGTGGAGAGATTAAGCCCATAGAGAAGGTCAGAAACTGCAACCTCATCCATAGTTTCTGCAGTATAGAGAGAGTTGTAAAATTGCTGTGGGCCTCGATTACCTTCTGTGGGTGTAGAGACCATAGTCCCTACAGGTTCTATGGGTTGTGGTGTGAAACTCTTTTACCAATCTGGCTAGCAGTTTTACTGCCCTGTTACCATACATATACTATTGTCTATGTAGGACTGCTTAGTCTTAGTTAGGCTTTCAGTTGCTCATGTTTATGTTCCAGAGGCATGGACGTATTACGTTTTATTTATTCTGCTCTGAACGTATCCCTTACTAAATGGTAACTCTGTAGGGTGCACTTTTTATATGATTACACATATGATGATATGTGATTCTTCTCATAAAGGATTTATCTGCCTCCCAAAAGAGATTTGGGTTGGTTTTGTGCTCTTAACTATATGTAGTATACTTTAACCAAGCATGTTTGTGAGTGGATTGGAGCTCATTATGTGCAGTTAAATATGTGGGGAATCACCAAATGTTGGCATTAGATGGAACATATTTGAGCAATACCGATATTGGTGCATGGACAGCGACAACATTTTCATGAATTATAGGCTGATCAAGTAGTGGACATATTGGCTAACTGAGTAAGTACTGCAGACCCACAGTTAGATCTGTTGAAAAGGTTAGGTAAAGTATGATCATAAGATGGCTGGGGATATTTTGAAAACCAGGCAGTCAGCTTAATCCTGAAAGAACGTCTTCATTAGTGAATTTGGGCATATACAGTATGTTTGCAATGCTAACATCAGAGAAGTTGATTTGTAAATGAATAGTACGTTTACTGCACAAGCTGTCTGCATGGACAGCCTTCAGCTTATATTGAACATTGGACTACAGCATTTCTCCAATCTGAAGGGACTTCAATCACCTCCCCCATCCGAAAATTTTGCATTCATGAAAAATCTGCCTCTGCAAAATGCGCCAGTGTGCTTTTTTGTGGGGACCTAAGTCCCTCCACTCTCCAGGAAACTATTTTCAGATAAAAACTGCAATAAGGGAGTAATTTCTTGGGCCCCCTGTATCATATCAACAAAATAGAAACTGATAGGTCACCCATCTGGTTTGCCCCCCTCTTCCAAGAATTTGAAAACACCAAAAGACAAACCTGGAAGACTCTTTCTATGAGTACCCATCCACATGGTGACATCGTAGCAGAACATTTTATAAACCAAATACATAAACCAAGTGTACATTTTAAACAACCCTACTGAAAAGAAAACCAAATACCATAATAACAATAATAACAATTCCAAAAGTCTTATTTCACTTTTTTCCTGTATAGGTGTAGTGGAACAAACTGTAGATACCCATCTACTGGCCCTGAAAATAGCCATGCAGCGACGTGTTACCATAGCAATAATGAGAAATGGTATGTTGACCAGGGAAATAACCTTAAAGTGGTTACTTGGCTAGAGGTCTTTTATCTATATAAGGCACATAAAAAAACATAAAGAGGCATGAGTTGGAAAACTATGTTGTAGAAGCAAAAATATTAGCATATACTTATTCATGACCCTGATTAGAAGATGGAATGGAGGAGTCATATAGGAAAAGGAATGGGTTAATCTGGCTTGATGCATAGGGATGGTGAAGGTTGCCATCTGCATTGTTTGTTTCCTTTGCATGAAGAATGCTGCAATTGAGGTAGAAGTAGTGCAGGCCGTGGCATATCCTCCATGTGTAGCAGAATTAATTCTGCTTCAGATGGATCTTTAAAGGTATGGCTCTGGCCATTTTGTGTCAAGAAGTCAGGAGTAGCAGGCTAACCTAAAGTGAAATTAACCTGCTTCTGGTAGAGAGATGAGCAGATTTTGTTGAATGTTTTGTGATTTTGGGTCACCTCTATGGAGTAGTCGGCAAAGATTAGTCATCTATTTCCAGGGATTTGGATACACAAAACATTGAAGTATAGCCATTTTTTTCTGTGTATTTCAGGTATTTAACAATGACTAGTCTGGGAGCTTTTCTATCTGGCTGTGCAGCTCCCAGCTTGCTTGCCCTTTCTGTCACAGAAAGGCCTAGGTCACAGGAATACTCATGCTGCAAAGCTTTGCCAGAATATGTGGTTTAGAGGATTCAGTTGCCCAATAATTGTTAAATTGCTTGTCCTGGAGCAGTTCTCCAAATCATCCACCCTTTTCTCTAAAGTTAATGATCATTTTTCTAGGTCTGTGCTTCTCACTTTTGTGCTCAGGAATTCATTCTCTGAGGTGAATAGTTCTGCTTCTTGGAGCTTATAAGCCTGGGTTGACAAGTCTTGTTTAAATTGCTTCCGGGTATTATAAATGGCAGTCTCCACCACTTAAGAAAATGTGGGCAGGCTTGTCAGACTAATTACATGCTGGTCCACTTCTGAAGGCATTGTAGTGTGTGTGTTGTGAGTTTGGAGAGTGGGTGACAGCCATGATGGAGTGCTTGGCATTTTATGTGTCTCTAGAGTTGGGCCTATGTCTTGTTCTGGCCAGAAAATGGTCCATGGGGGAGACTGGGTGAACTCCAGATTGGTGACGAGGTTTAAAAAGTTCTTGATGCCTTGTATTTTATTAGCAGGATTCTGGCAGGACAGACCCTTCCCTCCACTGCTACTACATTGGCACCAGAACCAGAGGTCATTCATACTTTTTTTATTTAAATTGTGTCTTTTTTGTTATTTTTATTTTTTTTTATGCAGGTCAATTTAGAGTTGGTTAGGGTAGCTTAGTAACTTTAGAGGAGCCCAAAATGACGAGAGTGACTTCTTGCACAATTCCTGTTTGAGCACCGCACCCCTGGAAACTAAGACAGGGTTTGCAAGGGCAGTGGAAAAGCACAAGTGCCTAGGTGCAGGAACTGTTTTTGTTGACTGGAACTTGGGAGCACTGGTAGATCTGCATAAAAAACAGCTGGTCATACAGTGCGGATGCACTAGGTTCAAATGCAGATGTAGTCAGGTCACAAGCCAGAGTTGATAGCAGGTAAACAGTGAAACACACATGTGCGCATATGCAAGAGTGTTCCTGACAGTAGTTTAGTAATTTATTTAATTTAGTGTTTATTGCATTTGGGTTATTATTTGTTAATTCTATTCATTTTATTGTGTAATGTAATTTTTTGTTTTGTTTTTTTACTTTTTTTGCTGTCAGTTTTCTTTTTTCTTTGAAAAAAAAAATATATATATTAAAGTTTATGGAGGCCTTTAAAACCACCAGAAAACGCTTTCACTTTGCATTCCCCATTAATTTCAGTGTATTTTGGCTACATGGTAAATTTTTCCTAAGATGATCCTATTTTGGCTGAAATTTTAAGAAAGTAAAAACTCTCAGTTTGCTCATCTCTAATGATTTCAAACGAGCATCCCATGCACAATGAATTTCAGTGTGAGATGATGTTATAATGGCCACCCTAGTTAGGCAAAGGTAATTCGGGTCAAGTAAGCTGACTACAGCATAACAATGAGAATTCAAGAGGCCAGCCTGCATCTACCTCAGAATTAATAATTAGTTTGCATTTTTCCTTAACGGTTCATCCTGTTAGGGGGTGAAGATGTTCCTGCACAGCTGTTAAATTCTGACATGCAACTGTGTCCTTGCAGCTGTTGCGTCTGCATCCACCTCTATAGGCTGCCTGTGTGCGGCTCAGGATGGGTGCAGGCGCAATAAGAAAGGCAGCCTGCACACAGTACAGGTGTCAGCAGCTGTCTGAATGAACCCTAATGCCGCGTACACACGAGCGGACTTTACGGCGGACTTTGCCCGGCGGACTGGATTTCGTCGGACAATTCGATGTGTGTGGGCTCCAGCGGACTTTGTTTTCTAAAAAGTTGGACGGAGTTAGATTTGAAACTTGTTTAAAATTTATCCGACGGACTCTTCTTTCTAGCGGACAAACCGATCGTCTGTGTGCTAGTCCGACGAACTCAAACTGATGCATGCTCTGAAGCAATTACAAGACGGAAGCGCTCGGTCTGGTAAAACTAGCCTTCGTCTTGAAGCTAGCACATTCCTCTTCTGTCGTCTTTTAATACAGCCTTTTTTTAGGATTGATAATGCGAGAGGAATGAAGTTGTTTTTCTGCTTTATATTCACACAGAGTTCTCACAAACTTCTTTCTTCATGATTTATCCTCATGCCATGACTAATATAATATTTTGTAACAGCCAGATCTCCATAACTTTTAAATTTTAAAATAGATATTTTTTTTTTTTATTTTATTTCCGCACTTTAGCTATTTTACAATGTGTGTTAAATGCTAACCACATTTTTGGTGTGTATTTTCAAGTTACCACAATTAACATTCATATTTTGTGTTGTTTTAAAGAACCTTAATGAGGTTGTTGTCCCTTGTTCATTAGACATAGGGGGGTGTATTTAACAAAGGCAAAATCATTTTTCACTCCAATTGGTAATTATACATATAATTCCACATAAAGATCATTTTGAAGTGTGTTCGCTGTGGATCCGAGGGGCACATGCAAGGAAGCCCAAACCAAAACAATTAATTTTTATTTGACATGATTTTCGGAAAAAATCAGCAGAGCTTCCCCCGAGCTTGTTTTTGACAAAAGGCTTAAATCATTTAAGAATATCAAGTGAAACGTTCACTTGAGAAATTGCACACCAAGTGCACTTGTTGGAAGTGCAGTCGCTGAAAAACTGAGGGGAAGAGCTTAAATTCGGGGAAGCTCTGCTGATTTATTCCTAAAATCATGTAAAATCAAAATAAATTCTTTTTATTTGACCAAAACACACATAGGGGTTGATTTCCTAAAGGTAAAAAGCCTGTGCATTTTGGAAATTGCATTTGCCCTCTGCAAGAGCAGTTGCTCCCAAGCTTTATTAAATGTGAAGCAGCTCTGCTGACTTCCATCATCCAATCATGTGCAAGCAAAAATGTTTTTTTTTTTCTTTTGCTTGCACAGGATTGGGTACTCTTTGCAAAGTCAAGCTTTTAAATAATTTCTGATGCTCTGGAGCAATTGCACTTGCAGAGGGCAACTGCCCTCTGCAAAGTGCACAGACTATTTGCTTTTCTCAAATCAACCCCATAGTCTTTTCGACCTGTACCTGCCGACTCCCAAACAAAATGGCGTTTTTTAATCAAAAGACATAGGCAAGAATGTAAGGTAAACCAAAAAGTATTTATTTTATAAACAAAAAAATTAGGAAGGCAACACTGGACACACTTTTAGAATCTGGGAAGCCTTTCGTCCCCCAGGACACACATCAAGTTTGAGGACAAGAAAATAGGTATCTTGCGACTAAAGGGAGCACAGGGAGCACAGTCAGAACAGACAGAAACCAGGCAATCACTTTCGACTCTTCCGTGTAGCCTTCCCTCCACGCTTCTCTGCAGCCTTCCCTCCACGCTTCTCTGCAGCCTTCCTCGGAGGTTGTGCCTCTGGTGGTGTACTTGGGGCAGGAGGAGGAGGAGGAGGAGGAGTAGGAGTGCCTTCATCTGCTATATATGTGTTAGCAGTAAGCTCCCCTCTCAAGCCCTTCTGGTAAGCCTGGAAAAATAGACCCTCACAGAGGAGGCGTTGGCCCTTTTCCAACTCCTGTAATCTGCAGGCTATATAGGTGCCATACGCCTCCTCTGCATTGGGAGGTTTACTCAGGATCAGGCTTGCTTCCCGTATGAGCTCTAGGGATTCCTGCTCTGTTGCAGTCATTCTCCTGGGCCTTTTCTGGAGAATGCGGAGGGGAGGCACCTGGCACTCCGTGCGGCTTATACTTGGCCCAGCCACAGCCTCCTCCTCTCTCCCACTGGGCAAGGCCTCCTCCTCTCTCTCACTGGGCAAGGCCTCCTCCTGGCTGAGGTCATCCTGTGTAAAAAAAAGGGACATAGTTGTAATTTTCTGTTATGCAATCACACACAATTTTCAGCTCCTAACTTTCAAATATAATTACACAAAATAGTAAAGGCTATCTATTTGACCACACCATTATTTCAGATGATCAACAAGATCTGAAGTTACGTATATATTTGGCCACTACTGTCTAGTGATATGTCTACATATTACTCTTTGTGCAGAAGTGATTTTTGATTAAGCACTTTCAAAATGAACACCTTAACATCATTAATAACATTTACACAATCCCAAAATCTTCAAAAAAAGTATACCTGGCTGAAGCTGGGCGCATCCACTTCATCTATGGTGAAAAGGCCCAGTTCATCCTGGGACTCCTCAGCTGGGGTGGAGGTGGATGGAAGGCTGGAGGGAAGGCTGGAGGGAAGGCTGGAGGGAAGGGTGGGGGGAAGGGTGGGGGGAAGGGTGGAAAGGGATTGCCTGGCTTCGGTCTGCTCATCCAGGAATCGCAGTTTGTGGTAATACCACAACTTGGGTACATAAACTTGGTCAGCTGCTGCCCCGGATCTCAGCGACTCCTGGATTTTCCTGTGTTCCCGCTTATACATATTACGCTAGATACCTATTTTCTTTTCCACAAACTTGAGGTCTGCCTGGGGGAGTCGAGTCTTCACAAACTCTAAAAGTGTGGCCAGTGTTGCCTTCCTAACATCACGATTATAATATTGGGGGTGTTTGACCTCCCAGAGGTTTTTCTTCTGCTCATATAGATCAATGAAATGGATCAAAAACTCTTCCTCTTTAAAGGGATTCATTATTTCTGCAAGACAAGACACAAGATCAAAACTTAAATGTCAGTCCCAAATCTCAGGATTAGTTTGTGTTGTAATCTAGGGGACACACACGGGGACACACACAAACACACACACACACACACACACTCTTTAATCTTACCTTCGTTTGTGCCGCTCGCTACTTCCGCACGGACATACGTAGGCCATCGTACTAGCTTTATATACACTGCACATGTGTCATGCTCCGCCTGCGTCGCCCGCCCCTGACGTTCGTGAGTACGATTTGGCCCCGCCCCTTCACTCTTCGTTGCGCAGTGGGAGTAGATAGCAAAAGATGGCGGAGCGATTAAGTGGAAGTAGCGCGGAGGAAAGCCCGGAGCCCCAAACATCCACATCCCGGAGGAGATATAAGGCCACCAACATGGCTTTTGAAGAGATGGTGGAGATGGTGTCCATATTAAGAAGGGAGGACTACGATGGCAAAAAAGTACCGTACACACGACCCAATATGAGGAAGGACAAAATAATGTCCTCAGTTGTCACCGCTCTGGAAGATAAATTTGGTACAAAACGTTCGAAAGAACAATTGCGGAAGCGGTGGTCTGACATCAAAAGTCGGGAGCCAGAACAATATTGGCGAATAAAGAAGCTGCTGAAAAAAAGTAAGTACTTGTGTTTTACTATTGAGATACAGAACTTGCATGCTGATCCTTATTTTTGGCGGTTTTTCTGCATCGTTCGTAAATACCGTTCTTTGGAATAGATCGGATACTTTAGAAAGTGACGTTATTTTTTCGCCAAATACGATGGGACAGGGTTGGACATACATTTATGGCTTGATAATTTGGCGAATTCCCACAATGAGTTGATGTGGTGTAGATGTGTTTGAAAATATAATGCTTCATCAAAAATGATTCAGTGTAATGTAGGGACAGGACACAGCAGCTGTTTCCACATCTGGACTCACGAGCACTATAGTTAGTGGGAATGATTTAGCAGTCCCACTATTGTTCTTCGATTTTATTTTTTGAAATATTTAATTGGAATTTTATTCCGTACGTTTTTTGGCTCTGCGTAACTTCTGCATACTTTCAGCTATTAAAACCATTCAACTATTAAAATGTTCGTCTCTTTTAGCTGATGTGTGGTCATTTTCAACTTTTTTACTACCATTTATACTTTATTAAATAATCAGTTTTTTTTCACTTTTTTAAACATTGAATTCAATGGGAGCATGCTTGAAATCCTCAAATTCTTCTTCCGCTCCCAAAAGTTTCAGCTCCTTCATACTTTCACCTAGAGACACCAAACAAACTTTACAATGTTCACTAAATATTCATCTATCTGGCTATATCTTTTCAGTTTGATATTTTTATAATTTTTGGAGAAAAAGCTTTTTGTTTAGAGGTCATTTCGTGTAATTTTAGACATTAATCAGAGTGTACTGTGTTTGTTTTGTTGCCATGGTTACCAAAGCTTCTGTTATACACAGGGGGGAGGTGGCCGGAGCATCTCAGCTCTGATTACAGAGCCCGGGGGAGGGGACAGACACACCATGTACTGATTTATAATAGAGGAATATGATGGGGCAGTTTTGATGGCGGCCATTTTAGCCATTTAGCTATTCAGCATTCCCACGCATTTTGCTAAGGAAATGCATTTTCTAGTGTACTATGTGACCATAACTAAATTTTTGAGGGGTAATACACATAGGAGATCATTGAGGTGTCAGCATCTGTGAAACTTGCCCAAAAATATGCATTCTTTCTAATTGTTGTTCAGAGGTAATGTTCATCCTGTCTTCAACATTTATTATGATGCAAAATTGGCAAAAAATCATAACCACATTTTACTTTCTTTATTAAAACATAAAAGATCAGTGTGTTTTAACTTTACCTTTTTTTCTAATCTCATAGGGGAGAAAAGACTCAGACAACAGTCCAAGGATCTCAGGACCCCCCCAAGTCACCAGCCTGAGGCCCAAGATACCCCAAGCCCCAGCCCAAGACCACGCCCACCCGACGACCTTGAGGAAGGAGAGGTGGAGGAAGTGTGCGAGGTTTCAAGCCCAAGTGAGTGACTGACACCCCAGCTTGAGTTACTGTATTTTGGCGTGCATATTGTAAACCTTGTTTTTATTCACTCGTTTTAGGTGAGTTTCTGGTTGTGGAAGGCCAAGCGGCAGAGCACTTCACCACAGACAGTGCGCAAAGACTAATAGGCCAGATAATACTGTGGAATGGCCACATAGATCAAATGCGTGAACAAATTCACAGCATGAAACTTCGCCTGGACTCCATGCAACAGGAAATGAAGAACATGATTGATGTTTTGGGCAGAATATAATCACGTTTGGCCTAAAAACATCAATCATGTTCTTCATTTCCTTGGGAAGTTATTTTGTTTTTAAAAAATTTTTTTCAAGTTTTGGGGTATACCCAAATTTACATTGTGTGATGCACACGGTGTGTCATCATGTGCTATCTTCCATCATGGGTTAGCAATGTACTTGTTTTGTGTTTGCAAACCCTTCATCCTGAAAAATCTTGGGTGGTGAGAGCAACCAAAAATGGGATTGCACACACAAAACATGTACATTGCTCTCCCATGATAGGAGATAGCACATGTTGACTTGACCCTTTAGTAAAGCTCAATTTTGAGCATCTTATAAATGAGCAATTTCTGCAAGGGTGACATTACATGCACCGTTCTCGAAATATTGAACTTTGTAAGTTTTAATGTATTGTAAGTTTTCTTTATAAAAACACTGTTGTGTATGTAAATGTTTTGAGATAAAGGTCTATATATTTTAGAAAAAATGGCTTGAATAATTTAGTAAAAGATAATTTTTTTACACAACGTAAAATATTTTTTGACAAAATAAAAAGAACCAAAAATTTACAAAAATATGATACAAAATGCACCTTTCAATTGCACCAAGTAAAATTTTTTTCCCTATACAATGTGTGTGGCTGTTTCTTGAAGTCAACATTTGGGGTTTGTTTTTGTGGGCCTGATTAACTAAAGCTAAATGCACTTGACACTACTACAAGTGCACTAGGAGACAGACATAACTTAAAGGTAAACAACAATAAAAACAAGATATTTAGATAAACAAATTTTCTTTTTTATTTTTGAAAAAAAATTATAGCTGTTGCTGAATAGCAATGGCCCCCCGACCATTAAAATAATTCACATAACGGTCACGCACTTGCCGTGCGGTTCGGGGGGCCAAGCCAATACGGCCAATTTCTAGGCCTGTGAAATTGCTACTAGCCTCTTCCAGTCTGGGCTCAGGCCCAACAGAGGATAGATATGTAGCTGAATGTCTCCTTAAAAAGTTATGCAAGATGCAGCAAGCAAGGATGACGTGGTTGATTTTATAGTCCGCCAAATTAATAGCCGTAAGAAAGATACGGAACCGGCTGGCCAGAATACCAAAGGCATTCTCCACAACCCTTCTTGCTCTGGCCAGCCGATAATTAAATACCCTCCTCTCAGGGGTGGGTGTCCTTTGGGGGAACGGCCTCATCAAGTTCTCACAGAGAGCAAATGCTTCATCAGCAATAAAAACTGAGGGGAGTCCATCCACATTATCGTCATCAGGTGGCAATTCCAGGCCACCGGTCTGGAGACGATAGCACAGCTCGGTCTGTGCAAAGACTCCTCCATCAGACATCCGGCCGTTCTTCCCCACATCCACAAACATAAACTCCAAATGTGCCGAGACCACCGCCATCAAAACTACACTATGGAACCCCTTGTAGTTAAAGAAATATGACCCCGAATGCGGTGGTGGCACAATCCGGACGTGCTTCCCGTCAATCGCCCCTACACAGTTGGGAAAGTCCCAACGGTCAGCGAACTGGGAGGCCACAGTCTGCCATTCCTGTGGACTTGTAGGAAACTGTGGAGTGCAAAAAAAATAAGATAAGGACTTTAATAAAAAAATTGTATATCAGATTACACCAAAACATTAGTAAACAACAGCAGTCAAATATTATGAATATGTGTGTTTGTAATTGAAATGTTGCAAAACATAAGGCACACTTATAAGATTACTCACCCCCTATGATGGCCCATTGATACATTTGAATGTGGGGGGAGGGGTTCTAATTAGGTTAACAAACACACATGGCTGGCTGAAACATTTGTGGGGTGGGGGAGGGGTTCTAATTAGGTTAACAAACACACATGACTGGCTGAAACATTTGTGGGGTGGGGGAGGGGTTCTAATTAGGTTAACAAACACACATGACTGGCTGAAACATTTGTGGGGTGGGGGAGGGGTTCTAATTAGGTTAACAAACACACATGACTGGCTCAAACATTTGTGGGGTGGGGGAGGGGTTCTAATTAGGTTAACAAACACACATGACTGGCTCAAACATTTGTGGGGTGGGGGAGGGGTTCTAATTAGGTTAACAAACACACATGACTGGCTGAAACATTTGTGGGGTGGGGGAGGGGTTCTAATTAGGTTAACAAACACACATGACTGGCTCAAACATTTGTGGGGTGGGGGAGGGGTTCTAATTAGGTTAACAAACACACATGACTGGCTCAAACATTTGTGGGGTGGGGGAGGGGTTCTAATTAAGTTAACAAACACACATGACTGGCTGAAACATTTGTGGGGTGGGGGAGGGGTTCTAATTAGGTTAACAAACACACATGACTGGCTGAAACATTTGTGGGGTGGGGGAGGGGTTCTAATTAGGTTAACAAACACACATGACTGGCTCAAACATTTGTGGGGTGGGGGAGGGGTTCTAATTAGGTTAACAAACACACATGACTGGCTCAAACATTTGTGGGGTGGGGGAGGGGTTCTAATTAGGTTAACAAACACACATGACTGGCTGAAACATTTGTGGGGTGGGGGAGGGGTTCTAATTAGGTTAACAAACACACATGACTGGCTCAAACATTTGTGGGGTGGGGGAGGGGTTCTAATTAGGTTAACAAACACACATGACTGGCTCAAACATTTGTGGGGTGGGGGAGGGGTTCTAATTAGGTTAACAAACACACATAACTGGCTCAAACATTTGTGGGGTGGGGGAGGGACAAACAAGACAATGGAGCAGACAATATACATTGTTCAATGGACTATAGGCTAGAGATAAAAATGGACCCAGCATTGCATGGTGGGGAGGTTAATGAAAGAAATTATGCATGTATAGGGCAATAACTGATTAAAATAGGCATGCACAAAGATAAAGGGGACATTCACAGCAGATTGAAAGCATGGCAATTAGGTAAAGAGGACAGTTCTACAATACATCAAAAAACAGTTAATACATATCATGTAATGTTAAAGGATAAAACTTACCTTCATATATTCCTTCTGTAGGACCTGAATAATAGCAGAACAGGTCTCTGGGATAATGATCCCCAGAGCCTGGGGGGAGATGCCTGTCGAGAACTTTAAGTCCTGAAGACTTCTCCCTGTCGCCAAGTAACGTAACGTGGCAACTAGCCTCTGCGCCGCACTGATGGCTTGCCTCATGCAGGTATCCTGCCTGCTGATATAGGGGGTCAGCATAGCCAAAAGACGCTCAAAGATGGGGTCCGTCATCCTGAGAAAATTCCTGAAATCATCAGGATTATTCTCACGGAGCTCACGGAGCAAAGGCATATGACAGAACTGGTCACGCTGGCGCAACCAATTCTTGGTCCATGAACTCCTCCTCACCCTGTTCATGGACTGGACTCGGGTCAAAGTATTAACCCCAACACCAAGTCCCCACACAGCACGAACTCGAGAACGAGTACGTCCACTCGACATGGCTTCAAAACGGTCGGCTGCTCAAACTAACAAACTTATAACAAACGCACTGAAGAACAGCAAGGCCTATGAAGAACGACCTGAAAATCAGGAATGAGCGGAGCAGAACGGCCTGCAAGGCAGGTTACGAACTGACCAACACGCACTGAAAAGCAGATACAAACCTCACAAGCACAAACTGAACCGCAGAAAACAAACGAAATAAGCTGAAGTGTGAAAAGCGCGAATCGTCTCTAACCAAACTTCTACTAACACGAGATAAACACGAGATTAGCAGAAGGAGCCCAAAGGGTGCCGGAGTGGGGCTTGGACTTCCTTTTTCTAGTCCCGTCGTACGTGCTATACGTCACCGCGTTCAAAACCAGCGGACTTTTGCAGTGACCGTGTGTGGCCAAGTCCGTCCATTTTTAAGTCCGGCGCAAGGAGCAAACAAAGTCCGACGAAAAGTCCGCCGGGCAAAGTCCGCCGTAAAGTCCGCTCGTGTGTACGCGGCATAAGGTGTGTTTTCAAGCCAATACTTCAGTGTTGTTGGACTAGGGAAGGAGTTGAACACCTGTCAGGATTATTTTCTTCCCTATGTAGTATACAGTGGGGAGAACAAGTATTTGATACACTGCCGATTTTGCAGGTTTTCCGACTTACAAAGCATGTAGAGGTCTGTAATTTTTGTCACTCTTCAACTGTGAGAGACGAAATCTAAAACAAAAATCCAGAAAATCACATTGTATGATTTTTAAATAATTAATTTGCATTTTATTGCATGACATAAGTATTTGATACATCAGAAAAGCAGAACTTAATATTTGGTACAGAAACCTTTGTTTGAAAATACAGAGATCATTTGTTTACTGTAGTTCTTGACCAGGTTTGCACACACTGCAGCAGGGATTTTGGCCCACTCCTCCATACAGACCTTCTCCAGATGCTTCAGGTTTCGGGGCTGTCGCTGTGCAATATGGACTTTCAGCTCCCTCCAAAGATTTTCTATTGGGTTCAGATCTGGAGACTGGCTAGGCTGAGACCCAGCCACAACCCATCTTCAGTGCTCTTACTGAGGGAAGGAGGTTGTTCACCAAGATCTCACAATATATGGCCCCATCCATGCTCCTCTCAATACTGTGCAGTCGTCCTGTCCTCTTTGCAGAAAAGCGGCCCCAAAGAATGATGTTTCCACCCCCATGCTTCACAGTTGGGATGGTGTTCTTGGGGTTGTATTCATCCTTCTTCTTCCTCCAAACACGGGGAGTGGACTTTAGACCAAATAGCTCTATTTTTGTCTCATCAGACCACATGACCTTCTCCCATTCCTCCTTTGGATCATCCAGATGGTCATTGGCAAACTTCAGACGGGCCTGGACATGAGCTGGCTTGAACAGGGGGACCTTGTGTGCGCTGCAGGATTTGAATCCATGACGGTGTAGTGTGTTACTAATGTTTTTATGTTTTTCTTTGAAATTGTGGTCCTAGCTCTCTTCAGGTCATTGACCAGGTCCTGCCGCGTAGCTCTGGGCTGATCCCTCACCTTCCTTATGATCATTGATGCCCCAAGAGGTGAGATCTTGCATCGAGCCCCAGACCGAGGGAGATTGATCATCTTGAACTTCTTCCATTTTCTAATAATTGCACCAACAGTTTGCCTATTGTCCTGTAGCCCATCCCAGCCTTGTGCAGGTCTACAATTTTATCCCTGATGTCCTTACACAGCTCTCTGGTCTTGGCCATTGTGGAAAGGTTGGAGTCTGTTTGATTGAGTGTGTGGACAGGTGTCGTTTATACAGGTAACGAGTTCAAACAGGTGCAGTTAATACAGGTAATGAGTGGAGAACAGGAGGGCTTCTTAAAGAAAAATAACAGGTCTGTGAGAGCCGGAATTCTTACTGGTTGGTAGGTGATCAAATACTTATGTCATGCAATAAAATGCAAATTAATTATTTAAAAATCATACAATGTGATTTTCTGGATTTTTGTTTTAGATTCCGTCTCTGACAGTTGAAGAGTTATAAAAATTACAGACCTCTACATGCTTTGTAAGTAGGAAAACCTGCAAAATCGGCAGTGTATCAAATACTTGTTCTCCCCACTGTATGTTGGAGAACACTGTAAATTTCATCCCACTTCCTTTCCTGATGATCACAGTTCAGTGGGAAAGGAATGCAGAGATTCCTCCTAGCAATAATAAATATATCTGAAAAAAGTGTTAACCTATTACACTCACCAGTCCAAAAAAAATGGCTGTACTTGCACCTTAAATGTAACCTCTTCCTACATAAGTATTTAGGTTTCCACTGTTGACATCTGCTTCCTAAATTATTCCTCTGGCAAGGTTATAGACATTACAATACTTACATATTCTTAACTAACAGCAAATAAACTTTAAAACAAGCCATAACTGACTTCTGTGTGTTAGGATACCACATGCTGGTATCATGTAGGGCATACGTAACAAGATATGTGTAGATCTGCACAGAAAAGACCAGATTCAAAACTAAGTGAATATAAATAGAATTTATTAGGGAAACATCCTCTCTTTCCTGTTGCCTGCTGTTGCATGTGTGCACTATCCCACATCTGAATGATATAGTGTCAATATTACAGCCTCTGCTCCTGTCATCACCTGCATGTTATCATCAGGGAATGGCTTCTCTGCTCAGCTGTCAGCTCAGTTTATGGTATTCTTCACTGACCACAGTGAAGGTGTGGTGGTATTTATAGTGATCGATACTGGCATAAAATTATAGTGAGCCATACCGTATGAAAATAGATATACTGTATAATAAGCCTAGCTCTTTACAGTATATGATTCAACATGAGAATTTGCTTCAGCCTACACACACTACCCCTCAAAATCAGCCTCCCTGACAGTTTCTCTAGAGACGGTATTTCTCCATCTTTCAAAATAGGTGCTAATCATACTTTAAACTCACATCTCTTCTCGGATCCTACCTTGACCTTTACACTAAATCTATGCATCTGGCCTTAACTTCAGTGGACGCTTTCTTCAAAGAACTGGGACATCTGTATGACAACCCAGATTAGGTATCCACTGCCAAGGCCACCCTCTCCAATCTTCTGCAGGGGTACAAGATTGCAGGATCTTACTGCATGCAATTTCCATACGATCACATGTACCTGACTAGAATGACCCAGCCCTCCACAGCCAATTTCAAATTGGGCTGTCTGAGACTGTTAAGGACTCTCTAGTGAGTTAGCCATCTCCTTTCAGTTTGTAGAAGGCTAGGCATCTCTAGGAAAGGTATTGAGAAAATCTCTTTCTCGCTCTTTAAAAACTTTTCTATTGGCTCTGCTTACCTTGACTCTGGACTTACCAGGTACTGAGGAACCCATGCAGATTGGGTGCACCTGCCTCTCAGCTGAAGAAAGATTATATTGTAGAAAAAAAACCTTAAAACCTCTCACCCCCAATGTATGCAGCATGATAATGTATAAAATGGGACTTTGTATATGCATTTTTGACCCAAACATCTGGCAAACTCCAGGACCTAGGTGGTTGCAAGGAGGCCACATTGGGTCAGCTGACAATTCCTCTTTCTATAATCCTCTGTTTCCTGCTGCAATTGATTCCCCTTCATATCCATTTCCTGTTCAGTCTTTATTGACTCCAGGACTGCAGGGGTAGGCTGTTCCTACCCTTGAGATGGAAGCCCTAAATATCCCTGCTTATTGATAACCAGTTTGCTGCAGCACTAAGCCTTTCAAACTCCAGATTGGGCCCCCCATCTCAATGAACACTCCTGTGATGACATCTGTTCGCTTACCTTTCTTGCTAATTTTAGGGAATCCCCAGTAAAACAAGAAAAATAAACATAAATGTAGAGGGGGTGATATATTCTTGATTGTATGATTGCAACATTGCCTTGGCAGTGTATTTCCTCTCTCTGAACCTGAGAATAAGGCCATGCATGAATATATTCAGAACAACCTGGAAAGATCCTTCATATCTCCCCCGACTTCATCTGCGAAAGCTGGATTATTTTTTGTGCAAAAAAAAAGAAAGGGGAAAGCCTTAGACCCTGTACTGATCACCTTTGGACTTAATAAGATTACTCTTCCCATTCATTATCCACTACAACTCATCACTAAACTATTCTCTCTTCAGAACACTAAACTTCCACCAAACTTAATCTAAAAGGTGCTTGTAACCTAGTTTGCATAAAACAGGAGGATGAATGGAAAAAAGGCCTTTAACAGTAAAGACACTGTGAATATATTTGTTGGTCTTTGAAATACTCTGGCTTTCTTTCAAGAATTCAAGAATGATGTCTGTCATAATTACCTTGGACATTTTATTCCACTTACCTTACACCTTCAAATGCTGAGTATCTCCACAATTCCAATTCTTGCCAGGGGGGGGGGGGGTCTCCCTTTGCGAAGCAAGCACCCCCAGGCATGGATGTTTATCAAGTCTAGGGTTCAGCCAACAGTTAAAATCCCCTACCAGCATTAGTGGGAGGTCTGGCTTTCCCTCCAGATATTCTATGAAAAGCCGGAGTACCCGAGCATTAAACGGGAGTATGTATACACAGGCCAATATACATTTCAAGAGCCCTATGCGGCAGTACAAAAACACATACCTTCCGTCAGGGTCTACCTTAGCGGCATATTCCTGGTAATCCAGGGAACTGTGTATCACAACACTCACCCCCCAAGAGAATGAGGTATGGGTGGAGTGGTACGCCCACCCTATCCATGGGTATTTCAGGCAGCTCTTAGTCCCTGCCATAAAATGCATTCCCTGAAAACATAAAATAGCAGGGTAAAATTTTTTCAAGCCTGCAAAAATCATTGTGCATTTAAGGGGGTAGTTCATGCCCCTGATATTCCAGGAGATCACTGGAATGCCTGCCATTTCAAAGGGCATAGTTAGTGTCCGAGTAGGGCATGCAATCTTCACAGTGAAGCAATAATCAGCAAGGACATAGTGGAAAATGTAGTAGCAACATAATAAAACAGCAGTTTGGCTAAAGGAGGGGACAGTAGTAGTCAGTCTATCATACATATTTGGACTGTAGGGTAATCTCCAGTTTGAAAAGCAACATGGCACAACAAATTTAGCTCAGTTTCTCTGCACCTCAGCAGAGAAGTCTGGGTAGAATGATACTCTGACTCTGTTGTACTGAATATTGGCATGCTCCTGAGCACAGCGTAGTACTGCCTCTCTATCTTGGTAGAGAAGAAGATGGGCTAACATTGATCGCGGGGGGGAGATCCCTGAGGGGGTGGTCGGCCTGGGACTCGATGGGCCCTTTCCACTGTAAAGAACCGTGAGAATGCCTCCCTGCCAAAGATGTCTATGAACCAATTCTCCACAAAAGTATTAGGATCTTTACCCTCTGTTTTCTCCAGGAGCCTGACTATGTGGATATTGTTTCTGCGTAAGCGTTTTTCTGTATCTTCTGCTCTGTTATAGGTTTCTTGGGCCATACGATGAGCTGCCCGGGCCTCCCTTGCTATCGGTGGCAGCTTATCCTCAATATCGCTTACTCTGCTCTCCACTGCTGTAGCTCTTTCCCTGACTTTCTGAAGATCTTGTCTTAGCAGTGGCACCTTCTCACGAAGGCCCCCAAACTGATCTTTCATGGTGTTTACCGAGGCTGTGCACATATGGACAGTCCGCAGGGTCTCTGCTAATGTGGGTTGCTCCAGTTCATCTGGTATAGCCTCTGGAGGGGGAGAGGGAGGGTGTTCTGCATCTGCAGCAGAGTAGCTGGGGATGCTGTCTGTGTCCTGTCCCCACTCTGCCTGTGTATTGCGGCCTGCCCCCTCATCACCTTTTGCAGTCTCCCCACTATCAGTTACAGCTGTCCCCTGTAATTTTTTGAGCATAATATAGCATGTCTCAATATTGCTCCTTAACGTGGGTCTTCGATGCTTTCTTGCTGTTTCCATCCCTGGGCTTGCCTTTCGCTCATGGCGTGCACTGGGCGAGGGCCGCGGTGGCACCATCTTGGGAGTCCGGGCCCGCCATCTCAGTCTGGCCTTTGCGGGTCTTCCCCCGTGTGCAGAGGGCTGGCTGGGAGTCCAGAAGGTGCAGCAGGTTGGCAGCCAGCTGGGGAGCCGATGAGAGCAGGGTTGAGGATGCTGGAGGAGGATCAATGTACGGATCAAGCACCGAGCTGTGAGAAGTGCGTCCTCTCACATGCTGGTCTTGGCCATGTCCTCAGCTTGATTGCACTTAAGTTTTCTTTCACACCGGGGTGGTGAGAGTATCAGCGATAAAGCGCAGCTAGTTGTAGCGGCGCTTTACCATAGTTTTAGCAGCACTTTTTGGCCTCTAGCTATCGGCTGAAGAAGGGGTTAACAGGGGTTCATACCGCCCATGTAGCGCCGCTGCCAAAGCGCTTTGCAGGTTCTTCAGCAGCATTGCCCATTCATTTCATTGGGCAGGGCAGTTTAGGAGCGGCTCCTCCACTGCCCCAAAGATGCTGCTTGCAGGACTTTTTCTAGCATCCTGCAACCGCACCGCTCCAGTGTGAAAGCACTTGGGGTTTCACACTGGAGTGACAGGAGAGGCGCTTTACAGGCGCTTTGAGGGCGCTGTTTTTAGAGCTAAAACGGCTATGAAAGTGGCCTAATTGCGATGTGGCTTCTGTATTAATGACATAAGAAGAGAAACATTCCACCTGCCATGGTTATTTTGTGCAATAAAAATGTCAGTTGCTTGGCTTCATTACTAAAGATAAGGAGAAATGAGAAATGCTTGAGAGGAGATATAATAGCAATATACATATACTTCTCATTGGTGAGCCCAGCGTAGGAAGAAAACTATTCAGTCTTGGGGGGTGTAAGAAGACACGGGGGCACACAATGAAATTGGAGGAAAAGCAGTTTAACCTTAATCTGCATAGGGGGTTTTCACTGTCAGGACGACAAGGATGTGGAAGCAGGAAGCATTGATACTTTTAAAAGACTCTTGAACGTGCATCTTAATGAACAAAATATACAGGGATATGAAAAATGATTATCGACATGAACGCACACACACCCATACAGGTTGACCTGGATGGACTAGTGTCTTTATTCCATCTTACCAACTATGTAAGTATGCAGACAGCTAGGCAGTTGTCATTTTCAAAAGATCCGCAATGGCAGCCCCTGTATTTCTCTTTACATAGGTTTCCTATAAACCCCTCTCTTCCATTAAATTTAATTCACGTTGTTGTTTCTGTATAAAGCTGATGAGACCTGGGTGTTATCTAAGATGATATATCTGCAGTTGCATTGATTGTATAAGTAAAACACAGAAAGGATGAACTTATGTTTTCATAATGTTTTGTTGAGTTGTCATATCCAGTTAAGGGTCAGGTTGGGCACCACTGGGAAGAGCAAAAGAACCAAACAAAGCGGTGACTGCTTCAAGAGTTATGCCGCGTACACACAATCAGATTTTCCGACAACAAATGTTCGATGGGAGCTTGTTGTCGGAAATTCCGACCGTGTATAGGTTCCATCAGACATTTTTCGTCAAATTTTCCGACAACAAAATCTGTTCTCATAAATTCCGATCATGTGTACACAATTCCAAAGCACCAAGTTCCATCCATGCTCTGAATCAATTATGAGATGGAAGCGCTCGGTCTGGTAAAACTAGCGTTCGTAATGGAGATAGCACGTTCGTCACGCTGCAAATTTTTAAATCTTTTAATGCAGAGCATGCTCTTCTTCTTTATAATGCTAGAATAATGAAGTTGTTTTGCTGCTGATATTCACACAGAGTTCTGAAAAATTATTTCTTTATTATTTCTCGTGATCTCCTGAATATTTTTTTTTTCATCAGATCTCCATAATAATGTTTTTAATTTTTGTTTATAGCATTTTTTTTATCAAGATCTCCTGCCTTTTTTTATTTATTTTTTTCTAGGGCTCTCCGTAATATTGTTTTTTGTTTTGTGTGTCAAGTTACCACAACACCATTATTATCTTGTATTTTTTTAATCTCAAGGAGGTTGGTTGGTGTTGGTATCCCTTGTTAATTTGACATTGTATTTAGGAAATGTACCTGCCTACTCACAAACAAACTGTCCTTTTTTAAGTAAAACACATAGGCAAGTATTTGTGAATCCAAAATAGCCATTTATTATGGGTCATAATAAAATATAGAGGAAGGCAATGCTGGAGAAAATTGTGAAATTGGGGAAGCCTTTATACCCCAGGGCACACATCAACTATTTTACAGCCAAAATTGGTAGCATGAGGAGTCTATATAATAGTGAGCACAATCTGGTCCTGGACTACAAGAGATCAGGAACAGCAGCAGATGACATATATGTCCCCAGGCTGTGGTCATACAACAGCCTGCGCCTTTTGTCAGACCAGACTGAACCCAGGCAATCACACTCTTGTCTTCCTTCCACTCTTCATTCCAGGCTTGCTTGCAGGCTGTGGTTTTGGAGTTGTGGCAGGAGGTAGAGGAGGAGGAGGATGGTCGAACTCACGCAGGTGTGTTCTGTTTGTGAGTTGGCCCCTCAACCCCTTATTTAGGGACAGATACATAATTTCCTCACAAATGAGGCATTGGCTCTCCTCCGTTTCCTGCATTTTGCATGCAGCCATGGAGGCAAAGGCCTCTTGAAGAGTGGGGGTGGTTCTGAGGGCAGCATTAGCCTACCGAATAAGCCCAAGCACTGCCTCCTCCACGTTACTCCCCTTCCTGGGCCTTTTGGTTGGAAGGCGGAGGGGAGGGACCTGGGAATTGGTCAGGCTACTGAGCCGGACCACCTCCTGGCTGCCACTTACCCCGCCACCTCCTGGCTGCCACTTTCCCCCGCCACCTCCTGGCTGCCACTTCCCCCCACTACCTCCTGGCTGCCACATTCCACAGCCTCCTCCTGGCTGCCACATTCCTGTGTATGAAAAAGGGACATAGTTTTATTTTTTATTCATGAATCACACACAATTTTCAGCTCATGACTGTTGCAAATTGAATGTTAACAAATAGAAAAGATTATCATTCTGACCCCAGCATTTTTCATTCTTGTCCCAAACATTTTTTGGCCACTACTGTATCTTGATATGTAAAACACTTTATTAAATCAACAATTAGTAATCAATAATAACATCTAGTTAACATCATTCATTTTATGACAGGAAATCTGTAGAACAATGTCCAGGTTGGACATCAGAAGCCTCAGCTGGGGTGGAACGAAGTGTGGAAGGAAGAGTGGAGGGAGTTGTTAAGAGTTATTGCCGGTTGAATTGCTTAACCCCATCGGGGTCTAACTGTATCTGTTATGACTAATCTGTCTTCATGATTCATGTTTTGTACAACTTTTTTATTGAAAAACCAATAAATATTTTGAAAACGAAGAATTATTGCCTGACTTCAGTCTGGTCTGACAGAAAATGCAGTCTGTCATAGTACTACAGCCTGGGGACATAAATGGCATCTGCTGCTGTTCCTGATCTCATGGAATCCTGGACATTATTGCGCTCCCTATTATAAGTGCTCCTCAGCCCACCAATTTTTGCCTTCAAATAGGGGGTGGTTGCCGTGGGGATCTGCGGCTTTACCAACTCCAGCAGTTTCTTCCGCGCTGCCTGCCTCTTTTGTTTATGACACAGACAGGGCAGCTCCCTGTACTTGTCTATGAATAGGGGAGGAAGTTGTGATCATTGAAGCCATCCATTTTCTCTGCAAGACACAACACAAGACAAACCCTAAGGTTAGGCTAAACTCTACTAATCTTGTCCCAATATAGGCCTCAATCTAGAGGCAGTATAGGCCACTGATGCACTAAGTTAAACTTGTACCTTCATTAAAACGATCAGCGATTCCGCTACTCCTTCCTCCGCTACTCCTTCCTCCGCTACTCCTTCCTCCACTCACAGATCGTACGTACAACGGATGCATGTTATGCCTTATATACACTGCGCATGCGTGAAACTCCACCCGCCCCTGACGTTCTTTCTAGTCTATTCCCCGCCCCTTGTCTTTCGGCACAGTGGGAGAGCACATGGCGGAGAAAGCGCAAGTGCATGCAGACAGCATCAGCAGCAACAACGAAAGGCCGGAGCCACAAATGTCCCAATCCCGGAGGAGATTTAAGGCCTCAAATATGTCCTTTATAGAGATGGTGGAGATGGTGGACATCTTGAAGAGGGTTGACTATGATAGGAAGCATGGACCTTACCCAAACCCAAATGACAGAAAGGCCAAGATCATGGCAAAAGTTGTGAGAAGTCTGCACAGGAATTTTGGGGTACGATGATCCAAGGATCAATTGAGGAAATGCTGGTCAGACCTGAAATTGAGGGAGCAGGATCAGTACAGAAAGATCAAGAGAGTTCTTCAAAAAAGTAAGTAGTTGTCATGTGTTCCTATTATTATTATTACTTGCATGCTGCTCCATGTGTTTTTCTTTACTGTTGTACAGTTTAAAATGGCAAGTTTCAAGTTCGTCGGCACATTAATCATTTGTAGTAAACATCGTTCGTTCGCCCACTAATACAATGTTTTTGGCAGATCCAGGTTAACTACATTTGTTCAGGCCTATTTGTATTCAAAGAAGTTTATGACATTGTTGTCTAGATGGGTTTGTATTGGAATGAAATGCAAACTTGATTCAGTGTAAGGAGAGGACACTCAGCAGCTGTTTACACATCTGGACGCAGGAGCACTAGTGTGGGACACCCTAACAAACTTTTTAGGGTGTCCCACACAGGTGCTCCAGTAGATACTAGGGGTGTCTCCATGTGTGAAAATTGTACAAAAAAGGTAAGTATTCAAGCTTTATAAAGGGAAAAAAATAATGCCTTCAGCTTGGAACTCTGCCAAAACAGACAATTGTACGACAATTCCAATTCCATTCCATATTACTTTTTCTGGCCTCAAATATCTGTGTGCTAAGTATACCTTTTTTATTCACATAGGGGAGAAAAGACTCGGGACACCTGAGGGAACCCCACCTCCTAAAGAAAAGCAAATCCCCACACCACAACCAGATGTGGAAGAAGGAGAGATTTATGAAGTGGGCGAAATAGTGACCACAACAGGTGAGTGTCTAAGACCACAGCTTCAGGTAAGAGATGGATGCCTGCATATTTATAATACATGGTGTGTTTTTTTATTTTAGGTGATGTGGATGTTGTGGAAGAAGAATCTAATTTCACAAGTGCAAGTGCACACGTCCTCATTGGGGAGATCATGGTGTGCAATCGTGATTTACAGAAGATCAAAGAAGACATCAATGATGTGGAAAAAAGACTCAAAAACATAATTGATGTTTTAGGCAGAATCTAAAACACCCCAAATTCTTCTAGTTTGTTTGTATTTTAATTATTTTCACACATTTTAAATATTTTTTAGAAAGCCAAATTTTGAAGATGCACACAGTGTGTGAAAATGTGCTATCTGCCATCATGGGATATCAAGGTATGCGTTTTGTGGGTGCAACCCCTTCCTCGCAACTAAAGTAGATGAGAGAAAGGGTTGCACCCCCGAAACACGTCTATTGATCCCCCATGATGGGAACTAGCACATGTTGACTTTAGGCATGGGATCAGGAGGGAAATCCCCATTTTGACTCTCAATTTGTGTGCATCTTCAAAATTTGGTTTCCACAGCGGTGACATCACCCCATCTGATGAAGGCAATATCAACACAGTTTGGACATACTAATGTCTGATATTGTCTGATATTGCCTCTGATATTGCCTTGTTGAACTTTGTAAGTTCCTGAGTTGTGTATTGTTTTATGGTTTTAAACATGCCTGTTTTAACACAAAAAAGACTATTTGTACTGTCAAAAACAAAAGTGTTATTACTAAAATATGTTGGTTTGTTCAAAAACCATTTTCTAACGCACATGTGAATGTGCACAGAGTAAAACGTTTTCTACTCAGCAATGTGTGGCTTCTTCTTTCAATGCACAATATCATTTTTTGGACTAAGTTGGTGTTTACACTGAAATGGGGGTTATTTACTAAAGGCAAATCCACTTTGCACTACAAGTGCACTACAAGTGCACTTTCAAGTGCACTTTCAAGTGCACTTTTGCAGTGCACTTGGAGTGCAAAGTGTATTTTCCTTTAGTAAATAACTTCCACAGTGCTTTATAATTTGCCACAATCATGCCATTTTCGTGACTCACCAAAATTCATTCATGGTGCTGAAAATGATGTATATTTTTAACAGTAATGCATTACATACATTAACAACAAAAACAAGGTGTGTGTGTAGCAGACCTACAACATAATAATGGTTCACTGAGGACGAGATTGTCACCTCATGTTTTAAATAAATTTTGTTTGCACTATTGAAGAAAATGGCCAAAAAAAAAAAGCCCATAGGAGAACATAGGAGATAGCTAAAAGAAACACAAGCAGTAAATCAAAAAAAAAATTATTTCAGTTTAACTAAAAAATTTTATTTTTAAAATGTTTATTAAACATTTTCTGGCATATCAATGCCCCCCCCTACTCGCAAAGTACTCCATATATTTTATGCTAACCCTGCGTGTGCTTTGGGGGGGCAAGCACTGAAAACCAGGTACGAACCAACAAGTTCAAACTGAAGAGCAGTAACGATCGGAAAAGCACGAGGCTGAAAATCGCGAATCATCTCTCACCAAACTTCTACTAACACAAGATAAACACGAAGTTCCAGAAGTTCTGACAAGATTTGTGTGACCGTGTGTATGCAAGACAAGTTTGAGCCAACATCCGTCGGAAAAAAAACATGAATTTTGTTGTCAGAATGTGCGATCGTGTGTACGCGGCAATAGAATTACAACTCTATTAATAAATCTTGATATATCAGGTACAATATTTGGGGTTAATGTTACTTTGGACTGTATCAGTGGTACCTGTAATAAAATAGCAGGAGTTTTGACACTTTCAGTATCAGCATGATTGATTCTAGGTCCCAGTGGCCTAATGAACCAATAGTTATGTTATGTATAACTGAATAAGCTAGTTGTTATCAATATAATTTTAAGGTTAGAGGTTTGATTCACATGTTAGACATGCATTTTAACCTTTCATGATAAATAATTCAGAAAAAAATCCCAGTTAGGTCTGTACTTAAAAACAGGGTGACACTGTAGGTACTTTTGGAAATGGTGTGCCAACGTCCCTATAATCTGTATGCAAAATGTGGGAACTAATGGAATTGGACTTTGGGAACCTTGTGCGCCCCCAAAGTCCAATTCCATTAGTTCCCACATTTTTCATGATAAATACATCATATAAATGTGGTATTAATATTATTATCCATTATTATTATATGGACAGAATTGTGCATCCCTGTGTCATACCTAATCATCAGTCTGCAGAGCAAACCTCCTTCCAGTGTCATGAGACCAAGTTGCTTGTTGCAAATTCAAGGTTTCCTCTGCCTGCTCTGCAACTTTAAAATAATAAACAGGATGACGTGTCCTGGTCAGGCTTATCTAGCCTTACAGTGCAAGGACTCTGACTATGACCCTGCAACTAAACACTATTGGGTTCCTTTAAAGTAGTTGTAAACCCTTACAGACCACTTTGACCTACATGTAAGCCTAGATTAAGGCTTACCTGTAGGTCCAAGAAATATCTCCTATACCTACATGGTGTAGGAGATATTTGCAAAAAGACAGGCACCGCTGTCTACGGCGCATATGCCATTAGTGGGGGCTCCCGTGCGCATGCGCAGGAGTGACGTCATTGCGGCTCCGGCCAATCACAGCGCCGGAGCCACGATACCCGGAAAGAAGATGGATGCTCCGTAGTAGAGGGGACAGCGGTGACATTGCAGGCTCTTGTGTCAGGTAAGTGACACATAATGGGCTACTATGCGATGCATAGTAGCCCATTATGCTTTACCTTTGCAGGGAAACAAAGAGGAAGTAAACCCAGGGTTTACTTCCTCTTTAAACATATAGTTGGCCATCTGGTGCTGTAGTCTCTTCCTGATCCCATAAAGCTTGCTGTGACCCTCCAAGGTAAACCTTACACTACTTGAATTTATTTGAGAGACATACCACATTTAAGACATTTTAAAGTGAGTGGGCATTTCTGAAGGTCATTCAAGTCACTTTGTCATGCAGCAGAAAGGCCTGTTCAAAAATGTAAAAGTCTCATGACTACAGTCTTACCATATACAGTATATTGTATGTGTAGAATAGGAAAAATCATGACCACTCTACAAGACTCTAGTCCGGCCGAACCTGGAGTATGCTGTCCAGTTCTGGGCACCAGTACTCAGGAAGGATGTGCTGGAAATGGAGCGAGTACAGATAAGGGCAACAAAGATAATGAGGGGGCTGGAACACATTAGTTATGCAGAAAGGTTGCAAGCACTAAACTTATTTTCTCTGGAGAAGAGACGCTTGAGAGGGCACATGATTTAAATTTACAAATACCATACTGGTGACCCCACAATAGGGATACAACTTTTTGCGGAAGGGAGTTTAACAAGACACGTGGCCACTCAATAAAATCAGAAGAAAAGAGGTTTAACCTTAAACTACTTAGAGGGTTCTTTACTGTAAGAGCGGCAAGGATGTGGAATTCTCTTCCACAGGCGGTGGTCTCAGTGGGGAGCATCGATAGTGTCAAAAAACTATTAGATAAGCACCTGAACGACCACAACATACAGGGATATACAATGTAATACTGACATATAATCACACACATAGGTTGGACTTGATGGACTTGTGTTTTTTCAATTTTTTCAACCTCAACTACTAAGTATGATGTATAATGGTTAGATTCATTTTAAGGGTTAATACACACACACACACACACACATATATATATATATACATATATATATATATACACATATATATATATATATATATATATATATATATATATATATATATATATATATATATATATATATATATATATATATATATATATATATATATATATATATATATATATATATATATATATATATATATACATCTATATTAGCAATATGCTCTGCATAAAGGGAAAAAAAGAACATAAGAATGAATAAATAAAGAATCATAACCAACATATTGGTAGCCAGAGAATATTTTTATAATAGACTCAATCAATGTCAGTAGAGTACTATAAATATCAGGCTGCTCTTTGCTTAGTCATCACATTTTGCAAATCCAGTAACGAAAAAATGTGTCAATCAAACCTTCACGTGGTTAAATTATTCCATCAGGTAATCTATACGTTTTAACTGCGAAGGGACTGCTTATTAAAAACTATGTCATTACAATATGAATATTATTCACAGTATCTTTCTGTTTGTGGAAAATGTTTTGTCTTTGTAAGAGACAAAACTGTAGGAGACAAAACTGATAAACTGAGATTCAAAGCCATGGCTATACCCAATGAACTCTTCTATATATTTCTAATGTAAATATTGCCTGTCTTGAGAATGTATCATAATCCATGACGTTTCAAGCACCAGATTTAATGAAATAAACTGAAATCTCCTTGACTCATGAGCTAGCATTGTGTGCAGTGAATTGAAACATATCAACGTGCTTCTTTTGAGAATTCTCCCCTCTAGTGCTCAGAAATGGCAATGCAGCAGTTTAATACGTGCCCCTGACCAGGTGTCAGATGGTTTCTTTTCAAGTGTAAAATGTTGCAAATATATTCTTAAATGCCACATAAAAAAAGATATGCTTTGAGATGAGATGAAGGTGCACAGGGCCAATAATGAAAGAAAAATATTGCAAATTCATTTATATATACATCCCAGTTGGTATCTGCACATTTGTATCTTTCATTTGTTAATTTACACTGATTTAATGGCCAATGATTGGACTTTAACAGAAGTCTTTTAGTTTGAAGCAAAAGCAGCTTTATGGACTATTAAAGGAAAACAACAAGGATAGATTATATGATATCAAATACAAGACTCAAGCACTGCAAGATAAAGCTGGTCATTCACCAGAAGACTTTTGAATGAACGTTTGTACAAACATTTGTACGAAAATTCTTAGTACATTTGATGACTTGACAAATGTTGTTCAAAACTACTTACAGTTTCAATTGCTTCTAACATGTGATTTAGGAATGAATGGATGTTCCCAATAAATAACCACATAAACTGTTATGCCCTGTACACACGAGCGGACTTTTCGACTGGACTGGTCAGACAGATCGAATCTGGCGGACAATTCGACCATGTGTGGGCTTCATCGGACCTTCAGCGGACTGTTTCTGTTAAAAATCTGATGGACTTTATATTTGGAACATGTTTCAAATCTTTACGTCGGAACTCCGCTGAACCCAGTTCCTATCGAGAAATCCGCTCGTCTGTATGCTAGTCTGACAGATGAAAACCGACGCTAGGGCAGCTATTGGCTACTGGATATGAACTTCCTTATTTTAGTCTGGTCGTATGTCATCACGTACGAATCCGTGGTGTGATCGTGTGTAGGCAAGTCCGTTCATTCAAAAGTCCGTCGGAAGTCTGTCAAAAGTCCGTCGGAAAGACTGTCGGACCTTTGTTGCCGAAAAGTCCGCCCGTGTGTACAGGGCATTAGAAGTGTGTCTGTTTAAGAAAAAAATATATCTTGCTCCTTCAAAATGTATTGTCACTGTGGCCAACAACAAATGAAGATTTCATCCCACTAGCAACTAGAAAATTGAACAAAAGCTCTTAAAGTGAAAACAATTTAATGAACTTCTACTAGTGTATGGCCCACTTAAGAATAGTAACACCTGTCTAATTATTCTTTCTTTCTGTATGAATATTAATATTGCAGTATGTTTAAATGTGGCAGGGCTAATGTTGACAGTTATGTAAGAAGCTGTTGCTCTTCCTCCATCTGGCTGCCCTCAAGATGGCTACAGCACTTTCCCACTTGTGATGATGTACAAGCAGTGGCCCCTCTGTGTGCATACTGGTTTATCTGTTTCCCACTTTCCATGACCAAAGATGGAGGAAGGGGCAGATTTATGGAAAGGCAGCCCAAACAATGCACTAGGGTTGCCACCTCATCCCTTTAAACCCGAACACATAATAATTACACAGGTTTTGTGGCTAATAAGATGGTAATTAAACTAATTTGGTGCCTTATCTGCATTAAATTAGCCTCAGAACCTGTGTAATTCATATGTGTTCGGGTTTAAAGAGATGAGGTGGCAACCCTACAGTGCTCACATTTTGGTTATATGCAGTCTGTTAATATTAATAATATCTGTGAAGGACAGGAATTATTTCTAGTCAGAGATTGGTAAACTGATTCAGAAAGCAGGCACATTTTCTTAAACAATGCATGTTGATTTGTCTAAAGATTAAAACCATTCATGAATTATCCAATAAACAAAATAAGTGCAGCGCAAAAATAAAAATCATGAATGAACGGGATAATAAATAGTCCAATCAAAAATTGGTAATCAAAAAGTTCATTATTAATAGGAAATAACCCTCTTCTGGGGACACTCGTATAAGGCACTTATCCAGGTGATGTAATATGAAATAAGATTGTGCTTACCAGATCCAATTGACCCCTTGGTTATAGGGGGTCTAAAACGGCATGAATGGACCCGTGGCAAACTGCTGGGCTAGCTGTCATCTGCAGATCAAGTAAATTCTTTGAAAAACGGAGATCCCCTCAGGTATATAGTGTACTGCTGGTATACTGCAGAGATGGCTGTCATGTGCTGTATACTCTCTCTCAGTGCACAGCGATATCCATGGGAGAGAGGGATCCGTATTGAAAAGGCAGAGCAGAGAAGCAATTTTCCCCAGAAAAAATAAATGAAATAAAAAGCATCTAAGAGCGATCCATAAATGAAACAAGTGTCCAAATTTATTCAAATAATAAAAGGTGATGAAGGAAAAGACGCTAATTGAGCGCCAATACATATAAGAATCTATGCGGCAGTGTTGGGTAGTGAGACAGACTGTTCGCGTCTGAACAGCTGTCAGCAAGCGCAGCAGAAAAAACGAACAAAGTTCGTTAGGGATTCAGGTGATTTTTCTAGAGGAGCTGTCTTTAAATGGCAATCCAAAATACAAACCTCTGCCCAGATCCCTGAAGTCTCCACCACCCAAACATTGAACGCACTGCCTTCTGATACCCCTAGATTCATGTATCAATCATCACAGACTGAGGGATCTATCCCACAGGGAGCTATCCCCAAAAAACCCAATAGAAACATAAGAGGTAGGGGGAATACTTCTGGAAGGGGTAGAGATAGAGCTTATTACCAGCAGCAACCAAGTCAATATGCCCAAGAGCGCAGGGAGAATGACTGGAGGCCAGCACGCCCCCCTAGGGGCAGGGGCTCAGGTTCTTTTCCGTATAGAAAACACTACTCACACTCTGATCAAAATTCGTATTATGATCATTATGATCAACAATACGATCGGACCCCGATTTCCCTACAAAATAGATTCACCCCTCTATCCCAGGATAACACACATTATCAAAATAATTTTTTAGGACATCCCCAATCCCAATGGCCGGATCGAGGAGATTTTACTCCCACCGGAAACAGACAGGGCGGGAAATGAAGACAAAGAGAGGGAGAAGAGCTGGACGAAAAACAAAAAAGATTAAAGTCCCATTAGACACAGGTATTTTCAACATCTGCGGGGTAGACCTTTCGGATGATGAACTACGAGTGTTAGATAAGGGTTTGAAATTCGCCCCAGCTTGTAACTTGAGTAAATTTAAGACATATATCAGCCTTCAAAAATTTGTGAGAACCTTAAATATTAAAAGATACTTTCTTTCCAAACCTGGTGAAAGGTCTGTTTGCGGTCCATCCACACTCAATGGAGAAATACATTCCAATTTAGCCAACCGATCTGTTTTTAATCCCCCTAAAAACGACCATAGACACATAGAAGTTTTTAAAAATATGGTTTCCAGCAATCTAGAGGAGTTAAAAGTGAGAAGGGTCGGTGACCCATCTTTTCTCAAAAAAGGTATTAGCCTATTGGAAAAAAACAAAAATGTGGTTATCCGACCCGCCGATAAGGGGGGCGGGTTAATGGTCATGAGCAAACTGTATTATCAGGGAGAAATGGACCGTCTGCTGTCGGACAGAAATACTTATCAGGTCCTCAGCAAAGACCCAGTTCTCCAATATAAGAAGGAGTTGGAGACACTTGTCTCCTTTGGTAAAACTAGTGGTATCTTGAATAAAAAAGAGGCATCATATCTGAACCCAAGCGCATGCAGAAGACCTATTATATGTTTTTTACCCAAAATTCACAAGGATCTCCAGGCTCCGCCGGGTAGACCTATTGTGAATGTGATAGATTCGGTCTCTGCACGCTTGGGTCAGTACATTGATTTCTTCCTGAAACCTTTGGTTACTTCTACTACCGCTTTCTTGAAAGACACTAAGCACATTATCAACATTGTTGAAAATCTACCTTTTAGTGAAAACAGCATACTGGTAACAGCCGATGTTGGCTCACTTTATACCATTATTGGACATTCTGATGCCATCCGTTCCGTCCAATGGGCTCTTGATAAGTCTCACTTACCCCCTCAACTTGGTGCATTTATTTTAAAAGCATTAGATTTTTGCCTAGCCAGAACTTATTTCTGGTATGGAGGCAAATTCTTCCTGCAAATTCTCGGTGTCGCCATGGGCGCTCGGTTTGCGCCGAGCGTTGCCAACTTATTCATGGCACACTGGGAAGAGGTTTCTGTCTTTGGTAGCAGACCACCCCTGTTGGTCTGCTACCAAAGATATATTGATGATCTGTTTATGGTCTGGGAAGGAGACTTGATTAGTCTCCAGCTTTTTATGTCTAGACTTAACGGCAACACCAAAAATATTCGCTTGTCCTGGAACTCTGATGCCTTGAGCATAGCTTTCCTCGACTTACAAATTTTTAAACATGAAGGAGCTTATCGAACACGCAATTATTGCAAACCCACCGACAGAAATGGCTACATCCCTCTGGATAGCTGCCATCATAACACTTGGCTGATGAACATTCCCAGAGGGCAGTTTATACGCCTACGTCGCAATTGCTACTTGGATAGTGACTATCACACACAAGCTAACATCATGGCAGAGAAATTTGTACAAAAGGGCTATTTGAAACCTCAGATCACGGATGAACTATTAAAAGTGGGTTCCCTTGATAGAACCACCTTAGTGGCAGAATCCAATAAGTCAAAAAATGTGACCCAGGACAGTTCCCAATTTAGGATAGTCCTGGATTATAACATTCAATTTTAAAAAATAGAAAAAATGATTTTAAAACACTGGGACATCCTAAAAAAAGGACAATGTTTTAGGACCTACACTCCCATCACGTCCGAGATTTATCTATAGACGCCCACCTACTTTGCATAACTTACTAGCTCCAAGTGTTGTTGATCCCCTGGTTATTAAAGAAAAACGCATTTTTAATTTTATGTCCGGTTTTTATGCTTGCGGTAAATGCCCAATAATAAGAGGAAGAAAGTTTTTACTGCGAATTCCACTGGCAAGAATTATCAAATAAAAAACCTTATCACGTGTGACACTGTAGGCGTGGTTTACATGCTACAGTGCATATGTGGTCTTCAATATGTCAGACGAACGTCGCGACCACTGGGGGTCCGGATTTCTAAACATGTTAGTAACATCAAACGAGGCCTTAAAACCCACTCGGTGTCTAAACATTTCAGAATTCATCACAATAGGGATCCAAAACAGCTGTTTTTCTGGGGTATAGAAAAGGTCACAAGACATTGGAGGGGGGGTAATTTTATAAGACAGCTTAGCCAGAGAGAATCTTTATGGATACACCAAACCAGAGTGTCTGTCCCGAGAGGACTAAATGTGGAGTTTGATTTAAATTGTTTTATCTCTAACAAATGACCTAATGCACTCTGTGTTTATTATTCATTGTGTATCTTATAATGTTGATCTTTTACTGCTTCTGCTACTATGTATTCAAATATCCATTTATTAATTGTTGTGTTTATACTTCTATGCAGGTGTGTTGTTTTAATTAATCATTGTGTGTAAAAAAGATTTTTTACTTCAAGCTAGAGAATGCTGCGGGTGCTCAATGGGTCATATTAATTTTAAAGTATCTGTTTACACATTTTTTAGTACATTTTTAACATATATACTTGTAGTTACATGGTAACTCTTGATATCCCTTTGCATTGCATGATTAAGTTCTGGCATTGTTGCCTTTTACTTCACTTGCTGTGCGGAGTCAGTCACCAGGTTTTTATTCAATTCTTTACTGTTTTTTATTGTATTGGGAAGATGTCCCCATTGAGCTCAGGAGAGGATTTCCCAGCGGGGACTTCCAGCCCGATGCTCTTGACACTCCCATTGTTGAATGATAGCGGGTATATTAAGGCTCTACGGGTGACAGGTGCACTCCACCCTCGCTGACGAAGTCTCTGACGTAACGCCGCGTACGGGGGCGGAACTGCTTCACCGTCGTCACCCGCAGCCTTCTCTTGCTGACAGCTGTTCAGACGCGAACAGTCTGTCTCACTACCTGCCGCATAGATTCTTATATGTATTGGCGCTCAATTAGCGTCTTTTCCTTCATCACCTTTTATTATTTGAATAAATTTGGACACTTGTTTCATTTATGGATCGCTCTTAGATGCTTTTTATTTCATTTATTTTTTCTGGGGAAAAATGCTTCTCTGCTCTGCCTTTTCAATACGGATCCCTCTCTCCCATGGATATCGCTGTGCACTGAGAGAGAGTATACAGCACATGACAGTCATCTCTGCAGTATACCAGCAGTACACCATATACCTGAGGGGATCTCCGTTTTTCAAAGAATTTACTTGACCTGCAGATGACAGCTAGCCCAGCAGTTTGCCACGGGTCCATTCATGCCGTTTTAGACCCCCTATAACCAAGGGGTCAATTGGATCTGGTGAGCACAATCTTATTTCATATTACATCGCCTGGATAAGTGCCTTATACGAGTGTCCCCAGAAGAGGGTTATTTCCTATTAATAATGAACTTTTTGATTACCAATTTTTGATTGGGCTATTTATTATCCCGTTCATTCATGATTTTTATTTTTGCGCTGCACATATTTTGTTTATTGAATGTTACTGAGGATGGTGTTATCCTCTTAGTGTTCAGCTTGCATTAGTCTTAATTTTGGTTTGCGCTGATTGTCCCTTTACTTTACATTCATGAATTATGATTGCTTGGATTCCTGGATTGTGTGATCCTCTGCAGATTAGACAGACCTACAAGCAAATAATCAGTCAAACATACATTTTTTTGAGAGTTACTGATTCTCTCAATTTGGTAATCACTTTTTAATTGGAAAAACCAACTTTATTGAAAAAAGTATGCATGGTACATAAATCAATATAGACCAACATAGCCTTGACAATAGTAAATACATGAATATATTGAAATGTCTGTATAGCCTACAGTAAAACACATCAATAGAAATGGAGTCAATATACAACATATATAAAAGAAAGAGAGAATACAAAAAGGGGAAGGGGGGAAATAGGAGGTGAGGCTATTAGGTGCATGTTTCACCATCTGCTAACCATCTGCTCCAGACCCTTTCATATTTGAGCGAACACCCTCTATGGACGTAAATCAGTTTTTTATATGGAAGAGTGTCATTAACCTCCTTCTTCCAGCATTGAATTGTAGGGGGCAGGGCCTGCATCCACATACGGGCTACCGCTTTCCTTGCCAAGAATAGCGTCTCGTGCAAAAAGGTACGGAGGGGTTTGTCTGTGTCTAAGCCCGGCAGCAGACAGAGTAGGCACATTTTTGGGTCTAGTGTAGCAGGAGAGCCCATCTGATCATGCAAGAAATGGATCACCTGTATCCAGTATGTTTGGATAGTTGGGCAGGACCATAAAAGGTGGTAGAAGGAGCCTGGGGTGTGGTCGCATCGGCGGCACCCTGGATTGTACATGGTTTTAAAACGCGCTATCTTCTGGGGGGTCAGATACGTCCTATGTATGATATACAACTGCGTGAGGCGGTCTGATAACTTAGGGGATACCTTTTTCAGGTCTTCCAAAATCTCATCCCAATCCTTATCCTCAATCTGTCCGATGTCTGCCTCCCACCTTGTCTTGGCAGCATAGGCCAAGGCCGTGGTACTGGGGAGACGGATAGCGGAGTATAGAGTGGAGATTAATTTGGCAGACTCAGTACCAGTGACTGTGTCTACTATAGAGGGAACTGCCAAGGAAGGGTTAAGACCGGTAAACTGGGATTTTATAGCGTGACGAAGTTATAACTATCTAAAGAGAAGACAGTTAGGGAGGGAATATTCGCCCTTTAGCGTTTGGAATGTTTTAAGTCCCGTAGTGGTCATGACCTGATGTAAGTACAAAATCCCATGGCGTATCCACACCTTAGGGTCTGGGATGGACAACAGTTATATGCGTGTTAAACCAGAGAGGTGTATGGGAATGGATCTGCGGGGTTCCGAGTTTTTGTAGTGCCACCCGCCATAACCTCCGGTGGTGTGTCAGCATGTCTGTGTTGTGGTGGGGGGAACGTCTTGTCAAGGGAGCTCTAAGGACTGATTAAAGTGGGGTGTGGGCTAGGTCATCAGGGTGTTCACATAGCAGTGACTGGTATCGAGGTTGCTCACTTTTATCAAAATGAAAGAAATGGGACAGTTGGGAAGCAAGGTAATACTCCTGAAAGTCTGGAAGGGCAGCTCCTCCCAGTGTCACCGCATTTTTTAAAGTTTTCTAAGATAATTTGTGTCTACTGTGCCCCCATATAAATGAATTTAGAATAGATTCGATTGCCTTGAAGAATTTTTGTGGTATGTATAGGGGGGCATGCCACACCAGATAGAGTATCTTTGGAAGGAGTATCATCTTGACTAAACTGATGCGTCCCATAACACCTAGGGGAAGTCTGGCCCAAATCTGAGTTTTGGTCTTGATCAGGGCATACAAAGGTTCAATGTTTAAGAGTGTATAGTCTGCGAGTGATCTAGTGACCTGCACACCAAGATACTTGATCACGGAGACCCTTGGGAGGGTCAGAGGAGGGGACGTGAACGGGGAGGGGAAATGGTCAATCGGAAGGATCTGGGACTTAGACCAGTTAATGCTCAGGCCCGAGTGGGTACCGATACGTTCTATAGAATGGAGGGCTGCAATCAGAGAGTGACCAGAGTCCACCAGATACAAAAGCGTACCATCGGCGTACATGCCATCCTTTTCTTCCAGATTCCCTATCTTGAGACCATGGATGCTAGTATCTGCATGAATCATAATGGCCAATGGCTCTACAGCAAGTGCGTATAGCATAGGGGAAAGAGGACAGCCTTGTCGGGTCCCCCTTTCTAGCGGGAATTGGTCAGAGAGCCAGCCGTTCACGAACACTCTGGCCCTTGGAGATTGATAGAGGAGCTGAACCCAACGGATAAAGTTGGGGCCAAATCTGAATCCCGAAAGGCACTCCCATAGGTAGTTCCACTCCACAGAATCGAAGGCCTAGGCAGCATCCAGAGCACCATGACCCTCGAACCGATTTCATCGTGGGATCCCTGAATGTTCATGAATATGCAGCGAATATTCATTGCAGTATTCTTCCCTGGCATGAAGCCAGTCTGATCAGGGTGGATCAGTGACAGAATGACCTGGTTAAGGCGGGAGGCTAAAATCTTGGCCAGTATCTTTATGTCGACCTGTAGCAGGGAAATAGGTCTATACGATTCTGGATATTTAGGGTCCTTACCAGGCTTAGGGATTACCACAATTTGGGCCTCTCTCATGGAGGGGGGTAAAATGCCCGCATCAAATATGGATTTGTACAGGTCATAAAGTTTAGGGATTAGAATTTCAGAGTAGGTGGCATAGAATTAGAGTGGTAAGCCATCTGATCCTGGGGCCTTAGATGCGGCCAAGCAGGAGATAGCCTCAGAAATATCCTCCTTAGTGATAGGGGCTTCCAAAAGGTCAAGCTGATCTTTGGTCAGTTTAGGGAATTTAACTCCCGCTAGGTAGTCCCTGGTCTCTTGGGGAGTGTGAGTGACACTGGAAGTGTAGAGTGTACGGTAGAATTTCCCAAATTCCTCCGCCACTTGTTGGGGATCAGTGATGTCGTTCCCCTCGGATCCGTCAACGACACCACCACAGGGGGACGCGCATCTAAATGAGCAAGATACGCAAGCAGTTTGCCCGATCTTTCTCCATATTCAAACACCCTTTGTTTACAGAAAAAAATGTGTTGTTTAGCTTTTTCAATGTGTAGTTGGGAAACTTGCCGCGCCTGAATTTTAAGATTATTAGCAGTGCTGGGCGAGGGGTCCCGATGGAACGCCTCCTCCAACACCTGCAGATGCTCTGTAGCCTGTTGGACAATAATTTTCGAAAAAGGAGGGAAAGGAGGGAGCGGGCGTGGATTTTAAACATCTCCCATACCAAGTCATAAGTGGCTGAGTCCCTGTTGGCCATGAAATAATATTGTAGCTCTGCAGGGATATCATCCTGGTCCATCAGAGCCGTCAGCCAAAATGGGTTCAACCGCCAAGATGGAGCAGGGGAGGCTTTCAGGAGCTGGAGCGTGATCCAGTAGGGGGCGTGATCCAAAAGTATTCTCGGAGCAAATCCCACATCTCCCAGTTTAGGTGTCAGGGACTTGGAAAGTAAAATGAAATCGATACGTGACATTGTGTTGTGACTGGCTAAAAAGCAGGAGAAAGCTTTAGTGTGCGGATGCTTGTGACGCCAGGTGTCAACAATAGCGAAATCAGTCAGTATGCGGTATAGTCTGGTATGAATTGGTGGGTCAAGGGGAGGGTCCGGTGTGCCCATTCGGTCTAGAGCAGGGGTGTGGGTCATATTAAAGTCCCCCATCCATACTGCCGGTATAGAGGGATATTGCGTCATAAAAGCAAGACCCTCCTTAATTACAAGCGAGTTGTATGGGGGAGGGACATAGCAAGCTAGTATCGGAATAGGGGATCCATTAATGATGGCATGTATAAACACATATCTGCCCTGCTGGTCCGTTTGTAGCAACACTAGGTCGAAGGGAACCCTTTTTGCAACCAGGATCGACACCCCTCTGGAATATGAGGTGTGGGTAGCGTGATAGGCCCAACCTACCCAAGACTTTTTAAGAGAGGATTGTAGGTGGCCCGTAACATGAGTTTCAACTAGCGTAATAATGTCAGCACGCTGAGATTTGAGGAATGTCGAGACGGCTGTACGTTTGATCTTATTGCGCAAGCCTCTGACGTTCCACGTAAGAAATTTCAGGGAACTCATGGCAGATATAAGGCATGTATAACAGACCGCAGTTGTACCAGGACCAGCAGAGCAGAGATAAACACATCAGATAACATAAAACACAGTGACATCCAACATCGATAATGTATGTATGGCAATAGCATAGTACCTAAAGCATAAACAGGCATTTGGAAATACGTTGGTGTAAAGGAACAAATACCCATAACAGTTTTCCCCCCACCCAGTCCACTGCCACCCCAACTCGGCATGGACATAGTACCCCATAACCAGGTATCAAGTGGGGACATCCAATGGGTAGGACCCAATGGAGGCAAGGGACTTAGTTGCAAGGAAGCATAGATACCCATAATGAAAAGAAAAAAAAAAGGGGAAAAAAAAAGTCCGGTAAACGGAGGGGGTGAGAAAGTTCATGAACATCCTATGGGGGGGACTTCTTCTCTGAGAAGTGCATGGGGTGTAGGAGCCACAAGGGTACAATGCCATTGTAGCTATGTAGGAGGGGGGCCCCTCTTGCCATCAGGACAGTTAGTAAAGTAAAGGAGGAAGTCTCAGCAACGGTCAGTGTACTATCTTCCACTGGTCCTTCTCAATACACCCACTGAGGGGCGAAACATTAGGATGAAAATGTACAGCATTGTGGGTATAGGGGGGGAGCAGATGGGGGGAGAGAAAAGTACTCACACCTTATGGACAGCATGGCATGGTCAGGCTGAACAGTCCCTCTGATCAATCCAAGTGGATGCCAGTTCGGGGTCTTCAAAGAAATGGGTCCGGCCATCACACTCCACGCGAAGCTTTGCAGGGTACAGCATAGCGTATTTGAGGTGTAGAACGCGGAGGCGTCGCTTGACATCTTGGAACCTGGATCGTTGTCGCTGTACCTCATTGGAAAAGTCCGGGAAGATGGCCACATGCGTGTTGGTATGTGGCATATTTCCCTTTTCTCTAGTTAGACGGAGGATCTTGTCTCGGTCTCTGAAATTTAGGAATTTCGCTATAAGGGTATGCGGTGGGGCTCCTTGGGGAGGGGTACGGGCAGGGATTTGATTGGCTCTCTCCACCGCAAACATCACCGAGAATGCGTCTCTGCCGAAGTTGGATATCAGGAATTTTCTAGAAAGCTCGCCGGGTCGTTGCCCTCAGCAGTCTCGGGAAGGCCAATAAAGCGGAGATTACATCTTCGGAGGCGATTTTCCATATCGTCCTGCTTCGCACTAAGCTGTTGTAGCTGACGGCGTACCTTGTCAGTAGTGTGTTGTAAGGGGTGCAGGATATCCTCCGCTCTACCAATACGGGTCTCCGTCTCCGCAACGCGGTCTCTCAGAGTAGAGAGATCCTGCCGGATAAGGGATACATCAATTTTGACCTCCTCAATTTTGGTGGTGAGCATGCTCTGGCACAGGGCGATGGCATCAAGTGCCTTGTTAGTGACCGCCTCGGAATGTTCCATGTCCGGGGAGGTGCCAGCACCATCTTTGGCCTGTTGGTCTTCTCCAAGCCTGCGGTATTTAGCAAGCTTATCAGCCGCCTCTGAGGTTTTTTTTGGCGGAGACATATTGCAAAGGTGGACAGGAGAGTCCCCGGGTATACCAAGATGGCCGCTGTCTACTAGGCCGGATCCTCAGTGTCCTCCTCCCGCCGTGCTTTAGGAGCAACACAGTATGTTCTGCAGGCAGTGGTCAGCCATCTACAAGGTCCAGCAGCTGCAGATGGAGAAAACTGGACTCAGAATAGTCAGGAACACCTGTGAATACTTGCAAGGGCTGTTGCAGGGTTTATCAAGATGGCCGCCGGTCTGGGAGCTAGGCCAAATCCACAGACTGTCCCTCAGGCATCCACAGGGGAAAGAGGCACTGCTATAGGGGCTCTAGGCTGTCCGGTGGCTGTGTGAAGCAGAGGCCAGGCTCTGAGCATCCAGGGAGGGCAGGCAGACCTGTGAGAGCTGCCGCCGGGTGGAGCAAGATGGCCGCCGCTCCGGGAGGTAGGCCGAATCCCCAGTCTTTCCTGGCAGCTGATGCAGGATGGTGAAGAGGGCCTGCGATGACGGCCCAGAGCGGTGCTTTGACAAGCTGGTAGGCTCTATGGATGGCGTTGGACAGAGGGGGGGTCCGCAGGTGTGCAGATGCTAAAAGGTAAGCAGGATTGATGCAGGATGGTAAGTACAGCAGTGTGGGCAAGTGAAGCTCTCACTACATGTGTCCTACTCCATTGCTCTCCAGGCCACGCCCCCCGGTAATCACTTTTATTGTCAACTTTTCCCTTGCTTTTAAAGTTGAGCAATGTAGCTCCACAACTGATCAGCCCCCATACATCAAATATTGGGCAAACTGACTCAACACAGGAGTTGAATTACTGAGGCTGGGTTCACATATATGTGAATTTGATGCGTTTTTAAATGCATCCAATTTGCATAACTTGTGAATGTGAATGGCTTTCAATGGAGTCAGTTCACACATGTCCAGGGCGGCTGCAGTGCGGTTTGAAAAAAGGTCCTGTGTTTTTGGGTCTGGTTGAGGTGCGAGTTCAGGTAAAAATTCACACCAGAATCCCACCTGAGCCGATGAACAGAAATATACCGGACTCCGGACTGCAAACCGCAACTCAACATATGAGAACCCAGCCAAAAACTGGAGAGTACAAACTCTGGTGCAGCTCTGCATAGAAGCCAATCAGCTTCCAGTTTTTTTTTTGTCAAAGCCTAATTAAACAAGTTGAAGTTAGAATTCGGCTACCATGCACAGCTGAACCAGATTTTGCACTCTCTAGTTGTAAAAAATCATTCCCACAGACTCATTCTTAGGTAGCCAAATCCTTACCTGAGGTACCCGGGTTGGTACTTTACATGTTTAAAGTGGAACGAAATTAATCAATTTAACTGTTTCCCAAAGCCGTTACATTCAAGCCATGCTGTGAACTGTCACAGTTGCTTGTGCTGTCAACCGAACTGTCAAACTATTAAATGGCTGGTATCATAACTGATCACATGTTCAGCACTATGGCAAATGTACCACAAACAGAGCCTAAGAAAGCAGCTTCCTTGGCTGTAAAGATAGGAGAATTTAGTTACACTTTAGTTATGTGATATATGCACTTAGCATCTAAATCCTACTTGCAGATGGTGTAGGAAATAGTATAAATGATCATGTAATAACAACACATATAGAATATGCAGTCTTTACATAAATGAGTTTTACAAACTCTAATGCCGCGTACACACGAGCGGACTTTACGGCAGACTTTGCCCGGCGGACGGAATTTCGTCAGACAATTCGATGTGTGTGGGCTCCAGCGGACTTTGTTTTCTCAAAGGTTGGACGGACTTAGATTTGAAACATGTTTTAAATCAATCCGTCGAAATCGAGTCCGGTCGAAAAGTCCGCTCGTCTGTATGCTAGTTCGACGAACAAAAAGCCACGCTAGGGCTGCTATTGGCTACTGGCTATGAACTTCCTTGTTTTAGTCCGGTCGTACGTCATCACGTACGAATTCGACGGACTTTGGTGGATTGTGTGTAGGCAAGTCCGTTCATTCAGAAAGTCCGTCGTAAAGTCTGTCGAAAAGTCCGCCGAGCAATGTCTGCCGTAAAGTCATTATGCCGCCTACACACGATCGGACAACGAAATCCTGGAATTTATTTCCGACGGATGTTAGCTCAAACTTGTCTTGCATACACACGGTCAAACAAATGTTGTTGGAAATTCCGAACGTCAAGAACGTGGTGACGTACAACACGTACGACGAGCCGAAAAAAATGAAGTTCAATAGATAGTGCGGCTCTTCTGCTTGATTCCGAGCATGCATGGAATTTTGTGTGTCGGAATTGTGTACACACGATCGGAATTTCCGACAATGGATTTTGTTGTTGGAAAATTTGAGAACCAGCTCTCAAATTTTTGTTGTCGGAAATTCCGACAAAAAATGTCCGATGGAGCCTACACACGGTCGGAATTTCCGACAACAAGCTCCCATCAAACATTTGTTGTCGGAAATTCTGATCGTGTGTACACTGCATTATTTGTAGTGTCAGACGACCTGCCAAGTGTCTCACAATGCACTGCGAGCTGCACAGTGCATTCTAAGCCCTGATTGGCTGAATCAATGCAGCTGACCGCTGGTCAGGTGCAAGGCTTTGCCCAATTAGGGCACAGTGAATAGCTGGTTGCTAAGAAGTGGGCCGGAAAGCCATCCGCTGCGTCCTTAACATCAGATGAATCATCAGCTGTGCATGGGCTTCCCTGCTGACAGCTAAATGAAAAAAAAAAACTGCCGGCAATACAATTTTTTAAACTGCTTGCCGACCAGCCGCCATCATTATACTGTGGCAGGTTGGCACAGCTGCGCAAATCACGATCGCTCCTCAGAGAGAAAGAACTGGGATCTGTCAATGTAAACAAACAGATTCCCATTCAGACAGGGAAGTAGAGAGAGATCTGCTGTTCCTAGTAAATAGGAACAGCGACCTCTCTCTACTCCCAGTCATTCCAAAAAAAAAAATATTGTTTTTTTTTCAAAATTGTTGTTATTTTTTTGTTTATAGCGCAAAAAATAAAAACAGCAGAGGTGATCAAATACCACCAACAGAAAGCTCTATTTGTGGCAAAAAAAGGACATACATTTTGTTTGTGTACAAAATGGCATTACCGCGCATTTGTCAGTTAAAGCGACGCTATGCTGTATCGCAAAAAAGGGCCTGTCATTAAGGGGGTAAATCCTTCTGGGGACATACATTTTGTTTGTGTACAAAATGGCATTACCGCGCATTTGTCAGTTAAAGCGACGCTATGCTGTATCGTAAAAAAGGGCCTGTCATTAAGGGGGTAAATCCTTCTGGGGCTGAAATGGTTAAATGCTGTGGGGTCCCTCCAAAATCCATACCAGACCCTTAGGTCTGGTATGTATTTTAAGGGGAACCCCCATGCCTAATTTTTTTTTAAAAAATGGCATGGGGTCCCCCCAAATTTCATGCCACACTCTTATCTGAGTATGCAGACTGGCAGGCCAGGAAAGGGGGGAGCTCCCCCTTCTGAACCATACAAGACCACATGCCCTCAACATGGGGGGGTGCTTTGGAGCAGGAGGATTCCCCCTATGTGAATGAGTATAGGGTATATTGTACCCCTACTCATTTACCAAAAAAAGTGTCAAAAAGAAATAAAAACACACATACCATTTTTGACAATTCTTTTATTAAAAAAATGATAAAATGGTCCCCGATGTAGATCCATAATCCATCACAATGGCCGCCACACTGCTGGATCCGCAAAAAGAAAAAAAAAAGCTCCATCCGCAACGAAGGCTACCACCGTCTGCCTGCTCTGCCGTGTGACAGTTCTTAAATAGGTAAGGGGCGGGACCACCTGGTGATGTCACCTGGTGGCACCGCCCCATATCACCAACCCACCATTCAGAGCTTTTTTTTCTTTTTTTGCATGAGGCGGTGCAGTGGGCATAGTGATTGACATTGGATCTACATCGGGGGACATGTTTTTTTTTTTATTCATAATCAAATAATTGTCAAAAACTGTGCGTTTTTATTTCTTTTTAACACTTTTTTATTGAATGAGTACCCCAGGGTAGCCCAGGGTTGTGGAGAAGAGCCACCCTGCCCCAAAGCGTCCCCCCTTGTTGAGGACATGTGGCCTGGTATGGTTCAGGAGGAGGTGGGGGTGCTCATTTGTCCATTCGTTACCCTTTCCTGGGCGGCCAGGCTGCATGCTCGGATAAGGGTCTGGTATGGATTTTGGGGGGCCCCACGCCATTGTTTTTACATTTTGGGATGGGGTTCCCCTTCACATCCACACAGACACAAAGGGCCTGGTATGAATCGGGGGGTAATCCCCACGCCATTTTTTTAAACATTTTTGTATTGCCGAAAATGGCTTGCAGCCAGGAAAAACAATTTTTTTTTCTTTATATATGTCAGTTTTGCTGCAGCAGGTTCTATACACGGTACAGATGTGCCACTTTACAGGCAGACTAAGGGGACACCCCAGGCACTATATTTAAAGGAATTTTTAAATTTTAATGCTTCACTTTAAGCATCATTAAAATCACTGCTCCGTTAAGAACAATATTTTTTTAAAAATGTTTTGCATTGATACATGTTCCCCAGGGCATTTCCAGGGCCCCCATACCCTTTTTATGGCCAATAACTTGCATATAAGCCTTCAAAATGGGGGAGTTTTGATTTTTCAAGTCAGGGTCCCATAGACCTTAACCTCCCTGGTGGTATGATTATGTCAGATTTTTGATGCTGAAAGTGGTACATTGTTTTGCATAGAAATTTGGCTATTTATATTGTAGGCCTGTAATTCTTAGTAATAACACACTTAAATCTGTCCAAACAAGAGTCTAGTAGACATCCTGGGTATGATAAAGTTTGAAACACAAAATCATGAATTATAATATAATAAATAGCTATAAATAAGTATAACAAATAATAATATAATAATAATAAAATTAATTCAATAATGTAATCAAATCAAAAACACTGAAAAACACTGAAAAACACTTGCTCAGTTGCAGAATTGTCGCTGTCGTTACTTTCAGCGTTTGATGACTAATATTCCCACAAATCACTATCGCTCAATTCTGCAAGTGATTCTAATTTACTATCGCTGTTTACTAGCTGGTCTAAAACCGCTTTTGACATAAAGGGACACTTTTTGATTGCTATGGACATTCTCAAGTTTACAGGCAAAATGCATGCAGGGCACTGGACGAAACATTAGTGACAAAAGCGAGGTGAAATAATTTGATACAGTAATTTAATCTGTAAGATTGCAATGTACTGTATGTGTTTTGTGTTTTTCACTTTTTGAATTTGGTGTCGGGTTCCATCCCCATGCGTTGCGACGCTCGCAGGGAATGGAGCCTGGCACTGTGATAGATCGAGCAGAGGAAAGAGCTTGCACACACAGCGGGGAGACATCGCAGAATCTTGGGGACAAGTAACTTTGCCTGGATCCTATGATGCAATCCCAAGTGTGGGTCAGGGTCACCGCATTTGGTAGTGAAAATTCACCCCGAGCCACACTCGAGAATACCGCCAGGGAGGCTAATAGGGTTCGTGGCTTGAGTGCAAACTTTTTCTATGTTTGGGAGTTCTGGTGTGAACTGAACAGGGGAGTGTTTGGCCCATCACTACTTATTTGTTCAGTTGTGTGAAACAGTGATTTGCATGTTATGAATAGTCCAGTTATGGCAGGTTAGGGCCAAAATATCAGCCTTATTATCAGCCCATATAATAAAGTTAGTAAACCTCATCTCCATATTAACCAGTCCCCTCCCAGCCTATTGACAAATGATAGCCGGGCGGGACATTTACCATTCCAGGTGGACGTCATACAATGTCCTTCCCGAAACTTGCCTTGCATGCACCCCCCAAGCTCTGGCTCCAGCTGATCAGTCTACTGCTCTTCTCAGGAAAGCCTGTGTTGCCCTGGATTCTCTCTGTGCCTAGCTTGCTTGTCAACATGAGTTTTAGGCTTACTCTTGCCTTGCAGGTCTCTCTGGGGTTCTGCCTGCCTGCCTGTCTGCCTTTAGCACTGAAGATTGGATGGAAAGGTTTTGATTTTAAATATATATATATATATATATATATATATATATATATATATATATATATATATATATATTGTGTTTTGTTAAAAGAGAGCACCCCTTCTGTCTCTTGCAGAGAGAAGAGCCCAGAGCGGGATAAATGCCTGCAAAGAGGTTCCAAAGCAGTGTCTCAGTCTCAGAAAAGCAAGAAAAGGATGAGACATGACAAATCACGAAGTTGTATGCAACTGAATAATCACCCGTTGACACGGCATTCCAGATCTCCCTCATCCATGCCTCACTCTAGTCGCTCGGACCCGAGCCAAGAGAGGTTAAGGCATGGAAAAGCCTCTAAAAACAGCAGATCTGGGTGCAAGCACAGAATATGGTCCTCTTCTTCAGCTAGGTCTTTGTCACCAGCCCAAACAGAAGAAAAAATCCTGTTGGGCCTGCTCAGCTAAAGTCTTCCCAGGGGAAGCCCGTATGTGCTACTTGCTTCAAGGAAGCAGCGTGAGACAATGCGGCGGATGCACGTCAGGTGAAATCCTATATTAAGACCGCAGTCAAGGTGGGGTTAAGAAGCGTGTCTAGGAAAAGTGCTTGCCCTGCACTATCTTCAGCTTCCGGAAATTCAGATCAGGAGGCGTCAGTTCGTTTCAACCCGGATGTTGGTAGAGACTCTGATTCCTCTGAAGTCAAAGTGGAGCCTGAATCACCTCACCTCCGAGGAAAACACGGAAATACTATCCAGATTATAAAAAATCTTTGCCTTCCTTTCCTCTCATTTTTGAGATCCAGGAGGTGGTGGAAGATCAATGGGCTATGCCTGAAAAGAAGTTCAACATCCACAATAGAGTTTAAAAGCTTTATCCTTTCAGTACGAAGGATGCAGAGTTATAGAACACTACGCCTAAGATGGATGCTTCTTTGCAAAGGCTGGACCGCCATATTACACTGCCACTGGATGATTTGGTTTCTTTTAAGGACCCCATGGACCGCAGAATTGACACAGATCTAAAGAGATTGTATACTGTGGCAGGGGCATCATGTAGACTGGCTGTGTCACTTACAGTAACTCTGTGGTTGCAGCCTTCAAGGTATGGGTGTCAGAATTGAAGGATGAATGTTCGGGGGAGGAACTTAGAAGTGGAAATTCTTCTCCCTTACAGTCCATTAGGACGGCTGTGGAATACCTGGCTGAGGCAGATATAGCCCAAGTCAGAATGACAGCAAAGATGATGGCTCATTCCGTGATGGCACAAAGGGCTTTGTAGTTGAGGCACTGGTCGGCAGATAATGCATCTAAACATAGCTTGTGTTCAGTTCCAATCAAGCTGCTCTTTGTCAAGGCCCTGGAATCAGAAATTCAGCGGGTCTCTGGTGGCAAGTTGGGCCTAATCCCGCAGGAGAAAAGAAGACAACGACAGTTCTTTCGCTTTGCAAGAAAGTCCAAGGAAAGTTTCAGAGAAGGGAGTTCCTACAGGCCTGGGGGATCATTTTTCAGGCAAGGGAGCGGAACTGGTTTGTCCTTCCCAAAGCCTTTCAAGCCCAGACTCAGCCAAGTCCCTAAGGGCTCAGACAAAGCCTTCTGAAGGTGTCTACGCCCAGTCCCCTCAAGTAGGAGTGAGACTGGCTCAATTTGAGAGGGTTTGGGCGGACGAGATACAGGATGCCTGGATTTTGACCATCATTCCAGATGGATATTGTCTCGAATTCTGAGCAAGACTCCCACAGTCCTTATTCATGGAAACTCGGCTTCCAGCTTGTTCAGAAAAGAGGCAATGTTTGTGAGTGTATATAAAGCAATTGTTGACAGCAAAAGCCATTCTTCCAGTTCCAAAATGAGAATGGGGTCAAGGAGTCTATTCCCCTTTATGTTTAATAACAAAGGCTTCAGGGGGGTTTAGACCAGTCTTAGACCTAAAAGTTCCTAATTCCTATATGAGATATCCACCATTCAAAATGGAGTCATTGGAGATGATTATATCGGTGGTAAAAGAAGGATACCGAATGGCTTCCATCGATCTAGCGGATGCTTACCTACATGTTCCCATCGATCCGGCTCACCATCGCTTTCTGAGGTTTACAGTGGAAGGTTCTCATTTCCAGTTTCAGTGTCTCCCATTTGGCCTCTGCACTGCTCCCAGAATATTTTCAAAGCTACTGTCAGCTGTCGTTGCGACACTCAGGGTCAAGAACATGCTGATTTTCTATTATCTGGATGACCTACTGCTTCTAGGCCCTTCAAAACGTCTTCTTCTAGAACATGTGGCTCTCACCTGCGAAACACTTACCCAGTTTGGGTGGCTGATCAATTATCGGAAGAGTCAGATGCAGCCGACCCAGGCTTTGGAGTATCTCGCAGTACAATTCAACACAGTACAGGGTCGTGTTTTTCTTCCCAAGAGGAAGATTCAGGACATTTAGACCCAAACAAGGAAAGTAATGGCCAGACCTTTTCTGATTTTACAAAGGAATGCATGCAGTATCTCGGGATACTGTCCGCCACAATCCCAGTAGTTCCGTGGGCCAGGTGGCGAAGAAGGAGGTTTCAATGCAATTTTCTTATCTACTGGGATCGCCACTTCTTGATTCAGAAGATCTAGATCCCCGTGCCTATATTTTGTTCTCTGACTTTTTCTCGCAATCTTGCCTGGGGTTTGCTGCTGCGGTCTCCAGTAGTGGTGATGACGGATACCAGTCTTCTAGGTTGGGGGGCACACTGCTAGGGACAGTAGGTTCATGGCCGGTGGGGGCCTAACGTGTCGCAAAGTTTGTATCTGCGAATTGGAAGCCGTGTGGTGCGTTCTGCTAGCATTCCAACCTGTGTTACAAGGGCAAGCTGTCAAAGTCCTCTCAAACAACAAAACCACTGTCACTTATGTGTCTCATCTGGGGGTCACCAGGAGTCGATCCCTTCTTCAAGTGGCATACCAAATCTTCCTGTGGGCAGAGAGGAATCTCAATTCCCTGACAGCAACCTATCTCCTGGGGGCCGAAAATATTCTGGCAGGCCATTTAAGTCGAAGCTTTTTGTCTCACAATGAGTGGGGCCTCAATCTCAAATACCTGTGAAAGATTTTCAAAAAGCCTGGGGACGCCTGCAATAGACTTTCCAACTTTCCAACTTCCTTGCTTCTTCTCCCGAACCTTGCATCCACAAGCATACAACCAAGATGCTCTGTCCAAACCATGGAGTTTCCCCTGGTGAATGTGTTCCTTCTGCTCCCTTTGATTCTCAAAGTCTTATTAAATATTCACTGAGAGAGGGTCACGGCAATAGCGATTCTGTCTTTTTGGCCCAGAAGGCCATGGTTTCCACTGGTGTGGAGGATGAAGATGTGCCAACCAATCCCATTGCCTCCTTGTCAGGATCTCCTGCTCCAGAAGGGGATGTGCCACCCGAACCCCTGGGAGACTGAAATTAATGGCGTGGAAATTGAGAGGAGATCTTTGAGGGGATTAGACCTCTCAGAGCGAGTGTTGAATACCTTATTACGGGCTCGTAGGAAGTCCACAAATTCAACCTATCAACTAATTTGGAGAGTTTTTCCAAGCATCGCTGCGGAAAGAGGTTGGGAACCCGGATCCCCATCAATCTCAAAAATGTGGAGTTCCTACAGCATAGACTCGATAAAGGTTTGGCCTACAACTCCTTGAAGGTCTGGGTCTCCGCCCTGTCGGCTATGATGAGTAAAATATGGGCATTGCATCCTGTAGTGGTCTGTTTTTTGAAGGTGGCCATAAAAATTAGGCCTCCACTGAAATCCTTTTTTGCTAAATGGGACTTGACTTTGGTCTTAAAAGCGTTACTGGCTCCTCCTTTTTGATCCATTTTCTTCCTAATCGTTGTTCCATTTAATGTTAAGGACGGTTTTCTTAACAGCTATTGCATCTCCTAGAAGAGTCTCCGAGTTATGCACTTTTTCATCTAGAAAACCAATTTGTTTGATTTTTCCGGATAAAATTATCCTCAGGCCAGTTCCAAACTTTCTACCAAAGGTTGCTACTTCCTTTCACTTGAATTGGGAAACTATTCTTCCAGCCTTCCCGCCCCGGTGGATCCATTGCAAGATGAATGGAGAAAGCTAGACTTATTCTCCTCTGTTTCAACTTACCTGGAGCGGACTAAGATCTTTCGTAAGCAAGACCAGCTTTTTGTCTTTCCTATGGGGTCAAAAAAGGGCATGGTGGCTCCGCCTAGGATTGTGTCTTCTTGGATTGTCAAAACCATACAGGTTGACCAGAGCGCTTTCGACTAAGGGTGTGGCAGCATCCTAGGCAGCCCATGCAAAAGTGTCACCAATTTTATAGCAGAAGCAAACAAAATTTTGTTTATTTTTCAAAATTTTGGGTAATTTTTTCAAAATTTTGGGTAATTTTTTCAAAATTTTGGGTCGTTTTCTCATTTATTTAGCAAAAAATAAAAATAAATAACACAAAAAGAAAGCTCTATCTGTGTGTAAAAAAATCTAAAAGTTGAATTTGGGTACAGTGCTGCATGACCATGCAATTGTCATTCAAAATGCGACAGCTCTGAAAGCTCAAAATTGGCCTGGGCAAGAAAGGGGTGAAAGTGCCCGGTATTGAAGTGGTTAATAAAGTGTTTCCAACATCCCACTAAGCAGTTACTGACATAAAACTGCTGATTTCTTGCTGATAAAGATATATATGTTATATGTAATGCAATATCTAGTTTTCTTCATACTGCATTTCTATTTTCCAAAGGGTCACATAACTTTTCACAACCACAGATTATGCATACAGTTTATATCTAGCAATCTGTCATTGCACTGGTGCTAAAATAATGGAGCACCATTCAAGTCATACAATAAATTGTTTAGTTAGTTCTGTATACCACACACTAATGTTATTTAACTGCTTCTGGACTGCCCACCCCATATATACTGCAGCAGGGCAGCCCGGCTTTGCAAAATCACGTACCTGTGCGTAATTTTGTGCATGCGGTGTAGGGGGTGCGCACGTGGCGCTCCCCCTGGGATTGGAGCCATTCAGCGGGTCAGGCGGCGGCGATGGCCGCCGCTACCCGCTGATCGTTCTGTGGAGAGATGGAGCAGCAGTCTGCCTATGTAAACAAGGCAAACCGCTGATCTGTCAGAGAGCAAAAGAGAGCTCTTGTGTTTCAGCTGTTAAGCTGAAATATGATCTCTCTTTTCCTTCAGTGTATACATCCCCCACACAGTTAGAAAGCACCTCCCAGGGACACACTTAACCCTTTAATCACCCCTGGTGTTAACCCCTTCTCTGCCAGTGTCATTTATATTGTGACAGTGCATTTTTTTAGCACTGAGCATTGTATTGGTGTCACTGGTCCCCAAAAAGTGTCACTTAGTGTCCAATTTGTCCGCCGCAATGTCAAAGTACCGCTAAAAATCGCTGATCTCTGCCATTACTAGTAAAAACAATACAAAAATAAAAAGTCCCTAAATATATCCCATAGTTTGTAAATGCTATAACTTTTGCGCAAACAAATCAATATACACTTATTGAGATTTTGTTAACCAAAAATATGTAGCAGATTACATATTGGCCTAAACTGATGAAGAAATTAGATTTTTTACATTTTTTTATTGGGAATGTTTTATAGCAGAAAGTAAAAAATGTTGTTTCTATTCAAAATTGTTTGCCTTTTTGTGTTTATAGCGCAAAAATTAAAACCACAGAGGTGATCAACTACCACCAAAAGAAAGCTCTATTTGTGGGAAAAAAAGAAATCGTTAAAGCAACGCAGTGCCATATCGCAAAAAATGGCCTGGTCAGGAAGTGGGTAAAACCTTCTGGAGCTGAAGTGGTTAAAGCTATATTGTTCAGTAAAATATACATGTTTTGCATACAAGTTTAATTAACAATTTCTTCCCTCTAGAACATGCAAAAACATGGTTTGTTCATGCTATAATGTATCCATGGGTCCAGTCTAGAGTGAATACAACAACCTTAGGTGAAAAATTAGGTGAGGAAAATGGGATTTTTATCCTGAACATGTCTTTTCTGTTTCATGAGTTATTTACATTGAACAAGTATACAGGAGGGGGGTTTAGTATTCTAAGACTTTACTGGCTGCACAATTGCTCAAGGCCAGAGAGGTCATGAACACCATTGAGTTGGTTCACTAATGGCAAATAGGCTATTCACTTTTTAAGGGAATCTCCCCATAGCTTATGAGATGAATGAGAATGAAAATGAAGCTCTGCTGACACCCATCAACCAATAATTTGCAAGCAAAAATATTTTTTCTTCCCTTGCACATGACACTTTTTTCAAGGCAGATTTTTCACCACATTCTCTATGCTAGGGGAACATCACCTTGTAAAGTGAAAAGCTTGATTGCCTTGAGTAAACTAACCCCCATAACACTATGATCAAAAATGGCATGCATCTTTAAAAATGTAAGTCAACTTTAATATTTCTATTTTCATTGGTACTTTATGTTAAAAAGAAAAACCCATCATGACCTAAAAAGTATCTAAAGTGACAACAGTACTGACACACAGCTATAGAGTAGTGTCTGCAAGCACCTGGTATAATCTTTAAAATTACTCTCCATGTTCCTGGAGAGTCCACTGGATCAGAGTCAAAGCTCTGGCAAAGGTGAGGAGGTGAGGCACGCATCAGAAGGGGTCTTAATCTGGACTTGATAGAAAGCTGATAGTTTATATACAGCCTAGCCCTAGAATTCCAAAGCTCTGCATTATCTTAATAAGATTTTTCAAAAATTATTTTGTCATTTGTATCTAAAGATTCCTTTAAAGTCAACAGTTTATGGTGTTACATTGAGTTAAAGCAGGGCCGTTGCTACCACTAGGCGGACTAGGCAACCGCCTAGGGCGCACTGCCGCCTAGGGCGCCTGGCCGCTGTTTTTTCTACTCCTGCACTGTCCAAAGAGCTTGCAAGTTGCAAGCATCCACCAGACAGCCACTCTGACATGTGTGCAGCACTGCCCCGCTCTCCGATCTGACATCATGTGTCCAGCAACCACCCAGCCCCCCCCCCCCCCCAGCAGGGAGCTCTCCGCTCTTCACAGATGGAGCGCTCAGGAGGGACGGGACTCGGGAGAAGTGTGAAGCTGCTCTGGGCATACATGCTGGAGGTGATTGGACAGAGCACACTAGAGGGGCGGGACTCGGGAGAAATGTGTAGCTGATGTGTCATCATGATCTCAGAGCGGAGAGGGGGGATTGCTGGACTCTCCTCCCTGCCCCCCTCTCTCTCCCTTCCCCCCTGACCCCCCTCTCTCTCTCTCTCCCTGCCCCCCTCTCTCTCTCAAGTCGCAAGTTGCAAGAATCCACCAGGCAGCCGCTCTGACATGTGTGCAGCACTGCCCCCCCCTGACCCCCTCTCTCTCTCGCCCCCCTGACCCCCCCTCTCTCTCCCTGCTCCCCCCTCTCTCTCTCTCTCTCTCTCTCTCTCCCTGCTCCCCCTCTCTCTCTCTCTCCCTGCTTCCCCTCTCTCTCTCTCCCTGACCCCCTCTCTCTCTCCCTGACCCCCCTCTCTCCCCCCTGACCCCCCCTCTCTCTCTCTCCCTGCCCCCCCTCTCTTTATCTCTCTCTCCCCCCCTGCCCCCTCTCTCTCTCCCTGCTCCCCCTCTCTCTATCTCTCTGCTCCCCTCTCTCTCTCCCTGCCCCCCTCTCTCTCTCCCCCCTCTCTCTCCCTTCCCCCTGACCCCCCTCTCTCTCTCTCTCCCTGCCCCCCTCTCTCTCTCTCTCTCAAGTCGCAAGTTGCAAGCATCCACCAGGCAGCCGCTCTGACATGTGTGCAGCACTGCCCCCCCTGACCCCCCTCTCTCTCTCTCCCCCTGACCCCCCTCTCTCTCCCTGCTCCCCCCTCTCTCTCTCTCCCTGCTCCCCCTCTCTCTCCCTGCTTCCCCCTCTCTCTCTCCCTGACCCCCCTCTCTCTCTCCCTGACCCCCCTCTCTCCCCCTGACCCCCCCTCTCTCTCTCTCCCTGCTCCCCCTCTCTTTATCTCTCTCCCCTCCTACCCCCCTCTCTCTCTCCCTGCTCCCCCTCTCTCTATCTCTCTGCTCCCCTCTCTCTCTCCCTGCCCCCCTCTCTCTCTCTCCCCCCTCTCTCTCCCTTCCCCCCTGACCCCTCTCTCTCTCTCTCCCCCTGCCCCCTTCTCTCTCTCTCAAGTCGCAAGTCGCAAGCATCCACCAGGCAGCCGCTCTGACATGTGTGCAGCACTGCCCCGCTCTCCGATCTGACATCATGTGTCCAGCAACCACCCAGCCCCCCCCAGCAGGGAGCTCTCCGCTCTGATGTGTGTCCAGCAATCCCCCCTCTCCGCTCTGAGATGATGACACATCAGCTACACATTTCTCCCGAGTCTCACCCCTCTAGTGTGCTCTGTCCAATCGCCTCCAGCATGTCTGCCCAGAGCAGCTTCACACTTCTCCCGAGTCCCGTCCCTCCTGTGCGCTCCATCTGTGAAGGGGAGGTGGGCGGGAAGATTAAATACAAGCAGTGAACAGCAAAACTGAAAAACTGCTGAATTAACCAGTGAGCCCCTGGAGACCATTCCAAGTGAGTGAGCTCTTTCACTGACCAGAACCTGATCCCCCTCTCTCTCTCTCCCTGACCCCCCTCTCTCTCTCCCCCTGACCCCCCCTTTCTCTCTCCCTGCTCCTCTCCCTCTCTGATCCCCCCTCTCTCTCTCTCTCTCTCTCTCTCTCTCTCTCTCTCCCTGACCCCCCTCTCTCTCTCTCTCTCTCTCCCTGACCCCCCTCTCTCTCCCCCCTGACCCCCCCTCTCTCTCTCCCTGCTCCCCCTCTCTCTATCTCTCTGCTCCCCTCTCTCTCTCCCTGCCCCCCTCTCTCTCCCCCCTCTCTCTCCCTTCCCCCTGACCCCCCTCTCTCTCTCTCTCCCTGCCCCCCTCTCTCTCTCTCTCAAGTCGCAAGTTGCAAGCATCCACCAGGCAGCCGCTCTGACATGTGTGCAGCACTGCCCCCCCTGACCCCCCTCTCTCTCTCTCCCCCTGACCCCCCTCTCTCTCCCTGCTCCCCCCTCTCTCTCTCTCCCTGCTCCCCCTCTCTCTCCCTGCTTCCCCTCTCTCTCTCCCTGACCCCCCTCTCTCTCTCCCTGACCCCCCTCTCTCCCCCCTGACCCCCCCTCTCTCTCTCTCCCTGCTCCCCCTCTCTTTATCTCTCTCCCCTCCTGCCCCCCTCTCTCTCTCCCTGCTCCCCCTCTCTCTATCTCTCTGCTCCCCTCTCTCTCTCCCTGCCCCCCTCTCTCTCTCTCCCCCCTCTCTCTCCCTTCCCCCCTGACCCCTCTCTCTCTCTCTCCCCCTGCCCCCCTCTCTCTCTCTCAAGTCGCAAGTCGCAAGCATCCACCAGGCAGCCGCTCTGACATGTGTGCAGCACTGCCCCGCTCTCCGATCTGACATCATGTGTCCAGCAACCACCCAGCCCCCCCCAGCAGGGAGCTCTCCGCTCTGATGTGTGTCCAGCAATCCCCCCTCTCCGCTCTGAGATGATGACACATCAGCTACACATTTCTCCCGAGTCTCACCCCTCTAGTGTGCTCTGTCCAATCGCCTCCAGCATGTCTGCCCAGAGCAGCTTCACACTTCTCCCGAGTCCCGTCCCTCCTGTGCGCTCCATCTGTGAAGGGGAGGTGGGCGGGAAGATTAAATACAAGCAGTGAACAGCAAAACTGAAAAACTGCTGAATTAACCAGTGAGCCCCTGGAGACCATTCCAAGTGAGTGAGCTCTTTCACTGACCAGAACCTGATCCCCCTCTCTCTCTCTCCCTGACCCCCCTCTCTCTCTCCTCCTGACCCCCCCTTTCTCTCTCCCTGCTCCTCTCCCTCTCTGATCCCCCTCTCTCTCTCTCTCTCTCTCCCTGACCCCCCTCTCTCTCTCTCTCTCTCTCTCTCTCTCTCCCTGACCCCCCTCTCTCTCCCCCCTGACCCCCCTCTCTCTCTCTCCCTGCTCCCCCTCTCTCTCTCTGCTCCCCCTCTCTCTCTCCCTCCCTGCCGCCCTCTCTCTCTTTCTCTCTCCCCCGACCCCCCTCTCTCTCTCTCTCCCTGCTCCCCCTCCCTCTATCTCTCTCTCCCCCCCTGACCCCCCTCTCTCTCTCTCCCCCCTGACCCCCTCTCTCTCCCTGCTCTCCTCTCTCTCTCTCTCTCCCTGCTCCCCCTCTCTCTCCCTCTCCCTGCTCCCCCCCCTCTCTCTCTCCCTGAACCCCCTCTCTCTCTCCCTGACCCCCCCTCTCTCCCCCTGACCCCCCTCTCTCTCTCTCTCCCTGCTCCCCCTCTCTTTATCTCTCTCTCCCCCCTGCCCCCCTCTCTCTCTCCCTGCTCCCCCTCTCTCTATCTCTCTGCTCCCCTCTCTCTCTCCCTGCCCCCCTCTCTCTCTCTCCCCCCTCTCTCTCCCTTCCCCCCTGACCCCCCTCTCTCTCTCCCTGCCCCCTCTCTCTCTCTCAAGTCGCAAGTCGCAAGCATCCACCAGGCAGCCGCTCTGACATGTGTGCAGCACTGCCCCGCTCTCCGATCTGACATCATGTGTCCAGCAACCACCCAGCCCCCCCCCCAGCAGGAAGCTCTCCGCTCTGATGTGTGTCCAGCAATCCCCCCTCTCCGCTCTGAGATCATGATGACACATCAGCTACACATTTCTCCCGAGTCCCGCCCCTCTAGTGTGCTCTGTCCAATCGCCTCCAGCATGTCTGCCCAGAGCAGCTTCACACTTCTCCCGAGTCCCGTCCCTCCTGTGCGCTCCATCTGTGAAGGGGAGGTGGGCGAGAAGATTAAACACAAGCAGTGAACAGCAACACTGAAAAACTGCTGAATTAACCAGTGAGCCCCTGGAGACCATTCCAAGTGAGTGAGCTCTTTCACTGACCAGAACCTGATCCCCCCCTCTCTCTCTCCCTGACCCCCCCCCTCTCTCTCCCCCTGACCCCCCCTTTCTCTCTCCCTGCTCCTCTCCTCTCTGATCCCCCTCTCTCTCTCTCTCCCTGACCCCCCCTCTCTCTCTCTCGCTCTCTCCCTGACCCCCCTCTCTCTCCCCCCTGACCCCCCTCTCTCTCTCTCCCTGCTCCCCCTCTCTCTCTGCTCCCCCTCTCTCTCTCCCTCCCTGCCGCCCTCTCTCTCTTTCTCTCTCCCCCGACCCCCCTCTCTCTCTCTCTCCCTGCTCCCCCTCCCTCTATCTCTCTCTCCATCTGACCCCCCCTTTCTCTCTCCCTGCTCCTCTCCCTCTCTGATCTCCCTCTCTCTCTCTCCCTGACCCCCTCTCTCTCTCTCTCTCTCTCTCTCCCTGACCCCCCTCTCTCTCCCCCCTGACCCCCCTCTCTCTCTCTCCCTGCTCCCCCTCTCTCCCTGCTCCCCCTCTCTCTCTCCCTCCCTGCCGCCCTCTCTCTCTTTCTCTCTCCCCCGACCCCCCCCTCTCTCTCTCTCTCCCTGCTCCCCCTCCCTCTATCTCTCTCTCCCCCCTGACCCCCCTCTCTCTCTCCCCCCTGACCCCCCTCTCTCTCCCTGCTCTCCCTTCTCTCTCTCTCTCTCCCTGCTCCCCCTCTCTCTCTCTCTCCCTGCCCCCCTCTCTCTCTCTCCCTGAACCCCCTCTCTCTCTCCCTGACCCCCCCCCCTCTCTCCCCCCTGACCCCCCTCTCTCTCTCTCTCCCTGCTCCCCCTCTCTTTATCTCTCTCTCCCCCCTGCCCCCTCTCTCTCCCTGCTCCCCCTCTCTCTATCTCTCTGCTCCCCTCTCTCTCTCCCTGCCCCCCTCTCTCTCTCTCCCCCCTCTCTCTCCCTTCCCCCCCTTACCCCCCTCTCTCTCCCTGCCCCCTCTCTCTCTCAAGTCGCAAGTCGCAAGCATCCACCAGGCAGCCGCTCTGACATGTGTGCAGCACTGCCCCGCTCTCCGATCTGACATCATGTGTCCAGCAACCACCCAGCCCCTCCCCCAGCAGGGAGCTCTCCGCTCTGATTTGTGTCCAGCAATCCCCCCTCTCCGCTCTGAGATCATGATGACACATCAGCTACACATTTCTCCCGAGTCCCGCCCCTCTAGTGTGCTCTGTCCAATCGCCTCCAGCATGTCTGCCCAGAGCAGCTTCACACTTCTCCCGAGTCCCGTCCCTCCTGTGCGCTCCATCTGTGAAGGGGAGGTGGGCGAGAGGATTAAACACAAGCAGTGAACAGCAACACTGAAAAACTGCTGAATTAACCAGTGAGCCCCTGGAGACCATTCCAAGTGAGTGAGCTCTTTCACTGACCAGAACCTGATCCCCCTCTCTCTCTCTCCCTGACCCCCCCTCTCTCTCTCCCCCTGACCCCCCCTTTCTCTCTCCCTGCTCCTCTCCCTCTCTGATCCCCCTCTCTCTCTCTCTCTCTCTCTCTCTCCCTGACCCCCCTCTCTCTCTCTCTCCCTGACCCCCTTCTCTCTCCCCCCTGACCCCCCTCTCTCTCTCTCTCTCCCTGCTCCCCCCTCTCTCTCTGCTCCCCCTCTCTCTCTCCCTCCCTGCCGCCCTCTCTCTCTTTCTCTCTCCCCGACCCCCCTCTCTCTCTCTCTCTCCTGCTCCCCCTCCCTCTATCTCTCTCTCCCCCCCCTGACCCCCCCCTCTCTCTCTCCCCCCTGACCCCCCTCTCTCTCCCTGCTCTCCCCCCTCTCTCTCTCTCTCTCTCTCTCTCTCTCTCTCTCTCTCTCTCCCTGCTCCCCCCCTCTCTCTCCCTGCTTCCCCCCCTCTCTCTCTCCCTGAACCCCCTCTCTCTCTCCCTGACCCCCCTCTCTCCCCCCTAACCCCCCTCTCTCTCTCTCCCTGCTCCCCCTCTCTTTCTCTCTCTCTCCCTGCCCCCCCTCTCTCTCTCCCCCTGCCCCCTCTCTCTCCCTTCCCCCCTGACCCCCCTCTCTCTCTCTCTCTCTCTCTCTCTCTCCCTGCCCCCCTCTCTCTCTCTCCCCCCTGCCCCCCTCTCTCACCCTTCACCCCTGCCCCCCCTCTCTCTCTCTCCCTGCCCCCCCCTCTCTCTCTCCCTGCTCCCTCTCTCTCTCCTTGACCCCCCTCTCTCTTTCTGACCCTCTCTCTCTCTCTCTCTCTCTCTCTCTCTCCCTGACCCCCTTGCTCTCTCTCCCTGACCTCTCTCTCCCCCCCTGACCTCTCTCTCTCTCTCCCTGACCCCCCTCTCTCTCTGACCTCTCTCTCTCTCTCTCCCTGACCCCCTCACTCTCTCTTTTTCTCTCTCTCTCCCTCCTTGCCAGCACTGGAAGTAGCTTTACTCCAGTCTGTTTATCTCCTGTTTTAACTCCTTCCTTCCCATCATCTGCCTATACATTGATGTATAACAGAATTACTTGGTTAACTTTATCCACTTAAAGTGGTATTAAAGCAAAGCAAAATATTATACTGCAGCTTACCAATTCTTAGATGGGTGGCTGTATTAGTTTTGTTTTTTTGTTTTTAGGTTTTCTCTTTTATATTTACTGGGTGATCCTGCTCGTAAGTCTGTTGTTTTTCAAAAGAACGAGCTGTCTTGCAATTGTAGCAGTTAGAGGTTTGAATCAAACCATTTAACACTGGCAAAGGGGGTGGAGTCAGGGGCGGAGCCAGAGGGGCGGCAAAATGAAGTTTCGCCTAGGGTGTCAAAAATCCTTGCACCGGCCCTGAGTTAAAGTGTATGTATAGTTACATTTAGGAATGAGTTAAGGAGTTGGCTGTGACTCTGTTGAGGAGTTTTAACCTCACCTCTTGTCCATGGGACACCAAAACAAGAAACAATGTTAACCCTGTAACTAGAATAGGGATGTACAATCCTCAGGTGTGTACAAAAAAGAAGAAGAGGAGGGGGGGAGTTGAAGTGAGGGAGATAATACCTTCCTCACCCAAACTTTCCCATGGGTGAATTCAACATTAATAAGGTAATTTGTGCAATGATATGTCTATATCTGTGTGCTAAATAAGTGGAGACTTAGGAGGTTGGTGTTCCGTATCGTGACAAATACGGAAAACCAATCAGATTGATACTTGAAGGTTCAGCTCCAAGCTGTAATCAAACAGAAAAAGGAAGCTTAAGGAAAAATAAAAGTAGAAATAAAAATATTATTAAGGCTACTACAATGATGTATGCCAAGTACTATGTCTCCCAAAGAAGAGGGGGGCCAAAATATATAAATATATAATCAAAGGTCCATCAAGGTGGTATGTACAGAGATGCAAGCATATTTAGAGTCCACCATTTTAGATATGGGGTTACTAGATATCAATCTTGGTGTAAATAGTTCATTAAGCTGTGGTAAACAGGGGCTGTTGAACGTATCCCTGTTCAGAAGTAGGGTTCCTCCCTTAGAGTGGTGACTTTGGCCCAAAAGGAACAGATATATAATGCCCTTACCAGATAAGGTGGACTCACAGGCCCTTGGCGGTGAGTCAAACGAGCTTTGTACCGTCAAGCGGTGTAGGGCTGTAAAGCCGTATGTCGTTCCTGGGTGGGATTTCACTGATGTCACCAGAAGGCACGCCTCTGGCTCGATAGGTTTTTCCCAGATGTCATCTAGTGGTGTGTCCTTGGCAGGACGCAGCTGGAAGCCGGGGTCAGCCACAATCTTCAGGTCAAAGGAAACCTTTTCCTCAGCAGCCAATACCGTTTTGGTAGATGAAACAAGAAAAGAACTTCCACATAGTGTAAATATTTCTCAAACGTGGCGACGTTTATTAAAATAAGGTTTTTGCAGTAAAATACAAAAAATTGGGCGGTAAAAACTAGGCTCAAAATAATATAAAGAGTCCCAAGATTAAAAATTTGCGCAGTAGGTGATGGTGAGGGTAAAATCCACAGAAACCCGACGCGTTTCGTCCTCAAAGACTTCTGCTGAGGTATGGAATTGCCCCCCATCTACTGCGCTTATATATGTTGAAACAAACAATGCAGATAATCCGATTGGCAGCGATACCGGGCATGACTTCCGGGTTGGGCGGCGCTAACAATGGCCAAAAGGTCATATGTTGTTAGTGGGGCCAATCGTATGCCCTTTCAGGTGGTCAGAGCCAGACCTCACTTGCATCCTCATTTTATTTTTTATATTTACACGGGTCAAGTTGTTGTGTTGGCTGCTTTATTTTCTTGAGAGTTGGCGCAAATTTTTCTGTATACACAAAACAAGAAACAAGGTGAGCGTCTCTGAGTGAGACAGAAAGACACATATGGTAATTAAAACAAACCAACAATAATCAGAACAGCATTTGTAAACCTTTGGCCACCTGTGGACTATGACACACTGGGAGACACTTGGCCTGTCGGTCATTGTGTGAGGTCATAGGAGGTGGGACAGACCAGAAACCTCCGGGCATGTCCATCAAATGATGCTGCATTGGTGGGCGGTTCAGACCGGGAAATTCAGACTCTTGGGTCCACTTACTACTGCAAGTGGTGGCTAAGTCACTGCTCACTTTAAAAAAACTACAGCAGAGCAGAGATATGACCAGGGGCCAGGGGAACAGATAGCGTAGCAGCCGCAAGTTTTACAACATGAATGTCACAAGCAATAAAGCCATAATTTAAATAATTGCAACACTTGAAACACTCAGGAAATAAAGAACATCCATATGGCTGTGTGGTATGAAAGCACCAATACTGAGAGGTTGTTATTTTTCTGTCTAGAGTTCAGCTTTAAAGCCAGAAGGCTTTTGGGTGCTTCTGGGGTGTTTTGACTTGCCATTGCATTGTTCTGATTGACCCTGTAATTTACTCAATACTCCTACTAAGCTGCTTCTTGAGTCACATTGAGCTGTGTTAAATCGTTTTTGCATTTACCTTATTTCCTTTATCCCCACTGGAGTTACATCTCTTTTGTTACTTTGTTACTAATTGTACAATACATTTTTCAAGCCTATTGATACAGAATATACTGTAAAGATATCAGATTTGTTCAAGGGGCATAGAGTATGTAAATCAGGTTTGTAACTGTTGTAAATAGTCTGTACACTATTCAATTAACAATGCTGTTGGCAAATTAGATTAATGAGAATTAAATCTGCTCCAACAGAAACATCCACTGATTTGAAAGACATTGAACCTCTCACACCAAAATCCAATATACACACAATAATAGCCCTACTAATTGCTATACATTAGCCATCTTGCAAATGTGACCAATTAACTTTTAATTCTAAGAAAACCCTAATATTTTTTTCTCCCTCATCATCAGAATGGCATCACACAAGTAGTAGTCATCTGTCTTTAATTAATATGAAGGCAATAAGTAATGCATCTTGCACATTTCTGTGTCGGCAGTAAATTCAGTTGGCAGTGCCTCTGCTTCGTCTTTTGTGAAGGTGTTACCTGCCATTTGATATAGCAGCATCTGTTCAGAAAACTACATAATTTTTAGGTAGATTCATTTTAATATGCTGCTGATGTGGTACACAGATGATGCGCCCCCTTTCCTGTGTGCCAAACACTGCGCTTATGGGGTGAGTCCCTCCCTCTGAGCCGCTGCTTACAATTAAACCTCAATTGATATAAAACAAAATAAATGATACACTAAATAATCGCCCTCACCAATAGTGTGATCAAATAGCAGCGCTAAAAATCTAAAATATACACCCTAATTAAAGAAATATTGTATAAACAGTGATCGCTCAATGTGATAACAACAAAAAAAAAATTATATATAGATATTAATATTAAGTGTCCAAAAAAATGCCAGACAGTGTTTCTAATAAACACCCATCATACAGTTCATTTGTGTATAACACCAAAGAAAAATTCAATAAAAAAGTCCAAACGTGAATGGTGCCTCAGTGAAATAAGGGTGACAATATCAAAGTGATGATCTTCAATGATAATATCTTCCACCACACCGCCGTGAATATGATTCCACTCCCCTTCAGCGAGCAAACTCACCAGCTTTTTTTGCCTTACACTCTCGTGTTTGGCTTGTAGGCTTTTCCCACACAGTGGGGGTAAAGTGATAACCTCCAATCAGTATCCGTATGGTGAACCGCAGCGTATAAACAAATGCTCTCTCCACATGAAAAAAAGAAAAGCGAACCAATAGTGCAGTAACGCAACACACTTTAATAAAAGTAACACTCTCCTTCACCATAAAACTCACATTTTCCAATTTTCAAAAAACGCAAAGCAGCACAGCAATACTTGGTTGTTACCAACAGCACTTCAAACGGTAACCTGGACGTATGGTGGTCACGGCGGACCCAGGTGCTTAGCGAACGTACACACTCTCACCCGTCCCTTGGAGCCCTCCGTAGCCACTTCCCCGCTCACTCGTATGGCGCCGCCTGTCACAGCGTCCTACGTCAGACTTCCTTGATTGCCGTATAGCCACGCCCCGACATGTTTCGTCACACCGGACTTATTCATGGGATTGGCTAGACGGACTGGCAATCTTCCTTATATATCCTCCCCCGCATGACGCGCAATGTCGATGATACTGCGCTTGCGCGCTCCCTGTGTCCCCGTTCACACCATACGTGGACATTGCTTTAAAACACAGTATGAAAGACATCGAAACTTAAAAAATTAACCTAAAGTTACTAAAGCATTATATCTAGCAACAATCCCACTCGCTGATTGTTGATCACACACACAATCAATGAGGGGCATCTATCTTCCATTCTAACGGCTATTAGCGCATTCTATATGTGCAGTAGTAGCTGTACAATGATAATGGAGATGTTACCATTTTTATAAAAATCTACTTTATCAAATGATAAAAGTTATATTTATAAAATTAATAAAATTAATAAAATAAATTCTTGAATGGTTGGAACTCTAAATTTTATATCTAATAGTGCAAAATCCAAACTACACACATATCCCCCACAGATCTTTCCTGTTATTTACATGATTTTCCCTCTCTATCATGCCGGTAAACTCCCGCATGTATACAGATCAAGCGGTTTAAAAACATTTTCATATTCCCATAAAATTCCCTTGCTAATTCATCTCCTAATAGGTGGTTTCTCCGTTGCATTGGTGTTATAGAAATTCCACCTATCACCATTTATGGGAGTAGGTGTCTTGTGGTCTTGGACCCTCAACCCTCAGCTCAAAAGTCGTTAATGAAACAGTTGAGGTCCAGTTCTATATTTAAACCCCCAGGAAAAAGACATTTAAACAAGTATATCCATCGTGTTTCACGTTGGGATAAATCCCTTATTCTATTGGAGCCCCTCCACGATGGGTACACTATGTCTATTCCACAAAATTGAAGTAGACTCGGGTCTTGATTATGCTTCTCCCTAAAATGAAGGGATACACTATGGTACTTGAAACCATTTTTGATATTGGTCAGATGTTCAGAAATGCGAATCCTCAGTAACCTCTTTGTGCGTCCTACATAATGTAACCCACATGGGCACCACATTAAATACACTACGTATGATGAATTACACGTTATAAATTCTTTAATTTCAAATGTTTCATTTGCTTGGTTAGTGATGCTCTTCATGTTTCTATTTCTAATCTTTACTGTTCTGCAGCACACACATTTATTACATGGATAAAAACCATTGAGATTTATTTTGATGGATGGCCGGCCTGGTGGGTCGAGGATTTTTTTCACTACCCTATCCCCAAAATTGGGGGCCCTCCTGTAGATGAATTTGGGGGTTTCAGGTAGCAGTTCTCCCAGGTGACGATCCCTCCGGAGAATGTACCAGTATTTTTTAAAAATCCTCTCAATATCTCTATATTGGTTGTGATAGTTGGATATAAATCCCCACTGTTGTTTCTCATTAACTTTGGTTCTATCTTTACTTTTCAGCATTTCTTCCCTTGGTAAAATCGCTATCTGCTCTATAACTTCATCTACAGATTTCTCTGCATAGCCTCTCTGTAGGAACCTCTCCTTCAGCACATTTGCCTGAGAGTAATATTTCTCCTGTTCTGTGCAGTTTCGACGGACTCTCATAAATTGACCCTTCGGAATGTTCTTTATCCATACAGGGTGGTGACCGCTCCTGATGGACAAAAAACTATTCCGGTCCGTCGGTTTAAAATACACACAGGTTGTTAGAACTTCATCTTTTCTTTGGATTGTAACATCCAAAAAATTAATGCTTACGTTGCTGATTTGTGCCTCCAGTTTAATGTTGTTATTGTTAGTATTGAGATACCCAAGAAACTTCTCAACAGATTCCTTGGGCCCTTCCCAGATCAATAGGAGATCGTCTATGAAACGCCTGTAAAATTTAAACCGACGGACCGGAATAGTTTTTTGTCCATCAGGAGCGGTCACCACCCTGTATGGATAAAGAACATTCCGAAGGGTCAATTTATGAGAGTCCGTCGAAACTGCACAGAACAGGAGAAATATTACTCTCAGGCAAATGTGCTGAAGGAGAGGTTCCTACAGAGAGGCTATGCAGAGAAATCTGTAGATGAAGTTATAGAGCAGATAGCGATTTTACCAAGGGAAGAAATGCTGAAAAGTAAAGATAGAACCAAAGTTAATGAGAAACAACAGTGGGGATTTATATCCAACTATCACAACCAATATAGAGATATTGAGAGGATTTTTAAAAAATACTGGTACATTCTCCGGAGGGATCGTCACCTGGGAGAACTGCTACCTGAAACCCCCAAATTCATCTACAGGAGGGCCCCCAATTTTGGGGATAGGGTAGTGAAAAAAATCCTCGACCCACCAGGCCGGCCATCCATCAAAATAAATCTCAATGGTTTTTATCCATGTAATAAATGTGTGTGCTGCAGAACAGTAAAGATTAGAAATAGAAACATGAAGAGCATCACTAACCAAGCAAATGAAACATTTGAAATTAAAGAATTTATAACGTGTAATTCATCATACGTAGTGTATTTAATGTGGTGCCCATGTGGGTTACATTATGTAGGACGCACAAAGAGGTTACTGAGGATTCGCATTTCTGAACATCTGACCAATATCAAAAATGGTTTCAAGTACCATAGTGTATCCCTTCATTTTAGGGAGAAGCATAATCAAGACCCGAGTCTACTTCAATTTTGTGGAATAGACATAGTGTACCCATCGTGGAGGGGCTCCAATAGAATAAGGGATTTATCCCAACGTGAAACACGATGGATATACTTGTTTAAATGTCTTTTTCCTGGGGGTTTAAATATAGAACTGGACCTCAACTGTTTCATTAACGACTTTTGAGCTGAGGGTTGAGGGTCCAAGACCACAAGACACCTACTCCCATAAATGGTGATAGGTGGAATTTCTATAACACCAATGCAACGGAGAAACCACCTATTAGGAGATGAATTAGCAAGGGAATTTTATGGGAATATGAAAATGTTTTTAAACCGCTTGATCTGTATACATGCGGGAGTTTACCGGCATGATAGAGAGGGAAAATCATGTAAATAACAGGAAAGATCTGTGGGGGATATGTGTGTAGTTTGGATTTTGCACTATTAGATATAAAATTTAGAGTTCCAACCATTCAAGAATTTATTTTATTAATTTTATTAATTTTATAAATATAACTTTTATCATTTGATAAAGTAGATTTTTATAAAAATGGTAACATCTCCATTATCATTGTACAGCTACTACTGCACATATAGAATGCGCTAATAGCCGTTAGAATGGAAGATAGATGCCCCTCATTGATTGTGTGTGTGATCAACAATCAGCGAGTGGGATTGTTGCTAGATATAATGCTTTAGTAACTTTAGGTTAATTTTTTAAGTTTCGATGTCTTTCATACTGTGTTTTAAAGCAATGTCCACGTATGGTGTGAACGGGGACACAGGGAGCGCGCAAGCGCAGTATCATCGACATTGCGCGTCATGCGGGGGGAGGATATATAAGGAAGATTGCCAGTCCGTCTAGCCAATCCCATGAATAAGTCCGGTGTGACGAAACATGTCGGGGCGTGGCTATACGGCAATCAAGGAAGTCTGACGTAGGACGCTGTGACAGGCGGCGCCATACGAGTGAGCGGGGAAGTGGCTACGGAGGGCTCCAAGGGACGGGTGAGAGTGTGTACGTTCGCTAAGCACCTGGGTCCGCCGTGACCACCATACGTCCAGGTTACCGTTTGAAGTGCTGTTGGTAACAACCAAGTATTGCTGTGCTGCTTTGCGTTTTTTGAAAATTGGAAAATGTGAGTTTTATGGTGAAGGAGAGTGTTACTTTTATTAAAGTGTGTTGCGTTACTGCACTATTGGTTCGCTTTTCTTTTTTTCATGTGGAGAGAGCATTTGTTTATACGCTGCGGTTCACCATACGGATACTGATTGGAGGTTATCACTTTACCCCCACTGTGTGTAAGGCAAAAAAAGCTGGTGAGTTTGCTCGCTGAAGGGGAGTGGAATCATATTCACGGCGGTGTGGTGGAAGATATTATCATTGAAGATCATCACTTTGATATTGTCACCCTTATTTCACTGAGGCACCATTCACGTTTGGACTTTTTTATTGAATTTTTCTTTGGTGTTATACACAAATGAACTGTATGATGGGTGTTTATTAGAAACACTGTCTGGCATTTTTTTGGACACTTAATATTAATATCTATATATAATTTTTTTTTTGTTGTTATCACATTGAGCGATCACTGTTTATACAATATTTCTTTAATTAGGGTGTATATTTTAGATTCATTTTAATAACAGAACAAAGACAGTATTAATGCGATTTCTGCTTGTAGTTATATTTCTAATTTGTTTACGTGATTTTGAAAATTAAAATATCTGCAATTTTTTATATATATTTTTTTATGCCAAAATAATCTTAAAGCAGTCCAGAATTGGAAATGAAATTGTTTTAAATCAAGTACAGAAGTTTGAAGTTATTAACTAATGAAAAGAATTAGGCCATACTTTTCACTTACAAATTGCAAATGTCTTACAATTTTAATGAATGCAGCATATTTGCTTTTTAACAAGGTGCATCAGAACATTTATAAATTTATAAATCAATGCATGACATTTTCCCATGCTTGCGATTGGTTGAGCATTCATTACTTTACCAATTTCAAAAATACACACAATCCTCTGTAAACCTCAATGATGGAGTATTTAGTCCCTTTAATTATTTCCTTTCTCCTTACTGACTATCTGAGAAATTTGCATTTACAGCAATTCTTAGTTTTCAGTGTCTCATTTTCTTTTAATAGTACTATTAGGTAATAATGTTTAGAATACAGTTGTAATGCACCTTGCCCCTTATTATTAGCCATCTATAATAGTTATGTTAGCTAGTTAGGACATAATGTAGGGTAGAAGAAGAAGTAGCAGATAGATGAACATTTAAAAGACACAGGGTGCTGATGCTAAATATTATTTATTATTATTATTATTATTATTATTATTATTATTATCTCTGTGCAACTCTATAATCTTCCATGGCCCTGTTTTGCCTATGGGATATTAACTTTTATTAGGGCATGCATTCTTCTTCTTTTAAAAAGCTAGATGCAACAAGTAATAAAATGGAAAGATTCATGTATTCTAAAGAAAAATACTTCTATAGTCTCTACACAGGGTTGCATTTGGACCAGAGCTAATCAAATCTGAGCAGTCCAGATGAACCAGACCAGATTGCTGCTTACAAGAAAATACTGTATGATAAAATACATAAACAATGATTTTTCAGTAGTTTAAAACAAAACCAGTAAAGTGACACACCTCTCTCTCTCCACAGTTTTGATATATAGTGTACACAATGTGACCATAGGGATGCTAAGGTTGTTACAGTCTAACCTATAGCCTGTAGTTACATCCAGAGTAATCCAGATAATTCAGCCCGTACAATGTCTATAATCATTACAGAGAATGCTGTCAAATGTAATCTTTTTAACTTATCAAAAACTCACCAGGGCATTATCAGTAAATAAACACTCTGCCCCAGCCTTTTTCCTTAGACCCAGTTATTTCCCCATTGGATGCCACCATCCCTCTGCATAGAGAAAAGGAAGTCAGGCCGTCAATCACAGCCAATGCATTAAAGACATTTTGCCTCTCTCCCTGTGAATGTCATTGATGTCTGTCATATAGTAGGCAGGAGCAATTTTAAGCGCTTAGAAAGCAAGATATGGGCTTAAAGAGGACCCGAACTGTGGAATCTGTGCCCAAAAAAGACAAACAAGGGACATGGGACTAGTCACTAGTATTGCCTGCAAGCCTACTGTAGTTGAATTTTTGACCTACCATGCCTTGTTCCAAACTGTGTCTCTCTATGGAGCTATCCATCTTGGTAGAGGTGCAGAGCTTTACTTATTCATATCAGAGCTGCTGTCTGATAATAGTGTGGTGGTTGGTATATTGAAAGCAGCAGGAGAGAGGAAGGAAGCACAGAATCCACAGAATGAAGTTGAAACAGGAGGGAGATCCTTGTATTGCAGGTCCTATAGAACAACTTACTTTCCAGCAAGGAGACCAGTGAGCAGCATCAAATCTCACTCCAAAGCCAGCCATAGATAGATCGATTTTTTATTTTCTGCAGCCACGGGTTGCAGGAAAGAAAATCGCTCAATTCCACCATCAATACAACCAGCCTTCCCATACATGGTTCAAATCTCAGCAGCTCCCTGCTGAACTGGTGGAGATTTGAACCGTCTATGTCTGGTTTAAATCTTATGGGTCTATCAGTCAGTGCATAGAATTTCACACTGCAGATATACAGTATAGCTATTAGGCTGTGGAATAGGAGTGCCTAGGCACAGTCACCTATCAGCAAAAGCACTACTATTTTTCAGGAATATGAAAGCAAAATGTACATTTTTTTAGGGTACAGCTTAGGTACAATTAACGTTTCTAAAGGTTCCTTATCAGATAGCAAATCTTCACTCTTTGAGTTTAGGTTCACTTTAGCTTGAACTTTTTGCAAAAAGTCAAATTTAAATATCAGGACTAGTAATGGGCCAAACACCTCTGTGTGCGGTTCGCACCAGAACTCTCGAACAGGAGAAATGTTCTAACCTGAATGACAAACCCTATTGAAGTCTATAGAAGCCGAACAGGAAAAATCAAAAGTGCACATTTTAAAGGCTTATATGCAAGTAATTGGCCATAAAAGGGTCTAGGGGTCTGGGTACTGCCCTGGGGGACATGTATCAATATATATATTTTTTAAAACAATCGTTTTTTTAGAGCAGTGATTTTAATTATGCTTAAAGTGCAACAATAAAAAGGAAAAGTATAGTGCCTGGGGGGTCTCCTTAATGTGCCTGTAAAGTGGTGCATTTGTATCATGCATAAAATATGCTACAGAAAAAAAATGTCGTTTCTAAAGAAAAAAATGAGTCAAATCCCATTTAAAATGACTTGTGGTTACAATTGCCCGCACTCGGCTATTGAAAAAATAAAGAAAAAAATGGCGCGGAGCCCCCCCCCCCTCCAGTCCATTCCAGTCCATTCCAGTCCATACCAGGCCCAAAATTCTTTAACTGCTTGCCGACCAGCCTCTGTCATTTTACTGCGGCAGGTCGTCACGACCCAGCAAACCGTTGTAGCTATATGTTGGCTCCTGGGATCAGGATAGCAGGCGTGCACCCACTGCACAGCAGGGGTGCCGATTATCATGGCCAACGGTTGCGATGACTGCCTGCCTTGAGCAATTGCGAGCATGAGAGACAAAACAGGGACGAGTGTATGTAAACACACACTTCCCTGTTCTGTTCTGAGAGGAGTGACAGATTTTGTGTTCCTATTAGCTAGGAACCACGATCCGTCACTTCCTCTAGTTAGTCCCCTCCCCATTCAGTTAGAAACACACACTAGTGAACACAGTTAATCCCTTGATCGCCCCCTAGTGTTAACCTCTTCCCTGCCAGTGACATTTTTACAGTAATCAGTGCATTTTTATAGCACTGATCGCTGTATAAATGCCAATGGTCCCAAAAATGTGTCAAAAGTGTCTGATGTGTCCGCCATAATGTCGCAGTCCCGATAAAAATCGCAGTAAAAAAATATGAAGAAGAATACATATCGGCCTAAACTGAGAAAAAAATTTGCTTTTTTAAAAAAGAAATGGGGATATTTATTATAACAAAAAGTACAAAATATTGTTTTTTTTTCAAAATTGTCGCTCTTTTTTTTGTTTATAGCGCAAAAAATAAAACCGGCAGAGGCGATCAAATACCACCAAAAGAAAGCTCTATTTGTGGGAAAAAATGGATGTCGGGGGCTTGGCTAGCTGCGGAGTGGGATGGAAGCTTGAGTCACGAGCTCCACTCCATAGCTGGGATATACAGCGACACACAGCCACAAGCTTCTCCCCTCTCCCCGAGTAGTGAGGGGAGAACAGCGGGACGCAAACTGGCATGTCAAGGAGGCATAAACCGCTGCCACAACCCCGCCGCCTGACTGAATATTTCGGCCCCATGGAACAGAGACATAAGCAAGATGGCGCCGGCCACTCTCCGTTCCCAGCAGCACAGCATGGCCATACGAGCAGCGCTCAGCAACACCGTCAGCAAAGTGCAGAGCTAACAGGATCGTGGGACACAGAAGACATGGATAGTCTCCCTCCTCCAGCTTCAGATCCAACAGCTGCACAGCAGGACAGAGGTTACAGACTCGCCTCTTCTCCTTGCAATTCACCTACCAAAACTCCCCAGGCCAAGAAACATCATAGGAACTCCTCAGAATCAACTTCTCTCAGCTCCGTACACCCATCCTCCCTGGCAAATATCCCTGTAACTGACAACCCAGTGTCGGAAAGCATGTTAAAGTCGATGCTACTTACGCTACAAAAAGATTTACACAGGGAGCTGCAATTATCTTTGTCACAAGCACATGACAGGCTTGACTGTCTGGAAGACAGAGCTGAAACAACTGAGAAACATATATATGAAATGAGTAAAGCTCATAATGAGCTTCTTGATGCGCATGACCATCACTCGGATGAGATCCAAAAAATTAAACTGAAGCTGGCAGACCTCGAGGACAGGTCCAGAAGAAATAATATAAAATTCAGAGGGATCCCCGAGTCAGTGCCACCCAATGAGCTCAAAAAATACCTACAGCAGCTCTTCATTACCCTGCTTCCTAATCTCTCTCCTCACGACCTACTCATAGATCGTGCACACAGAATCGCAAAGCCAGACCACCTACCAGCGGAAACTCCCAGAGATGTCCTAGCCAGAATCCATTTTTTCCACATAAAGGAACAAATCCTTCACACGGTGAGAAATCTCAGACCCCTACCGGCACCCTACTCTAAAATATCCCTCTTTGTGGATCTGTCACCAGCTACTATGGAACTACGTAGAGCATATACCCCGGTCACCTCAATTCTACAGGAGCATAAAATCATCTATCGCTGGGGATATCCTACCAGCAAAAAACAGTCCCAATTCTATCGCCTAAAGATGGATATAAAAAGCTAACTAACTGGGGCTTACTACCCATCCCTGCGACATCCCACCGCCCACACAATCAGAATGCATCTCCAACTTCTCCTTCTCAACGCCAACCAAACAAGGCAGATAAAACCTAATGCTACCTTAGGGCTACTAGTCCCCAGCTTAGATATATCCTGCTTGGGCGAATTATTAGTCTTCACCTCCCACCACTTTATAGTGTGCCGTGCACACCTAGTCAAACGTTCGCTCACAATTTTTCATTAATTGCGTTATCTGAGAATTGTCTGTATTGTTTTTCTTTTCTTTTTATTTCTAATAGTGTGAAGTATTTTTACCGATAGTTCAGAATCTGCATTATTCACACTCTGAGTTGCAACAGTTGTTTTACCTTCTTTCAGTTAATAAGAGCTATTAAGTCGTTTGTTATAACTCTTAAATCTTACTAGTGTCCAATATCCATTCTTTATAGCAGCCAGCTGTATACAAAATTATAGTCGTGCTCAATTCCTGCAAACCAACCTCCAACACCTACAATTATGACGCTCAAGGTCACATCTATTAACGCCAAAGGGCTTAACTCCCCCTTTAAGAGAAATCTTCTTTGGAAAGAAGCATGTTCCCAACACGCAGACATACTATGCATACAAGAGACGCATTTCTCAAATACTAATGCACCATCTTGTACCCATAAAAATTACTCCCAGTACTTCCTCTCCAACAACATAAAAAAAAAAATGTGGGGTAATGATAGCTATTAGCGCCAAAGTCTCTTTTACCCTACATCATGTAGTCACAGATGACGAAGGCAGATTTATAATTCTAGCCGCCACCATTGATAATCACCCCATGACTCTGGTGAATGTTTATGTACCCAACACCTCAAAAAAATTCTACAAAAAACTAAAAACTAATCTGGAACCCTACAAAAACAACACATTTATTATCTGCAGTGATTTTAATGACACCCCCAACCCCACATTGGACTCTACTAACTCAGATAGAAGGAGGGCATCTGCTCTCACCTCATTCATAGATAGCGAAGATTTAAATGATCCCTGGAGGTGCATGCACAACGTTGAGCGCGACTATACATTCTATTCTCACCCAGGGAATTCTTATTCTCCAATTGACCTTTTCCTTACAAACAAAAAAGCACTATTGGCCAACAAATCGTTCTCTATGGAGACTGAACTCATCCCTCATAACCAACCCAAAGTACGAAATTGAGATTAAATCCGAGATTGAGAATTTCTTTAAAATTAATTGTGCATCTATAGAAGATCAGTCTATGGTATGGTTAGCCCATAAGGCTTTTCTGCGAGGTCTACTCATCAAATTTGGTGCCTAAGAACATAAAAGATGCTCAGCGGAGATACAGTCACTGCTGCAAAAACTAAAGACCTTAGAATTAACAAACAAAAATTCACCCACTAAGACAACTTTAGATGCGATTAGAGACCACAGACTCAAACTAAGTGAAATCTTACACAACAAATTTGACTACTATGTCAAATGATTAAAATTAAATTTGTACTCCTTTAGCAACAAATCTGGAGCCTTCTTGGCCAGACAAGTTAAGCGTCAGCAAGCGCGTACAAAAATCCCCCACCTTCTAAACTCAAAAGGGGTGCGCATGTCCAACCCATTGGACATAGCTAATACGTTTGTGTCCTTCTACACACAATTATACAGTCTACAAGAGCAGGGAACCACCTCCCCACCAAGTACCGAGGAAATAGAAGCCTTTCTCTCCTCCATACAACTTCCCTCACTGACTCCCACACAAGTAATCAAACTGTCTACCCCAATCACACAAGAGGAAGTATATAACGCCGTCAAATCCCTTCCACTACACAAAGCCCCAGGACTGGATGGGTTCTCTAATGAATACTATAAACACTTCAACGACATCCTTTCTCCCCACTTATGCACCACATTTAATCAATATGCCTCTACGGGGAAAATTCCAAAAGAATGTCTCAAAGCCCTGATAGTAACTCTTCCTAAATCAGACTGACACCCCGGGGAATTACAGGCCCATTTCTTTACTAAATACGGACACAAAACTGTATGCAAAAATATTAGCTATCCGACTCTCCAAGGTTATGAATCAATTGATACATATAGATCAAGTCGGTTTCATACCGGGGAGACAAGCATCATACGGGACCCGGCGATTTATTGACATCATACAATGGGTAGAACACCAGCGAATGCCTTCTCTGCTCCTTTCTTTGGATGCAGAGAAGGCATTCGATAGGGTACAATGGAATTACATGGAAGCAGTTTTACGCAAGTTTGGCATATCCGGCACACTCCTGAATGCCATACTCGGCCTATACACATCCCCAAGTGCCAAGGTGTGGACTTTGGGCGTATTGTCCAATCCCTTCAGCATCACAAACGGTACAAGGCAGGGCTGTCCACTGTCACCCTTAATTTTTGCTATGATCATGGAACCCTTAGCCCAAAAGATTCGCTCTGACCCCCAAATTAAAGGTATTAACATTGGTACCACTGAACACAAAATTGGTCTTTACGCAGACAACGTGATAATTGCCATCACTGACCCAAAACGTTCCCTAACCGAGATTCAACATATCCTCGACCAGTTCAGTGCAATTACTTTATACAAAGTAAACCATAGCAAGTCCTTTATGCTGGCGATAGGCCTAGATAAACCAACCATACAGCACATCTCAAAACACTCCTCATTTTCCGGGTCAAAAGATTCATCTCTAACCTATTTAGGAATCCGCCTGATTTCACCTAGCAAAAATCTTCTGCGCATAAACTTGGTAGACCTTGTAGAAAAGCTTAAAAGAATATCTATTGAAATACATCACCCCTTTGTATCATGGGCTGGTAGAATTGCATTAGCTAAAATGTTCATGCTCCCACACATTCTTTATGTCTTCCGCACGTTACCAGTGCCATTCCTCTCATCGCAACTACGGAATCTCCAATCTCTCATCAACTCCTTTATCTGGTAGCACAAACGGTCCAGGATAAAACAACACAATTTATTGACCACAGCATGAATGGGGGGATTGGGAGCTCCTAACATAAGCCTATACTACAAAGCAGTCATTCTAGCCCAACTAAAATTCTGGTTTAATCCATCCATTCCTTCCAACTGGGCACAAATAGAATCAGAAGTGCTAGCCGAAGACCCAAAACTATACCTATGTGCCTCACTTTTTGCCCCAACCCCAAATGCTTTCCTCTGGACACAATAACGGCCTCCCTGAGAGTATGGACATCTATACCTCAAATGCTGCAGGGGTTACCCCATACCATTCTACAATTCATTCCAATCAAATCTTGTTCACTAATTCTACCAGATCTCCAACTATGTACATGGATTGACGCAGGTATTCAGACCATTGGTCAACTCATCAATGCGTCCGGTTTAATTCCATTTAAGCTACATTCGGTCTTTCACCAAGAACTTTTTATATATACCTTAGGATCAGATCTCTACTTAACAAAACACAATGGATAACACAAGACAAGATTCTATCTTTCATGATACAATATCTTGCTTCCAGTAAAATCATACTTAAGGGAATATCATATATTTATGGCCTGCTCTCTCAATCTGCAAAGAATTCAATCCAAACCCAAATCTTGCATTGGTCCAAACACATCCCTTCAGCCCCTCCATCTACTCATTGGCACAAGGCTTTATCCTTAACATCGAAACTCTCTCACTCACCGCGCATTGGGAATTTTTACAAAAGCTCTTCCAACACTGGTACTACACCCCCAACAAAAATGCCAAGATGCACCCCAACACGTCTCCCTTATGCTGGAGAAACTGTGGTCTCCCAGGAACTCTATTCCATATTTGGTGGAAGTGCCCACACCTCAAAGTCTTTTGGAACCAAGTACTAAAATTGCTCCACTCAATAACAAACACAACAAATAACCTATCTTCCATTGACCTTCTCCTGGGCCTTATGATTCCCACATGGCCCAGGAAACTTCAAACAGTGGCCACCCACATCCTCATCGCTGCAAGGTTGGCACTTGCAAGAAAATGGAAAAGTACTCATCCTCCTGACATCAAGGAGGTAATTACAATCCTAAATGAAAACTTCAAAATGGAACATGGCTTCTCCAAAGCCTATCTCACCACTGAAAAATTCTACAAGAATTGGACTCTATGGATCAACGACCCTAGAAGTTCACAGCTGGACTGACTCTTCCTTCACTCCTAAAGACCTCACAACTCCGTTTATATTCTTTATTCCTCAATAATAAGCAGGCAGTCCACACAGCTCAGCAGTGTGGCCCAGTTTCCCCACATAGTTAATTATAACTATATGTGTGACTGTCTGCTATTTCCACTCCCTGTAGGCAGCGAGAATAAGGTTTGAGTTAAATCTAAACCTGATAATGTTGTCTTCTCTTTTCGGTTACTACCTATACACGACCAAATATATGCATGCTATAACCCTTTCATTAGCATATATATGAAACATATTTCTGCATATTCTAGATACGCACCCAAGCGTAAACATACCATAGCTTGAGAATGTATCTTTGTAATAATCTTTTTTTTACCTTTTTGTAACTGTTGAAAAATGAATAAACTTTGAAGTTAAAAAGAAAAAAAAATGGACTTCAATTTTGTTTGGGTCGCACGACCGTGCAATTGTCAGTTAAAGCGTCGCACTGCCGAATCGCAAAAAATAGCCCGGTCTTTCAGCAGCCAAATCTTCCTGGGGCTGAAGTGGTTAAAAAAAGGCTTAGGGTCCCCCCCAAAATTTATACCAGACCCTTATCCGAGCATGTAGCCCGGCAGGTCAGTAAAGGGGAGGAGCGAGCTCCCCCAGCCCCTCCTGAACCATACTGGGCCACATGTCCTTAACATGAGGGGTGGGTCCCCAAAGCACCTTGTTCCCATGTTGATGTTCCCAACAACCCTGGGCTGTGGTTGTCAGGGGCTGTGGGCAGGGGGCTTATCAGAATCTGGAAGCCCCCTTTAACAAGGGAGCCCCCAGATCCCGGACCCCCTATGTGAATGGGTATTGGGCACATCAGACCCCTACCCATTACCTCAAGAAATGTCAAATTGCAGAGCAGGCAGTTGGCGGGAGACCTTCCAGGAAGCAGGAGCATTTTTATGTTTCAATTTTTTGGGTTCGGTGGGCATCGTGATTGAGGATGGATTTACATTGAGGGACACTATTTTTTTTTCTTTGTAATAAAGGACTTGTCAAAAACAGTTTTTTGTGAGTATTACATTTTGACACTTTTTTGAATGTGTTTTGAATGTGTGTAACTGTACAGTTTGCCCTAACGTTGTAAAGCACTGCGCAAACTGTTGATGCTATATAAATCCTGTATAATAATAAATAATAATGTCTCTATTCCGATTGTGGGTACACTTTAAGGCAAAGAAGTAACCAAGCACTAGTAAACACATCAAACATTTATTGGAGTGGCAATAATTCCTTTAATGTAAGCACATTCCATTATGGTGACCATCTACTAATACACTTTAAAAATGGAATCCTCCTAAGCACACATTCTACTGTATTTAGGTTCTATAAGTACATATATATATATATATATATATATATATATATATATATATATATATATATATATATATATATATATATATATATACCTTTTTAACTCCAAATGCAATATGGCAATGCAGTCTTTCATTTGTACTTCTTTCTCAGAAAGGCTCCCTTGCTCAGACAAGCGTCTAAACTCCAGGGCTGTTAGCATATGTTTTACACAGGCGCTGCTGACCTTCTACAATTGGCACCTGTAGACACACGCTTCTTCCACGGAGCAATACATTCTTAAGTGTGGCATTTTTTTTTTTGGTGTTGCAATACTATTCCAGTAATGTATGTTGATATTTCAAAGTATGTTGTAGTTTTGGAAGTGACAAGCAAACCTTCAAATACATAATGGAAGAAGTGTTCTTGTGCTAATGTTTATTTTACTAGAACGATTTAGTAATCCATTTCAAACTATTGCAGATGTACCCTAGTCTGATTGTTCTCCTTCTGAACAATAATCATCCACTCTGTAATGTTTCTTAATCATCTTGGATGTTATTATCTTCCAAAGCTGTTTCATAAATCTGCTCTGTGGTCAGTGTGTTAGGCAATAAAAAACATTTAGTCTATTGAGGATTTGAGAACTCTGCAGTCTGTTGAGGATTTGAGAACTCTGTTAAAAGCATGTGGTGGGATGTGTGTAATTAAAGCTGGAAACTGTACCAGCAATATATTTCACAATATATCTAACTCATGAATTGTCAAACTAAATAACATTAGAAATATATAAATATCTGATAATTGAAGATGAACACGGCAATACCTGCCTGGAGTTTGCATGTTCTCCCTGTGCTTGCGTGGGTTTCCTCCAGGTATTCCGGGTTCCTCCAACATTCCAACGACATGCTGGTAGCTTAATTGGCTCTGTCTAAATTGGCCTTAGTATGTGTATTTATGAATGTGAATTAGGGACTTTGGATTGTAAGCTTCATGAGGGCAGGGACTTATGTGAATGTACAATATAAATATGTAAAGAGCTGAGTACTGTAAATTGTTGACATTATACAAGTACCTGTAATAAATAATAACAAAAATAAATAAACTAAATTACAATAGTATTTATCTTGGGGATCTTGGGAGGAATAACAATCAACTGTGCTTGATCATTTTGACTGAGCACTATTGTTTTTAAATGTTCTCCAGTGCCCATCTCCATAGATATAAATGCACACAATCAGATGATTTTTTGCATAAGTCTAGAAAAAAAGAAAAATCTCTGAGAAGTGTTTTTGTGTCTGCACATCTAATTGACCATTAATGTCTACACTTGGCTTTAGGTTACGAAACTAAATAAGTCTTTAAAAAGGCTTTAAAATGTCATTACACGCACTTTTTTTTACTGTAATGTAGAAAATGCAGTCATCAAGATCAACCAATTAGCTGCTGTATTAAATTTTTTCTGACAACAAGAATACAAAGAAATCTGAAAATTGTATTGTTTCTATGGCTAGAGCACAGATCTCTGTTTAAAGCATACTGAAAAAAGTTCTTAGCAAAGAGCACCATACAAAATGTAATTATAAATAGCATAAAAAGCCATCTTTTATTGTACTAGCTACTTGATGTTTCTACAAATTTGAATGTATAAAATAAACTGTTCATCTATTATTATGCATACCTGCTATGAACATAACTGCAACAAAGACATTTTCTTATAGGAGATCAGACACATAAGCACATTTATTTGCGAAGCCTTGTATATGTCCCTTTAATCACTTAAAAATCACAGCATGAAAATGTTAAAATAATGCTAGATATTATTATTTTTCAATTTTCATAAACTTTTTTAAATAAGCATTTATTATGACAACAAAGCTTCTCTCTTTCCCATTTTCTCCATCTCTCTCTTTTTCTCTCTCTTTCTTTCCTCTCTTCCAGGCTAGCACAAGTTTGGTTCATTTGTTCTGCCATAGACCCTTTACATCCCCCCAGAAAGTGAGGAGAAATGTGCAATGCAGTAGGACACGTCAATGCATGTGCGTTTACTTTACACTTAACACACACATTGTGGCATAAATGGACCCTTTAAGTGGTTTCAAACCTGAAAACAAAAGAGTAAGGTATTGAAGCTTACCAGCTATTAGATGTGGTGGCTGCATTAGTTTACATTTTTTTATTTTTTTCCCTCCGTTTTCCCCACTTGGTGATCTGTTGAGTAACACACCTCTTGTATAATGCCCTGTACACACGATCGGACATTGATCTGACATTCCAACAACAAAATCCATAGATTTTTTTCTGAGGGATGTTGGCTCAAACTTATGCCTAAATAATGAAGACACTCCTGCGCTGTCAGAAATACCTATGCTAAGGGGCACTGCTGCAACACCTAAATGGCTGATCCAAACAGACAAAAGTGGTGTGAATAAAGTGAGTGGTGATTGCGCTGTGATAAAAGGGGGAGGGGGGAAGGGGAAGGGGTAGGGGCTAGCTCAAATGTATAGAGAGGTGAATGAAAAATGAAAATAATTATACAAAATATAAAGGTATAATGAGCACGAAGGCTAGTATCATACTAGCACATAAAAAAATATTGTAAATACTGAAGCAAAAGGAAAGAAAAATCTCAGTGCAAAAAGGGCTAGTATCATACTAGCACATATGTGGTAACTCAGCAAATACTTATTGGTGACTCCAAGTAAATAAATAAATGGTGAACAGTCACACCACCTTGTAGTACAAAGTGCTCAAACAATGAGTCATCAGTTCCAAAAAGGCCAAATGAAAAAAATATACAAAATATAAAAGTATAATGAAATGTAATAAAGTGCAATCTCATGAGCACTAAATCCGAATAAACTGAAGAAACAACATTGTCTAAAACGTATGAGAAACTATAAAATGAGTGACAAATACAGTGTGGGTACAGAAAAAAATTGAACCAAATAAAAATATATAAATCAAAAAAAGTCCATGTGCATGAGGGCTAGTATCATACTAGCACATAAAAAATATTGTAAATACCGAAACAATAGAAAAGAAAAAATCTCAGTGCAAAAGGGCTAGTATCATACTAGCACATATGTGGTAACTCAGCAAATAATTATTAGTGACTCCAAGTAAATAAATAAATGGTGGACAGTCCCACCACCTTGTAGTACAAAGTGCTCAAACAATGAGTCATCAGTTCTAAAAAGGCAAGTCCACAAGCCACAGGGAAGGGAAAAAGGTCTTCAGTGGGGACACCTCTGTGCTCGCAAGCAGCTCACCTTACTGCTGCAAGACAACAGCTTGTAATCCAATAACAAATCACCAGCAGGCAAGGGTCCCATCCAGTAGTTCAGGCGATTCGGGTGGTGGGTGTGCAGGATGGTATATAAAAAACATAAGCAGACAGTATATAGTATAACTCCGTGGCGGCCAGAGTGGAAAAAGGGACAGGACACAAAGGGGGATGCACTCACTTTTGTAAAATGAGTGTGGGCGTCAATGCCTTTTATTAAGCAATGGCTCAAACTTGTTTTGCATACACACAGTTGCACAAAGTTGTCGGAAAATCCGATCGTTCTGAATGCGGTGACGTAAAACGCGTATGTCGGGACTATAAACGGGGCAGTAGCCAATAGCTTTCATCTCTTAATTTATTCTGAGCATGCGTGGCACTGCGTTGGAATTGTCCACACACGGTCGGAATTTACGCGAACGGATTTTGTTGTCGGAAAATTTTATAGCCTGCTCTCAAACTTTGTGTGTCGGAAATTCCGATGGAAAAAGTCTGATGGAGCCCACACACGGTCGGAATTTCTGACAACAAGCTCCGATCGCACATATTCCGTCGGAAAGTCTGACCGTGTGTACAGGGCATTAGAGTGCCTACACTCTGGATGCACAGGGGCACCTTTGGACAGACGCAGTGTTAGTCTAAGGGGGGATGAGATGTACTAGCAGATTTAAATACACTGACAAATTAAAGTCAAATTCCATCTAACTGTTTACAGAAACAGTTTTGTTCCTTTTGGGATAAAGGATTTACATAAATAAAAGCTGACCATTGTAAGCACAAATGTAAGTGCTAAATGGTTTGCCGCATCCCTCTAACTGCTATATCTACAGGTCAGCTTGTTCTGATGAAAAACAACAGACTTAATGGAAGGCTCACCATGTGAACATAAAGGAGAGAACCCAAAAAATAAAACAAATGCAGTCATCAAATCCAAGAATTGGTAAGCTGCAGCATAATAAATGTTTGCTTTTGATATTCATACTGCTTTAACCACTTAAAGCGGAGGTCCGCCCACCGCTGCAAAAATTAAAAGCCAGCAGCTGCACATACTGCAACTGCTGACTTTTAATAATTGGACACTTACCTGTCCTGAAGTCCAGCGATGTCGGCACCGCAGCTGAAGTTTCCTTCAGCTGTCGGGTGCTGTCGCCTCCATTGCAAGTAAGGCAATCCAACAGTGTAGCCTTACGGCTTCACGCCGGGAACCCTACTGCGCATGTGCGAGATGCCTCTCCTCTCTCCTACTGGACTGGTGGTGGAAGGAGGAGGGAGAAGGAGGGAGCCCCACGATGATGTCAATACCCGCAGCTGAGGCTCCCGGAAGTGAGGACAGCATACCTGTGAAAGATAGGTATCCTGCTCCCCCTCCCTCCCCCCCGAAAGGTGCCAAATGTGGCACCAGAGAGGGGAAGGAGTACAATGAGCGGACATTCCACTTTTGGGTGGAACTCCGCTTTAGGGACCAAAAGATTTTCCCCCTTAATGACCAGGCCATTTTTTGCAAAACGACACTGCGTCATTTTAACTGACAATTGCGCGGTCGTGCGACATTTTTTTTTTTTTTTTTTCAACAAATATAAATCAGCATAACAAAAGGTATAAGAAAGAATTATGTCAATTTAACATAGAAGCATTCAAAAGCTAAGTACAAACAGTGTATATGAGCTTGGTGGGGATATCTGTACAGATAGATGTCAGCTTCTTCCCGTATTGGGTCATACAAACAAAAAAGAAGTTCCATACAGTATCCATGCTTCTGTCTCAACTACATATTCAAACACAAGGATGTTCAAGAAATAGTGCAAATTGGAATCAAAAAGAAGCAGGAATGAGAGAATCAGGAGAAAATATTGAATCATCCTAAGGTTTCCAGATTTTTTTAAATTGGGGAAGTTTACCTTCAATTTTTGCGGTTAAGTGTTCCATTTTACGCATATCTGTGATAATGGAAAGAGCGTGGTGTAAAGTGGGAGCTGTGGTGGAAAGCCAAAGTCTACTGATGGCTCTTTTTGCTGCCAGAAGTACAAAAGACTCTAGTTTCTGTAGTGATTTAGGGATATCCGGGAAAGGTAGGCCCAAAAGAAAGTGTATGGGGTTTAATGGGATAGATGTGGCAAAGAGTGATTGTAGTAAATTTTGTATCTCGGTCCAATATGCACTTAAGATATGACAATCCCAGAAGATGTGTAGGTGCGTACCTACGGACTGTCCACACCTCCAGCACATATCAGAGAGAGAGGGATTTTGGGCATGTAACAATTCAGGAGTTTTGTACTAAAAAAATATTATCTTAATAGCGGTCTCCTTTTGTGGCACACATCTGGAGACTTTGAAAGCCGACTCCCAGATTTTACCCCAATCTAATAATGAGATTGATCTATTTAGCATTCTGGACCATTTTGTCATGTATTTATGTATGGAATCAGTTAAAGGGGGTACTGCCTGAAGTATTTTATATATGGATGAGATTAGTTTTGGTTCATATGGGCCATTTGTACACAGCATTTCAAAATCTGTGGGTTTTTCTAAGGATAATGAGGGGAAGTTGGATTGGAAAAAATGTTTAATTTGTAAGTAAAAGTATTCTGTAGAGTTCGGTAAAACGTGTTTTTCTTTGAGGACTGAGAATGGTAAAAGCTTACGTGTTACTGGGTGAACCAAATGTCGCAGTTGAAATATACCTGCATGAGTCCATGGAAGTGTTCGCAAATAAGATAGTCCATCCGGGATGTCTGGGTTGAAGAGAATATTCTGGAGAGGGGAGCAAGGTAAGGAAAGATGAAATTTATCCATACATCTTTTCCAGATAGCTAGCATAAAAAGCATCGGGGATAGACACAAAGATCTTAGTTGGAGTATAAATTTCTTTGAGGATGGCCATAACATATAGCAAGGGTGTACTGGGGCAGTAATCCCCATTTCAATTTCAGCCCATCTATTTGCAGCTTTTCTTGAGGTCCATGTAGTCAGTACCATAAGGTGAGAGGCATAATAGTACTTAATGAAATCCGGGGCGGCCAACCCGCCTTTAGCTCTAGGGGATAGGACTACCGATTGAGCAATTCTATGGGATGCATTATTCCAAACAAAGTTAAGGCACTTTCTCTGGAGATTTTTCAACTGCGACATAGGGACTGAAACCGGGTGTTTCAAAGAGATACAATAATTTGGGCAAAGAAGTATCAGGATGTGTGATGGTTAGTAAGATGTCGTCTGCGAATAGAGAGAGTTTGTAATCCTGATGTCGTAGTGGAATTCCCCTGATATTAAGATGAGATCTAATAGCTGCTGCTAAAGGTTCGAGACTTAGTATAAATAATAAGGGTGACAGAGGGCACCCTTGTCTCGTGCCATTTCTGAGAGTAAATCGTTGTGAGATATAGGAGGACAACTGGACTTGAGATGTGGGGAGAGAATATAGGGTTCGTAGAGCCTGTATAAAAGGACCTGAGAATCCAAATCGGGTTAAAACTGCGAACATGAAGGGCCAACTTAACCGATCGAAAGCTTTTTGAGCGTCTAAGCTCAAGACTATGGTGGGACATTTGGTTCTAGTTATTAGGTCTATCAAATCTATGGTTCTTCTTGTATTATCTCCAGCATGTCTCGTGGGAACAAATCCTACCTGGTCCCCGTGGATCACGGACGTTAATAGAGAGGGATAATCTATTAGCTAATATCTTAGTAAAAATTTTGTAATCTGAATTTAATAAAGCAATAGGGCGGTAGTTGTGGGGCAATGCAGGGTCCTTACCTGGCTTGGGAATTACTGTTATGTTTGCATGTAAGAATTGTGAATGCGGATTGGATATCCTGAAGAAAGAGGAGAATGGGGATTGTAGATACCCTGTTTCCCCGAAAATAAGACCTAGCGTGATTGTCGGTGATGGCTGCAATATAAGCCCTACCCCCCAAATAAGCCCTAGTTAAAGTTCTTGTAGGTCTTATTTTCAGGGTAGGGCTTATTATCGGGGAAACAGGGTAGGGCTTATTTGGGGGGTAGGGCTTATATTGCAGCCATCACCGACAATTACGCTAGGTCTTATTTTCGGGGAAACAGGGTAGGGGGTTAAAGTATGTGAAAAAGTTTTATAAGAAATGTAAGGAAGACCGTCAGGGCCTGGGGATTTGTGAGCTGGAAGATTTTTAATCACCTCTCCTATTTCCTCCCCAGTAATCAGAGAGTTAAGAGAGGTTATATGATCGGCAGAGATTTTTGGTAGCGGTAGGGAATCCATGAATTTATCAAACTCAGATTGTGAGAATTGAGGATGCGAATCAGGACCTAAGCAGTTATACAACCGACTATAAAAGTCTCCAAAGACTTTTGACATAGCTTTCGGACAATATGTGGGGGTACCATCAGAATGTGTCAAGTGGTCAGGGATCGATAGGAAGGGCCGTGGTTTTAATTTGTTAACCAGCATCCTATGTGGTTTGTTTGCGTAATCGTAAAATTTTTGCTTGGCCCACAACATGGTTTTGGAAATTTGGTTCAGATCAAAAGCTTTGATCCGATCCCGGATTGAGGTGACAATTTTTCCACCGTGGGGGAGGCCAACAAGTTTCATTCAGCTGTCTGCAGTTGAGTAATTAGGTCATTTTTGAGTTGTACAGAATCTTTTTTTAGGCAAGAGCCCATAGCTATACATTCACCTCTAAAAAAGGCTTTGTGGGCCTCCCACAGGGTGGAAATCTCTGAAACAGAACCATCATTAATCTGGAAAAATTCAGTTAGTTTCTGCTGTAGTTGGGTTTGAGATAAAGGGTTTTTAAGCAACGATTCATTGAGGCGCCAGTGGCAGGATTTAGTAAAAGACTTCGTCAACAGGACATTGAGTCCAATAGGTGCATGATCCGACCAGGTAATAGGATTTATTTCAGAAGAGACTACATAGGGAAGTAGAGAGCCTGTAACAAGAAAATTGTCTAGGCTAGAATATGACTTGTGAGGGTGAGAATAAAATGTATAATGCTTTTGGTTGGGTGTTTTATCCTCCAAGTGTCAAAAAGATTATGGGATCTAACTAGTTTGCGAAAAGATGTTGATAATTTCTTGGAGGCAGATTGTGAAGTGGTTTGGAATAAGGTTTTCCTATCCCTGGTCGGGGACATGCACGCATTGAAGTCGCCTCCTATGATCATAAAAGGCTGGGAGAAGGGTTGTAGGTTCTCAAAAACTTTTGTAAGAAAACCAATTTGTCCTACATTTGGTGCATATATGTTTACCAGAGAAAAAGAAGTATTTAGGTGACTACACTTCAGGAATATGAACCGACCATGGGGGTCTAAGTAGGAAGAGAGAATCTTAATTGTGCATGAGTGTTTAATAAGAATTGCCACTCCCGCTTTTCCAGAGGGATCAGAAGCAACATAAGTTACGGGAAAGTGTCTAGAAGCGAATTTAAAGGAGCCCCCAGATTTAAAATGGGTTTCCTGAACCATAATCACCTCAGCTCTGGATGTTTTAAACTCTTTCAGAGCCTGCCATCGTTTGCCTATGGAATTTAATCCTTTGACATTACAGGAATAAACCTTAAGGGCCATATTTGGTCAAACAGAAAAGTGCTAATATAGTATAAAAACTGTGAGCATATTAGTGAGCATCCTTAAAAAAGAACATTTGAAAACAAACATATCTTGCAGTTGGTATAGTAATGTGAGTATAGCAATGAAAAAACATATAAAGGTCAAAAAGGAAAAAAAGAAAAAAAGACCCGCACATAAAAACATCAAGGAGGTCAAAAAATACAAAAAAAAACAGGGAAAAGATTGAATGAGGAGAGAAAAAAGCAATAAAAAAAAGAAAAAAGAAAAAATGATTTTTGAAAAGCCTGAGAAAAAAATTTCAGGCTGCCCAGGCAAAAACGTCCAGGAAGAAGCTACGCTACCACGCAACAGCGAAACGCGTTGACGTCATCACCGGCATCAGCTCTGTCTATCGAACGGACGGAGAGGTGGGAGCCGCACAGCGGCGAAATACCAGGTAGCCCATCGCATTATTCGACGGCACCTGAAGCCGCCCAGGCTATCAGCATCTAGCAAGGGCTTTCACGCTCAGGACCCGATCAGTTATTCCTTACGGGGGATCACAGTTGCAGCTACATTACCGGCCCTACAACTTTCCGGACCCTGCAAGCCACCTCCAGTACGACCTGTGCAACAACCTCCAGGAATCCCTATGGAAGTAAAGGTACGAGCACCAATAACTCACTAACTAGTTGAGGACCCTGTACAGCTTTCTGTAAGCCTAAGCCTTACATGTACCATATGGTTATTGGAGCCCCCTGCTAGCCACTGCCTGCACCTTATGAATAGCCTTAAAGCTTACTGATCACAGTGCATAACCAGTTCTACTGTTTACATGGTCGATTATTACTGCCTATACTGCACAAGTGAACTATACTGTACTTAGACTTACAGCTCCACTTCTATTCAGTATCAAGTTTGGCTACCATCCTATGGGTACCTTGAATTGCCAGGATCAGTCCAGTCATCTTCTTGATCTCCATCCCCGGGCCCGGGTCCCCACTCTTTCTGCCCCCTCTTCCCGCTCCATGAATATGCTTCTCGGCAGCGCATCCCACTAAATTTTCCATTTGGAAACACACTCATATGTCACAATCCAATTTGATCGCCTGGCCACCGAGCAGCATATAACCAGTCCGGACAGTGTCTATGCCGTTACATGTTCTGTGTGTGTTCTGTCTGTTGTGTTCGTTAGTTCCCTTTCATGCCACCTCACTTAGGATGGTTATGTATTCCATAGTGCAATAATTATTTATTTGTATGTCCACCTCACCCAGGTGTTTTATTATCCAATAAATTGTTACCTTATACATCATCCTCAATGTACTGACCATTAATTGCTAAAGTAACCACTTTTTCCTATCGGTAATTCTATACCGTACACCCCCTCCCCGTCCCCTGGTCCCCTACCCATTGTTACATGCCCAGGCAAAAGCCTTGGGTCATAAAGTGGGGCATGTTAGCCTGCTGGAACTAATGGCGGAGGGGGGAGGTGGGGAGGTCCTCGTCTCTGCTTCCTGTAAAAATAAAAACAAACAGACAGGAGGAACAAAAGTACTTGGCATATTATTATAGACAAGCAGAAAAATCTTAGACAAGCTGATAAAAGAAAATGGAAAAATGTTAAAGGTGGAAAACGACCACCAAAAAGGCATCAGATGGAGCCATGGAAAAAAAGAGCATTAATTGAAAAAAAAAAAGAGGGAAAAAAGTAAGTCATGTCAGGTTGGATATCTGTGATTATTGGCTCGTTGTGGGGTGGAGAAGTTCTTCTGGGATCTTCGTTGAACTGGGGTCCAGATTTTGGCTGGCGTGGTGAGTGGTTTGAGATTCGGAGCTTGGGGTAGAAAATCTTCCTCGGGCAAAGGCGGAAGGCCTAGACTGCGAATGAAAGCTTCACTTTCGTAAAGGTCTCTCAGGGAATGTTAAACGCCATCTTTAGAAATGGTTAAGCAAAAGGGGAATCCCCAGCGGTAAGGAACCTGGTGGTTTTGTAGATGAGTAGTGACAGGACGGAAACTGCGCCTTTTGGCCAGGGTGATTGGGGAGAGGTCATTGAATATCTGAATCTTGTGTTGTTTATAGTCAATGCGTGACTTGTTATGCGTTGCAAATGTGAGGGCTTCCTTACTCTCGTAGAAGTGGAAGCGGATAATAACATCCCTGGGATTCGCATTAGGAGGAGGTTTTGGGGCTAGAGATCTGTGCGCCCTGTCCATACGCCAGTCTATGTCCGGGATGTGTGGAGCTAAAGTAACGAACAGGCCTAAAAGATAGGGACGTAGTTCCTTGTCACTCACCGTCTCAGGGATCCCCCTGATCCTCAGGTTCTGACGTCTTTCACGGTTTTCCAATTCTTCCTGTTGAAGCTGGAGTTGGGAGACTGTATGTTTCAGGCTGGAGTTGTCCTCTTCGAGAACATGTACATATTGGGTCAGTTCATCGAATTTATTCTCCAATGTGTTGGTGCGTTCTCCTAGCTGGTCGATTTCACCACGTAACTCATGCGCTATTTTGCCCACCTCTTTAGCGATGCTGCGGGTTAGATCATGTAGTAATGAGTTCAACTTTGTATCTAGAACAGCTACTGTCACTACATCTATGGGGTGGTCGGGTGGGAGAGAGTGTTGAGATAATTGGGATCTGTTATCATCTTGGGTCATGCCCTCCGGCAGAATGTGAGAGTCAGCAGTGTCCAAAGATCCCAGCTGTTCACTGGAGGTCGGGGATCGCTGTTTATATAAAAAGCGATCCATGTTATTGGGAGTCTGCGACGGTGGCGGTGGGATAAAGCCTCTATATATTGCCTTCTGGAAGCCAAGGAATGGCGGCAGGCCGTGTAGGGATCAGAGATGAAGGGAAGAGGTCCGTTCGGCTCTCCTCCAGTGTGTAGGCATCCAACGCTCCCCGATGGCGTCCCGGACGTCCCTGGTGGGGGATCTCAATCAAGGCATGTGCTTATCCCCCAGTCCGCAATGTTGGAAAGTGGCAGGCCCTGAACGAGTCGTAGGCCCCAATATGGCGGCGGGAGATCATAGTGTGGGACAGGCAGTAGGCCCAAAGATGCCAGACTTGGTTTGGTTTCAAACGAGATCCGGCCGGATCTGTAGCGGAGAGGGCCTAGATTATTTCCAGCTGTAGATATCCTTTCCTCGAGGATAGATGAGGCAGGGATGGCAGTGGATGTTATCTGCCTGGGCGGAGCACAGCGTCCACACGTCCTCCCTGTATCTCGTCCGGCCACACCCCCGGTTTTTGGCACTTTTATTATTTATTTATTTTTTTTACTAGTAATGGTGGTGGTCAGTGATTTTTATCGGGACTGCGACACTGCGGCAGTGATCGAAAACCAGTGACATTATTACAGAAATCAGTGCTAAAAATATGCACTGTTATTGTACTAATGACACTGGCAGAGAAGGCGTTAACACTAGGGGCAATCAAGGGGTTAAATGTGTTCCCTTAGTGTGTTTACTAACTGTATGGGGGACTGTGTGCCTGGGAAAATACACAGATCTGTCTTCCTGCTTAGCAGAAAGACAGGATCTGTGTGATCTCCCCTGTCAGAACGGAGATTTGTTTACACAGGCAAATCCCTGTTCTGTCACTGCAGGGAACGATCGCGGGAACAGGAATAATCGAGTCCGCTCCAAGCGCATATTGGCACCTCCGCTGGCCAGTGAGCACGTGCCCACAAATCGAGCGATTCACGGGAACCAGCCACATTGCTGCAGTACAACTGGTCCTTAAGCGGTAAAGCATAGTGCTTGTGCTGTGTCATTTGTCTCACTAAGCTATATAAAACCTGATTGATCCTGCCTGTTCCTGTGTCCCCCGTCTGTGCTGACCATGGTAATCATGGCTGCTAAGCCCTCATTACCGTGGTCATTTATGTGCCTCTATCATCCACTGCTCTCCTCTCTCCCCCCTTTCCCCCTCCCTCCCTGCCTGTCAGCTCAGAGTCTGTTTGTGAGCCATCTTCTCTCCTTCGCCATCTTCAAATGCACAGCATGTGTGTTTTTTAAAATTGATTCTTCGAAATACCTTAATTACAGCGCCGCAGGGTGCTCACGTAACATCCCGCTGCTCTCCTCCTCTTCTCCCACCTGACATCAGTGGGGAAACAGAACCCCTCCCACTGTAGTTCTCGGATCAAGGAGGGAGAGCTCCGGGAGGTCATGTGAGCGCCCTGCAGCACTGTAAATAGGGTATTTCGATTAATCATTTTTAAGAAACACACATGCTGCACAATTGATCATAATGTAAGAGAGGGGATTACATGATTTAATTTAGATGCTTAACAACCCCTTTAACTGTTGAGCAATTGAAGTCTGTTACCCACATTAGTTCAACAAAGTCAAAGTGAAAAGGAACCCAGAGCTCCACCTGTTGGCTGCATATGGCATAAAAATATCCATTCACTATATGTTATATTTACTTACCCTTTTATCTCAAGAATAAATAAAAGTAAATTCATATTAATGTACTAATTAATAAAATAAAATATCTACAGTCCCTTTAAAACACTCTCCATATTAAAAATAGGTGTATGATGAGTCTCCAGAAGAAGGAAGGTGAGAATGGTACTTATTATTTTAAGCTATTAGTTTCCTTGACAATAATGAGCAAACACTGAAGGAAAGAAGAGCATAAGCTTTATACTGAGGAAACATGATGATGTGTCATCTACAATGTGGAAGTTGGCGTTGTTAGCATCAGGCATAAAGAAATGGATCAAATATATTGGAACTACAGGAGGAAACTGGAACAAGTCATGCAAAGAGCAATAGCAGTCTATGAGAACTGCATAAATGGTCTAATGCAGACATCATCAGACATCCTGTCTGTGCATTAGATGATAAGTGCTGATAAATGTCTCTAAGGTAAAAAAAAAGCCTTACGGTAAAAGTCTTCACAGCAGTTATAGGTTTCATATTAAGTAACATTTTGTTATAGATGCAACTTACACATAGGCACAGTCAGCCTTGGTTTCGATAATAAGGGAGTTCATTGTCTCCAAAGACTGGGGGTTTAGTGGCATCCAGACAGCATGCAAGCAGTCGGGGGCAGATTGTTCTTCTTTCTAACAGTTTCAGTATATTTCCCAATGCAGATGTCACTCAACAGAGCAAGAGACTCTCCTATCTCAGATAACCATTCATATTAGTGATTTATTTATCTAGGCTGCTACTGACCTCCATATAAGGAAGCACTACATTATTGACCAATAATGTTTTCCACTGACTATCAATGTAAGAGGGCTGCTCGGCATCTCTCCATTATTTACCAATGTAAGGAAATACGTCATCACTGATTACCAATGTAGACGAGTTCTTCTCCAATAATCACTGGTGTAAAGAAGTATGTCATCACTGATTACCAAAGTAAAAAACACTTCTCCACTGACCATGGATATAAGAGGGCTCTCCTCCACTGACCACTAATGTAAGTGAACAATTCTCCACTGACCACAGATGTAGGAAGGTTCTACTTCACTGATTACTTTCAGTCGTAGGAGTTCCCTGGATGGTGTAGTGTGCTAGCTTCTGATCCCAGATGATGCCTGTTTAGGGAAGCGCGTTTGGCGGAGCTAGTGGTGACATTAGCACTCACGAGCCGATTGAGTTAAATCGTGGCTGTGCACTGTGAATGTTTTTATGTCAGAGTTTTTACTTTATGTTGTAAGGGCAATACTTTTTTATTCCTAATAAACGGTCACACAGTCTGCACTATGAACTCTCCTCCTTGCTTTTTTTTAATTAATTGGAAAAACCAACTTTATTGAAAAAAGTATGCATGGTACATAAATCAATATAGACCAACATAGCTTGACAATAGTACATACATGAATATATTGAAATGTCTGTATAGCCTACAGTAAAACACATCAATGGAGATGGAGTCAATGTACAACATATATAAAAGAAAGAGAGAATACAAAAAGGGAAAGGGGGGGAAATAGGAGGTGAGGCTATTAGGTGCACGTTTCACCATCTGCTAACCATCTGCTCCAGACCTTTTCATATTTAGGCGAACACCCTCTATGGATGTAATTCATTTTTTTATGTGGAAGAGTGTCATTAACCTCCTTCTTCCAGCATTGAATTGTAGGGGGCAGGGCCTGCATCCGCATACAGGCTACCGCTTTCCTTGCCAAGAATAGCGTCTTGTGCATAAAGGTACGGAGGGGTTTGTCTGTGTCTAAGCCCGGCAACAGACCGAGTAGGCACAGTTTTGAGTCTAGGGTAGCAGGAGAGCCCATCTGATCGTGCAAAAAGCAGATCACCTGTATCCAGTATGTTTTGATAGTTGGGCAGGACCATATAAGGTGGTAGAAGGAATTTGGGGTGTGGTCGCATCAGCGGCACCCTGGATTGTACATGGGTTTAAAACACGCTATCTTCTGGGGGGGTCAGATACGTCCTATGTATGATACTCACTGCGTGAGGTGGTCTGATAACTTAGGGGATACCTTTTTCACGTCTTCCAAAATCTCATCCCAATCCTCATCCTCAATCTGTCCGATGTCTGCCTCCCATCTTGTCTTGGAAGCATAGGCCAAGGCCGTTGTAATGGGGAGACGGATAGCGGAGTATAGAGCGGAGATTAATTTGGCAGACTCAGTACCAGTGACTGTGTCTACTATAGAGGGAACTGCCAGGGAAGGGTTAAGGCCGGTAAACTGGGTTTGTATAGTGTGACGAAGTTGTAAATCCCTAAAGAGAAGACAGTTAGGGAGGGAATATTCGTCCTTTAGTGTTTGGAATGTTTTAAGTCCCGTAGTGGTCATGACCTGATGTAAGTACAAAATCCCATGGCATATCCACACCGCAGGGTCTGGGATGGACAACAGTTCAGGTAGATGCGTGTTAAACCAGAGAGGTGTATGGGAGTGGATCTACGGGGTTTCCGAGTTTTTGTAGTGCCACCCGCCATACCCTCCGGTGGTGTGTCAGCATGTCTGTGTTGTGGTGGGGGGAACGTCTTGTCAACGAAGCTCTAAGGACTGATTGAAGCGATGTGTGGGCTAGGTCATCAGGGTGCTCACATTAGTGACTGGTATCGAGGTCGCTCACTTTAGTCAAAAAGAAAGAAATGGGACAGTTGGGAAGCAAGATAATACTCCTGAAAGTCTGGAAGGGCAGCTCCTCCCAGTGTCACCGGGTTTTTTAAGGTTTTCCAAGATAATTTGTGTCTACTGTGCCCCCATATAAATTAATTAAGAATAGATTTGATTGTCTTGAAGAATTTTTGTGGTATGTATAGGGGGACATGCCACACCAGATAAAGTATCTTTGGGAGGAGTATCATCTTGACTAAACTGATGCGTCCCATAACACCTAGGGGAAGTCTGGCCCAAATCTGAGTTTTAGTCTTGATCAGGGCATGCACAAATCATAATGGCCAATGGCTCTACAGCCAGTGCGTATAGCATAGGGGAAAGAGGACAGCCTTGTCGGGTCCCCCTTTCTAGTGGAAATTGGTCAGAGAGCCACCCGTTCACGAACACTCTGGCCCTTGAAGATTGATAAAGGAGCTGAACCCAACGGATAAAGTTGGGGCCAAATCCGAATCCCGAAAGGCACTCCCATAGGTAGTTCCACTCCACAGAGTCGAAGGCCTTGGCGGCATCCAGAGCCACCGAGACCCTCGAACCGATTTCCTCGTGGGATCCCTGAATGTTCATGAATAGGTGGCGAATATTCATTGCAGTATTTTTCCCTGGCATGAAGCCAGTCTGATCAGGGTGGAACAGTAACAGAATGACCTGGTTAAGGCGGGAGTCTAAAATCTTGGCCAGTATCTTTATGTCGACCTGTAGCAGGGAAATAGGTGTATACGATTCCAGGTATTTAGGGTCCTTACCAGGCTTAGGGATTACCACAATTTGGGCCTTTCTCATGGATTTTTGATGACCTTTTAACTCTGTTAATACGCATGGAAAGGAGGGAGCGGGCATGGATTTTAACCATCTCCCATACCAAATTAATATGTGGCTGAGTCCCTGTTGGCCATGAAATAATATTGTAGCTCTGAAGGGATGTCATCCTGGTCCATCAGAGCCATCAGCCAAAATAGGTTCAACCGCCAAGATAGAGCAGGGGAGGCTTTCAGGAGCTGGAGCGTGATCCAGTAGGGGGCATGATCCGAAAGTAGTATTCTCGGAGCAAATCCCACATCTCCCAGTTTAGATGTCAGGGACTTGGAAAGTAAAATGAAATTGATACGTGACATCGTGTTGTGACTGGATGAAAAGCAGGAGAAAACTTTAGTGTGCGGATGCTTGTGACGCCAGGTGTCAACAATAGCGAAATCAGTCAGTATGCGGTATAGTCTGGTATGGGTCAGTGGGTCAAGGGGAGGGTACAGTGTGCCCATTCGGTCTAGAGCGGGGGTGAGGATCATATTAAAGTCCCCCATCCATACTACCGGTATAGAGGGATATTGCGTCATAAAAGCAAGACCCTCCTTAATTACAAGCGAATTGTATAGGGGAGGGACATAGCAAGCTAGCATCAGAATAGGGGATCCATTAATGGTAGCATGTATAAACACATATCTGCCCTGCTGTTCCGTTTGTAGCAACACTAGGTCGAAGGGAACCCTTTTTGCAACCAGGATCGACACCTCTCTGGAATATGAGGTGTAGGAAGCGTGATAGGCCCAGCCTATCCAAGGCTTTTTAAGAGAGGATTGTAGGTGGCCCGTAACATGAGTTTCAACTAACGTGATAATGTCAGCATGCTGAGATTTGAGGATTGTCAGGAAAGCTGTACGTTTGATCTTATTGCGCAAGCCTTTGACGTTCCACGTAAGAAATTTCAGGGAACTCATGGCGGATATAAGGCGTGTATAATAGACCACAGTTGTACCAGGACCAGCAGAGCAGAGATAAACACATCAGATAACATAAAACACAGTGACATCCAACATCGATAATGTATGTATGGCAATAGCATAGTACCTAAAGCATAAACAGGCATTTGGAAATACGTTGGTGTAAAGAAACAAATACCCATAACAGTTTTCCCCCCACCCAGTCCACTGCCACCCCAACTCGACATGGACATAGTACCCCATAACCAAGTATCAACTGGGGACATCCAATGAGTAGGACCCAATGGAGGCAAGGGACTTAGTTTCAAGGAAGCATAGATACCCATAATGAAAAGAAAAAAAAAAGGGGGGAAAAAAAACAGTCCGGTAAACGGGGGGTGAGAAAGTTCATGAACATCCTATGGGGGCGACTTCTTCTCTGAGAAGTGCATGGGGTGTAGGAGCCACAAAGGTACAACGCCATTGTAGCTATGTAGGAGGGGGGCTCCTCTCGCCATCAGGACAGTTAGTAAAGTAAAGGAGGAAGTCTCAGCAGTCAGTGTACTATCTTCCACTGGTCCTTCTCAAGCATGGGGAGAGTGGGGACCACAAGTCCGTGAGATCACCCGAAGGCAGCGGGCCTAATGTGAGGACCAGGGTAGTACGTGGATCGATTTCCAGTCTCGTCCCCACGCTCCACCAGGGGTTATATGCAAACAATACACCCACAGGGGTGAAACATTAGGATGAAAATGTACAGCATTGCGGGTATAGGGGGAGCAGAGGGGGGAAGAGAAAAGTACTCACACCTTGTGGTCAGCATGGCATGGTTAGGCTGAACGGTCCCTCTGATCGATCCAAATGGATGCCAGTTCGGGGTCTTCAAAAACATGGGTCCGGCCATCACACTCCATATGAAGCTTTGCAGGGTACAGCATAGCGTATTTGAGGTGTAGAACGCGGAGGCGTCACTTGACATCTTGGAACCTGGATCGTTGTCGCTGTACCTTATTGGAAATGTCCGGGAAGATGGCCATATGTGTGTTGGTAGGGGGATATTTCTCTTTTCTCTAGTTAGACGGAGGATCTTGTCTCAGTCTCTGAAATTTAAGAATTTCGCTATTAGGGTACGCGGTGGGGCTCCTTGGGGAGGAGGACGGGCAGGGATTCAAAGGGCTCTCTTTACAGCAAACATCACCGAGAATGCGTCTCTGCCGAAGTTGGATATCTGGAAGTTTTCGAGAAAGCTCGCCGGGTCGTTGCCTTCAGCAGTCTCGAGAAGGCCAATAAAGAGGAGATTACATTTTCGGAGGTGATTTTCCATATCGTCCTGCTTCGCACTAAGCTGTTGTAGCTGACGGCGTACCTCGTCAGTAGTGTTTTGTAAGGGGTGCAGGATATCCTCCGCTCTACCAATACGGGTCTCCGTCTCCGCAATGCAGTCTCTCAGAGTAGAGAGATCCTGCCGGATAAGGGCTACATCAATTTTGACCTCCTCAATTTTGGTGGTGAGCGTGCTCTGGCACAGGGCGATGGCATCAAGCACCTTGTTAGTGGCCGCCTCGGAATGTTCCGTGTCCAAGGAGGTGCCGGCACCATCTTTGGCCTGTTGGTCTTCTCCAAGCCTGTGGTATTTAGCAAGCTTATCAGCAGCCTCTGAGGTTTTTTTTGGCAGAGACATATTGCAAAAGTGGACAGGAGGGTCCCCAGGTATACCAAGATGGCCACTGTCTACTAGGCTGGATCCTCAGTGTCTTCCTCCAGCTGTGCTTTAAGAGCAACAAAGTATGTTCTGCAGGCAGTGGTCAGCCAGCTACTAGGTCCAGCAGCTGTAGAAGGAGAAAACTGGACTCAGAATAGTCAGGAACACCTGTGGATACTTGCCAGGGCCGTTGTAGGATGTAGCAAGATGGCCACCGGTCCGGGAGCTAGGCCAAATCCACAGACTGTCCCTTAGGCAGCCACAGGGGAAAGAGGCACAGCTATAGGGGCTCCAGGCCGTCCGGTGGCTGTGTGAAGCAGAAGCTCTGAGCATCCAGGGAGGGCAGGCAGACCTGTGAGAGCTGCCGCCGGGTGGAGCAAGATGGGAGGTAGGCCGAATCCCCAATCTTTCCTGGCAGCTGATGCAGGATGGTGAAGAGGGCCTGCGATGATGGCCCAGAGTGGTGCTCTGACAAGCTGGTAGGCTCTATGGATGACGCTGGACGGAGGGGAGGTCCGCAGGTGTGCAGATGCTGAAAGGTAAGCAGGATTGAGGCAGGGTAGTAAGTACAGCAGTGTGGGCAAGTGGAGCTCTCACTACATGTGTCCTACTCCATTGCTCTCCAGGCCACACCCCCTCTCCTCCTTGCTTTACATATTAAATTAAACAGAGCTGATTGGTTACCTGCCGGAATGATGTGGAGTCGGTTGGGAGGAAGCTGCAGCTGCCTGTGGGAATATACCTTACAGCTTGTTCTGATCCCTTCTGGATCGGGGATCTGTTAAGCAGCTCGCTTATACACATGAGCACCTAGGTGGAGGAGTGTTGAGTCTCTCTTAGTGGATATAACCATATTCAGCAAGGAGCATCTTTTATTTTTTCCTTATTGCATGAAATAGGACTGAGTCTGGACTTTGCTCATGCTTTCAATGAATTTTTTCACAGCTTGAATTTTATCTAACTCTCTATTAGAGAGAATGTCACATGTTGGACTTGCACTGGGCACTTTATATTATTGAAGGAAGAGAGGAAAGATCCCTGGTGCCGCACATTCACAGAGTCCTGTGGTGGTATGAGAGAGACATCCTTAGCCTGGGCTCCTGCCAGGCCACGACTCCGATGTGTTTCACTCCGCCCCCCGAGCTTAGTCATGGGGAATAGAAAAAAGATCCCCATGACTAAGCTTCGGGGGGTGGAGTGAAATGCGTTGAGGGTGTGGCCTGGCGGGAGCCCAGGCTGAGGTTGTCTCTCTCATACCACCATAGGACTGGATGTGCAGCACCAGGGATCTTTCCTCTCTTCATCTGGTGGCTACAGGAAATGGGACAAGCTCCATCCCCTGCTGGCACTCCTATAGTGGTTGCAGCATCACCCACACTACTCCTCATAGTGGTCAAGCCTGAGCGGCACACTAAACAAACCGTGGGTCACACTTTATTGTATTGCTTTGCTTGATTATATGGCACTTTGCACTTTATTCATGTTTCACTGATTTTAATTATCTCAGATTCTATAATTTATTGACACTGTAATTGATTTATGAATACTGTTTTATATGTTTTGCACATTTTTCATACATGGTTTTGATGTCATAAGGTGAATTGTTGTGGTAAAGCGCACTTGTTTTTATTTAGTATCCGTATAGTAGTGTATTCACTACTTGAGGTGCAGCAGTCCACGTATATCAGCAGAGTGCGAACCCCTGCTTTAATGTGCAAGTTGATGCTGTGAAATCTTAAACAAAAAATCAAATTGTGCAGATTAACCACTTGTCGACCGTGCTATAGTCGAATGACAGCTACAGCAGGGCCGTCTAGTTCTGGGAAGTCTATCATATGACAGTGTTCCATGATCGCGCCCGCTGCGCACCCACTGCTGGGCCTCCGGACAGATTGAGGTGAAGAGCCAATCAGCGGTCCTGATCAATCAGTGTCCTGATTATAAGTGCAGTCCCACCAGTGACCACCAGTGCTGCCAATCTGTGCTCATCAGTGCTGCCAATCAGTGCCTACCAGTGTTGCCAATCAGTGCCTACCAGTGCTGCCAATCAGTGCCCACCAATGCCTCCTCATCAGTGTCACCTATCAGTTCCACCTACCAGTGCCCATCAGTGCCTCCTATCAATTCCGCCTATCAGTGCTGCCTATTAGTGCCCATCAGTGCCCATCAGTGCAGCCTCATCAGTGCCTCCTCATCAGTGCCCACCAGTGCTGCCCCATCAGTGCCCATTAGTGCTGTCTATCAGTGACCATCAATGCCCATCAGTGCTGCCTCATCAGTGCCCATCAGTGCAGCCTACAGTGCCCATCAGTGCAGCCACATCAGCGAAAAACAAAAATTACATGTTTGCTAAATTTTATAACAAACGATAAAAACATTTTTTTATTTTTTCCCTTTTTTTGTTTTTTTAGCAAAAAATAAAAAACACAGTGGTGAATACCACTAAAAGAAAGCTCTATTTGTGTGGAAAAAAATGATACAAATGTTGTTTGTGTACAGTGTTGCATTACCACGCAATTGTCATTCAAAGTGCGACAGTGCTGAATGCTGAAAATTTGCCTGGGCAGGAAGAGGGTGAAATTGCCCAGTAGGCAAGTGGTTAAAGCTCTCACAACAAACCCTTCATGCTTCACCACAATCGCCCTTAGTGAGAATCATTTACCAGATGTTTTTGACTTGCATTAAAGCTCGGCAAGCTCAGCTTCATTAATAATATACCTCGTGGTTTACAGCTTGGCTTGCAGGTGATCCGCTTGTTCAGGTCATGAAATCTCGCAAATGTAAAAAAGAAAAGCTCACATAGTGCATTACCATAACAATATTTAAAATATATTTATAATAAAACAGTGCTACTCACAAACATCTTAAAAACATGGGCTTCACTTATCCACACAGGTTGCAACAATCCTGCCACTAGCATGCGTCCTAATGCTTCCCAGTTTGACACAGTCCTGGTCGTCTCACTCGCCTATGCAGCATTCCAGACTCTGAGTCTCCATTGAGACAGTGTTTGACCTCATCAAAAGTCCCCTTGTGGCTTCGCCATGATGCGGAGTTTCATCAAACCGACTTTCTCAAAGGGCCAAGCCAAAGGGGCTGTGTCACACTGTGAAGCATGGGGACATGTGCTAACAGCAGGATTGTTGTAAGTGAAGCCCATGTTTTTTAAGATGTTTGTGAGTGGCACTCTTTTATTATAAATAAATGTTAAATAGGTTTATGGTAATGTACAATGAGAGCTTTTTGACATTTGAGAGACTTTATGAGCTGAACAAGCAGGTCACCTTCGAGCCAAGTTGTATACCAGGAGGTATATTATTATTGCAAGCTGAGTTTGCCAAGCTTTAATACAAGGCAAAAACATCTGGTAAATAGGGATGAGCTGAACACCCCCCGGTTCGGTTCGCACCAGAACCTGCGAACGGACCGAAAATTTGCACGAACGTTAGAACCCCATTGACGTCTATGGGACTCGAACGTTCAAAATCAAAAGTGCTCATTTTAAAGGCTAATTTGCATGGTATTGTCCTAAAAAGGGTTTGGGGACCTGGGTCCCACCCCAGGGGACATGTATCAATGCAAAAAAACTTTTAAAAACGGCCATTTTTTCGGGAGCAGTGATTTTAATGATGCTTAAAGTAAAAAAAAAAAAAAGTGAAATATTCCTTTAAATATCGTACCTGGGGGGTGTCTATAGTATGCCTGCAAAGTGGCGCGTGTTTCCCGTGTTTAGAACAGTCCCTGCACCAAATGTCATTTTTAAAGGAAAAAATCTCATTTAAAACTGCTTGCGGGTTTAATGTAATGTCGGGTCCTGGCAATATGGATGAAAATCAGTGAGACAAACGGCATGGGTACCCCCCAGTCCATTACCAGGCCCTTTGGGTCTTGTATGGATATTAGGGGAACCCCTCACCTCACTTTTTGTCCCAATGACAAATGTTTTTTGAAAAATTGGGGTTTTTTGTGGAACAAGGATTGGAAAGCATCAGTGGAAAGGACAAATGTTTTTCCCATATTAACTCTTACAGGAGAGAATTTCCCTTCCTAGGGGTAAATTTCATCTCACTTCCTGTTGTCTCCTTCCGTTTGCAAGTAGGAGTCGTTTGTAAGTTAGATGTTTGAAAGTAGGGGCCTGCCCTATATACTCAGCAGAAATTTGGGCCTTAGGTGTTGTTGTGGCCACAACACTGTAAGCCCTCACAGGGCCCTGCTGTGAAATATTAGATCAAGAATTGTAATTACATGCCCCTGTTGAACAGGGGCAGAAAAACTGGGCCTTTGGTGGTGGTGGTGGTGGTGGTGCCACAACACTGTAAGTCCTCACTCGCTCTTGGTGGGTGCAGAAATGGGCCCTGCTGTGAAATATTAGATCAAGAATTGTAATTACATGCCCCTGTTGAACAAGGGCAGAAAAATTGGGCCTTTGGTGGTGGTGGTGGTGCTGGTGCCACAACACTGTAATGCCGCGTACACACGGTCCTACTTTTCGTCTACAAAAGTCCAACAGACGCTGATGGACTAAAGCTGGCTGGTAATCCGATCGTGTGTGGGCTTCTCCGGACTTTCAACCGACTTTTTTAGCCTCAAATACGACGTACTTTAGATTTGAAACATGCTTCAAAACTTTTACTTCGTACCTACGACGGACCCCGAAATCCGCTCGTCTGTGTGCTAGTCCGACGGACAAAAAGCCACGCTAGGGCACCTATTGGCTACTGGCTATGAACTTCCTTATTTTAGTCCGGTGTACGTCATCACGTACGAATCCGACCGACTTTTGTGTGGTCGTGTGTAGGCAAGTCCGGTCGTTAGAAAGTAGGCCGCAAGTCCGCGGCAAGTCCACCGAAAGTCTGCCGGAAGTCTGTCCGACAGGCTGTCCGACTTTTGTAGACGAAAAGTACGACCGTGTGTACGCGGCATAAGTCCTCACTTGCTCTTGGTGGGTGCAGAAATGGGCCCTGCTGTAAAATATTAGATCAAGAATTGTAATTACATGCCCCTGTTGAACAGGGGCTGAAAAATTGGGCCTTAGGCACTGGTGCTGGAGCCACAACACTGCAACCCCTCACAGACTCTCTAGTTGGAACGCAGGAACGAGCCCTGCTGCAAAGTATTGCATCAAAAATTATAATTACACGCCCCTGTTAAACAGGGGCAGAAAAATTGGGCCTTAGGCACTGGTGCTGGTGCCACAACACTGCAACCCCTCACAGATACTCTAGTTGGAATGCTGAAATGAGCCCTGCTGCAAAGTATTGCATCAAAAATTGTAATTACACGCCGGCTGAAAAATTGTGCCTTAGGCACTGGTGGTGGCGCCCAGAACCAAAAATGTTCTTACAAGCTATCAGCGTGATCATTGAGGAGGAAGAGGATAATTACTCAGGGATAGTCACTCAGCATCAGCATAGGCAGTCTTTGAAGGGATTTGAGATTTCAAAAAAAATTATTCGGTTACATCAGCATCAGGTGCTTGGTAGCTGGTGGTGATCCAAGACTGATTCATTTTTATGAAGGTCAGTCGATCGACCGAGTCGGTGGACAGACGCACCCTGTGATCAGTTACCACGCCTCCAGCAGCACTGAATGTGCGTTCCGAAAGAACGCTGGATGCAGGACAGGCCAGTAGCTCAATTGCATACTGTGCAAGCTCTGGCCAGTGATCCATCCTCAAGACCCAGTAACCCAGAGGATTTTCGGTGGGAAAGATGTCCAAGTCTGATCTTGCCCCTAGGTATTCCTGCACCATGTAAAACAGACGCTGGCGATGGTTGCTGGAACCGATCATACCTTGGGGCTGCGGACCAAAAAATCGTCTGAACGCATCGGTCAGACGGCCACCTTCTCCACCGCTCCTTCTTTGACTGACCGAAGCCTCAGCAACACGTTGTCCAGAAACAGGAGTTTGTAACCTCCCAGTCTCTGGCAACTCGTTGCACAGACCTTTCTGCAAGGCCTCCCGAAGATGTTTCATCCTCTGCTGCCTCTGTGATGGCAAGATAAGGTCCGCAACCTTACCCTTGTAACGTGGATCAAGGAGGGTTGCCAGCCAGTATTGGTCCTTCTCCTTGATACCACGAATACGAGGATCCTTACGCAGGCTTTGCAGGATCAGGGAGGCTATGCAGCGTAGGTTTGCTGAGGCATTTGGTCCGGAGTCCTCTGGGTCACTAAGGACGACATGGTCGGCAGCCACCTCCTCCCAGCCACATACAAGTCCATGTGTTTCTTGGGACTGATCCCTTAAAGACTGCTGCTGATGCTGAGTGCCAGGCTCCACCTCCATACTGACACAATCTTCCTCCTCCTCCTCCTCCTCCTCCTCTTCCTGTGTGATCGGCGGGCACGCAGGAACACTGTCTGGATAAAGGGGGCCTTGAGAGCTAAGGAAGTCCTCCTCTTCCTGCCTCTGTTCTGCCTCAAGTGCCCTGTCCATTATTCCACGCAGCGTGTGCTCCAACAGGTGGACAAGGGGGACAGTGTCACTGATGCATGCACTGTCACTGCTCACCATCCTCGTGGCCTCCTCAAATGGTGACAGGACAGTGCATGCATCCCTGATCATGGCCCACTGGCGTGGGGAAAAAAAAACAAGCTCCCCTGACCCTGTCCTGGTGCCATAGTCGCACAGGTACTCATTGATGGCCCTCTGCTGTGTGTGCAGCCGCTGCAGCATGGCCAACGTTGAGTTCCACCTGGTGGGCATGTCACAGATTAGGCGGTTCTTGGGCAGGTTAAACTCCTTTTGGAGGTCCGTCAGCCGAGCACTGGCATTATATGACCGGCAATAATGCACACAGACTTTCCTGGCCTGCCTCAGGACATCCTGTAAGCCCGGGTACCTGCCCAAGAACCGCTGCACCAACAAGTTAAGGACGTGAGCCAAACAGGGCACATGGGTCATTTGTCCCTGTCGGAGGCAGAGAGGTGGTTGGCTGCCATTGTCGCAAACCACCATTCCTGCCTTAAGTTGGCGTGGTGTCAACCACCTCTGAACCTGCCCCTGCAGAGCTGACAGAACCTCTGCCCCAGTGTGGCTCCTGTCCCCCAAGCACACCAGCTCAAGCACCGCATGGCATCTTTTGGCCTGCATACTTACGTAGCCCCTTGAACGGCTACGGAGCACCGCTGATTCCGAGGACAAAGCACAGGAAGAGGCCATGGAGGAAGAAGAAGAGGAGGGGGTGGAGGAGAGAGGTGTGTCACAATCATTAGCATTTTGGAGGCGTGGTGGCGGAACAACCTCCAACACTACTGCACCTTGTCCTGCATCCTTCCCAGCTGCCAGCAGAGTCACCCAATGCGCCGTGAAACTTAGATAACATCCCTGTCCATGCCTGCTGGACCATGAGTCAGCGGTAATATGCACCTTACCACTGACCGCCCTGTCCAGCGAGGCATGGACATTGCCTTCCACATGCCAGTAGAGTGCCAGAATCGCCTTTCGTGAGAAAAAGTGGCATTTGGGTACCTGCCACTGAGGAACCGCACATTCCACAAACTCACGGAAGGGGGCAGAGTCTACCAACTGAAAAGGCAGCAGTTGAAGTGCTAGCAATTTTGCCAAGCTAGCATTCAACCGCTAGGCATGTGGATGGCTGGGAGCAAACTTCTTTTGGCGGTGCAGCAGCTGGGGCAAGGAAATTTGCCTGGTACAATCTGACGTCGGTGTACCAAAAGCAGATTGCCCACAAGTACTTGGCTGTGACACACCTAATTCTACACCTTCATTCCTCTCAGTGCAGGTCTCAGAGAGGACTGAAGGTATAGTGGGGTTGGAAATCTCAGCTGATGAGGAGCAAGGAGAGGTCCTCTTTGTTCTTTGGTGTTGGTCTTTTAGATACGCTTGCCAACGAACTGCATGGCAGGTCAACTTATGTCTGGTCAAGCATGTGGTACCCAAGCGTGAGATGTTTTGGCCATGCGAGATACGCTTGAGACATATGTTGCAAATAGCAGCGGTGCGATCTGATGCACTCGTCTCAAAAAAGGCCCACACCAAAGAACTTTTTGAATAACGCGCAAAGACTGCAGCACCCTGCACATGTGGAGCTTTGGGGTGTGATGCAGTCAATGTGCTGCCCTTAGGCTGGCCCCTGGAGGGCATCCTGCCTCGTTGGTGATGTGCCGCCTCCTCCTCCTCCTCTCTCCTATCAGGCACCCACGTTGAGTCAGTGACCTCATCATCCCCTCCCTCCTCATCACTGGAGCAAACCTGGCAGTATGCTGCAGCAGGGGGAGCATGACTGCCAGATTGCTGTCCTTCTTGGGCACCCCCTCTGTCCGTGCTCATGTTACTGCCTTCATCGAGCTCAGTATCATCATCAGAGCCTTCCAAACGCTGGGCATCCTCCTGGAGCATGTACCCAACACTGTGGTCAAACAGTTCGAGGGACTCCTCAGGAGGACATGGTGGGGCTAGGGAAGGAGTCACTGATGACATTGAGTCGAGGGAAGAGGCTGCTGCTTTGCCAGACAAAGTACCCTGGGCATGGGTGAGAGAGGATGAGGAGGATGAGGACGGCTTCGTCATCCACTCGACCAAGTCTTCCGCATGTTGCGGCTCAACACGGCCAGCTGCCGAAAAAAAGGCCAAGCGTGTCCCACGGCCACGTGCTAATGAGGATGCACCGTCTCCACGACCAGCACTAGACACAGAGCCTGCTTGCCCTCTCTTATTGGCTTGTGACTGTCTGCCTCTCCTTCTTGGCCTTCCAGACATACTAATGGCCTGTAGCTGCACTAAGCTGGGATATATATATATATATATATATATATATATATATATATATATATATATATATATATATATATATATATATATATATATATATATATATATATATATATATATTTATGTGTACTGATACTGCAGCTAGCAACATCAACTGCCTGCCTGTAGTATGAGAACACCACCAACCTTCTACAGGTAGCTTTAGCTGAACACTGTGAGGTGGACGCACCCCACTAACTTGTAGGTTTAACTGAACACTGTGAGCAGGACGCACTGCACTAACTGTAAATAGTGTACAAGAAATGTGTGGACAATATATACCGCCTCTACCTCACATTAATCTGCGCCTCTAAATTACTCCGTGATCTGCTGTAGTAGACTAAAGCAGCTGCTTTAAAAAATAAACATATAATCAAGCAATAAATCTTAAATCATGAATAAACGTGCCAAGTCTCTGATTTCTTTTACTTATTGCAGCAGCGCTAAGTGTCCAATGTCATAAACCACTTTATATAAGACAAATGTTGGAGAAAAAGGAAAGTTCATAATAAAGCTGTGGACTGTGGGTATGTAGAGATATGTAGAAATCCATCCACCAAGAGTGATCACCGCATGAGGGGGTCGCCCCCCGTGAGATTGCACTCACCACAATTCCAGTAATCACAAGCCTTTGAATAGTTATCTTTTTTTTTTTTTTTTTTTTTTTTTTGCTAGAATAAAAATATTTTAAATGGTTTTTATTGGATTTTGTCAGAAAAAACAAATTGTACGTACAAGCATCCGTTACATGTCACAATTTAAAGCAGGGTAAAAGGGAGAAGTGCAAGTCATATTCACAGTGGTATTTTTTGTAATATAATGACTTATATACTAGAGTTACATCGTCAACTAACTGTAAACTGAGGTATCTATTAACGGGTCCTACCTGGTCCTTGTTCTTGCGAACATAACGGGTGAGCCTTGGGTATTTATCTCAGTCCACTTCCAGCACCCCTTCATGGGATCACACTGTGCTGGGGAGCGGAATGAGACCTATTTACTAGTGACCCAAGGACCTAGAGAGACATTAGCGATGTATAAAAAAAAAGTAATAGAAAATTTTGGCGCATTGACCAAAAGATCTTAATTACAAAAAACAGTTTGCTAAACGGGTTACATTTCAAGTTTAAAGTAACTTAACAATCCCATTTGTACATTTGCTGTTAAGGCATGTGCAATAAGAAGCTATCATTCCTGAGTAAACCTCAGGGAAACATCACAAAGTATAACTTTCTACTATGGTTCACTTCAGGGTTTACCCACTTCAGGAGTGAGTTCTATTCCTGCCTGCCGAATATGGGGAGTCAGGGAGAAGAGAAAAAAAAATAAAATAAAAGAACCAAGAGAAGGGTTAGGGGGAGGAGAGAGGAGGGAGGAGTAAGAAAGAGAGAGGTAAAGTGCAGAGAAGAGAAAAGTTTAGCTGTCTGCTCGGTGCCCCCACCTCGATTGAGGGACCATTTCTAAAAGCTTGGATGAAGCCCTATTCCTATGTATTTGGACCACGGGTCCCAAATCTTCTCAAACTTTGCTGAGGTATCTAGTGAAGAGCTTACTAATTTCTCCTGAGTCATTATCCATGACACTTTCCGTTTAGCTGCTATGAGAGAGACTGAAGGCTTCTTCCAAGCTCTAGCAAGGGTAATTTTGGCTCCAAGGAGAACGAAGAAAACTAATTTCTGTGATGATTTTGAGATCCCTGGAATGGGATGGTTGAGAAGAGCTGTTAGAGGAGACTTGGGAATGGTCTTACCTATTATTTTGGATATGGCGTAAAATATTTTTTGCCAAAAGGTCCTAATTTTAGGGCAGTCCCACCATATGTGTAACATGGAACCGTTCATGTGACATCCGCGAAAGCAGAGAGGGGAGACCGCGGGGTGCATCATAGCAAGCCGGGAGGGGGTCAGGTACCATCTAGTGATTACTTTTAGGCTAGCTTCAATCAGGGAAATATTATGAATGCCTTTGAATGATCGGAAGAAGGCCATGTGCCAGTGATCTAGATCCCAAGTGTCCTGTAAATCTCTCTCCCATGCCAGCATGAACGTTGCTTTCCTATCTGTATCAGCAAGCGAGGAGTAGATTAAGGATATCCCCCCCCTCTGCTCCAGGAGACCCCCACACCATATTTCATATGGGGTGAACTGCGGGGGTTCAGGTTTCTCACTCCAGATAGATTGGAGAAAGTGTGAAATTTGATAAAACCTGAACCTCTCTGAATTGGGGAGGCTCAGATGTTTGACGCAGTGGTTGAGGGATAATGGCCCCGCTGCGGTAAAATAGTTCCCGATCCGGTACATCCCCCTATCCAGCCACCACTGAAAGGCTTTAATGTCCATGCCCGGGGGGAATGCAGGGTTACGGAAAATGTGCGATAGAGGTTTGTTGGGCGACACTAAGGAGGGGTTCTTTCTGAGAGTGTCCCATATCGTCAGAGATTGTGATAATGCGGGCGACATGATCGGAGGCCTAGCCTTTGGTGGGCACCAGAGGAGGAAGTCAATTGTAAATGTTGGTACTGCCTGTCTTTCCATTTCTATCCAATCAGGTCTGGCTGTTTTGGCATAGACTGTTGATATCTGTGCCAATCTAGCCGCCTGGTAATACCAAAAAAGATTTGGAAGTCCCAATCCCCCCTTTTTTCTTGGGCCGAATAGGACGTTTCTCGGGAGCCTATGCCCCTTTGCACCCCAAATAAATTTTACGACCTTGTTTTGGAATGCTGAGAGGTGATCCTTCCGTATCGCGATTGGGAGTGCTCTGAAAATATATAGGAGACGTGGCAGCAGAGTCATTTTTACAGAGTTTATTTTACCGAGCCAGGAAATGTGATGTGGGGACCATTGTTTGAGATCAGATTCTAATTTTTTGTAAATGGGGGGGTAATTTGCTTGATATAGCTGTTCAAATTTGGGGGTAAGATTGATTCCAAGGTATCGAATGCTGGACTCGCTCCACGAAAAGCGGAACGCCTCCTGCAACCGAGATACCAAGGCTGACGGGAGGGACACATTGAGTGCTTGAGACTTGGAGTAGTTAACGCATAGCCCAGAGATCTGTGCAAAGTCGTCTAGGAGCTTACATAGCACTGGGAGGGAGGTTGCTGGTGACGTCATATAGAGAATGAGGTCATCAGCAAACAGCCCGCATTTATGTGTTCCTGGCCCACAGCTCACCCCTGCTATGTCCGGATTAGTGCGTATAGCAATCGCTAATGATTCAATCGCTATCGCAAAAATCAGTGGTGAGAGCGGGCAACCTTGGCGGGTCCCTCTAGCTATTTTAATAGGATCAGAGAGTTGTCCTTGTAGTTTGATTCTAGCTTCTGGGCTAGAGTATAGGGAGTGTAGTAACCCTGTGAACCGTGGGCCAAAACCCCATTGTTGTATGATTGAGAATAGGTAAGACCAAGATACAGAGTCGAACGCTTTTTGTAAATCTAGAGATAGCAACATTCCCTTTTGCGCCCCACTACCATCCCAGCCCGATTGCAGGAGGGAGACTACATCCACCGTTCTTCTGATTTGGTCGGGACCTTGCCTACCCGGGATAAACCCCACTTGGTCCTTATGGATATAGGATCCAATAAAGGAGGCCAGACGGTCTGCCATAATTTTAGTCATAATTTTTAGATCATTATTGATCAGGGATATGGGTCTATAGTTGGATACTTCTCCCTGGTCCTTGTCTGGTTTCGGTATTACAGTTATGAAAGCAGCGTTCAACTGCGGGTCCAGAGGCTCTCCCTTGGTTTTGAAGTTAATGAATCTAGCAAGCTAAGGCGCTATGGTATTTGCATAAGTTTTATAGTACGGTACGGAGAAGCCACCTGGGCCCGGAGCCGACTGCCGCTTAAGGTTTTTAATAACTGCTAGCACTTCTTCGGCGGAAACCGGAGCTTCGAGTCTATCTCTGTGCTCAGCCGAAAGGGTAGGAATCGGGAGATTATTCAGAAAATTCGTCAGAGTTTGGGGATTACTTGTCTTATGCTCGCTATATAGATCTGCATAAAACCCGTGGAAGGCTTTCATGACCTTCAGTGGGTTTGTTGTGTGGGGTTGGCCCGCTATTTTGATTTTGGGGAAGATATATGTGCGAGGGCGCGGGGTGAGACGGGACGCCAAGAGAGACCCAGCCCTGTCCTTCTGATAGTAATATTTCGCTCCTAGCCATGATATACACTACCGTTCAAAAGTTTGGGGTCACATTGAAATGTCCTTATTTTTGAAGGAAAAGCACTGTACTTTTAAATGAAGCTAACTTTAAACTAGTCCTAACTTTAAACAAATATACTCTATACATTGCTAATGTGGTAAATGACTATTCTAACTGCAAATGTCTAGTTTTTGGTGCAATATCTACATAGGTGTATAGAGGCCCATTTCCAGCAACTATCACTCCAGTGTTCTAATGGTACAATGTGTTTGCTCATTGGCTCAGAAGGCTAATTGATGATTAGCAAACCCTTGTGCAATCATGTTCACACATCTAAAAACAGTCTAGCTCCTTCCAGAAGCTACAAAATTGACCTTCCTGTGAGCAGATTGAGTTTCTGGAGCATCACATTTGTGGGGTCAATTAAACGCTCAAAATGGCCAGAAAAAGAGAACTTTCATCTGAAACTCGACAGTCTATTCTTGTTCTTAGAAATGAAGGCTATTCCATGCGAGAAATTGCAAAGAAATTGAAGATTTCCTACAACGGTGTGTACTACTCCCTTCAGAGGACAGCACAAACAGGCTCTAACCAGAGTAGAAAAAGAAGTGGGAGGCTGCGTTGCACAACTAAGCAAGAAGATAAGCACATTAGAGTCTCTAGTTTGAGAAACAGACGCCTCACAGGTCCCCAACTGGCATCTTCATTAAATAGTACCCGCAAAACACCAGTGTCAACATCTACAGTGAAGAGGCGGCTGCGGGATTTTGGGCTTCAGGGCAGAGTGGCAAAGAAAAAGCCATATCTGAGACTGGCCAATAAAAGAAAAAGATTAAGATGGGCAAAAGAACACAGACATTGGACAGAGGAAGACTGGAAAAAAGTGTTGTGGACGGATGAATCCAAGTTTGAGGTGTTTGGATCACAAAGAAGAATGTTTGTGAGACGCAGAACAAATGAAAAGATGCTGGAAGAATGCCTGACGCCATCTGTTAAGCATGGTGGAGGTAATGTGATGGTCTGGGGTTGCTTTGGTGCTGGTAAGGTGGGAGCTTTGTACAGGGTAAAAGGGATTCTGAATAAGGAAGGCTATCACTCCATTTTGCAACGCCATGCCATACCCAGTGGACAGCGCTTGATTGGAGCCAATTTCATCCTACAACAGGACAATGACCCTAAACACACCTCCAAATTGTGCAAGAACTATTTACAGCAGAAGCAGGCAGCTGGTATTCTATCGGTAATGGAGTGGCCAGCACAGTCACCAGATCTGAACCCCATTGAGCTGTTGTGGGAGCAGCTTGACCGTATGGTACGCCAGAAGTGCCCATTCAACCAATCCAACTTGTGGGAGCTGCTTCTAGAAGCGTGGGGTGCAATTTCTCCAGCTTACCTCAATAAATTAACAGCTAGAATGCCAAAGGTGTGCAATGCTGTAATTGCTGCAAAAGGAGGATTCTTTGATGAAAGCAAAGTTTGATGTAAAAACAATGTTATTTCAAATACAAATCATTATTTCTAACCTTGTCAATGTCTTGACTCTATTCTCTATTCATTTCACAACGTATGGTGGTGAATAAGTGTGACTTTTCATGGAAAACACAAAATTGTTTGGGTGACCCCAAACTTTTGAACGGTAGTGTACTTTTATCCGCTTTAGCTGTAAGAGCTAAGTTTAATTCTAGGCGTGCTGCATCCAATTGGGATACGGGTACTAAAGCAGGGTCTCTCTTGTGCTCCGTACATAACTTTTGGAATTTCTTTTCTAGGTTGACTATGTCTATCCCATGTTCTTTTTTAAGTTTGGCTGCTATTTGTATTAATTTCCCTCTGATTGTGGCCTTATGTGCTGCCCATAAGGTTTCCGCGGAGACGTCTGCCGTGTCATTGTGATTAAAATATTCCTTTATGGCCTTTTCAATTTCAACTTTCCAGGCGGGGTCAGAAAGGATGTTTTCCTTTAGTCTCCAAAGGTTGTATTTGTGGTGTGGGGTTTGGTTATTTATCAGAACACTTAACAGGGAATGATCCGACCAGACCGTGTCAGTAATTTGTGATCTTTGGGCTGCCGGGATCAAGTCATTCGAGACTAGCAGATGGTCAATACGAGCATAGGATTGGTGGGCGTGGGAGAAGTGGGTATAATCTTTTTTGGTGGGGTTTAATTCCCTCCAAATGTCAGTGAGTCCTTGTGAGTAGATCAGCTTAGCTATTTTCAAGCTGGTTTTGGTTGGGCGTATGTTTTGGGCGGGTGGGGGTTTAGATTTGTCTAGGCCCTGGTCGAAGGCCACATTGGAGTCTCCCCCAAAAATTACAGAGCCTTCAATCAGTGGTCCAAGTGTCTTGAACATTGAGTTAAAAAATTTATGCTGTCCTGTGTTAGGGGCGTAGTAGGATACTAGGGAGTATAATCTGCCTTCTACAGAACCCTTAACTAGGATGTACCTACCCTCTGGATCTCGTTGAACCTTCTGTAGCGAGAATCTGCAATTTTTAGAAATAAGGATAGCAACCCCTCTGGTCTTATCTTCCGCATTGGCTAGAAAATATAATGGGAACTGGGAGTGGATAAAGTTAGGTTTGTACCGGATCGGGAAGTGGGTTTCTTGGAGAAATAAAAGATCAATCTTGCGGGATTTCATAAAATCAAGTACTTTCCTTCGTTTAGAAGGAGAGTTCAGCCCTTGGGTATTGTGTGTGGCCACCCTTAATAGGGAGGGCAGATTTACAGTGTCAGCCATGAAGCAGAAGTAGGGGGCCTACCCCCCATCCCTCGACGCTTACCTGTTCCAGTTGGAGAGTAGGAACCGAAGTTGGGACCATTAAGACATCCTTCCGCTTCTTTCTGGAGGAGTGGGTATAACCCAGCAGACAGCCAACTACAAGAGAATAGATTGTTAGAGATGATAGTAGAGAAGAGAACATAGGAAGAGGGGAAGAGGGGAAGATCGAGTCCTCTCGGGACTTGTGTGAACAGTGGAGGCAGCAGAGCACTCCACTCTTCTCAGTGGAGGAAACGTCCAGACCCTGCTGACAGGGAGGATTCCTAACCCAGGAGACCAGTATCACCTGGTCCTCGGGATTAATGGAGGTGCAGCCTAACTGCCGCGACCTCGGCGCACATCAGTTAAATACTGAATAAACAACAAAAAAAAGCTGCTGATCGGAGCTAGTCCGACCTGGGGAACCGAAGGGGGCCCCGCCCACCCTTTTTTCCCACCTTCCTCCCCTCCCACCCAGGACAAAATTCCGGGTGGATGAGGAGGGCTCCTTGCGCTATAGCCCATGCAATATGAAGCTCATTTTTGCGTCTAAGGCACATCATAAGGAGAAGTCATGAGATCACACTCTGTTACCCAGTGCCTAGGAGGCCTGGGCCAGAAAGTGGTGTTTAAGGATCGTGTTGGTTGACATTCAAATACCCAGCCCCAGGAGGGCCCCAGTAGGATTACTCCCAAGGGACCCCCCTGGGGCAGGGATACCCGCCCACGTCCCCCCCATCAAGAGAAGACATAGAGGGGTGAGGGGGAGGAGAAGAGAAAGGGGACAGATCGTCCCCTCCCTCCCCCCCCCCGGCTAAAAGAAAAAAAATCCCGTAAATCTCCAGCACATATTCTCCAATGCCGTTATGACCAAAAGGAGAAACAAACCAGCAATAAAAAGAGAAAAAAAAAAGAAAAGTCAATCGTGTTCGTGTAGGAGCCCACAAAGGGAAAAAGGGATCAGGGAAAGTCCATCAAACAGCGTCTTGACTCGAGGACTCATGGAGATCTGGCTTCCTTGGGGCGCTTGTATTTGGGTTTTTCCCACAGGGGTTGCAAAGGGCTTGCAGGGGATGGGCGCTTGTATGCTTCCACCGCCGAATTGTTGAAGACCATTGCTGACTCCTGCGAGATGAGGCGGAGGTCTAACAGGATCCGTTCTCCTTCTTGGAGGCTGCGGAAAGAGTAGGTTTTGCCTTTGTGATCAAACTTGAGAGCAAATGGGAAGGCCCATTTGTATTTGATTTCGTTTTGCGCCAACACCGAGAGTAGGGGCTTCAACACCCTCCTTTTTTGTATTGTGTTAGGTGAGATGTCCGCAAAGACTTGTACGGCGTGGCCTCTGCACGTGAGAGGCTGTTGGTATCTGCACTTTTTCATCACCTCTTCTTTAACTGAGAAGTAGTGTGGCTTGATCACTATATCTCTGGGGAGGCCATCTTTCCTCGGTGGTCCTAATGTCCTGTGGGCGCGGTCAATTTCCAATTTATGTGGAGGAATGTCAGGGAGAAGTTGTTTAATGAAGTCTTGGACCGCCATCGTAGAGTCGGTTATAGATTCTGGGAGACCTCTGAGTCTAAAGTTTTCCCTTCTGGATCTATTTTCAAGGTCATCAATGCGTGAGAGAGCAATGTCCAGTTGGTCTTGTATGACCTGTATGTGGTTGGAGTTCTGCCTGGTTTTAGAGATGGTCTGATCAAGTTTATCTTCGATCGCCTCCATCCTGGAGCCCAGGGCCTGGAAGTCCTCTCTGATATCACCAGTTATTTTGGCTGCAGTTTGGGCCAGACCTCTATCCAGCAGAGCAGATAACTGGGAGAAGAGGTCGGGGGCTGTGAGGATTGAGTGGGCTGGATTGGGCGCCATTTCAGGCCCTGTTGTAATGTGAGGAGAGGGAGGCTGTGAGGGGGGCGTCATGGGATGTTCTGCAATGTGCTCTGAAAGGGCCGTGGACTGAGCCGAGTGTAGAGAAGTACTCACTGGGGTCCCAGAGGAGAGAGAGCGGGTCACAGCGGCATAGGAAAGTTTATCTCCTGGGCTCTCTGCAGCTGTCTGTGCGCCGTGCAGCATGGCGCCCGCCATCTTGGATTCGGCCCGCTCCGCCGAGGCTCTAAACAGAGGTTCCAGGCCCTTCCTGGACGATCCGGCCGGCATAGGGTTGTTCCCCAATCCTTCCTATTCGCCTTGAGGTGGGTTACGTGGCCTACGGGGTCCCGGTCCCCCCGCTATGTGCGCCGGGTGGTCAGGGCAGTGCGGAGCTCCGGGCTTAAGCGGCCATCTTGGAGGAGTCCGCGCATGCGCCTATTGAATAGTTATCTTTAAACTCTCCGTCTCCTTAGTTCAACCACCAGGTGGCGCAACACTCTCGGTTAGTGTGAAATAGGGAGAAAATAAAATATCATATAGTGTAATATTGCTTAAGGATTTTTTTTTAAGACAAAACTCCCTCCTTCATAAAACATGCGTACCAGATGTACTATACAATTGAGCATTTGAATAAAGTGCACTGTGCCTGTATTTTCGTCCACCGGGAGGTGTTTCGGAATGCGCGCTGTATACAGATAGTCGTTCGCTTCCTAGTTACCTTCCGGTGCGTGGAACGCACACGTCACTTCCCAGGGACGTAATCTACCGGAAGTGACGTGTGCGCTCCACGCACCGGAAGGTAACTAGGAAGCGAACGACTATCTGTATACAGCGCGCATTCCGGAACACCTCCCGGTGGACGAAAATACAGGCACAGTGCACTTTATTCAAATGCTCAATTGTATAGTACATCTGGTACGCATGTTTTATGAAGGGGGGAGTTTTGTCTTAAATAAAAATCCTTAAGCAATATTACGCTATATGGTATTTTATTTTCTCCCTATGTCACACTAACCGAGAGTGTTGCGCCACCTGGTGGTTGAACTAAGGAGACGGAGAGTTTAAAGATAACTATTCAAAGGCTTGTGATTACTGGAATTGTGGTGAGTGCAATCTCACGGGGGGCGACCCCCTCATGCGGTGATCACTCTTGGTGGATGGATTTCTACATATCTCTACATACCCACAGTCCACAGCTTTGTTGTGTGGGGTTGGCCCGCTATTTTGATTTTGGGGAAGATATATGTGCGAGGGCGCGGGGTGAGACGGGACGCCAAGAGAGACCCAGCCCTGTCCTTCTGTTAGTAATATTTCGCTCCTAGCCATGATATACTTTTATCCGCTTTAGCTGTAAGAGCTAAGTTTAATTCTAGGCGTGCTGCATCCAATTGGGATACGGGTACTAAAGCAGGGTCTCTCTTGTGCTCCGTACATAACTTTTGGAATTTCTTTTCTAGGTTGACTATGTCTATCCCATGTTCTTTTTTAAGTTTGGCTGCTATTTGTATTAATTTCCCTCTGATTGTGGCCTTATGTGCTGCCCATAAGGTTTCCGCGGAGACGTCTGCCGTGTCATTGTGATTAAAATATTCCTTTATGGCCTTTTCAATTTCAACTTTCCAGGCGGGGTCAGAAAGGATGTTTTCCTTTAGTCTCCAAAGGTTGTATTTGTGGTGTGGGGTTTGGTTATTTATCAGAACACTTAACAGGGAATGATCCGACCAGACCGTGTCAGTAATTTGTGATCTTTGGGCTGCCGGGATCAAGTCATTCGAGACTAGCAGATGGTCAATACGAGCATAGGATTGGTGGGCGTGGGAGAAGTGGGTATAATCTTTTTTGGTGGGGTTTAATTCCCTCCAAATGTCAGTGAGTCCTTGTGAGTAGATCAGCTTAGCTATTTTCAAGCTGGTTTTGGTTGGGCGTATGTTTTGGGCGGGTGGGGGTTTAGATTTGTCTAGGCCCTGGTCGAAGGCCACATTGGAGTCTCCCCCAAAAATTACAGAGCCTTCAATCAGTGGTCCAAGTGTCTTGAACATTGAGTTAAAAAATTTATGCTGTCCTGTGTTAGGGGCGTAGTAGGATACTAGGGAGTATAATCTGCCTTCTAGAACCCTTAACTAGGATGTACCTACCCTCTGGATCTCGTTGAACCTTCTGTAGCGAGAATCTGCAATTTTTAGAAATAAGGATAGCAACCCCTCTGGTCTTATCTTCCGCATTGGCTAGAAAATATAATGGGAACTGGGAGTGGATAAAGTTAGGTTTGTACCGGATCGGGAAGTGGGTTTCTTGGAGAAATAAAAGATCAATCTTGCGGGATTTCATAAAATCAAGTACTTTCCTTCGTTTAGAAGGAGAGTTCAGCCCTTGGGTATTGTGTGTGGCCACCCTTAATAGGGAGGGCAGATTTACAGTGTCAGCCATGAAGCAGAAGTAGGGGGCCTACCCCCCATCCCTCGACGCTTACCTGTTCCAGTTGGAGAGTAGGAACCGAAGTTGGGACCATTAAGACATCCTTCCGCTTCTTTCTGGAGGAGTGGGTATAACCCAGCAGACAGCCAACTACAAGAGAATAGATTGTTAGAGATGATAGTAGAGAAGAGAACATAGGAAGAGGGGAAGAGGGGAAGATCGAGTCCTCTCGGGACTTGTGTGAACAGTGGAGGCAGCAGAGCACTCCACTCTTCTCAGTGGAGGAAACGTCCAGACCCTGCTGACAGGGAGGATTCCTAACCCAGGAGACCAGTATCACCTGGTCCTCGGGATTAATGGAGGTGCAGCCTAACTGCCGCGACCTCGGCGCACATCAGTTAAATACTGAATAAACAACAAAAAAAAGCTGCTGATCGGAGCTAGTCCGACCTGGGGAACCGAAGGGGGCCCCGCCCACCCTTTTTTCCCACCTTCCTCCCCTCCCACCCAGGACAAAATTCCGGGTGGATGAGGAGGGCTCCTTGCGCTATAGCCCATGCAATATGAAGCTCATTTTTGCGTCTAAGGCACATCATAAGGAGAAGTCATGAGATCACACTCTGTTACCCAGTGCCTAGGAGGCCTGGGCCAGAAAGTGGTGTTTAAGGATCGTGTTGGTTGACATTCAAATACCCAGCCCCAGGAGGGCCCCAGTAGGATTACTCCCAAGGGACCCCCCTGGGGCAGGGATACCCGCCCACGTCCCCCCCATCAAGAGAAGACATAGAGGGGTGAGGGGGAGGAGAAGAGAAAGGGGACAGATCGTCCCCTCCCTCCCCCCCCCCCCCGGCTAAAAGAAAAAAAATCCCGTAAATCTCCAGCACATATTCTCCAATGCCGTTATGACCAAAGGGAGAAACAAACCAGCAATAAAAAGAGAAAAAAAAAAGAAAAGTCAATCGTGTTCGTGTAGGAGCCCACAAAGGGAAAAAGGGATCAGGGAAAGTCCATCAAACAGCGTCTTGACTCGAGGACTCATGGAGATCTGGCTTCCTTGGGGCGCTTGTATTTGGGTTTTTCCCACAGGGGTTGCAAAGGGCTTGCAGGGGATGGGCGCTTGTATGCTCCCACCGCCGAATTGTTGAAGTCCATTGCTGACTCCTGCGAGATGAGGCGGAGGTCTAACAGGATCCGTTCTCCTTCTTGGAGGCTGCGGAAAGAGTAGGTTTTGCCTTTGTGATCAAACTTGAGAGCAAATGGGAAGGCCCATTTGTATTTGATTTCGTTTTGCGCCAACACCGAGAGTAGGGGCTTCAACGCCCTCCTTTTTTGTATTGTGTTAGGTGAGATGTCCGCAAAGACTTGTACGGCGTGGCCTCTGCACGTGAGGGGCTGTTGGTATCTGCACTTTTTCATCACCTCTTCTTTAACTGAGAAGTAGTGTGGCTTGATCACTATATCTCTGGGGAGGCCATCTTTCCTCGGTGGTCCTAATGTCCTGTGGGCGCGGTCAATTTCCAATTTATGTGGAGGAATGTCAGGGAGAAGTTGTTTAATGAAGTCTTGGACCGCCATCGTAGAGTCGGTTATAGATTCTGGGAGACCTCTGAGTCTAAAGTTTTCCCTTCTGGATCTATTTTCAAGGTCATCAATGCGTGAGAGAGCAATGTCCAGTTGGTCTTGTATGACCTGTATGTGGTTGGAGTTCTGCCTGGTTTTAGAGATGGTCTGATCAAGTTTATCTTCGATCGCCTCCATCCTGGAGCCCAGGGCCTGGAAGTCCTCTCTGATATCACCAGTTATTTTGGCTGCAGTTTGGGCCAGACCTCTATCCAGCAGAGCAGATAACTGGGAGAAGAGGTCGGGGGCTGTGAGGATTGAGTGGGCTGGATTGGGCGCCATTTCAGGCCCTGTTGTAATGTGAGGAGAGGGAGGCTGTGAGGGGGGCGTCATGGGATGTTCTGCAATGTGCTCTGAAAGGGCCGTGGACTGAGCCGAGTGTAGAGAAGTACTCACTGGGGTCCCAGAGGAGAGAGAGCGGGTCACAGCGGCATAGGAAAGTTTATCTCCTGGGCTCTCTGCAGCTGTCTGTGCGCCGTGCAGCATGGCGCCCGCCATCTTGGATTCGGCCCGCTCCGCCGAGGCTCTAAACAGAGGTTCCAGGCCCTTCCTGGACGATCCGGCCGGCATAGGGTTGTTCCCCAATCCTTCCTATTCGCCTTGAGGTGGGTTACGTGGCCTACGGGGTCCCGGTCCCCCCGCTATGTGCGCCGGGTGGTCAGGGCAGTGCGGAGCTCCGGGCTTAAGCGGCCATCTTGGAGGAGTCCGCGCATGCGCCTATTGAATAGTTATCTTTAAACTCTCCGTCTCCTTAGTTCAACCACCAGGTGGCGCAACACTCTCGGTTAGTGTGAAATAGGGAGAAAATAAAATACCATATAGTGTAATATTGCTTAAGGATTTTTTTTTAAGACAAAACTCCCTCCTTCATAAAACATGCGTACCAGATGTACTATACAATTGAGCATTTGAATAAAGTGCACTGTGCCTGTATTTTCGTCCACCGGGAGGTGTTTCGGAATGCGCGCTGTATACAGATAGTCGTTCGCTTCCTAGTTACCTTCCGGTGCGTGGAACGCACACGTCACTTCCCAGGGACGTAATCTACCGGAAGTGACGTGTGCGCTCCACGCACCGGAAGGTAACTAGGAAGCGAACGACTATCTGTATACAGCGCGCATTCCGGAACACCTCCCGGTGGACGAAAATACAGGCACAGTGCACTTTATTCAAATGCTCAATTGTATAGTACATCTGGTACGCATGTTTTATGAAGGGGGGAGTTTTGTCTTAAATAAAAATCCTTAAGCAATATTACGCTATATGGTATTTTATTTTCTCCCTATGTCACACTAACCGAGAGTGTTGCGCCACCTGGTGGTTGAACTAAGGAGACGGAGAGTTTAAAGATAACTATTCAAAGGCTTGTGATTACTGGAATTGTGGTGAGTGCAATCTCACGGGGGGCGACCCCCTCATGCGGTGATCACTCTTGGTGGATGGATTTCTACATATCTCTACATACCCACAGTCCACAGCTTTATTATGAACTTTCCTTTTTCTCCAACATTTGTCTTATATAAAGTGGTTTATGACATCGGACACTTAGCGCTGCTGCAATAAGTAAAAGAAATCAGAGACTTGGCACGTTTATTCATGATTTAAGATTTATTGCTTGATTATATACTAACTGTAAATAGTCTAGCTGCCTGACTGTGGTACTAATAGGATCAAAAGAACACCAGCAATTTTCTTTAGGTAGCTGTAAATACTGTAACAAGACAAGCCTGCCTGTCAGTAAGAAGATAACAGGAACGGATCTAGCTGAACACTGTGAGCAGGACGCACCCCACTAACTTGTAGGTTTAGCTGAACACTGTGAGGTGGACGCACCCCACTAACTTGTAGGTTTAGCTGAACACTGTGAGCAGGACGCACCCCACTAAATTGTAGGTTTAGCTGAACACTGTGAGGTGGACGCACCACACTAACTTGTAGGTTTAGCTGAACACTGTGAGCAGGACGCACTGCACTAACTGTAAATAGTCTAGCTGCCTGACTGTGGTACTAATAGGATCAAAAGAACACCAGTAATTTTCTTCAGGTAGCTGTATATACTGTAACAAGACAAGCCTGCCTGTCAGTAAGAAGATAACAGGAACGGATCTAGCTGAACACTGGGAGCAGGACGCACCCCACTAACTTGTAGGTTTAGCTGAACACTGTGAGGTGGACGCACCACACTAACTTGTAGGTTTAGCTGAACACTGTGAGCAGGACGCACCCCACTAACTTGTAGGTTTAGCTGAACACTGTGAGGTGGACGCACCCCACTAACTTGTAGGTTTAGCTGAACACTGTGAGCAGGACGCACCCCACTAACTTGTAGGTTTAGCTGAACACTGTGAGCAGGATGCACTGCACTAACTGTAAATAGTCTAGCTGCCTGACTGTGGTACTAATAGGATCAAAAGAACACCAGTAATTTTCTTCAGGTAGCTGTAAATACTGTAACAAGACAAGCCTGCCTGTCAGTAAGAAGATAACAGGAACGGATCTAGCTGAACACTGTGAGCAGGACGCACCCCACTAACTTGTAGGTTTAGCTGAACACTGTGAGCAGGACGCACCGCACTAACTTGTAGGTTTAGCTGAACACTGTGAGCAGGACGCACCCCACTAACTTGTAGGTTTAGCTGAACACTGTGAACAGGACACACCCCACTAACTTGTAGTTTTAGCTGAACACTGTGAGCAGGACGCACTGCACTAACTGTAAATAGTCTAGCTGCCTGACTGTGGTACTAATAGGATCAAAAGAACACCAGTAATTTTCTTCAGGTAGCTGTATATACTGTAACAAGACAAGCCTGCCTGTCAGTAAGAAGATAACAGGAACGGATCTAGCTGAACACTGTGAGCAGGACGCACTGGCTAACTGTAAATAGTCTAGCTGCCTGACTGTGGTACTAATAGGATCAAAAGAACACCAGCAATTTTCTTCAGGTAGCTGTATATACTGTAACAAGACAAGCCTGCCTGTCAGTAAGAAGATAACAGGAACGGATCTAGCTGAACACTGTGAGCAGGACGCACTGCACTAACTGTATATAGTCTAGCTGCCTGACTGTGCTACTAATAGGATCAAAAGAACACCAGTAATTTTCTTCAGGTAGCTGTAAATACTGTAACAAGACAAGCCTGCCTATCAGTAGGAAGATAACAGGAATGGATGTAGCTAAACTGAATACAGTGTATATATATATATGCAACACCTGGGATGCATATATATACACAATACACTGTAAGTGCAGCTAACTGACTGACTGTTCTGCCTAATCTATCTAACTCAAATCAAATGTCACTGTCTGTCTCTCTCTTTTTCTCAATGAACGCCGGAACACACACTACACAGGGCCGCCGTGCAGGCGGCCTTATATAGTGTGGGGCGTGTACTAAATCCCCTAAGCCATAATTGGCCAAAGCCTCCTTGGCTTTGGCCAATTATGGCTCTCTGTTCAGACGGCGCTGTGATTGGCCAAGCATGCGGGTCATAGTGCATGCTTGGCCAATCATCAGCCAGCAATGCACTGCGATGCCGCAGTGAATTATGGGCCGTGACGCGCCACACGAATTTGGCGCGAACGGCCCATATCGTTCGCAATTCGGCGAACAGGCGAACAGACGATGTTCGAGTCGAACATGGGTTCGACTCGAACACGAAGCTCATCCCTACTGGTGAGTCCCACTAAGGGGGCTTGGGGTGAAGCATAAAGAGTATGTTGCGGAGACTTTAATCTGCACATATTTTTTTTTTGAGATTTCACAGCACCAGCACATACCTTCTCTGTTGGGACTATATATATATATATATATATATATATATATATATATATATATATATATATATATAGTTTTTTTAGCAAAAATGAGTACACCCCTCACAAAAGTGAGTACACCCCTCACATTTTTGTAATTACATGTACTGTGTTATACTGAAGCAAAGCATGATCTTTGGAGACTGGGCCGCAGTGCAGCATTCCAACATGATGACAACCCCAAACACACCTCCAAGACGACCACTGCCTTGCTAAAGAAGCTGAGGGTAAAGGTGATGGATGTGCCCAGCATGTCTCCAGACCTAAAGTGTATTGAGCATCTGTGGGGCATCCTCAAATGGAAGGTGGAGGAGCGCAAAGTCTCTAACATCCAGCAGCTCTGTGATGTCATCATGGAGGAGTGGAAGAGGACTCCAGTGGCAACCTGTGAAGCTCTGGTGAACTCCATGCTCAAGAGGGTTAAGGCAGTGCTAGAAAATAATGGTGGCCACACAAAATATTAACACTTTGGGCCTAATTTGGACATTTTCACTTAGGGGTGTACTCACTTTTGTTGCCAGCGGTTTAGACATTAACTGCTGTGTGTTGAGTTATTTTGAGGGGACAGCAAATGTACACTGTTATACAAGCTGCTACTTTACATTGTAGTAAAGTGTAATTTCTTCAGTGTTGTCACATGAAAAGATAATAGAATATAATAAAGATAAAGATAATAAAATATTAATAAAAATGTTAGGGGTGTACTCACTTTTGTGAGCTACTGTATATATATATATATATATATATATATATATGTGTGTATACACTGCTCAACAAAATGAAAGGAATGCTTAGAGGCTGGGTTCACACTGTTGAGAATTGGTTTCCCCCAGGGCTGTTTTTAACGTGGGACAAAAGGGGCAGCTGCCCAGAGCCCCGTCATTGTTGCAGGGCCCTGTGCTGCCTAGCCCGTCAGCCCCGCACTGCCCACACGAGTCTGGCCACCTACGGTGCTGGTCGCATGCTGGCCACTTGCTAATGTCACTTGGAAATACAGAAGCGCTGCTTCTGTATTTCCAAGTAACAGCGTTCCTCTCCCTGCGACCGCTCTGATCCCTCGGGTACACCGTACACACACTGATCTATGAGAGCAGAGAAGGAAGGGAGTGGGGAAGCTGATTCTGGGACTGGCTGCACGGACATAGGACAACATGCTGTGAGTAGCATTTGGGACAGAGGAAAACTGTGTACTGGAATCCGGGGTGGAGGGCTTTGCAGGAGGAGAGTCTTGCCTTGTACTTGAGGGGGAGTGGAGAACTATACTGGAATCTGGAGGGGAGGAGAGCCGTGCACCTCTGCACTCTTCACCAACCTCACTTCTGCTCTCTGCATCTACCTCACCCCTGCACTCTGCACCTAGCACACCCCTGCACCTAGTGCACTCCTGCACCTAACACACCCCTGCACCTAGTGCACTCCTGCACCTTGCACACCCCTACACCTAACACACCCCTGCACCTTGTGCACCTAGCGCACCCCTGCATCTAACACACCCCTGCACCTAGCGCACCCCTGCACTCTGCACTTAGCGCAACCCTGCACCCAGCGCGCCCCTGCGCTCTGCACCTAGCTTACCCCTGCACCTAACACGCCCCTGCCACCTAGCGTACCCCTGCACCTAGCGCACCCCTGCACTCTGCACCTAGAACACCCCTGCACTCTGCACCTAGCGCACCCCTGCACTTAACACACCCCTGCACCTAGTGCACCCCAGTACTCTGCACCTAGCGCACCCCTGCAATCTGCACATAGTGCACCCCTGCACCTAACACACCCCTGCACTTAGTGCACCCCTGCACTCTGCACGTACCTCACCGCTTCTAACCTTCTAACTCTTACCTCAACACCTGAGAATTCAGATGGGCACAGTCATGTTCTGAAACATGAGTTAATTTGGGTAACTGGAGTATTACATAAAGATGCAGCATTTTATCCCTCTTCTAGAAGCTGAATTTTCTAGTTTATTCAAGACAGCAGAATGGCATAGGTGTTGTGTACAGTATCTCACAAAAGTGAGTACACCCCTCACATTTTTGTAAATATTCTGTTATATCTTATCATGTGACAACACTGAAGAAATGACACTTTGCTACAATGTAGTAGTGAGTGTACAGCTTGTATAACAGTGTAAATTTGCTGTCCCCTCAAAATAACTCAACACACAACCATTAATGTCTAAACCGCTGGCAACAAAAGTGAGTACACCCCTAAGTGAAAATGTCCAAATTGGTCCCAAAGTGTCAATATTTTGTGTAGCTACCATTATTTTCCAGCACTGCCTTAACCCTCTTGGGCATGGAGTTCACCAGAGCTTCACAGGTTGCCACTGGAGTTCTTTTCCACTCCTCCATGACAACATCACGGAGCTGGTGGATGTTAGAGACCTTGCGCTCCTTAACCTTCCATTTGAGGATGCCCCACAGATGCTCAATAGGGTTTAGGTCTGGAGACATGCTTGGCCAGTCCATCACCTTTGCTCTCAGCTTTTTTAGCAAGGCAGTGGTTGTCTTGGAGGTGTGTTTGGGGTCATTATCATGTTGGAATACTGCCCTGTGGCCCAGTCTCCATGTTGGCATTCATGGTTTCCTCAATGAACTGTAGTTCCCTAGTGCCAGCAGCATTAATGCAGCCCCAGACCATGACACTCCCACCACCATGCTTGACTGTAGGCAAGACACACTTGTCTTTGTACTCCTCACCTGGTTGCCTCACACACGCTTGACACCATGAACCAAATAAGTTTATCTTGGTCTCATCAGACCACAGGACATGGTTCCAGTAATCCAAGTCCTTAGTCTGCTTGTTATCAGCAAACTGTTTTGCGGGCTTTCTTGTGCATCATCTTTAGAAGAGGCTTCCTTCTGGGATGACAGCCATGCAGACCAAATGAATGCAGTGTACGGTGTATGGTCTGAGCACTGACAGGCTGACCCCCCACCCCTTCAACCTCTGCAGCAATGCTGGCAGCACTCATACATCTATTTTCCAAAGATAACCTCTGGATATAACGCTGAGCACGTGCACTCAACTTCTTTGGTTGACCATGGTGAGGCCTGTTCTGGGTGGAGTCTGTCCTGTTAAATCGCTGTATGATCATGGCCACTGTGCTGCAGCTCAGTTTCAGGGTCTTGGCAATCTTCTTATAGCCTAGGTCATCTTTATGTAGAACAACAATTCTTTTTTTCAGATCCTCAGAGAGTTCTTTGCCATGAGGTGCCATGTTGAACTTCCAGTGACCAGTATGAGAGAGTGAGATCGATAACACCAAATTTACCACACCTGCTCCCTATTCACACCTGAGACCTTGTAACACTAATGAGTCACATGACACCAGGGAGGGAAAATGGCTAATTGGGCCCAATTTGGACGTTTTCACTTTTGAGGGGACAGCAAATTTACACTGTTATACAAGCTGTACACTCACTACTTTACATTGTAGCAAAGTGTTATTTCTTCAGTGTTGTCACATGAAAAGATCTAATAAAATATTTACAAAAATGTGGGTGTACTCACTTTTGTGAGATACTGTATATATGTAGAGTTATATTGTTTTAAAACATTGCATTCTCATAACTGTAGGTTGTTAATACTTGTAATCAGTATATTCATTTCTTTATTTAATTTTCTGTAATTAAAATTTTATGTACTGCATATTTGTATACTGACCAAGCTGTCCAGCAAAAGTGACAAAAGTTAGGACCAAACTGTAAGGCCCCAATCACACCTATGCATCTGTGAGCTGCATTTTACCCATGTTTTTTCAATGCGTGTTGTAAAGCGTTCATGCAATTTCACATATTCATTTTAATGCATTTTTATATGAAGAATTTACTAGTCATTAGTCACTTGTAGTGTGTTGTGACACGTTCATTGCAACCAGTGGGAATGGGCCCTAACACTCCCAGGGTGCTTGAGCATTTTCAGTAACAATCTTTTTCTTTTTTGAACTGTTTAAACGGTGCCAATAGCAATGGACTGTTATAAATGCTCTAAGTGTAAATATGAAGGAAAATTACAACTAATTGTATCATGTATAACAGAATAAGTTATGTAGGGTGTTTTTTTTATCCAGTTCTTACAGATCCTACAACCACCCTGAAGGCTGATCTGGGTAAAAATCTAGGTATCTAAGTATTTCCAGAAATAATGATATATAACACTCATTTCTGCATTCATGTTTTCAAAGTACTGTGAGCATAGGCAGTGTGATAACATTTAGGGGAAGCTCAGTTGGTAGTTGTACTGGCTGTGACACACTGAGATCCTTGAAACATGAAGTAAACTACTTTATCTTCCTCTGCCTCAGGCTTTCAGGGCAAGGAACCATATCACAATTCCAAATAAGAATAATTGCACAAATATCAAGAGTGTCCCATCCTTCTTCTTTCACCATAGTAATCTAAAAAAAAAATAGGCTTTTTGATGTATTATACTGAGCAATGGTCTCATATCAAAACCTTACTGCAAGAAACCTTGCCAAACAAACTTTGTATGCATGTATTTTGCTTGTAATATATTAAATACAAGTAAAAACAATAATAGTATTTATATTTTATTATTTTATTTTTTATAATTAAACAATATTAAAAAAATGTAACAGCCAAGCTCTTTAAAAGATAAATAAACAGAAAACATAAATGTAAATCCAACTTAGCAGTTCTTGGATGTGGTGGCTGCATTAGCTTTCATTTTGAGGATAAGAACATTTTCAGCAAGTACAGAAAAAAAAAACAGTTTCTTCTGCCAGAAATGCAGTGTCCTACCAAAGTACTACCCCCACCCACCCCCTTCCTCCAAATAATGAAGATGTCCAGCCTGGGTGGTAACCTCCATAGATACAGTAAAACGGTGAGCTACCTAGGGACAGAAAGTATATTTTTCGCATGATAACCAAGTATAAATGAATATAAAGTAAAAAAAGAAATGAATGCAACACCTAATCTAAGGCCTGGTAATTTGCAATATGTTACATTTCTAATCCGGAGTTCGGATACATTTAACTGTTGCTAGATACAGAATCGCTGATCATTTTTAAAACCGATTCTGCAAATGTACAAAATATAAGTGCCAAACTGCAGATTCATATAGGCTGTTGTCAGGAGCATAAGTCAAGCTCATGCTACTATTCCATTTCCTGCCACCCAGGTCCATTTTGCATCTATGGTGCCAAGTAACAGAGATGATGCCCCTTTTCTTCCTATTGGCTGAAGTCTGCCACTGAATTCTCTCCATTGGTAGACAATGGGTCTGGGTCTGTGAACGCTGTCTCCCCCCTCTTCATTGGCCAGTGTTGCTGCACCTCCTCCACCTCATCCTAGTTGCTAGGCAGTGTTGTTGCGTTGCCCTGACCTGCCTCACTACCATTGACTGTGGCATTATAGAGCTCTAGTTGAGATTCACAAGCCCCTTTGCTTCCTGGTTCCCTACCAATGCTCAGTGCATCACTGCCTGTCAAACTGTCTTGGAATCCCTTGTTAATGCCCCCAGCCTTAAGCTTGGATTACACTTTTAGACTGATACCAGCCTTGACCTCTGATTGTTAACTGGGTTAGGCTTTTCCACTACCTGCTTTGACCTCAAACTGTTTAATGGATTATGCATAGCAGCCACTTGCCCTGATCTCAGAACCTTGAGACACTGAGTGGGACCCCACTGCTGAATTCTGTGGATCACAATGGACAAGAATACCGAGGGCAGCTCCTGATACACATAGTTTCTCTGGTAATGATAAAACATCATTGTAGTTTTACCTGATAAGACCTATGAGTGTCTCATTCCCTTTATTTATTTTATACTACTTGAAAAGCATCAGGATTTCATTGTCAGTGACTTCTGTGTGGCAACACCTTATTGAAAACAGATATATATACATATTTATACAGACACAGTATATTGCCTTTCTATGCTGCTTTGTTGAGTGACGCTTTGTTACTGCCCTCAGCTGTATTTCTATTATGTCTTAACAGAATGCCATATCACAATTATTTTACATTATCTTGGATAAATATGTATGAGAGCATTCAGTAATGCAGTCAAACAGAATGATTTCTGTCACTATAGCTATAATTGTTCTGCCAGCTAACTGCATAACAGCTCAATACATTTATACATTTGAAGATGTTGTCTCCCCATGTATATATTTATATATATATATATATATATATATATATATACATACATATAAATTCTTTCTATCAGCATTGGACCTTTAGCTTCCGTCTGTCTCAAGCCCCAGGATATCTGATCTATTCCTGATGAGAATGAGTTACAAGAGAAGATGAGAGAGCAGCGTGCGGCACTTAGCATTCCCATACTGAATACCATATATGCGTAGTCTTCAATATTGGATTCAAACAGAAGGAAATGCACCTGGAAATAGAACTCGAAATGGAATTTGCATCACCTACAAATCATTTCTCCTTTATGCCCTGTCAGTAAAATCCCAGTGAGTGCTATCAAATTTGCTAAGTCTTTATGCAATTCTCCTGTGATGTTGTTGGTAAGTCATAATGTAATCTTCATCGATCTAACTTCTTTGCAAATTACACTACTTTTTTCCTGTTGTGGATGTTCATAAGGATGAAGGGTATAATGATTCCACTTCTGACTTTGCAAATCCAGCTCTAGATTGTAATTCTAAGCAAGTCAACCCTTTGCCTGTCTTTCTTTCTTTCTATTTTTTTTAATTAGTTTCATGACTCTGTTTATTAGAGGCATATCTTCCTTTAAATTATATGTGTGCAATTAGCACAGTTAGCTATTTTATTGTTTCATCACTGTTATACGGTTTTTCCAGGTTAAATAAAATCTGGCCCACCACCGTGAAGAGCAATTTTTCATTGCAAAAATCGATTGGCTAAACCTAATTGGGTGAGGCTTTTTATACCATAAATAGATTCAAGTTCAATTGTATTTTCAAAAAATGTGTAAAGAATAAAGTCAGTGTGCTTTATTTTGTTTTGTTTTTAATACCTTACTGTTATTTGTGTTTTCAGAGTTCCCACTATCCCCAGTAGAAAACTTTGTGGCCACTTAGGGTTGCAACAGGGCTGCCCTGTATGAGAGCAGGTGTCTTTGTACAGTGGTCTGACACAGTTTTATTTATTTTTTTTGTACTGAGGTTGGGATAACTTTGACAACAAAAATACCACTAAGAAATGGAAAACTCTATGTTTGCAAATACCTTGACTTTATTCTTATTTTTACAGCACAATAATTGTACTAAAGGGACAGAAGCTCTAGAAAATAAAATGGTGGGTGTTGCATATTTTTATGCCACGCAGTATTTGCACGGTAGCTTTTTAAATGCAATAAAAAAAAAATCACACTTTAATAAATTTTATTGCACAAAAACACAATAAAATACCCAATTTTCAGTAAAATATAAAAGATGATGTTACACTGAGTGAATAGATATACATGTCACGCTTCAAAATTTCACCCACCTGTGGAATGGCGCCAAACAATTGTACCTACAAAATCCCCAGGCGACACTTTAAAAGTCTTTACAGGTTACCAGTTTAGGATTACATAGGAGGTCTGAAGCTACAGTTATCACTCTCACTCTGAAGTCCACAGTGATAGCTTACAAATGTGTTGTGAACACTGTTTACTTATGCATAAAGGACCTCACACGCCTTTGCATTTGTGCATGAGAAGACAGGAGCTCTTTAAATTTGTCTTTATTTTATTATTTATTTTATTTGTTTATTTATTTATTTTATTTAAAAAAAAAAATTACACTGTCTCTTTATATCTATTTTAGCAACATTTTTGCTATCATAAGGGATGAACAACATCCCTATCACCGGGCTCCCAGGTACTCAATCTGAGAGCCGCGTACGAGCCTTGAATGCAGTGTGACGTAAGGGTAAATCAACCCACATCGGCATGTGTAGAGATTTTCCATCACTTTCTGCCCTGACAGGTACTGAAGGAAGATTGCCTCAATAGATATACAGAATGCACTTAAAAACCTGACAGTGGTTCTGTCCCTTTCCTTCTTTGTCCGACACAAAAAGAAAATTTGGGCTGGAGTTTTTAACTACTCCTTTCAATATATAATTAAAGATAATTAAACATCATCATCTCTGCCAAACAGGTCTGGCCAGAGGTGATTGAGAAATGTTCATGATGGAGATTAAAGCTAATCTTGCCATAAAATGATATACACCTGGCTTCTGCACTCAATAAAGTGATGTCACAAACCTTATGGTGAGATCCTAGGATTGCTGAGGAATCAACATCTAATGAGAAGATGCTCCTACACAGTGCAGAATTGTCTTCTCACAAAATTTGTAAAACACGGAATTCACAAGTTTTAGTTGGAAGGATCGTGATGTCACCCTCTCCAGTGCAGAAGCCTAGTGTAAGGGACTTTTTTTCTAAATTTTCTCCACAGGTGTTTTTTTCCCCTCGGCTACAAAGCAGCACTTTACATGGGATGGTCCAAAAAGTAACAGGTGGACCAAGATTTTTAGTTCAAGGTCTGTTTAGCAACACTCGTAAAATTCTAGTCAGCAAAAAAAGTAGAGCTAAAAGACAAATTTGATTTTTGTCTTTCTCCTTTTTTTTTAGACCAGTAAAAAGAAAGCAGAGTTGAAAGAGAAAAACAGATTTTTGTCTTTCTAATCTTTAACAGTTTGCCTATGCTATGTCAAATTTTGCCTGCCCTCCAGCCCCATAGTAGCATAGCAGGTCTATAAATGCAAATGTTTGGTGCGGCTGAGTATTCATGCTTCTACAATTGGAATGCGGAGAGGGAGGCACATGTAGATACCAATAGCAATGGGGCAAGGCCTTTTAACCACCTGACCTCCGGAAGATTTACCCCTCTTCATGACCAGGCCACTTTTTGTGAGACAGCACTACATTACTTTAACTGACAATTGCTCAGTCATGCAATGTTGTACTCAAATAAAATGTAGGAAAATGTTTTCCCACTAAAAGAGCTTTCTTTTGGTGGTATTTGATCACCACTGCGTTTTTATTTTTTGCGCTATAAACAAAAACCATCCGACAATTTTGAAAGGTGGTGTGGATCCACTCACCGATTCAGCGCTGTTCCATCTGCAGCATGGGTCCTCCACTTTCAGGTCTCACAGAAGACACAGGAAGTAGAGGGGAGCTATAGGCTCCTGCTGCTGTCAATCAAATCCTGTGAGGAGGGACCGGGGTCATGACTGAGCCACCCTGTGTGTTACAAACAGAGCCCGGCTCAGGAGCACACCCGCATGGGTGTCACCATAGGAGACAGATTGCTAAGTGGGCACCCACAGGAGGAAGGAGCGGGCAGAACCTGCACAAAAGAACCTCTCTGTGCAATATCCTTGCACAAAGCAGGCAAGTATATCTTATATTCTATTTAAATTTAAAAAAAATATCTTTAGAATCACTTTAATACATTCAGATGATCTGTTCATATTTTTACAAAGGGGTGAGATGTTCCTTGTACAAGAACCTTAATTTGTGGTTCCAGAGGCTGCTTTCAGGCACATGAAAAACTGTTCTTAGTTGCTGATTTGATTTAAATGATGACTCTTGGTGCGGAATATGGGTGAACAAGAGCAGTAGCGCAGGGCAGTTATCTGTAACAGTATGCAGGAGAAAATTTCAGGATCAGGAATGTATCGGTACCCCCGTGAGGCCTGCTAATAGACTCTGTACCCCACTGATTACCTTGACTCTGCAAATCCTCCATGGGTTCAGTCATATTACCAACTGTATTAGTAAATAGAGACTCACACAGTATTAAAAAAACGGTTCAAGTATGTTTACTGAATTAGTGAGAACAAAAAAATAGGTAAATCTCAACACAGCTATGAGTAAGCGCTCGAACTAGAGTGCGAAGCGCGTCAGCTGTGTCTGTACCACCCGCCTGATTGTCCTGTTTTTTATGATCCAAGTTTTACAATAAAGAAGATGTTTTCAACTTTATCCGGTGTGCGGCATCCAGATTTTCCTGTTTCTAACCCTGCTTCAATTTGCATTTAGCCAGCACCTGGGACTCCTCTCCTCTGAAGGATTCACTAATACACACCTGAAAGCAAGTTCTCCTGAGCGGTGATTTATTTTTTCTGTTAAATCTCAACACTGTCAGATAGTAAGAAAACACCCTTGTGCCGTGTACACACGAGCGAACTTTCGACGGACTGAACTCCGAAGGACTTTTTGATGGACTTTCGACGGAGTTCCAACGGAGTTCCGATGCAACGGAGTTGCCTACACATGATCACACCAAAGTCCGACTGATTCGAACGTGATGACGTACAACCAGACTAGAATAAGGAAGTTTATAGCCAGTAGCCAATAGCTGCCCTTGCGTCGTTTTTGGTCCGTCAGACTAGCATACAGCCAAACAGATCTTTCGACCGGACTCGAGTCCGTCGGAAAGATTTGAAAAATGTTCTATTTCTAAAGTCTGTATGATTTTTCGACAGCAAAGGTCCTATGAAGCCCACACACAATCGAATTGTCTAGTGGATTTGTTCCGTCGGACCTTTGCTGTCGAAAAGTCCGGTCGTGTGTACACGGCATTACAAACAGATATCTTATCTATACTTATCAAAAAGGCAATATAATGATGTAAAGTTCCTTTAGCTGTAACTGAACACAGATATTATCCCAATCACAGAATCCTATGTGAACAGGTTAACAGGAGGGTAGAGAACTGGCACTATATCTTCTGTGTCACACTTCTCCCTTCTGCCTCCTCAACTCACAGGCCATTACATCTTGCACAATATAAAGAATATTGTATATAATATACAGTCTATTATATTATATATTATTATGTATATAATATACAGTCTATTATATTCAAATTGGCTGGCTCCCTTTAGATGAAGTCCAATGAAATTTAAGCAGATGAGGGAAAAGGATAACAAAAGGTAAAAGGGTATTCCTTAAAGTCCAGATGTCTTCAGCTAGTCTCGTTGTGTTGTAACTTAAGGAATCCTTAATAACAGGGTATAGCAAATTTGGCAGAACTTTAAGTTATCCTTGTTGTATTGTAACTTCCTTTGATATGATCCTAATGGCGTTATCCAGTATAGCTACTAGAATCAATAATGTGAACTGGGCATAGATGTCTGCTTTAAATGTACGTTATAAAATAAGAACTGACGTTGGTGGAACTACAAGTACCACCAGCTGATCTGTTGGCAACGATTTAGATGATGAGAAGAGTCTAACAGGAACTCTCTCTGTATCCTGGCTCTGGGAAATGGCATCCTCCGCGACACGCTGCAGCCCACTGAGATCAGAAATGCAGGCATCTCTGAATGACCTGGAACACCCTCCGATCCGCTGCAGGGAAGAAGCGATGCTGTCCACAGAGGTCCCTTTAGGTATAGCTTTCCGGCTCCCCACTGTGTAGGCCACAAATCAACAGCAGCTCTCTGTCACACAGACCTCCTGATTGCAGAGTCAAACGGCATCCCAAGAGGCTGATCTAGGCTGCGGCAGCCCTTTTTATAGCCTTTCCCAGCAATCCGTTCTGTCCACTCAGCATTCTGTTAATTGTAGTTCAGATCAGTCCTGCTGGCATAGTCACTTCAGCTTTCTGAACTACACATCCCATGATGCTTTGCTCTAAATCCTATCACAGGTAAAAGGAAATTGACACATAGAGTTCATCAAACACTAGAGGGAGCCAACCCTACAATAATAACACAGAAAATGTCTCTGGATTGCAGGCATAATAGCCAGCTCCTGGTTACAAGATGATAAACAGATGTCCCACGGAAAGCTGCTTGGGAACTGGCTTTTAAGATAAACTCTGCCTAATGGTGAGTGTGGATAGATCCTTGCATGCGAGAAAAACATCAAAGATCTTCTAGGGGTTTGGAACTATTTGGAAAGGGACAAGGAGAGTTTGCTATCCGTGCAAATGTTGACTATGGAATGTTTTCCCTGAAGTTTTGAGAGTAAGGAATGTGTTGCATTCACCTCCTTTCTCCTCCTCCATTGGGAAAAATTGTTTATTTCATATTGTACCCTACATGTAACACAATCTCTCAGTGGTGAATGAGGGGGAAATAAGATGAGTCCATTCCCCATTCACAGATCCACATCCCACACAGATCTTACATACAGAGTACACTGTGAAACTATTTTATCTGGTGGAGGAAGGAGGGGGTGAGTCCTCATTGATTTTTGCAACTTCACAGAAGACTCTGAGCCATTAACCATCTCAGCGCCTGAAGTTCAACAGCAGGAAGAGGACCGAGCATCCCTGTACAAAAGATTTCTACAGGATCCAGTTGCCTGCACTACATGAAAATACTTTATTAAGTAAGTTTAGGTAAGTTACTGTAGGTGACTATAGTTATAGAGAAGATTTTCTTTTTTTTTAAACAACACTGCTTAAGAAGAACAAGCATTTGTATTGTTTCCCACACTATCTCTCCTAAAGGTTGCATGTTAGTATAACTTTCATGCGATTGCAGGCAGCCAACACCCCCCACCGGAAAAAAATAATAAAGTGCCGCGGCCAATACAGCCAAAAAGAAAAATATAACACAAAAGGATTTGGCAAATAATGGCAGCAGCACTTTATTGGTTTGCAATTAACATTCAAAAACCATAAATATTTAGTATTTATTATTCAACCATGTATAAAGTAAATATTTATTATCTATATAAGCTCAATTATTAGGACTCGAGTCATATTGAACTAAAAAAAAATAAATGTCCCCCCCTAGTAATCCAGAGTGACCAATCACATAAAGCACCAACGACCAGGGTGGAAGGGATGGTAGCTCTTTTGCCCGACTTGACCAGCTGTGAAATAACTGGGAGCTCTTCCCTATTTATAGGGCTCCCAGGAATTCTAGAAAATTCCATGAATCCTGATCGGATATTTAATTCTCCTCAGGATTTAAAGAGACAGTATCTTTTTTTAATAAAAGCTATTAAAATTCATATCACACAAGCCCATGTAGGCGGGCCCAAACACCTGGGCCCTTCCTTTACATTCTCAGTATAGTGCTCGGAGATGGTGCCCTGTCATTTTCAAATGAATACGATGCGTTAAAAATTGACATCTGGGTTTGCTTGAATTCTGTGTGTCAGCGCTGTGCAACTTATGAATTAAAAAAAAACAAATAGAATCCCATAATTTGTAATTGGAGTCCTCAGATTGCCATGTTTTTAATTTAAAAGAGGATCACATAGCTTAGAATGTCAAAAAAAGAAGAACAACTTAAACTGGAGTCAAAAGGCAAACTTCACAAATGCTATTGTTTCAAATTTTGAAAAACACTGTTAATGGATTTCATTCTGAGCATTGGTAGGATTTTAAAAGGATTCTTCAAAAACCTCACAGATATTTCTGTTCCCTGTCCCTGCCACTTCAGCAGCAATGGACACATTGCCCAACAGGATTCAATGACAATCCCAAACTCAACCTGGAGAGTTTTTTTGAGTTTCTCATTACTGAAAATATTAACAAACTATGCGAAAATGCAGATCAGGATTTCCAATCTACTTTGATTGACTGCACACTTTAATTGCTACACTTTAGTCAGTAATGCAGTAACTCAAATATTTTTGAAAATTGGCATGACAGCCAGGCACCTAGTATTTTCAGAAGGTCAGCAATGGCAGCCTGTGTTTTGCCAGGATCACTTAAAGAAGTCCTTGAAAATGACTACTGTGTTACAGTAAGTAACTCTGGAAGTTATATGAATGTGGATGCACAATAGCTGGAAAGGTGCAGGTCCTTGAAGAATCACATCTCGTTCTAATGATGAAGTAAGGAAAATTACATTGTGTACCTCTGTACCCATCCAGTTTTCACTATATAACATTTACTTTGTCATTCAGTGAATGACCTTTTGATCCTATTTTTCTGCTATATCTTGACAGTCCCTGCATAGAAGAACTACATCATGTTTTAATTATTTATAAAAAAAGAACAGCAAGCATGTTGTTGACTAACTGAAATATTGTATGTAGTAAATCTCAATACAGACATAAGTGTTAGTTATTTTTGCTCAGAGTTTACATTTGTAAGAAGTCTGTGCGTCATTCAGTTTTACTGTCAATATACCTATATAAATAATACATCTAGAAATGTATAAAAGGCACACACACCACATCAGTCTTTATGTCAGTGGAGATGACAATCTATAAACCCCTCTACAGAGATACAAGCACATGCTGTTTGTTAGATAATAATGACTAGAGGAAGAAAATACAAGTATTTGGATAACTTACTAACCTTATGCAAGAGTGTCCTGTTTACACTCTATACCAGACCTTTTCAACATTTTTAATAAAGAGGAACTTTTGAAATAGTTATCATATCTTACAGAATACTTGCCAAATTATTACATTTGCAACTCATGGTACATAAGGCCCAGTGGTGTATTTAGGTTTTGTGCTGCCCAAGGCCTGACTAAACTTGTGCACCCCCTAATTTAAATATGACCCACCCGTTCCTGTCAAGGCCACACCCCTTCCTGATTAAGACCCACCCTGTTATCTGTAAACCACACCCATTCCTCTTTAGGCTCCACATTTTCCTCTTAGAGCTCCACTTATTCCTCTCTGTACATTAAAAGTGGATACCACGTGCCTACTTGTAAATTTTGTTCTATGTACAGAGTGCAGTGTTCAGGGGCGCGCTATGTACAGAGTGCAGCATTCAGGAGTGCACTACGTACAGAGTACATAATTCAGGAGTGCGCTATGTACAGAGTGCAGCGTTTAGGAGTGAGCTATATACAGAATGCAGCATTCAGGAGTGCACTATGTACAGAGTGCAGCGTTCAGGAGTGTGCTATGTACAGAGTGCAGAGTTCAGCAGTGCGCTATGTACAGAGTGCAGCTTTCAGGAGTGCGCTATGTACAGAGTGCAGCGTTCAGGAGTGTGCTATATACAGAGTGCAGCTTTCAGGAGTACAAAGTACAAAGTCAATGCATGAGGTGAACCTCTGTGTCTCAGACATAGGTGTGCGCAGCCTATTGCATTAGGGTGTGCACCCAAAGTATAAACACACATGCGTATATATACTGTATATGTATATATATATATATATATATATATATATATATATATATATATATATATATATATATATATAGCAGCAGGGCATTAGACAGTGTCAGTAGAGCAGTGGATGGTGTCAGTAGTTTATCTTTATTATTATTTTTTTATTATTACTTACCATTTATTTTTCATGTTTTACCATATTTTTTTACAATCATTTTTTATTTTTTATTTTTTTACAGTTTTTTTAGGAGCCCCATTGGAGGGCTTTGGTGAAATATTAGGGGTCTAAACAGACCCCCGATGTCTCACTTTTGAGACAGAGAAAGGGACTGAGGACAGAGATTCCCCAGTCCCTTTCTCTGCAGCCAAGCAGCAGGGGGAATCTGCTCAGAACAGGGTGATTAGGGTGTGCCCAGGCACACCCGGCACACCCTGTGCGCATGCCTATGGTCTCAGATAAAAAAATATATTAGGACTGTGTGCAAAAAACCCTACTGGGACTGGGTTTGCACATTCACATGGACTGTTTGATGGTTTGTTTTTCAAGTATATGAAGCCATTGCATATAGACATATTGAGATATTTGAAGAAATTTGTTTCAAGAGGTAATGGCTGGCAACTGACTTTGGTTTGCAAGTTATTTGTATGAGATATCAGGTAGTGCAATAATATAGAAAAAACACATTCATAGTATTACCTAAAGTGGTTATTGTACGTTTTATCACATTTTTCGCTACAGAAAGTAATGCATGAGGTCTGTGTCCTGTATGTCCCACTGAGGATCTTAGCCAAAAGCCTTCCTAGTGTCACAATGCAGCATGAATAGATTGAGAAAATGAACTTGTCCTCTGATGCTGTTCTTCCAACCTTCTGTATCCCAACACTGTATAGCCTGCTCTCTGCATGCTGGCAGAAGCTGCTTGTGCCCTTCCCATTGGCTCAGCCAATGGGTACAGTGCCCTTCCCATTGGCTAAAGAGGCAGCAGAGGGGTGGAGCAGCTGCAGGCTCTGCATGTTTACTGACACAGGAGTGCATATCAATCTACCCCTGCCGGGACTAACTTAGAAACAGCAGATTTTGTGACCAGAGCTGTTGTATCCCTCCACAGGGAAAAAAAGAGTTCCTAACCTTCTGGCATCAATAAAGGAATTTGCAGGTACAATGCTATTAAAAAAAAGGGTGGCATATGCAAGAGGCGGGATATAATTTTGGTGGTGCTATGGAGGTGCTTGCACCGCCCCTGGCCGTCAGGCTATCCAAACATCAGCTCATTTATCAGCCTGTATTGTCATACCGGCAGCAGTGCGGCCACTTCATGGGGGGTGCCAGACCAATTTCCCTCCTGGACCCTTCCCCCCCGCCAGGTCTGTCCCATAAGACTGGCGCTACACTAGAAGTGTAGCGCAAGTCGGCAGGGACACTTTTTTGTGAGGGAGCCAGGAGGAGGCAGTTTTTTTCATGTGGGGAGGCAGATTTTTTGCTGCCCCCCCTCAAAGTGCTGACCTAGGCCTAGGACTTGTTGGCCTAGGCAAGATACAGCATTGATAAGGCCCCTTTCACACCAGCAGACAGATCGGGTCCGCCTGTCAGTTTTTCAGGCGGACCCGATCGGACCACCCATTGCTCTCATTTGGGCAGCGAATGTTAGCGGACACCCACTGGGCATCCAATACAAAAAAATCCGCTAAAAACAGATGTATGGTGACATGTTCGCCATCCGTCCAGCAGATCGGATGACAATCGGATGGAAATGGACATTCAGTCCATTTCCATCTGACTACCCAATAGAGCAAAGCAGGCTGTGTCCGTGTCTGCTCTGAATAGCACGGCAGACACGGACCTGTCTTCCGCCTGCTTAGCGGGAATCAGCGGAGAGATCCCCCACTGAGCAGGTGGATTCTGCTTGGAAGGACCTGCTCCGTCTAAAAGGGGCCTTAGACTAATAATTTATGTTGTAGATATAATGATAAGTAAAATACCCCCTTACATAGATGATCACTGGACAGACTGCCCCTTTACAGAAAGCTGGTAGACAAAATTGTTAATTTCTCAATGAACTCCTAGCAACCTCCAGAGGAACTCTGGCTGAGAAAGGTGAATTGTGCTATTGTGTGGTCCTTAATTTTTAACCATTGAGTTTTCATTAATCGCTAGATGTATTAATTTGCGTTTCATGTTTACAAATGCTCTTAATATCTAAGACTGTTGTTAGCACGTGGAAAAGCCATTAACAGTTAGTGGTGCCCTCTGTTGGTTTTATGTTCCACCCCTACAGATTGACTTCTAAAGATAAAACAGCAGCAATACAGAAACTTTACATTGTATTCCCCATAATTACTAAATTACTAATTACTAAAGCAATTACTACCTTATGTATTATGACTGGTAGTTTTTTTGGCTAATTTTTGGTTGTCATCAAATATTTGGGGCCTCTTATGCCCCGTACACACGGTCGGATTTTCCGATGGACAATGTCCGATCGGAGCGTGTTGTCGGAAATTCCGACCGTGTGTGGGCGCCATCGGACATTTTCCATCGGATTTTCCGACACACAAAGTTGGACAGCAGGAGATAAAATTTTCCGACAACAAAATCCGTTGTCGGAAATTCCGATCGTGTGTACACAAATCCGATGGACAAAGTGCCACGCATGCTCAGAATAAATAAAGAGATGAAAGCTATTGGCCACTGCCCCGTTTATAGTCCCGACGTACGTGTTTTACGTCACCGCGTTCAGAATGATCGGATTTTCTGACAACTTTGTGTGACCGTGTGTATGCAAGACAAGTTTGAGCCAACATCCGTCTGAAAAAATCCTAGGATTTTGTTGTCGGAATGTCCGAACAAAGTCCGACCGTGTGTACGGGGCATTACTGTGAAAAATTACATTGCACTACCCAAAGCCATGTGTACAAGGGCATTTGTTTGCCCTTCCCATACAAATCTACATGAATACAATAACCCAGAAGAAAATCAAATAGTCTGGAGAGAGGAAATAGCTAAAACTCCTTGCTTTGTTTGCTTTCTGTGTCCCATTGGGTGAATTTACTATCACTTCTTGTCCTGGAGACACAATAAAGTGAAAATCTGGCAAAAGTTACTAGAGCAAGTACTTCAATCACAAGTTTTTCCACTTATGACTTGCCCCAAGGTTTATCGTTTTGGCTATGCTGTTATTTTCTGTACTGGTGAAAACGGTCTCTAGGGTTCAGATCGGCCATGAGATTTACCTGAGTCAAAGTCTTTTGTGGTTTGAGAAAATGGCAAACAAATGTGGCCATCCACGCCTATTGCAACCGACAACCAACAATGCACTTCCTGGCCTCTGAATGGGGGTCAGGTAGCTCAAAAGGGCTAATTATGGGGGTTTTATTATATTATTCCCCTCTTATGATAAAAGTTAGGGTTTTAAGGAGCCTTTGATAAGTATTTGCAGGAGGAGACATAGAGTAGTTAGTGAAAGATCAGAGAGTATTTGCAGGGAGAGCTAGGTACTTTTGCTGACTGCTTAAAATGTCTATATTTACAATGAGTCATAAACATACTCACTGTGTGCTGGATGGTCCTGGAGCAGATAGGGCTAGTTCACATAGTCTGTGCAGGGAGAGATAGTATTTGCCATCCTAAACAGTGCCACTGAAACTTCTTATATTTTCCTATATTTATAGTGTGTGTTTGGGACACGTTGAGTATAAAGCTTACACTGTGTTTACAGGAAGAGCTGGTTTCTGCCATTCTATACTGTGCTGTTAAAAAGTCCTAGAGGTTACAGTCTGTGTTTTGAAGATACCTGGGGTCTATAAGTATGACATGTTTATTATTTTTAATTTTTTTTAAAAGAGAGAATTTACAATCACTTTAATCTTGTACGGGTTGATGGTCAGAGAGGATATGGTTGCCCTCCTGCAGACTGGGTTGGATAAACTTCTTCACTTGGGACAGAAATATTTATTAATAATCTCCTTCAAGAAATCTATGAATAGAAATTAATTCCACTCTATCAGACTGCTGGAACATTGTCTGTCATCTGATAACTTGTCTAATGGTCAGAATACAGAAGTTCATGTCTTTCCCATTGTGTGCCTCCTAGGTGTGAATTCCCGAATGCTTTGGAGGGCAGGAGGCACTGTTTGGGGGAAGCACCTAAGCTGGGTGCTGGATGATCTATCACAGAGGGCTTAAGCTTTATTTTTACAATTTCTCATAGCTTTTAGATCTGTTGTGGCTTCCACTTCCACAGGTCCATTTATGGCTGTTTTCTCTAAATAAAAAAAAAATAGGTGTCACATCCCAATTTTTTTTTTCAGTTATAATGATTGAAGTGCTGCTGCTGTATTTAATCCAAACAATAATGTAAAAGTAAATAAATGTTTTTTACACATGCAAAATATGTGATGCCAGAATACAACGTTGCTGATGCTGTGGGTTAATATCATACTGTAATGTAACACAATATCAGCTTAAAGGCATCTCCTGATGATGTAATTAAAGAATTGGTTCTTTTTCCTTGTTGCCCTGAAGTTGCATAAAAAAATGGGATTGTTCTGGTGTTAACTCCCTTAAAGTGGAACTTCACTCTCCCAATCAACATGAACTATGTTTAATCCTTATGTTGCTAGCATTAGTAAACAGATAGGAAGGTATAATATACAGTGTATTTATTTGTTTTAAACCTTTTTATCAATTTCTTCAGTTACATCCTGGTTTCTATGTCTAGGCAAATTATGTCATAGATCCCAGGAGTCTTCAGGAGGGGAGGAGGGGCTTTCTCAGCTAAGCACACCCCCTGGCCTGCATGCCTAAGCTAAGGGCAGAAGGATTCTAGGAAGTAAATGCTACATGAATCACCTGCCCTTACTCAAGATGACTACGGCCAGAAATACTAGGAAGTGTTTTTCAAAGTGATTTCTCAGCAAAATAAAGCATGAAGACATGGATGGAGGGGGCTTTAAACACTAAAAATTCATTATACAGTGTTTGTGTTTTGGTGGTGTTCAGATATAGTGTAGATCTGCTTTAAGATCTACCTGCGCCTAAGTCAGGCAAGCATTTGCGCCATTGTCTGTAATATTACCGACACGTGTGACAAATTCAGGTAGTTCTTACTAAGAATCCTTCTATGGCAATGACAAATTCTTAAAGAATTACCATCAGTTTTCAGATAAGGAAACTGGTGGTAATTAAGACCAACTCTAAGCTGGCATACAGAGGTACGCCAGTACTCAGAGCAGGCCTTAACTGATCAGAGGCTGATGAACTGAGAGACTAGTCCCCAATCATGTCCACGGTACTTTTGATTGACAGAGCACAGCAGTGGGTGGACTTGAAATCCATAAATGGACTGAAAAGCAGCTATGGATGCCCACTGCCATGTGCTGTCAATCAAAATTGAAGTGGACCTGATGGGGAAACAGTCTCTCATTTCTCCATCAGGTTCAGCTCCCAGTACAATACAAAACTCATAGCTCATGAGCCCATCAGTTTAACTTGTGCAGTGGCTGGAAAGGGAGGGCGGGAGTGAGTGCACTGAAGAAAGAGTGTCCACTGTGGTCGCTTTTCCTTCAGCCCAAAAAGCACCAACACTTTCGGTGCTGTGACCCAACAAAATTCTAAATTGTGCCAATGACACCCTTTATGAATTCCCTTAAAATCATTTGCTGTTAAATGGTATTTTTTTAAAATGTATTTTGCATTGGTAAATGTCCTCTGGGGTGATGTCCAGGTCCCCAAACCCTTTGCCACCCCCACACCCACAGAGACTTCCCTGGTCACCAGGACTAATAGGGTGGATAACTATATATTAAAAAAAAATGTACACTTTAACGACATATGAAGTAGAAGCAATGTTCTGAGCATTTCACCATGTATCGAACAGTGGCCTTCTTTCCAGTTCTATTGTATATGACACACCCGTCTGCTCTAATATACAGTATATTGGTAATATGCAGTCCATAGTGGAAGAACAGGTTTCAGTGATGAGCTTTTGCTGTTAAATGTAGCTGTCATAATTTCTTAAACAACTTTCCAACATTATCGATGATTTAAAAAGAAAAAAAATGGATATTGAACTGGACTATCTGTTCATCGCACATGTTTAGGACATTGGAATCAAAATAGAAGCTGACTTTGGAAAATGACCTTTGGTTTTCTGTAGAATTGGGGATAGACAATTACATGGTAAGAAAAGTCATATATTGTTAAAAAAAAAATTGCATTACAGAACATTATGTAAAATTAATATTTTTACCAATTCACCCCATTCTTTCTCTGTCATGCTAATGTAATACCAAAGTAATAAGGCTAGTTTGTTGAAAGATGCACGAAAGAGGTGAGTGTTTTTTAACATAAGATTGAAAAAGCTGAAAATATCTGCCCATAGGTAGTGCAGAATAGAATACATAATACAAAAGATCATTTTCATCAACCTATGATGATTTGATTTATTAAGATCCAGAATTACAGCTGCAAAAGCAGCAGCCAAGTAAACGAATTGAAGTAACCAAATGATTGCACTCCGCAGTTACATAATATTCCCAGGCCTGGATCAATCATTTCTACACAGGCAATTTTTTGTTTTATGGACAGAAGTCACAATGGATTTTCTAACATGAAGTATTTTATTTCAGATTACCTACATGGATATTTATTTATGAAAAAACGGTATGACATCAATGTACTGATTGTTCACAGAAATCATCACAGAATATGTGGCTACCAGATGTTTTGCTTCAAGAACTGAATTAAAAATAGAACCAGTACACTGAATTAAACAATTAAAGGGTACATCCACCCAAAACTGGAGCTCTGGAAGTGAATGGAATGCAACAGAAGTAAAAAAAGATACAAAAGATTCCATTACCTTGAATTTATATCCTTTTTTTGGACAGTAAAATGGCTTTGTGGTTGCCAAATAGCCTTGCAACGCCAGAGTCCAGGGACTGATTCCCATCGGGCATTGTATCTGCAGAAAGTTTTCTTGTTCTCCAAGTATTTGCATGGTTTTCCTTAAAGGGGTTATAAAGTCAGAAGGTTTTATGCATTAAGATAAAAAGCCTGCTGTGTGCAGCAGCCCCCCTCAGCCCCTTTAATACTTACAGGAGCCCCTTCTCTGTGCAGCGATGTCCATGAGTGTCTCGGCTGTCCGGGACTCTCCCTCCTGATTGGCTGAGACACAGCAGTGACGCTATTGGCTCCTGCTGCTATCAAAGTCAGCCAATCAGGAGAGAGGGGGGCAGGGCCGAACCACAGCTCTGTGTCTGAATGGACGCACGGAGCTGCAGCTCATTTTAGGTGCCCCCATAGCAAACTGCTTGCTGTGGGGGAACTCAACAGGAGGGAGGGGCCAGGAGCACAGAAGAAGCACCAGGTAAGAGGAGGATCTGGGCTGCTCTGTGCAAATCCACTGCAACAGAAGAAGTAAGTATAACATGTTTGTTATTTTTAGGGATGAGCTGAACACCCCCTGGTTCGGTTTGCACCAGAACTTGCAAACAAGCAAAAAATGTGTGCGAACACTGTTAACCACTTGCCGACCGGGCCATAGCCGAAAGACGGCTGCAGCGCGGTTGGCTTATTCTGGGTGCATGTCCGTGGGAAGTCATTCCAGAATGTTGCTCCCACGTGCCCCTGGGGCACACACCCGGGAACACCCATGACTGCAAATACTCGCCAATACTCTGCCAATACTTGCCAATACTCTGCAATAAATTTTAACAGAAACAAAGAATTATTTTTTTTATCGAATTTTCAGTCTTTTTTGATTTATATCTCAAAAAATAAAAACCCCAGCAGTGATTAAATACCACCAAAAGAAAGCTCTATTTGTGTGAAAAAAAGGACAAAAATGTCTTATGGGTACAGTGTTGTATGACTAAGTAATTGTCATTCAAAGTGTGAGAGCACCGAAAGCTGAAAATTGGTCTGGTTAGGAAGGGGGTTTAAGTGCCCAGTGGTCAAGTGGTTAAAGTATATGGAACAAGAACATGAAAAATCAAAAGTGCTCATTTTAACGGCTTATTTGCATGTTATTACCATAAAAAGTGTTTGGGGACCCGGGTCCTGCCACAGGTGACATGTATCAATGCAAAAATAAGTTTTAAAAATGGTAGTTTTTTCAGAAGAAGTGATTATAATAATGCTTAAAGTGAAACAATAAAAATGAAATATTCCTTTAAATATCGTGACTGGGGGGTCTCCTTAGTATGTCTGTAACGTGGCACATCTTTCCCATGTTTAGAACAGTACCACAGCAAAATGTCATTTAAAACTGCTCACAGCTGTAATGAATTGTCGGATCCCGGCAATACAGATTCATTGAAAAAAATGGCATGGGTCTGGTATGAATTTTAAGGGAAACCCCGCACCAAAATTAAAAAAGAAAGTGTGTGGGGTCCCCCCAAAATCCATACCAGACCCATGCCAAAGCATGGTATAGATATTAAGGGGAACCCTGTGCCAAACTTAAAAAAAAAATTGGCGTGGGATTCCCCCAAAATGCATACAAGACCCTTCAGGTCTTATATGGATTTTAAGGTGAAGCCCATGCCAAAATGAAAAAAAAAAACGGTGTGGGGTCCCCCTAAAAGCCATACCAGACCCTTATTTGAGCACACAACCTGGCAGGTCACAGGAAAAGGGGTACCAGTCTACATACCCTCAACATGGGGAGGGTGTTTTGGGGCCCCCCAAAAACACCTTGTCCCCATGTTGATGGAGACAAGCAGTTTTAAATGACATTACAGCCACAAGCAGTTTTAAATGACATTTTTTCCTTTACAAATGTCATTTTGCTGCTCTCATTCATAAAACTATGAATGAAGCAGCCTTACATAGTGTGGGGCGTGGACTCAGCCCCCTGAGCCATAATTGGCCAAAAGCACCCTGCCTTTGGCCAATCATGGCTCTCACAGCAGTGCACGATGTGATTGGCCAAAGCATGTAGGTCAGGTGTATGCTTTGGCCAATCAGCAGCGGTCAATGCACTGTGATCTCGCAGTGCATTGATGGTCTCGCCGTTCATTATGGGGTGTTCCGCGGATGCTCAAATTTCCCGTGAACGCCTCATCCCTAGATATTTTTATAGAAAAAAAAAGACTTTACAATCACTTTAAGTATGTAGATTTAAATACAAATATATTCCGATCAGCCTTAATTTTTGACCACCCACCTAATACTGAGTAGGTCCTGTTTGAACCTGTCCTGTTAAACCGCTGTATGGTCTTGGCCACCATTCTGCCACACAGTTTCAGGGTCTTGGCAATCTTCTTATAGCCTAGGCCATCTTTATGTAGCGTAACAATTCTATTTGTTCAGATCCTCAGAGAGTTCTTTGCCCTGAGGTGCCATGTTGAACTTCCAGTGACCAGTATGAGAGAGTGAGAGCGATAACACCAAATTTAACACACCTGCTCCCCATTCAAACCTGAGACCTTGTAACACTAACGAGTCACATGACACCGGGGAGGGAAAATGGCTAATTGGGCCCAGTTTGGACATTTTCACTTAGGGGTGTACCCACTTCTGTTGCCAGAGGTTTAGACATTAATGGCTGTATGTTGAGTTATTTTGAGGGGACAGCAAATTTACACTGTTATACAAGCTGTACACTCACTACTTTACATTGTAGCAAAGTGTCATTTTTTCAGAGTTGTCACATGAAAAGATATAATAAAATATTTACAAAAATGTGAAGGGTGTACTCACTTTTGTGAGATACTGTATATTCAAACTTAGAGAACGTTTATACTTCCACTGTTGAGCTCCTTCTAAAATCGCTGGGCAAGTATACAGCCAGTGACATCAGACCTGCTCATATCAGCCTCTGAAACCTTCCTGTCATGGCTAAATTTCAGGAAATCCTGAAAGGCAAGGCTTTTGCACTTCCTGCTGAATCTTCCCACCTCTGCTGCCTGTGAATTTCTTTTGGTCAGTGAATCTGCCATTCAGACCTGTAACAGTGCATACAGCAAGCATTGACATTGCCTGTAAGTGTTGAAGCTTTGCCTCTGACAGGAAGAATAAGGCGGCTGCTTCAGCTATGTCCCTATATCTTTAAATGCCTGCCCTCAATGCCTGCAGCAGTTTACCCCCCCCCCCCCAATGATAGAGTCTCTTTAGGCCAGGGATTTGTCATGGAACTAAGGCAACTAGAAATTATGGGACAGAAGGTTATTAATGGCAGACTAGAGATTTCAATACATACTCCATTAAAAGAGAAGTATGGAAAAAAAAATAAAACTCATCTTGATGGATGCAACATCAATCCAAAGCTGCATATGTGCCCCGTCGGCTCTTCACTGAGACCCAGTGATCAAATACAGCTGATTGCTCAGTTCTCAGCATTCTGTGAGCGGAGAGCTGGAGACTGACAGTCATTGGCTCTCTTCTCTGACACCAGCCACGTGCTCACTGGAGCCAGAGGGGATCTGTGATCTATAGGAGAAGTATAGCCAAAATAGCTTTGGCTATATTTCTCCTTTAAAGTTCATGTCCTTTTTTCATTTTGCAGAGAATGGAAAAGGGTTCAAATCTGTGCTAGGTCCTCATTGCTGTCTGTGTCAGTTGTAGAGAATGTCTCCCACTCTATTTCCCTAGGACACAAGGACTGAAAATGTAAAGGATGGGTATCACTCAAGTAGACTTAAGCCTTGTACACACGATCAGATTTTCAGACGGTAAATGTTCGATGACAGGTTGTTGGCAGAAAATCCGACCATGTGTATGCTCCATCGGACAATTGTTGTCAGATTTTCCGCAGACAAATGTTGGATAGCAGGTCTTCAAATTTTCTGCGAACAAATGTGTGTTGTCGGATTTTCCAAACATGTGTACACAAGTTGGACAACAGTCCAAAGTACAAACATGCATGCTCGGAAGCAAGGACGAGCCAGAAGCGGTCAGTCTTGTAAACTAGCGTTCGTAATGGAGAATTAACATTCGTGATGTGGCAAATTATGAAATCTCAAAATGCAGCACACATTCTCTTCTTCTTTAATGGGATAATAATGAAGCTGTTTTGCTGGTGATACTGATGGAGTTATCGCAAACGAATTTTCAAAGGCTTTTTTTTTTCTTGTGATATCAAGAATATATTTTTTTTATTTGAGTAAGTTACCACAATACCCATTATCCCGTAGTTTTTAAAATCAAAGATACAACTATGTTGGTGTCCCTTGTCAATTTTACATTTTTTTTTTTAAATGTAAATGCCTACTCCCAAACTGTTGTAGCGCTGGTAGATTTTATCTACCGCTGATAGGTAAATTTAGTGGGTCGCTTGTTATAGGAAGTTAGATTTGCCTCTGTTCCAGCTTGGCTGACGTTGCATGCAGTTCCGCATTGTGCCAGTGGGTGTCGTTGTCACTGTCGGCAGGTGTTGTAAAAGCAATGTGTTGAAGCGAATGAGTGCTCCTCTTTCCCGGAGATAACTCAGTGGAGGTGGTCCTCCGAGTTGCATTCTGGGAGAGGGTATTTATGGGACAGACGGCATGTTTTAAGGTTTGTTTTCAGCCACCTGCTGGCCCTCCTGGCCGACAGGTATGCACTAGGAATAGGAATACCACCTCGTCGCTGCGGCGTGTGGGTGGGCCCAGAAGCCTGTCTGGGGCCTACCACAGTAGCAGAGAAATGGTCCTGAGCTGTCTTTCTTGAGTAAAGAAGCTGGACAACCGAGAAGATCCCAGGGGAGGACCCGTCATGGAAGGATCGTGCAGAGTGCTGGTCTGGAGAGGGGCCTGGTGACTCGGTTGGAGGACGCATTCCGAAGTAATCTTACAGTATAGTACTGCCGGGTTGGCTTAAAGGTTCAAGTACTGTATCTGACTTTCACCACAAAACCAATAAATCCTGTGGCAGAGGATCATATGGGTTTTATTCCAGATAAGTCTGTGGCAGAGACTTTTGTTTGTGCTGCGTGCTGGCTGCTAGGAAAGTGAGAGATGTCTATCCAGGCGGGCAAACATTGAATCCTACAAAAGGGGGACTATTCAATTACAAGTGTTCAATTACAAAGAATGTTCTGAAGAAATACAACAGAAAGGTATTTGAGCTTCCCTGCAGTCTTCCTACTACCTCTTTCCTGCTACTTCCCTTAATCGTTCTATTAAAGCATTGGAAAAACCTACTCAAGTGTTTGATGCTTATATCGCCCAGAGGTAAACTCAACGGAACCCTAGACCCAGTGCCGGTGAAACAGAGGTGTCGAGAGTGAAGGTAACAAGCCCGTTTAAACCAGCAGCTCCACCGAGAGTTATTGCTACACTGTCATTTGAAGTAAAACACATAGCCAAGTATTATTCTCCACAATTTTTTTATTGTGCATTAAACAAAGAAAACAAATAAAATTAGACATGCTATCTGCCAATAGAACCAAAAAATGCATTCTATGCATTCAAAAATATAGAAAATATACCAAATCAAATCATTATTCAACCAAAAAAATAATGTCAAAGCAATTGCCAAGGCCAATAATAAATAACACGTTATCTCCTCTGATTCCGAAACACGGCTGTTTGACGAACAGTCATTCAGAAACTTACTGAAAAGCATGAACTGAAAAGTGCAAAATGAAAAGTGTGAAATGAAAAGTGTGAATCAACAGTAACCAAACTTCTACTAACATGAAATTAGCAGGAGGAATCCAAAGGGTGGCACTAAAGAGCTGAAAAACAATGTAGTACGTCACTACGTTCGTATTTGTTGGTCAACAATTGTGTAGCTGTGTGTATTCCAAACAAGTTTGGGCCAACGCCCTTCTGACAAAAGTCCACAGTTTTGTTGGCCAACAATCCGATCGTGTGTACGAGGCTTTAGACATCAAAGGTAACCTAACCTTTCACTAATCCACTAAAAGAAGTGTGCATGGAGCTGTTTCCTTTTTGGAAAAATGTACTCTCCAAAACAAGAAGGGGGATGCTAGTCATAACAAAACGATAACAGTAGCAACATGACAGAGGTGTTATCCCTTTCCTACTCTATCCATATGAAAAAGAAGCTGTGCCTGGAGTTCGGCTTTAAAGGGAACATGTTTATGAAAAAAAATAAACAACAGTTGTAAAGGTTTCAATGGCGTTGTGCGACAAAAGAGCTACATGCTAATTCTGTGCAAATTAACTACTTCAGCTTCACTGGAAGTGGAGGGCCACTGCTTTGAATCATTGCACGCTTTCATTACTGTATTAGACGCTTCTATTAGAGTCATGCAGCTGTTTCCTGTATTACATATTTCCTCTAGTTTACTTGCAGTTGAAACAAGGTTGTTTCCTTATTCATTAACCATTTCAATACAGGGCACTTATACCCCCTTTCTGCCCAGATGAATTTTCAGCTTTCAGTGCTCTCACACTTTGAATGACAATTACTGTTTTTTTTTATTTTTTGTGATATAAGTGAAAAAAGAGCGAACATTTTGAAAAAAAAAATCACTTTTTTTTAGTTTCTATTATAAAATTTTGCAAAAAAGTAATTTTTGTTCATACATTTGGGCAAAAATGTATACTGCTACATATATTTGGTAAAAAATAACCCAAATTAGTGTATATTCTTTAGTCTGCGTGAAAGTTATAGAGTCTATAAGCTATGGTACCAATCATTGAAAATTGATCACACCTGATCACACCCGATGCACTGTACTCATTTATTGAGGCCCTGAAATGTCAGGGCGACAGTAAAAATACCCCCAAATGACCCCTTTTTGGAAAGAAGACAGTCTAAGGTATTTAGAAAAAGGCATGGAGAGTTTTTTGAAGTGTCCCAGAAGATTGCAGGGAGGGAGGGGGGAGAGGTGAACTTCCGATTGGTGCCGCGGTGCCAGGAGAGGAAGTGGGATCTGGGTACCTGTGAAAACGAGATAGCCGCTCCACCCCCAAAAAAAGTTAAATGCCAAATGTGGCATGTCAGGTGGTCACTCACAAGTACTTAAAGCTGAAGTTTAATTTTTGAGTGGAACAACGCTTTAAGTATGGCCTGCCTCCGCAGTACTTTTTGAATTAACTGTTTGTGTGCTTATCAGCACATCCATAGTTCATTCACACTACTTACAGCTCTGAAAATGATCACATGATCACGAGTAGGGATGAGCTTTGTGGGTTCGACTCGAACATCGGCTGTTCGGTCGTTCGCCGAATTGCGAACGATATGGGCTGTTCGCGCCAAATTCGTGTGGCGCGTCACGGCCCATAATTCACTGCGGCATCGCAGTGCATTGCTGGCTGATGATTGGCCAAGCATGCACTATGACCCGCATGCTTGGCCAATCACAGCGCCGCCTGAACAGAGAGCCGTAATTGGCCAAAGCCAAGGAGGCTTTGGCCAATTATGGCTCAGGGGATTTAGTACACGCCCCACACTATATAAGGCCGCCTGCACGGCGGCCCTGTGCAGTGTGTTCCGGTGTGCTGAGAGATAGAGAGAGACAGTGTCATTTCATTTGAGTTAGCTAGATTAGGCAGGACAGTCAGTCAGTTAGCTGCACTTACAGTGTATTGTGTATATATATGCATCCCAGGTGTTGCATATATATATATACACTGTATTCAGTTTAGCTAGATCCGTTCCTGTTATCTTCCTACTGACAGGCAGGCTTGTCTTGTTACAGTATTTACAGCTACCTGAAGAAAATTACTGGTGTTCTTTTGATCCTATTAGTACCACAGTCAGGCAGCTAGACTATTTACAGTTAGTGCAGTGCGTCCTGCTCACAGTGTTCAGCTAGATCTGTTCCTGTTATCTTCTTACTGACAGGCAGGCTTGTCTTGTTACAGTATATACAGCTACCTGAAGAAAATTACTGGTGTTCTTTTGATCCTATTAGTACCACAGTCAGGCAGCTAGACTATTTACAATTAGTGCAGTGCGTCCTGCTCACAGTGTTCAGCTAGATCCATTCCTGTTATCTTCGTACTGACAGGCAGGCTTATCTTGTTACAGTATATAAAGCTACCTGAAGAAAATTGCTGGTGTTCTTTTTTTTGTATAATCTTTATTTTGAGAACATTTCAGTGAAAACAGAAACATTACATAGAGCAAGCATTAATAGTGCGGCCCAAGGAGGGTTTACAGCGATACAGGTTTTTGCAACCATAACTATCACAAGTAATATTAAATCACAATTTTTGTGGCTTTAAACATCCTATTGATTCCTTACATCCCGGTCCCCTCCCACCTAGGATGCAAGTTGTTCAGGTGGGTATATGGAGCGCCCCCCCCGACGACCGCCCGAGGAGAGGGGGGCCTTCTGCCTCCAACAACCTCCCCCGGGCCGCCGCCTCGGCGGGAGCACCCCCCCAACATCTATTTTCTGGGGTGCGAGACGCGGCCCCCCCGCCTCAACAGGGCCTAGAGGAGCCGGGCCCACGCACCCATGTTTGGCCACTATTGCTGTGTTGCTCCCTGTTGCAGAGTGTTTACCCAGTTAGTATCCCGTCCATGGGTATAGGAAGATTGCTTACTCTATAAATCATAATTAATAATAGAAAATAGGTGAAAGAGGGGGAGAAAGAATAGATAAGGAGTTGGGGTGAGGGAAGGGTATGGGTAGATGGGCAGAGAGGGGAAGGTAGGAGAGGAGCATACCTTGTGTTTGAAGAAGTCACAGGAATCCGTGCCGAACGGGCCCCGACCACCGCACGTCCCTCAACATTCAATATGGGTCTTGTTCTTATGAGGTATTGTTGACATTTAGGCGAGATCTCAGGGAAGGTTCTGCTAACTCTAGCAGGGCTATGTCTAAGCTGGAGTTTTCATGGTCAGGTTCTGTCATGTAATCATTCCAGGGGGTCCATATAATTTCGAATCTTTCTATTTTCCCCTTACAGGTCGCTACCCAGTGTTCGGCTTCCCTAATGTCATTCACTTTCTTTATCCAATCTGTTTTTGATGGGGTCTTGGTTTGTTTCCAATATATCGGGATGAGGCGTCTGGCTGCGTTTAGGAGATGTGGCAATACACATTTTCTATATTTACTGATTGGCATTTGTGGAATGTGTAGGAGGAAGTGTGCAGGTGACATAGGGATGTCGAGATCTAGAATCTCTTTTATTAGGTTTTTTATTTCACTCCAGTATGGCTGTATCAGTGGGCACTCCCACCAGATGTGGAGGAGTGTACCCTTTTGTCCACACTTTCTCCAACACAGGTCTGATGCCATAGGGTAGATGCGAGCTAAGTCAGCCGGGACCCGGTACCAACGCGTTAAAATTTTATAATTAGTTTCTTGAGATTTGGATTCTATGGAGCTCGAGTGGGTTAGATGGTAGAGGTGTGTTAGTTGAGTTGGGGGGAGATCTATCTGTAAGTCCCTTTCCCATGCCCTTATGTAAGTTGGCCTGAGATTGTCTGTAGTGTTACTTAATAGGCGATACATTTCGGAGACCATATGGGGGATTGGGTCTTCTTCTATGAAAAAATTTTCAAAGCTTGTGAGAGTGGAAAGGTCTCTAATGGAATTCCCATTTGCCTGGAAGAAGTGGTGGAGCTGTCTGTATCTCCAGAAGTTCATTCTGGAGCCTTCGTGTCTCTTTTGTAAAGATTCAAAGACCATTAATTTACCTTTATGCATTCGTTTCCCACAGCTGGCATTTCCATCATCCAACCAAGGGCCGAAAAAGGCCATCTGTTCTCCTGGTGGGAACCAGAGAAATCCCCCTAATGGAGCTAGTGGTGACATAGGAGGAGACAAATTTAGATTTGAGTTTAATTTGTCCCAAGTGGAGAGTGCGTGGAGTGTCAGAGGGGAGGTATCTTCCGACAGTCCCCTGTACTCTCTAGGTAGCCATGGCGCATAGGCCAGGTTCCTACCCGCTAGCCATTTTTCCAGGGAGACCCAAAGCTTGGACTGGGTGTGGAAGCGCCAACTGAGGATTCTTTGAAGGACTATAGCTCTATGGTATTTCAAAATGTCAAGAATTCCTAGCCCTCCCACCAATTTGGATCGTTTCAGCACTCTCAAGGCTATTCTAGGTTTCTGCGAGTTCCATACAAAACCCGATAGTATACTATTGATCTGGGAGAAAAATTTGTTCGGTAGGGATATGGGGATCATTTGTAAGTAAAAAAGGATTCGGGGTAAAATATTCATTTTGATTATGTTGACACGCCCTATCCATGTGAAAGCAGTCTTAGTCCATTGTGAGAGGTCTTTTTTAATTATATTAAGGAGCGGGGGGAAATTCGTGATGTACAGAGTATCATATCTGTCTGTCAGTTGTATTCCCAGATATTTAATTGAGGATTTGGCCCAAGCAAAGGGGAATGCATTTTGCAAGTTACTCATCAGGGAGGGAGGCAAGTGAACAGGTAAAATTTCTGATTTAGAGAAATTAATTTTAAAATTTGATAATGATCCGAATTCGTTCAGTTCTTTCATCAAATTTGGCAGCGAGATCAGGGGCTCCGATAGATGAAATAGGACATCATCCGCGTAGGCAGACAGTTTGTGTTCAGTCGTTCCGATCTTCAAGCCCTTTATGTTTACGTTCGCTCTGACAGTGCATAACAGCTGTTCAAGAACTAGGGCGAAAAGGAGAGGGGAAAGTGGACACCCCTGTCTCGTGCCATTTCGAATCGGGAACCGAGAGGATAGTACTCCGTTCACTTTAACTTGTGCACAAGGAGTGGAATAAAGAGCTAGGATCGAGGCTAGCATGCGTGGTTTGAGTCCTAGTGTCTCTAGTACCATTTTGAGAAATGTCCAATCGACCCGGTCGAAAGCCTTCTCGGCGTCAGTAGAAAGAATTACGTAAGGTTTTGAGTTTGGGCGGTTGCGCGCCCAATGTATGAGTTGGATGGCTCTAATTGAGTTATCTCTTGCCTCTCTCCCTTTGATGAACCCTGTTTGATCTGGGTGGACTATATTAGGTATAAGATTCCCAAGTCTGTTTGCTAATACCTTTGCCATTATCTTATTGTCAACATTAAGGAGGGATATGGGTCGGTAGCTTTGGGGTAGCATCGGGTCCTTGCCCTCTTTGGGTAGCACTGTTATGTGTGCTAGAAGTGCCTCAGTGGGGATAGGATTCCCATCTGCAATGGTATTGAAATATCTGCACATGTTGGGGCTTAAAAGATGTAGGAACATTTTATAATATGTCCCTGTAAAGCCGTCTGGGCCTGGGCTTTTGCCTTTGGGCAGGGATTTCACTGTTAACTCTATCTCTTCTGGTGATATTGGTAGATCTAGTTCAGTGCATTGGTCTTCGTTTAGGGGTGGAACACCGGCTGAAGCCAGGTAATCTCGTATGGCTGTAATCCTATTTGCCTGAGCATCTAAGGGGTGGTCAGTGGTCAAATTATAAAGTTGAGTATAGTATTCTTGGAACCCTGTGGCAATTCCAGAGGACTGGACCGAAACATCTCCATTTGGTGAGCGTAACTTATGGACACAAGTCTGGGCTTGTTTCTTACGAAGAGCTCTAGCGAGCATACGCCCACACTTATTACCATGTTCATAATATTTGTGCGAAAGGCGTCTGGCTTGTTTTCGAGTCTGTCTATCTAGTAGACGTGACAACAGATTTCGGAGTTCAGTCAACCTCTGTAATGCCTCAGGGCTCTCATTTTGTTTATTGTTTAGTTCTGCTTCTTGAAGGGCAGTCAGTACTCTTGTGAAGTCAGCTTGGAGCATCTTTTTGAGTTTGGCCCCTAAAGCTATTAGCTCTCCTCTTATTACAGCCTTATGGCCTTCCCATACTGTGCTTTCTTTCAGATCGTTAGTGGTATTCTCTCTAAAATAATTTGTGATGGCTTCCGACACTCCAGCTCCCACAACTGCATCATCCAGCAAATTTTCGTTTAATCTCCACGTCCATGCCCCACGAGAGCCGGACGGTAGTTTAAGGGTCACATCTACCGGTGCATGATCCGATATGGTGATGTTCCCTATGGATGCTGACTGTAGGAGCTCCAGTGCCCTCCGATCAACATATATTTGATCTATGCGGGTATAGACATTGTGTATTGCCGAATAATAGCTGAAGTCCCTCTCCGCAGGGTGTAAGGCCCTCCAGCCATCAACGAGCATGTGTGATTGAAGGGACTTACGAAAGTGTTTAAGGAAGGCGTAAGAGTGGGTGTGGCTAGAGTTGGAGGTGTCAATGGAAGGGTCTGGGCTGACGTTAAAGTTTCCTCCAAGGACTACAAATCCCTCCTTAAACTCTGTCAGGAGTTCAAGAGCCTTGTCTATGAAGGAAATTTGATTTGAGTTGGGGGCGTATATCGAGGCGAACGTGTATTTACATTCTGCTATGGTGCCTTTCAGGAAAACGTACCGACCTAATGGGTCTATTTTGCTATTTAAAAGTTGAAAAGGGCATGTTTTGTGAATCGCTATTGAGGTTCCTTTAGATTTGGCGGTTGGGGAAGTGCTGTGAAACCACTGGTTATATAAATGGGTCGGAAGTCTGGGTAAGGAGAGATGGGTAAAATGGGTTTCTTGTAAAAACACTATTTGTGCCTTCAGTTTTTTGAGTTCCCACCATAATTTGCTTCTCTTCCCCGGGGAGCATAAGCCTCTTATGTTATAGGATATTACCTTCAATGTAGACATGATGGGTCAGGTGGTTGGACGCATGTCGCGCGATCGAGCCCGTCCGGCACGGAGTCCCTAATGAAGCATCGCTCCTGTGAAAAAAGGGGTGGGATAGGGAGGGGATGGGAGAGGCCAGAAAGGTAGAGGGAAAAAAGGCACAAAGAGAGTATTGTTAAAACATGTAAAACAGTACAACTAATGAGTAACATTGATAATGAGCAGGGGTTCTGCTTGTGAGGTGTGAGGTCTGCCCTAATAGCAGGGGAGGCCTCAGACCTTAAACTAATGTCCCAACTAGGGACAATACCCAACAAGGGGCGGCCTACGTGGGGAAACATGAATCTAAACACGGGGGGAGACATGGGGTGCCGTCTCCGTCCACTGCATCAGTAGAACTTGGTATTTAACCAGGGGGGATCATTCTAGGGGGGTGTATGCGACCTGACATTGTATGGGGCCTAAGTAAAAGTGGGTAGGACAATAAGACCAGGAAGGTGGTTTTCGCATGAGTTCATCTGGTTCATGGACTTTGTCAGCGAGTGTCCCTCTTTTATTGATTGTAGCTAGTGATCGTAGATAATCTGAATATTTGCTTGCGGGTATCTTGCTTCGCATATCCAATTGGGAAGAAAGGGGGGCAAAGTCTCAGAGTGTGAGTATGGATCATTTTAATAGTTCATCCATAGTCCTCAGGGTATCACATATGGGCTGCGTATGAGTTGTAAAAGTTATCCATATTTATCAAGGTAGCACATGAGGACTGCGGTGTTAGTCTCTTGTGGTGAAGGGTCTTGTTTCAGTGTCTTGATTCTGGTGCTGTCTGTCTCTTCTGCGGTTCTTGCGGGAGACTGTTGACCACTGAGATGGGGTTTGAGTCCCGGGAGCATTAAATATGCTTCTCCAATCTGGAAAGTCCACTGGAGCCAGGTCAAGAGTGGAAAGGAAGTTCGGTAGGTCATCCTTATTGCGCAGAGTGACTTGGTGTCCATTTTTTGTCACTTGTAAAAAGAAAGGGAAGCCCCAGCGGTATGGCAGACCCGCCTCTTGAACGGCATTCAGGAGTGGACGCAGAGCCCTGCGTTGCATGAGGGTGCGTCTGGATATATCCTGGTAGAAAAATAAGTGCGCGCCGTCAAAATCATAAAATGGCTTACCACGCATTTTTTGCATAATGCGGTCTTTCAGATTATACTTGTGAAGTTTGCAAATTATGTCCCTAGGATTGTCCATGTCTTGGGATGGAGGTCTCAGGGCTCTATGTGCTCTGTTAATTTCTATCGGTGTAGTTGCAGATAGGCCTAGTATATCCCTGAAGATGTCTGTCAGTGTGGGGATAATATCCCTTGAATCTGTGGCTTCAGGCAGGCCTCTGATCCTTATGTTGGCTCTCCTGCTGCGATTTTCAGCGTCATCCAGCTGGCAAAGCAAGCTTTCAATCTGCTGGCTTTGTATTTGGCATTGTGATTGCAGTAGAGCAATAGTGGGGAGAGCCTCCTCCAGTTTTTCTTCAATCGATTCTATTCTGTTACCCAAGTGAGTGGTATCAGTTTTCAATTGGGTTATGTCCTCAGTAAAGGCTTTCTCCACTCTGTTTGTGAAGCGCTCTAAGTCCTCTTTGGTAGGTAGGGACATAATGTGGCGCCGAATGTCCTCATCACTGAGATAGTCAGAGATCTCAGAGCGGCCTTCCAGAGAAGCTGGGGAAGCACAGGGGGCAGAATCACTCACCGACCCTGGAGATGGAACCGGAGATGCTGGGGAGTTTGTTCCCTTCAGTGCCCGTGTTGTGGCTGCTGTTGGCTGGGAGGACTTGCTCGCCTTCTGGGCCTTCCCGGGCGGCGCCATCTTGGATGGTTCGCGGCCTTGTCCTCGGGCCCCTGTGAAGTAGGAATCCAGCTGTCCCTGCCTGGAACTGTCGGTCCTTGCCGGTTGTGGAGGTTGCCTGAGCCTCTGTGACATGTGGGGAGTCTGTAGCAGCGATTTACCCCCCGTTTTTAGCTGATTAGTGTGGCGGTGGAGCGGAGCTGAGGCAAGACACAACCTCACTCCTCCATGTTCAGGACACGCCCCTTGCTGCTGGTGTTCTTTTGATCCTATTAGTACCACAGTCAGGCAGCTAGACTATTTACAGTTAGTGCAGTGTGTCCTGCTCACAGTGTTCAGCTAAAACTACAAGTTAGTGGGGTGCGTCCACCTCACAGTGTTCAGCTAAACCTACAAGCTAGTGGGGTGCGTCCTGCTCACAGTGTTCAGCTAGATCCATATCTGTTATCTTCTTACTGACAGGCAGGCTTGTCTTGTTACAGTTAATACAGCTACCTGAAGAAAATTGCTGGTGTTCTTTTGATCCTATTAGTACCACAGTCAGGCAGCTAGACTATTTACAGTTAGTGCAGTGCGTTCTGCTCACAGTGTTCAGCTAAAACTACAAGTTAGTGGGGTGCGTCCTGCTCACAGTGTTCAGCTAAACCTACAAGTTAGTGGGGTGCGTCCACCTCACAGTGTTCAGCTAAACCTACAAGCTAGTGGGGTGCGTCCTGCTCACAGTGTTCAGCTAGATCCGTTCCTGTTATCTTCTTACTGAGAGGCAGGCTTGTCTTGTTACAGTAAATACAGCTACCTGAAGAAAATTGCTGGTGTTCTTTTGATCCCATTAGTACCACAGTCAGGCAGCTAGACTATTTACAGTTAGTGCAGTGTGTCCTGCTCACAGTGTTCAGCTAAAACTACAAGTTAGTGGGGTGCGTCCTGCTCACAGTGTTCAGCTAAACCTACAAGTTAGTGGGGTGCGTCCACCTCACAGTGTTCAGCTAAACCTACAAGCTAGTGGGGTGCGTCCTGCTCACAGTGTTCAGCTAGATCCGTTCCTGTTATCTTCTTACTGACAGGCAGGCTTGTCTTGTTACAGTAAATACAGCTACCTGAAGAAAATTGCTGGTGTTCTTTTGATCCTATTAGTACCACAGTCAGGCAGCTAGACTATTTACAGTTAGTGCAGTGCGTCCTGCTCACAGTGTTCAGCTAAAACTACAAGTTAGTGGGGTGCGTCCACCTCACAGTGTTCAGCTAAAGCTACCTGTAGAAGGTTGGTGGTGTTCTCATACTACAGGCAGGCAGTCAATTTTGCTAGCTGCAGTATCAGTACATACATATATATATATATATATATATATATATATATATATATATATATATATATATATATATATATCCCAGCTTAGTGCAGCTACAGGCCATTAGTATGTCTGGAAGGCCAAGAAGGAGAGGCAGACAGTCACAAGCCAATAAGAGAGGGCAAGCAGGCTCTGTGTCTAGTGCTGGTCGTGGAGACGGTGCATCCTCATCAGCACGTGGCCATGGGACATGCTTGGCCTTTTTTTCGGCAGCTGGCCGTGTTGAGCCGCAACATGCGGAAGACTTGGTCGAGTGGATGACCAAGCCGTCCTCATCCTCCTCATCCTCTTTCACCCATGCCCAGGGTACTTTGTCTGGCAAAGCAGCGGCCTCTTCCCTCGGCTCAATGTCATCAGTGACTCCTTCCCTAGCCCCACCATGTCCTCCTGAGGAGTCCCTCAAACTGTTTGACCACAGTGTTGGGTACATGCTCCAAGAGGATGCCCAGCATTTGGAAGGCTCTGATGATGATACTGAGCTCGATGAAGGCAGTAACATGAGCACGGACAGAGGGGGTGTCCAAGAAGGACAGCAATCTGGCAGTCATGCTCCCCCTGCTGCAGCATACTGCCAGGTTTGCTCCAGTGATGAGGAGGGAGGGGATGATGAGGTCACTGACTCAACGTGGGTGCCTGATAGGAGAGAGGAGGAGGAGGAGGCGGCACATCACCAACGAGGCAGGATGCCCTCCAGGGGCCAACCTAAGGGCAGCACATTGACTGCATCACACCCCAAAGCTCCACATGTGCAGGGCGCTGCAGTCTCTGCGCATTATTCAAAAAGTTCTTTGGTGTGGGCCTTTTTTGAGACGAGTGCATCAGATCGCACCGCTGCTATTTGCAACATATGTCTCAAGCGTATCTCGCGTGGCCAAAGCATCTCCCGCTTGGGTACCACATGCTTGACCAGACATATGTTGACCTGCCATGCAGTTCATTGGCAAGCGTATCTAAAAGACCCACACCAAAGAACAAAGAGGACCTCTCCTTGCTCCTCATCAGCTGAGATTTCCAACCCCACTAGACCTTCAGTCCACTCTGAGACCTGCACTGAGAGGAATGAAGGTGTAGAATTAGGTGTGTCACAGCCAAGTACTTGTGGGCAATCTGCTTTTGGTTCACCAACGTCAGATTGTACCAGGAAAATTTCCCTGCCCCAGCTGCTGCACCGCCGAAAGAAGTTTGCTCCCAGCCATCCACATGCCCAGCGGTTGAATGCTAGCTTGGCAAAATTGCTAGCACTTCAACTGCTGCCTTTTCAGTTGGTAGACTCTGCCCCCTTCCGTGAGTTTGTGGAATGTGCGGTTCCTCAGTGGCAGGTACCCAAACGCCACTTTTTCTCACAGAAGGCGATTCCGGCTCTCTACCGGCATGTGGAAGGCAATGTCCATGCCTCACTGGACAGGGCAGTCAGCGGTAAGGTGCATATTACCGCTGACTCGTGGTCCAGAAGGCATGGACAGGGACGTTACTTAAGTTTCACGGCGCATTGGGTGACTCTGCTGGCAGCTGGGAAGGATGCAGGACAAGGTGCAGTAGTGTTGGAGGTTGTTCCGCCACCACGCCTCCAAAATGCTAATGATTGTGACACACCTCTCTCCTCCACCCCCTCCTCTTCTTCTTCCTCCATGGCCTCTTCCTGTGCTTTGTGCTCGGAACCAGCGGTGCTCCGTAGCCATTCAAGGGGCTACGCAAGTACGCAGGCCAAAAGATGCCATGCGGTGTTTGAGCTGGTGTGCTTGGGGGACAGGAGCCACACTGGGGCAGAGGTTCTGTCAGCTCTGCAGGGGCAGGTTCAGAGGTGGTTGACGCCACGCCAACTTAAGGCAGGAATGGTGGTTTGCGACTATGGCACCAACCTCCTCTCTGCCCTCCGACAGGGACAAATGACCCATGTGCCCTGTTTGGCTCATGTCCTTAACTTGGTGGTGCAGCGGTTCTTGGGCAGGTACCCAGGCTTACAGGATGTCCTGAGGCAGGCCAGGAAAGTCTGTGTGCATTTCCGCCGGTCATATGATGCCAGTGCTCGGCTGACGGACCTCCAAAAGGAGTTTAACCTGCCCAAGAACCGCCTAATCTGTGACATGCCCAAGAGGTGGAACTCAATGTTGGCCTTGCTGCAGCGGCTGCACACGCAGCAGAGGGCCATCAATGAGTAACTGTGCAACTATGGCACCAGGACAGGGTCAGGGGAGCTTGGTTTTTTTCCCCACGCAAGTGGGCCATGATCAGGGATGCATGCACTGTCCTGTCACCATTTGAGGAGGCCACGAGGATGGTGAGCAGTGACAGTGCATGCATCAGTGACACTGTCCCCCTTGTCCACCTGTTGGAGCACACGCTGCGTGGAATAATGGACAGGGCACTTGAGGCAGAACAGAGGCAGGAAGAGGAGGACTTCCTTAGCTCTCAAGGCCCCCTTTATCCAGACAGTGTTCCTGCGTGCCCGCCGATCACACAGGAAGAGGACGAGGACGAGGAGGAGGAGGAGAAGGAAGATTGTGTCAGTATGGAGGTGGAGCCTGGCACTCAGCATCAGCAGCAGTCTTTAAGGGATCAGTCCCAAGAAACACATGGACTTGTACGTGGCTGGGAGGAGGTGGCTGCGGACCATGTCGTCCTTAGTGACCCAGAGGACTCCGGACCGAATGCCTCAGCAAACCTACGCTGCATGGCCTCCCTGATCCTGCAAAGCCTGCGTAAGGATCCTCGTATTCGTGGTATCAAGGAGAAGGACCAATACTGGCTGGCAACCCTCCTTGATCCACGTTACAAGGGTAAGGTTGCGGACCTTATCTTGCCATCGCAGAGGGAGCAGAGGATGAAACATCTTTGGGAGGCCTTGCAGAAAGGTCTGTGCAACGCGTTCCCAGAGACTGGGAGGTTACAAACTCCTGTTTCTAGACAACGTGTTGCTGAGGCTTCGGTCAGTCAAAGAAGGAGCGGTGGAGAAGGTGGCCGTCTGACTGATGCGTTCAGACAATTTTTTGGTCCGCAGCCCCAAGGTATGATCGGTTCCAGCAACCATCGCCAGCGTCTGTTTTACATGGTGCAGGAATACCTAGGGGCAAGATCAGACTTGGACACCTTTCCTACCGAAAATCCTCTGGGTTACTGGGTCTTGAGGCTGGTTCACTGGCTAGAGCTTGCACAGTATGCAATTGAGCTACTGGCCTGTCCTGCATCCAGCGTTCTTTCGGAACGCACATTCAGTGCTGCTGGAGGCGTGGTAACCGATCACAGGGTGCGTCTGTCCACCGGCTCGGTCGATCGACTGACCTTCATAAAAATGAATCAGTCTTGGATCACCACCAGCTACCAAGCACCTGATGCTGATGTAACCGAATATTTTTTTTTGAAATCTCAGATCCCTTCAAAGACTGCCTATGCTGATTCTGAGTGACTATCCCTGAGTAATTATCGTCTTCCTCCTCAATCATCACGTTGATAGCTTGTAAGAACATTTTTGGCTCAGGGCGCCACCACCAGTGCCTAAGGCACAATTTTTCAGCCCCTGTTTAACAGGGGCGTGTAATTACAATTTGTGATGCAATACTTTGCAGCAGGGCTCGTTCCTGCATTCCAACTAGAGTGTCTGTGAGGGGTTGCAGTGTTGTGGCACCAGCACCAGTGCCTAAGGCCCAATTTTTCTGCCCCTGTTTAAAAGGGGCGTGTAATTACAATTTTTGATGCAATACTTTGCAGCAGGGCTCGTTCCTGCGTTCCAACTAGAGTGTCTGTGAGGGGTTGCAGTGTTGTGGCACCAGCACCAGTGCCTAAGGCCCAATTTTTCTGCCCCTGTTTAAAAGGGGCGTGTAATTACAATTTTTGATGCAATACTTTGCAGCAGGGCTCGTTCCTGCGTTCCAACTAGAGTGTCTGTGAGGGGTTGCAGTGTTGTGGCACCAGCCCCAGTGCCTAAGGCCCAATTTTTCTGCCCCTGTTTAACAGGGGCGTGTAATTACAATTTTTGTTTCAATATTTTTTATTGAAGAAATAGCAGGTTACAAATAATTCCACATTGAATTGCACTGCATATACACTTGTAATACATTGTTACAAACAAAAGCAGGAACATGAACCAAAATGTTATATTTATAACTCTCTAAGACACGTGTATACGTGGCACAAAGTTTAGGACTGAAACGAAGGCATAAGGCCTGAAGTTATTCTTAGGGACCGGGTGTTAAACCTGTGCCACACGCACCCCCAGCGGGAACTAACTGTGCGTGGGCGAGGTTGGAAATGCATTAGGATCATGCCTTTAACTAGCCGGTCTCTCCGGTATAGTCCTCTTAGGTGTAGGTCCTGTTGTTGCTGAGGATAGTCGATGTGATTCCTGTTTACTAAGATCTGTCTATGTGGATAGTGAATGCATGTGGGGATGTAACGATTAAAATAAAAAGGGTGTTAGGGAAGGAAGGAGGGGGTGGGGAGTTCGAGACTGAGTGTGGTGCTGGTACGTGAGGCAGTATGTACCATCTCGTCCCCCAGGCCAAGCTATGCAGGTTTCAACAGGATGTTGTTGTAGTCTGTCGTTTCTTTAAAATGTAACCAGCAAGCCCATGTTGTATAAAATTTAGTCGGCGTATCCCTAGCTTGGTGTATTATATCTTCCATCTCAGCTATTTTCCCTATTCTACGGAGCCATTCAGAAATGGTGGGAGGAGAAGTAGTCCGCCAATGCGTGGGAATGCAGAGTTTCGCCGCATTTATGAGATGTATAGTAAGAGTTTTTTTATAGGTCGATGGTGGTATAGATGTATGGTGTAAGAGATATTGGGCCGGCGAGAAGTAGGGGTATAGGTTGTGATCTGCGAGGTAAGTCGGTGAACTTCTGTCCAGTATGGTTTGATTAGGGGACATTCCCACCAAATGTGCAGTAGAGAGCCGTGAGCGGTGTTGTATCTCCAACAAAGCGGAGATACCTGGGGGAGGAATTTGCGGATTCTGTCTGGTGTTCTATACCATCTAGAGTATAGTTTGTATCCATTCTCTTGTGCGGTTACTTTTATAGATCCTTTATGAATGTGAGTATATATGTTATGCCAGTCTTCTTGTGTAAGGTTTATGGATAATTCTCTCTCCCATTTTTGGCGTGTTGTTTCTTCCATGGACGGTGTGTCGGGGAACAGCAGAGAGTACATGTCTGAGATGATGTGCCTCTGAGGGCTGTGACTTGTGCATAGGGCTTCGAACGGGGTATGGTCTCTATACCATTGGGATTGTGGATTTGAGCTCTGTAAGAAATGACAAATTTGGAGATATTTGAAGAAGGGTATGTCCGTGTCAGGAAGTCGAGTTCGGATGTGTTGAAAGGATAACAATTTTCCTTTGTCAAAGAAGGATTCTGCTCTGATGGACCTCGGTGTGGGTTCATCATCAGTGTCAAGATGTGTGATGCCTGGGGGAAAGTCTGGGTTCCAGTTAAGTGGGGTCAGTGGACCGGGTGAGGAGGCAATGTTCATTTTTTTACAGACTGTGCAAAAAATTTGTAACGTGGGGCCTGTTAGGGGATGTGATTTGTTTTTGTGCGGTGTTTTGGGTGAGCTTATCCATGGTAAGTGGTGAATAGGTAGGGAGGAAAAGTTTCCCTCTATATCAATCCACGCTTTAGTCCCTGAATGTAAGTGCCCGTCTATGATTCTAGCTAAGTGGCACGACCAATAATATTTTTGTATGTCAGGGAGGCCGATTCCTCCTTTCAGTTTAGGGATTACCAATTTTCTCCAATGTATACGTGAATGTTTGTCACCCCATAGAAATTGTAGGCAAAGCCTTTTATATGTATCAAAGAATGTCTGTGGTAATTTAATCGGGATTGTTTGAAGTAGATAGAGGAGTCTGGGGAGGATGTTCATTTTTATAATTGCTGCTCTTCCGAACCATGAGAAGGTGCCTCTGTTCCAGTTTTGGACGTCCTTCCTTATTGTTTGCAGAATGGGAGCATAATTTTTAGGATAGAGGTCACTTAGGTTGCAAGGAAGCTGGATCCCTAAGTAGGTTATGGCTTGTGCATCCCATCCAAACGGAAAGTTGGCTTTACAGAGGGTCACTGTGGAATCTGGTAGGGAAATGTTAAGGGCTTTAGATTTGGAGAAATTTATTTGGAGATTGGACAGTTTCTTGAAAAGGGAAAAGTCTTTTAATAAATTGGGAAGTGTGGTGATGGGGTCTGTTAGGAATAGGAGAATGTCATCGGCGTACGCTGCAATTTTGTATTGTTTGTTGGCTATTTCGACTCCTTTGATGTTTTGATTCACCTTAATCCTGCGGAGTATTGGTTCCATTGTGAGTATAAATATGAGGGGGGATAATGGACACCCCTGTCTGGTTCCGTTCGACACGGAGAAGGCATCCGACAGAACACCGTTAACCCTGATTTTTGCAGTTGGGGACGAATAGAGGGTTAAAATGTATTGAAGCATACGCTCTTTAAACCCCAATTTGCGTAAGACTTCTGTCATGTAGTCCCAGGCAACCCTGTCGAATGCCTTCTCCGCGTCGAGGGAAAGGAAGAAACCCGGGGTGTTGGAGGACGACAACCAGTGGTGAATATTAATAGCTTTCAGGGTATTATCCCTGGCTTCTCGCCCGGGGATGAATCCTACTTGATCTAGGGAAATCAGCGAGGGGAGTAGGGGAAGTATTTTCACTTTGTTCACTCACCCCCCAGGGAGGATATTTAAAGGAATATTTCACTTTTTTTTTTACTTTAAGCATCATTAAAATCACTGCTCCCGAAAAACCAGCCGTTTTTAAAAGTTTTTTTTGCATTGATACATGTCCCCTGGGGTAGGACCCGGGTCCCCAAACCCTTTTTAGGACAATACCATGCAAATTAGCCTTTAAAATGAGCACATTTGATTTTGAACGTTCGAGTCCCATAGACGTCAATGGGGTTCTAACGTTCGTGCAAACTTTCGGTCCGTTCGCAGGTTCTGGTGCGAACCGAACCAAGGGGTGTTCGGATCATCCCTAATCACGAGTGCAATACTTTGCAGGCTCCTGTTTTTAAAAAAGACCTACCCAAAATATAGCATCCTTTCTACCTTACTCTTTGACATGACAACACAGTGGGGTTGATTTATTAAAACTGTAGAGTTCAAAATCTGGTGCAGCTCTGCATGGTAGCCAATCAGCTTCTAACTTCAGCTTGTTCAATTAAGCTGTGACAATAAAACCTGGAAGCTGATTGGTTGCTATGCAGACAACATTTTGCACTCCTACTTCCTTTCTGATACATTGCAAAGAACACAAACTCATCTCCCAAAGTCCCTTCATCTCCATAACCCTCCTTGTGCATAAGCAGAAAGCCCAGGAAGTTATCAGTCCATGAGATTTCTTGCAAAATCAAGAGGTTTGTTTGCTCTTATTTAACAGATATAACAAAATTCTAAAAATAAAACACATTCTATGGCTGCAGATTTTTTAAAATTGCATACTTACCAGCCCATGGAGTCCAGTGATGTCTTCTTGCAGCCAATTTTTGTAATACCAATGTGAGTCTCTGACTTTGTCATCCTGTTTTCACAGCTGGCTCCCCACTGCACATGTGCGAGATACAAGGCACAGTGAGACTGATCTTGCAGCCTCTTGGACATGTGACATGACCCAGGAGCCCGTGGGCAGGACAAGCCTAGATGAGAATTGAGGAAGTGAGAGTGAGTACCTGTTAAAAAAAGGGACTCACTTTTGGGTGAAGCTCAGCTTCAAGCATTTCCTGTAAAGTTACTGATATATGCATGAGTGAAAAAAAATAATATTTGTAAACAAAATATTTTTGTTAAGTTTTTGCATAACTTCATAATGTGAAAAAAAACAATTAAAGCAGTTATGCATTCATAACATATCTAATCTATGTAGATTTATATATTTGCATAAAACTAGGAGAAGTACCCGACTTTTTCTTAGTCACCTTTAGTCTAGGTTCACACTGTAGCAATGTCAGACATTGCATGTGATTCACACCCACACTGCGTTGCCGATCACATGCAATGTCTGTGCAGTGTGAGTACAGCCATACAGTTGTATGGCTGAACTCACATTGGATTTGCATTAAAAAAAGGTGCAGTGACCTTTTTTTCCCCACACTGGAATTGGATGGCATGGGTGATCTCAACTACGATCTGTGAACCGTTCTGGGGGTGTCATTAACTTTGTATTGACACCCACAGAGGTTTGCAGAGGGCAGTGTGAACTACCTGCGGGAGAGATGCAGGAACCCGTGCTGGAATTGCACCGGTTCTCGCATCGATGCAGTGTGAACCTAGGCTTAATCTTTGACACAGTAGCGCAATGACTAGGAGAGGCTAATCCCTAGGAGAAGATTATCCAGAGCTAGAAGACATTCAGCCTCTGCAAAAGTGCAACGTTACTGTCAGGGAGCATCCTGAAAGGGGTAGAAAACAGTGTGAGCAAGTGATAGTGACTCATTAGTGTATTGCTGCTCCTTCATTGTCCAAACAGCAGGCTGGTCATGTGACCTTTTAAAAACACGTTGCTGCTGTGGCAGCAAGGGTCCAGAATTTGTTTGGCAGGGTACCTTGATTACAGAATTGGTTAAGTAGAATCTCAAATCCTGAAGCAGGTAAAACAGAGTGTGTTTGTAGTCAGAGACTGGATACTAGGAAACGTATTACCCCAACCAAGGTGACCTGAGGTGTGCCATGGTCACCTGTAAGAGTATGCTTAAAGAGGGCATACCCTGAGTATTAAAATATATAAAGTATCAGGGGTACGGGTGGGAAGGAACCCGGAAATTCTAGCCGACAAGTGCAGGAAGATGGAGGGGGTATTATAAGCCTCAGACTCCTCCTACAAATGTAGGCTAGCCAATGGCTAGCCTTCTAACTTGTAGTCAGAGACTGGATACTATGAAACGTTTTACCCCAACCAAGGTGACCTGAGGTGTGCCATGGTTACGTGTAAGAGTATGCTTAACCACTTGCCGACCGCCTAACGCAGATATACTGCGGCAGAATGGCACGGGCAGGCAAAATGACGTACCTTGTACGTGATCTGCCTCCCGCGGGCGCATCGCGCCACCCCTGGTGCCCGAGGTGGTTGGCATCGTTAGGGGAGCGATCCAGGCTGAGGGGGAGACCACTAATTTGTGGCCACCCCCTCGCGAACGCTCCCAATGAATGAGAATCTTCCTCTGCCGCTGTATAGTAAACAGCGGCAGAGGAAGTGATGTCATCTCTCCTCGGGTCGGTATTTTCCGTTCCGGCGCCGAGGAGAGAAGACATCGGAGTAAGTGCACAAACACTACACTTACAGTAAAACACACTAAGCACACTTTTCACCCCCATCACCCCCCGATCATCCCCCAATCACCCCCTGATCACCCCCCCTGTCACAGTGACACCAATAGCAGTTTCTTTTCTGATTACTGCATTGGTGTCAGTTTGTGACAGTTAGGGCAGTTAATGGTAGCCCCCTTTAGGTCTAGGGTACCCCCCTAACCCCCCCTAATAAAGTTTTAACATGTCACTGGTGACGCTAGTTAGGGAGGTAAATATATAAGTTCGCCGTCAGCGTTTTATAGCGTCAGGGACCCCCATATACTACCTAATAAAGGTTTTAACCCCTTGATTGCCCCTAATTAACCCTTTCACCAGTGATCACCGTATAACTGTTACGGGTGACGCTGGTTATTTAGTTTATTTTTTATAGTGTCCGGGCACCCGCCGTTTATTACCTAAAAAAGGTTTAGCCCCCTGATCGCCCGGCAGTGATATAAGTTAGGTTTTAGGGTCAGATAGGGTCTGCGTCACCCCAGGCAGCGTCAGGTTAGTGCCAGTAGTGCTACACCCACGCACGCACCATACACCTCCCTTAGTGGTATAGTATCTGAACGGATCAATATCTGATCCGATCTGATCTATACTAGCATCCCCAGCAGTTTAGGGTTCCCAAAAACGCAGTGTTAGCGGGATCAGCCCAGATACCTGCTAGCACCTGCGTTTTTCCCCTCCGCCTAGCCCAACCCAGCCCACCCAAGTGCAGTATCGATCGATCACTGTCACTTACAAAACACTAAACACATAACTGCAGCGTTCGCAGAGTCAGGCCGGATCCCTGCGAACGCTAACAGTTTTTTTGGTAGCGTTTTGGTGAGCTGGCAAGCACCAGCGGCCTAGTACACCCCGGTCATAGTCAAACCAGCACTGCAGTAACACTTGGTGACGTGGCGAGTCCCATAAGTGCAGTTCAAGCTGGTGAGGTGGCAAGCACAAGTAGTGTCCCACTGCCACCAAGAAGAAGACAAACAAAGGCCTGTCGTGCCCCTAATGCCCTTCCTACTGCATTTTCCAATCCTAATTGGGAACCCACCACTTCTGCAGCACCCGTACTTCCCCCATTCACATCCCCAACCAAATGCAGTCGGCTGCATGAGAGGCATTTTCTTTATGTCCTCCCGAGTACCCCTACCCAACGAACCCCCCCAAAAAAGATGTTTTTAGGCGTGACACCCACTATTATTGTCCCTCCTGTCCTGACAATCCTGGTCTTTGCATTGGTGAATGTTTTGAACGCTACCATACACTAGTTGAGTATTAGCATAGGGTACAGCGTTGCACAGACTAGGCACACTTTCACAGGGTCTCCCAAGATGCCATCGTATTTTGAGAGACCCGAACGTGGAACCGGTTACAGTTATAAAAGTTACAGTTACAAAGAAAAGTTTAAAAAAAAAAAACACAAAAAAATATATAAAATAATAAAAAAAAAAATAGTTGTTGTTTTATTGTTCTCTCTCTGTCTATTCTCTCTCTATTGTTCTTCTCTTTTTTACTGTATTCTATTCTGCAATGTTTTATTGTTATTATGTTTTATCATGTTTGCTTTTCAGGTATGCAATTTTTTATACTTTACTGTTTACTGTGTTTTATTGTTAACCGTTTTTTTGTCTTCAGGTACACCATTCAGCTGCAGCACAGATTTATTTATCTTGACAGCAACAGCGTTTGCTCACACGATACATAAAGCCGTGTCTCTATCCCTGTCGGAGGCGATATATGCCGAAGCATGGGGTCAGCAGGGGCGGAGGAGCGATTTGCTCCTAACTTTTGGGACGGATGCCCCCATGTTTTGGCATATATAAATGGTGCATGTATGCCCATCATTAGAAGTGGGTGGATGAAGGGAGGTATTCTAATGTTGGGCATACCCACCAATCAAACTCTTTTTTTCGTTCAGCCCACAGGCTGGATGAAAAAAAAGATTACAATATATGCCCAACAAGGACCAGCAACGTACTGGTATGTTGCTGGACTTTGAGTGGTTACACCAGAAAGATGCCTGCAGGTTTAGGTATCATCTTGGTATCATTCTTTTCAGCCAGCGGTCGGCTTTCATGTAAAAGCAATCCTAGTGGCTAATTAGCCTCTAGACTGCTTTTACAAGCAGTGGGAGGGAATTTCCCCCCTCCCACCATCTTCCATGTTTTTCTCTGGCTCTCCTGTCCCAACAGGGAACCTGAGAATGCAGCCGGTGATTCAGCCAGGCATTTCATGACTTAAATTTCGCCGGATGTAAACAGCGCCATTGGGAAATTGGGAAAGCATTTTATCACACTGATCTTGGTGTGGTCAGATGCTTTGAGGGCAGAGGAGAGATCTAGGGTCTAATAGACCCCATTTTTTCAAAAAAGAGTACCTGTCACTACCTATTGCTATCATAGGGGATATTTACATTCCCTGACATAACAATAAAAATGATAAAAAAAAAAAAAAAATGAAAGGAACAGTTTAAAAAATAAGATAAAAAAGAAAAAAAAAAAAAAAAGAAAAAAAAAAAAGCACCCCTGCCCCCCCCTGCTCTCGCGCAAAGGCGAACATAAGCGTTAGTCTGGCGTCAAATGTAAACAGCAATTGCACCATGCATGTGAGGTATCACCGCGAAGGTCAGATCGAGGGCAGTAATTTTAGCAGTAGACCTCCTCTGTAAATCTAAAATGGTAACCTGTAAAGGCTTTTAAAGACTTTTAAAAATGTATGTAATATGTCGCCACTGCACGTTTGTGCGCAATTTTAAAGCATGTCATGTTTGGTGTCCATGTACTGGGCCTAAGACCATCTTTTTTATTTCATCAAACATTTGGGCAATATAGTGTGTTTTAGTGCATTAAAATTAAAAAAGTGTCATTTTTCCCCAAAAAATGCGTTTGAAAAATCGCTGCGCAAATACTGTGTGAAAAAAAAATGAAACACCCACCATTTTAATCTGTAGGGCTTTTTCTTTAAAAATATATATAATGTTTGGGGGTTCAAAGTTATTTTCTTGCAAAAAAAGAATAATTTTTTCATGTAAACAAATAGTGTCAGAAAGGGCTTTGTCTTCAAGTGGTTAGAAGAGTGGGTGATGTGTGACATAAGCTTCTAAATGTTGTGCATAAAATGCCAGAACAGTTCAAAACCCCCCAAATGACCCCATTTTGGAAAGTAGACACCCCAAGCTATTTTGCTGAGAGGCATGTCGAGTCCATAGAATATTTTATATTGTGACACAAGTTGCGGGAAAAAGAGATTTTTTTTTTTTTTTGCACAAAGTTGTCACTAAATGATATATTGCTCAAACATGCCATGGGGATATGTGAAATTACACCCCAAAATACATTCTGTTGCTTCTCCTGAGTACGGGGATACCACATGTGTAAGACTTTTTGGGAGCCTAGCTGCGGACGGGACCCCGAAAACCAAGCACCACAGGGTTTCTAAGGGTGTAAATTTTTGATTTCACTCCTCACTGCCTATCACAGTTTTGGAGGCCATGGAATGCCCAGATGGCACAACCCCCCCCCCCAATTGAACCCATTTTGGAAAGTAGACACCCCAAGCTATTTGCTGAGAGGTATTTTTTTTACCAAAGACATGTGGCTGAATACATTTTGGACTAAATGTATGACTAAAATTGAGTTTATTGGATTTTTTTTATAACAAAAAGTAGAGAATATCGTTTTTTTCAAAATTTTCGGTCTTTTTCCGTTTATATCGCAAAAAATAAAAACCGCAGAGGTGATCAAATACCATCATAAGAAAGCTCTATTTGTGAGAACAAAAGGATGCAAAATTTGGGTACAGCATTGCATGACCGCGCAATTAGCAGTTAAAGCGACACAGAGCCAAATTGTAAAAAGTGCTCTGGTCAGGAAGGGGGTAAATCCTTCCGGGGCTGAAGTGGTTAAAAGAGGGCAAAAAAGACACAAACTAGGTACAATAATGAGAAGTTTAATGGAAGTTTAACAGAAACATAACAAACAACTAGTCCAGCAAAGTTGTAAAAGCTTGTTTAACTTCTACGTGGGGATCAGAAATGTAACGACTGTAACAGGAGGATTGCCAGCGCCCCATGTTTTTGATGAAATTGGTTGGGACCCCCTGCTTGGAAGCTGCGGACGCCACCCCGATCATAAAGGAATAACCGGAAACTGTTTCAGGTTTAACCCCAACTTAGCAATCAAAATTCTGACATGTGAGATGAACTGACCGGAAGCAAGAGGCTGCGTGGGGAAAGGGAATAAAGGGCTATTGAGAGGGGCCGCTGGGAACATGGAGGAGAGCTGTTCCAGGACATCAACTAAACACCAGAAAGCTTTGGTTTTGTAATAATTAATCACGAAACCCTGACTTGTCTGACGGTTTTTGTTGTTGGGGAGTTGAAGTGAAAAATGATCAGGTAACCTGGTGAGACTACCTTTGAGGAGTACAGGTGCATTGTGGCCGGCCTGGGACACCTCCCGGGGTGTCTGAGGAAACCAAAGAAACTTAAGAAAACAGCCGCTTTGAGGACAAGGCTGGGACCTAACCCAAAGGGTGAAAGAGAGAACAAATCTGCTAGCCCACGGAAGATCTGGCTGGAGATAGGTATACAAGTCAACTGTGCCTGTCCCTGACTCTTCTGGATACCTTGAGCTGCAGAAATGGACATCAGGATTATGTTTGTCAGGATTATTAAGCGCCGAGAAGTGCTGAATATCTGAAAGGTATAACTTGATGGTATTGAATGAAAGGGATAACTTGCCATTACAACAGGCTGTGAAAGCCATCATGTACTTGACATCCCCAACCCAATTACAAGGATACAGAAAAAAGAGGGAAGTTGGGACTTTAAATGAAACAGTGGAATAGTGGTGGTGAATAACAATAAAAATTGTTTATTTGATGGCATGAGTCTAGAGACATAAAAGTGTAGTTCATTTAAATACATACCCTGTTTCCCCGAAAATAAGACCTAGTGTGATTGTCGGTGATGGCTGCAATATAAGCCCTACCCCCCAAATAAGCCCTAGTTAAAGTCCTTGTAGGTCTTATTTTCAGGGTAGGGATTATTTTCGGGGAAACGGGGTAGGGCTTATTTGGGGGGTAGGGCTTATATTCCAGCCATCATTGACAATCACGCTAGTTCTTATTTTCGGGGAAACAGGGTACAAGAAAACATGCACAAAGGCTAAGCTTGGTAAATGGAAAAGTACATGCATAACAACCCATGATCAAAATGCTGGATGTGTATAAAAATGGCATGCACGTGCCAATGATAACATGCCCAGGTACCACCATATGCATCCACATGGTGTATATGTGTCCAACCAAATTATACAAAAACATCCTAAAATATAATAGTAATAAAAATATAATAGTAGTAAATAGATATCTATCAGTCCGTCTAGAGATGAAAAACTTTCAAAAATTACTATATATGTATGTAGAATGGTAAACCAACAACACTCACCAACCCGGACATAAAATGCAACGCGGGGTAGCCGGCACAGGGTCGGTCGAGAACACAACTAAGTTTTTCATCTCTAGAAGTATGGTTCTACAATTCTTTTTTATATTTATATCCCATAGGAATGTCTGTCACATCTGCTCCTGACGAGTTGGAATACCCACGAAACACGTAGAGCTTTACTCGATGCTACAGTTGCACCCCATACTGACTGATAGATATCTATTTACTACTATTATATTTTTATTACTATTATATTTTAGGATGTTTTTATATCATTTGGTTGGACACATATACACCATGTGGATGCATATGCTGGTACCTGGGTATGTTATCATTGGCACGTGCACGCCTTTTTTTTACACATCCAACATTTTGATCATGGGTTGTTATGCATGTACTTTTCCATTTACCAAGCCTAGCCTTTGTGCACGTTTTCTTGTATGTATTTAAATGAACTACGCTTTTATGTCTCTAGACTTATGCCATCAAATAAACAATTTTTATTGTTATTCACCTCCACTATTCCACTGTTTCATTTAAAGTCCCAACTTCCCTCTTTTTTCTGTATACAGTACCGGGATGGAGGCACCTTAGGGTGCTTCATTTAAAGTCCCAACTCCCCTTCAATATACAATTACAAGGATAGAGCGACATAAAACTACAAAAACACCTCCACGTCGTCTTGTACACCCTGAGAGTGTTCTTTGATAGCGACGCCTTCACCAGGTTAGTAGCCTGCAGTCTGAGTGTGTCTAATCCAACATTAGCAGGGAAAACGGTGGAACCGGCTTGCCCACCGGATCTGCTTCTGGATGCTGTAGGAAGAAATTCCGGAAATTAAAACGAGATAAGGCATCTACAGCCACATTAATGACACCACTTATAAACACACCCTGAAAATGAAAATTGTACCTGAGGCCCAACCACGTCAACCTGCGTATAGAGGACATTCAGGAGTGACCTGGATCTTCTTTGCTGTATATATATATCTCAATTGTGTATTTAGCTGCCTGCCCTCAGTCTAGCTTTTGGAACTCAGTAGTAGTAGTAGAATTTAAGTGATTCGTGCATAATAAAATGTCTGGAATGACATTGAACTCCAGTTTGGTGATATATACTCAGATAAAAGCAAGCACTGTGATTAGTTTAAGAATGACTCGTTACAGTCACACTGTCTATAGGTACAGTAATAAGAGTTTCTGTTCACTTATTTCATAAAAATATTTTCAGATTTTTTTTTAAATCTCTTTTTGACAGACAGTCCATCATTCCCTTTTCTATGGACAGAGTGAAATGAAACTTTCACCTCCTACATGCTGCATCTCTCAAACAAATTGGCATAAATATTGTAGTAAGTCCCAGAGTCATTCTCGACAAGCTTTCAGCTTATCTATGGCCATCCTTACATAGGCCTGCGACACTCCTAACTTATTCTTGGCATTTCATATGCTGCTGTTTACAGACTACAGATTTATTTAATACCAGGCTGCAGAACCCTGGCCAAAAAGGCAACAAAATCCTTAATCTGCAATCATATGTTAAAAACTGTGCACGGTTCCCAATTAGACTTCTTATAGACATAGGTCAATAATTTCCAGACTTGTGGCTGATTCCTCAGTGAGGCTATGTATAAGGCCATGTATAAATTATTGTTTCATAGACGTGAAAGACTCTTTACTAAGAAAAACATACATTTACAAAATATACATGGGAGGGTGCCATATAGTATCAAATAATGCTCCCAGTCACAAGGAACATACATTTGTATTGTTTGGTATTGTTCAATTATTCGTATTTTAACATGGAAAAGTGTACATATAAAACTATTACTCAAGTAAATCAAAACTTGTAGGACAATAGATCAATTTGTGTGATGTTAGTTTTTTTGTGCAAATTGTTTTTCTAAAAATTCAAATGAATAATGGACTCCAAAGACCACTGCTTTATGTCATTGAGTAACCTTACACTATCCTAATCCATTCATTTATGTTATGTGGCTTCTTTACAGCACCACCAGACAGTCACCATTCCCTACCAATTTCACGCCTCTGGTTCTTTATAGTTTCACCAGCTGCCTGCCAACCCCTAGTGATTTCATGTCTACAATGAATGAAATCATTAATGCCAGAAATATCATTCATAGCTTCTTCTCTCAGAAAACTGGAGAATCCGGAGTTCCAGAAGGGATGGACTTACACATAGGATATTAAAGAAGGTAGCAGGAGCTAGTAGACAAAGAGAACGACTGAGCAAAAAGTAAGCTAAGTTAAAAACAAGAATGATATACAGACATGTGTCACCCAAACTTGTATTAGAGCTTTCTGTACATGAAGACTTTTGATAAGAAGCCAAAGGTTTGAGTCACATGAAGGTAACGAGGAATGAAAACTAAAAAAGGGGAACTGGAGCAGCACCAGTTCTAGTAGAAATTTAAGGATTTGCTTCTGTAAGGAAGCCTATGTTAGTGTCAGAGGAATAGCAGAAACTTTGTTTGCCAGTACCGGCATTTCCCTGTACGCCTGCGTGGCAGAATGGCTAATAGGCGTATGCGGGTACGCGATTTAGCAGACCGCGTCACGGTGTAATGGCACACATAGACGTGCAAGTCAGCGGGCGGCGAAACGGCGAAACGGCGTAAGCACGTACGCACGTACGCACGTACGCATCTTAGCCGCACATGTGGGTTCCCCTATTAGCCCTATAAAAGGCAGCCCAGCTCTCTGGCTTATTGCTGGTTTGTCATTTCAGCTTCTGTGTTCCTGTTCCTTGTTCTGCTATTGACTCCTGCCTGTTGTGACCCGGATTTCCTTGACCATCCTTGAACTTCTCCTGCACCTTGACCTCGGCTTGCTTAACGGATTCCTCTTCAGTCTGCTCCAGTGTCTGACCCCCGGCTTCTCTTTAAAGACTTCGCTACTGCCTGCTCCAGTGTTTGACCCCCGGCCTGTCTTGGACTCTCCTATTTGATTGATTCCTGTGTATGACCTTGGCTTGTTTAAACGGACTTCCTTCCTACCGGCTTGCTGTGTTTGACCCCCTGGCTTCTCTACATATTTTGTTCCAGTTATCTACTTCAGGACCAAGGTGTTGGAGCCCCAGTCTGATTCCTCTGCTGATCACCGTCCGGGTGTACCCTGCACGGACTACTACCAGACAGAAGTTCAACACGCAGGCTCCTACTAGTGCCTGGTGACCCGTGCCTCTCTGTGCCCGATACCCTCTGTGCCACCTCCAGGGGTATAGCGCACTCAGCTGCAAGGGGAGCCGCTCTCAGCATCTCGGCCCTGGTGAGTACCCTGACAGTTAGCCCATAGTAAGTTCCTCTAACCACTAAAGAAAAACCTTCAGAAGATAAAATTATTACTAGACTCTAATATACTTTTCTGGCCATTAAAGTGTTTCTAAATAGAAGGGGTTAAAACCATGCTCGTGTGTCAACGAAAAATGAAAAAAGCAGTAGCTTAATGTGAGATACACAACAAATAGAATAAATAAGAGAAGGTGTGAGAGAATAGTCCCAAATGATGAATCAGGATAATTGGTTGAATAACATGATGATATGTTTCAGTATTTGAAGTTGGTGGCATGATAATGACACCACAGTGATCCTCTCCAAGAAGTTCACCGGCACCATAAGAAAAACTTGCTTACCAGATAGCAAGTAAAACCAGGCATGTGGCTATAGCCCAGCCAAGTCCTTTACTTGCACAGAAGATCTTAGGAATAAATAGCACTGGATGGATGGCTGCAATGATTTCTCACACACTGGCACCACTGTAAAGTCCGTGGTCGTCTCGTTCAGCAAAGGACCCAAAAAGAAAGCCTGACCATAGCGTAATATTGTCTAACCGCGTATAAAAACAGAGCCGGCCGGCTCGCAACAAACTCCCGTCCTCCTAGTAAGACAGCGCGTAAGGCAGTGCAGTGACGTCAACATGTACCCTCCTTCAGACACATTTTGTCATATGTAACATTGTCAATGGGGAACGGGCAGCGTATTGACTCACTATGTTGCTATGTTAGATTTGGGCAGCCCTTCCCTACCAAATAGAAAAAAGCATCCCAGGCGCAATTTCTGAGTTTAGACAACTACATTTGTAAATAATTAATAATTAAGTTAATGGTGGTGCAATGGTGACATCTATCCACCAGAAACCTCACCTATAAATCAATAAAGTGACAAAAAAATAGAAAACCACATCATCTTGTTAACCCATTGACGGAGTTTAACAGGTGAGTATAACAAGTGAATATACACCTTCATATTAGTTAGAGGGGACAATAATTCCCCATATAAATCAGTGAATAATTTACTTAGTATCCCTAAAAAAGACATTATCAATTTCAATTGAATAAATTATAATAATTCTAAATTAACTCTACATACCCCTAGTGTAATTTACCTTTTCCCCAATTGTCCAAAAAAAAAAAAAATATAGATATTTATATATAATAGATATATATATATAAATAACTATATTCTAAACAATGCTAAATAAATAATAAATTCATTGGTTAATTAATTAGTACTAGAACCAGAAACCCTTATGACTATTTATAATCAAATTTTTAAAACTAACAAACTAAAATCAATTAATATATAACTCAATAGATAAATAAAATACACTAAAATAAATATATACATATATATTTTTTTAATTGTAAGAATTAAGGCCACACACGTGACTCAGATCAGGTTTACACTAGTGGCCATAAAGAATTCTCAATAAAGGCATTTACATCAACATTTATGTTCAACCTGTTAGGCGCATAAGTCTTAAGCTTGTGGATCCAGGACATTTCCAACCTAGATATTTTCCTCACTAATGAGCTACCCCTCCAGTCAGGACTAAATTTATCTATGTCCAAAGAAAAGGGTGTAGGAAGGATCTTTCTTGTGTACAAGCAAATAATGCTTAGACATTGAGTGGTTCCTAAATCCAGTTTTATTATTGGTAATTAGGGATGAGCCGAACACCCCCCGGTTCGGTTCGCACCAGAACCTGCGAACGGACCAAAAGTTCGCACGAACGTTAGAACCCCATTGACGTCTATGGGACTCGAACGTTCAAAATCAAAAGTGCTCATTTTAAAGGCTAATTTGCATGGTATTGTCCTAAAAAGGGTTTGGGGACCCGGGTCCTACCCCAGGGGACATGTATCAATGCAAAAAAAACTTTTAAAAACAGGCGTTTTTTCGGGAGCAGTGATTTTAATGATGCTTAACCACTTCCCGCCCGCCCTATAGCGGATTGACGTCCGGGAAGTGGTTGTGTTATCCTGACTGGGCGTCATATGACGTCCTTCAGGATAACATGCCGCAGCGCGCCCCCGGGGTCACGCATCGCGGCGATCGGTGGAGCGGTGTGTCAGTCCGACACACCGCTACACTGATCTTGGTAGAAAGCCTCCGGCGGAGGCTCTTTACCACGTGATCAGCCGTGTCCAATCACGGCTGATCACGCTGTCAATAGGAAGAGCCGTTGATCGGCTCTTTCTCACTCGCGTCTGACAGACGCAAGTAGAGGAGAGCCGATCGGCGGCTCTCCTGGCAGGGGGGTCTGCGCTGATTGTTTATCAGCGCAGCCCCCCCGCAGATCACCCCACTGGACTACCAGGGATGCCACTAGGACCACCAGGGAAGGGGCAACGTGGATGGCCAGGTATGTACCCCATGGCCATCCACATGTGCCCAATCTGTGCCAATCAGTGCCCACAAATGGGCACTGATTGGCACTATTATTCCAAAGATCTGCCCAGCAATGCCCAGATCTGCCCAGCAATGCTATATCAGTGCCACCTGTCATTGCCCATCTGTGCCACCTGTCATTGCCCATCGATGCCACCTGTCAGTGCCCATCTGTGCCCACCTGTGCCCATCAGTGCCCACCTATCAGTGCCCATCAGTGCCACACATCAGTGCCACACATAAGTACCCATCAGTGCCACCCATATATGCCAATCAATGCCACCTACGAGTGCCCATCAGTGCCGCCTATGTGTGCCCATCGGTGCCACCTATGAGTGCCCATCAGTGCCGCATACCAGTGCCATCTATCAGTGCCCATCAGTGCCACCTATCAGTGCTGCCTATCAGTGCCCATCATCAGTGCCCGTTAGTGCCACCTCATCAGTGCCACCTCATTGGTGCCACCTCATCGGTGCCCATCAGTGCTGCCGTATCAGTGCCCATCAGTGCAGCTATATCAGTGCCCATCATTGAAGGAGAAAGCGTACTTATTTACAAAAAAATTTTACAGAAACAAAGAAAAACTTGTTTTTTTTCGAAATTTTCGGTCTTTTTTTATTTGTTGCGCAAAAAATAAAAGCCGCAGAGGTGATCAAATACCACCAAAAGAAAGCTCTATTTGTGGGAACAAAATGATAAAAAAATTGTTTGGGTACAGTGTAGCATGACCGCGCAATTGTCATTCAAATTGCAACAGCGCTGAAAGGTGAAAATTGGGCTGGGAGGGAAGGTGTCTAAGTGCCTGGTATTGAAGTGGTTAAAGTAAAAAAAAAAAAGTGAAATATTCCTTTAAATATCGTACCTGGGGGGTGTCTATAGCATGCCTGTAAAGTGACGCGTGTTTCCCGTGTTTAGTACAGTCCCTGCACCAAATGTCATTTTTAAAGAAAAAAATCTCATTTAAAACTGCTTGCGGGTTTAATGTAATGTCGGGTCATGGCAATATGGATGAAAATTGGTGAGACAAACGGCATGGGTACCCCCCAGTCCATTACCAGGCCCTGTGGGTCTTGTATGAATATTAAGGGGAACCCCGCACCCAAATTAAAATAAGGAAAGGTGTGGGGCCACCAGGCCCTATATACTCTGAACAGCAGTATACAGGCGGTGCAAACAAGACAGGGACTGTAGGTTTGTTGTTAAGTAGAATCTCTTTGCAATTTTGAACGGGTACATTTTTAACGTGTTTAGCTCCAGCCAAAAAATCTTTTTTAAGCTTTTTGAAAAACATAGGGAAGGGTTATCACCCCTGTGACATTTGTTTTGCTGTCTTTCCTCCTCTTCAGAAGATTTCACCTCACTTTTTGTCCCAATGAAAAATGTTTTTTGAAAATGTGGGTTTTTTTATGGAACAAGGATTGGAAAGCATCAGTGGAAAGGAGAAATTGTTTTCCCATATTAACTCTTACAGGAGAGAATTTCCCTTCCTAGGGGTAGATTTCATCTCACTTCCTGTTGTCTCCTTCCGTTTGCAAGTAGGAGTCATTTGTAAGTTAGATTTTTGAAAGTAGGGTCCTGCCCTATATACTCAGCAGAAATTTGGGCCTTAGGTGTTGCTGTGGCCACAACACTGTAAGCCCTCACAGGGCCCTGCTGTGAAATATTAGATCAAGAATTGTAATTACATGCCCCTGTTGAACAGGAGCTGAAAAATTAGGCCTTAGGCACTGGTGCTGGTGCCACAACACTGCAACCCCTCACAGACACTGTAGTTGGAATGCAGGAACGAGCCCTGCTGCAAAGTATTGCATCAAAAATTGTAATTACACGCCCCTGTTAGACAGGGGCAGAAAAATTGGGCCTTAGGCACTGGTGCTGGTGCCACAACACTGCAACCCCTCACAGACACTCTAGTTGGAACGCAGGAACGAGCCCTGCTGCAAAGTATTGCATCAAAAATTGTAATTACACGCCCCTGTTAGACAGGGGCAGAAAAATTGGGCCTTAGGCACTGGTGCTGGTGCCACAACACTGCAACCCCTCACAGACACTCTAGTTGGAATGCAGGAACGAGCCCTGCTGCAAAGTATTACATCAAAAATTGTAATTGCACGCCCCTGTTAAACAGGGGCTGAAAAATTGTGCCTTAGGCACTGGTGGTGGCGCCCAGAACCAAAAATGTTCTTACAAGCTATCAGCGTGATGATTGAGGAGGAAGAGGATAATTACTCAGGGATAGTCACTCAGCATCAGCATAGGCAGTCTTTGAAGGGATCTGAGATTTCAAAAAAAATTATTCGGTTACATCAGCATCAGGTGCTTGGTAGCTGGTGGTGATCCAAGACTGATTCATTTTTATGAAGGTCAGTTGATCGACCGAGTCGGTGGACAGACGCACCCTGTGATCGGTTACCACGCCCCCAACAGCACTGAATGTGCGTTCCAAAAGAACACTGGATGCAGGACAGGCCAGTAGCTCAATTGCATACTGTGCAAGCTCTGGCCAGTGATCCATCCTCAAGACCCAGTAACCCAGAGGATTTTCGGTGGGAAAGGTGTCCAAGTCTGATCTTGCCCCTAGGTATTCCTGCACCATGTAAAACAGACGCTGGCGATGGTTGCTGGAACCGATCATACCTTGGGGCTGCGGACCAAAAAATTGTCTGAACGCATCGGTCAGACGGCCACCTTCTCCACCGCTCCTTCTTTGACTGACCGAAGCCTCAGCAACACGTTGTCCAGAAACAGGAGTTTGTAACCTCCCAGTCTCTTGGAACGCGTTGCACAGACCTTTCTGCAAGGCCTCCCGAAGATGTTTCATCCTCTGCTCCCTCTGCGATGGCAAGATAAGGTCCGCAACCTTACCCTTGTAACATGGATCAAGGAGCGTTGCCAGCCAGTATTGGTCCTTCTCCTTGATACCACGAATACGAGGATCCTTACGCAGGCTTTGCAGGATCAGGGAGGCCATGCAGCGTAGGTTTGCTGAGGCATTCGGTCCGGAGTCCTCTGGGTCACTAAGGACGACAACGTCCACAGCCACCTCCTCCCAGCCACGTACAAGTCCATGTGTTTCTTGGGACTGATCCCTTAAAGACTGCTGCTGATGCTGAGTGCCAGGCTCCACCTCCATACTGACACAATCTTCCTCCTCCTCCTCCTCGTCCTCTTCCTGTGTGATCGGCGGGCACGCAGGAACACTGTCTGGATAAAGGGGGCCTTGAGAGCTAAGGAAGTCCTCCTCTTCCTGCCTCTGTTCTGCCTCAAGTGCCCTGTCCATTATTCCACGCAGCATGTGCTCCAACAGGTGGACAAGGGGGACAGTGTCACTGATGCATGCACTGTCACTGCTCACCATCCTCGTGGCCTCCTCGAATGGTGACAGGACAGTGCATGCATCCCTGATCATGGCCCACTGGCATGGGGAAAAAAAAACAAGCTCCCCTGACCCTGTCCTGGTGCCATAGTCGCACAGGTACTCATTGATGGCCCTCTGCTGCGTGTGCAGCCGCTGCAGCATGGCCAACGTTGAGTTCCACCTGGTGGGCATGTCACAGATTAGGCGGTTCTTGGGCAGGTTAAACTCCTTTTGGAGGTCCGTCAGCCGAGCACTGGCATTATATGACTGGCGGAAATGCACACAGACTTTCCTGGCCTGCCTCAGGACATCCTGTAAGCCCGGGTACCTGCCCAAGAACCGCTGCACCACCAAGTTAAAGACGTGAGCCAAACAGGGCACATGGGTCATTTGTCCCTGTCGGAGGGCAGAGAGGAGGTTGGTGCCATTGTCGCAAACCACCATTCCTGCCTTAAGTTGGCGTGGCGTCAACCACCTCTGAACCTGCCCCTGCAGAGCTGACAGAACCTCTGCCCCAGTGTGGCTCCTGTCCCCCAAGCACACCAGCTCAAGCACCGCATGGCATCTTTTGGCCTGCGTACTTGCGTAGCCCCTTGAACGACTACGGAGCACCGCTGGTTCCGAGGAAGAGGCCATGGAGGAAGAAGAAGAGGAGGGGGTGGAGGAGAGAGGTGTGTCACAATCATTAGCATTTTGGAGGCGTGGTGGCGGAACAACCTCCAACACTACTGCACCTTGTCCTGCATCCTTCCCAGCTGCCAGCAGAGTCACCCAATGCGCCGTGAAACTTAGGTAACGTCCCTGTCCATGCCTGCTGGACCATGAGTCAGCGGTAATATGCACCTTACCGCTGACCGCCCTGTCCAGCGAGGCATGGACATTGCCTTCCACATGCCGGTAGAGAGCCGGAATCGCCTTCCGTCAGAAAAAGTGGCGTTTGGGTACCTGCCACTGAGGAACCGCACATTCCACAAACTCACGGAAGGGGGCAGAGTCTACCAACTGAAAAGGCAGCAGTTGAAGTGCTAGCAATTTTGCCAAGCTAGCATTCAACCGCTGGGCATGTGGATGGCTGGGAGCAAACTTCTTTCGGCGGTGCAGCAGCTGGGGCAGGGAAATTTGCCTGGTACAATCTGACGTCGGTGTACCAAAAGAAGATTGCCCACAAGTACTTGGCTGTGACACACCTAATTCTACACCTTCATTCCTCTCACTGCAGGTCTCAGAGAGGACTGGATGTCTAGTGGGGTTGGAAATCTCAGCTGATGAGGAGCAAGGAGAGATCCTCTTTGTTCTTTGGTGTGGGTCTTTTAGATACGCTTGCCAACGAACTGCATGGCAGGTCAACATATGTCTGGTCAAGCATGTGGTACCCAAGCGGGAGATGTTTTGGCCACGTGAGATACGCTTGAGACATATGTTGCAAATAGCAGCGGTGCGATCTGATGCACTCGTCTCAAAAAAGGCCCACACCAAAGAACTTTTTGAATAACGCGCAGAGACTGCAGCGCCCTGCACATGTGGAGTTTTGGGGTGTGATGCAGTCAATGTGCTGCCCTTAGGCTGGCCCCTGGAGGGCATCCTGCCTCGTTGGTGATGTGCCGCCTCCTCCTCCTCCTCTCTCCTATCAGGCACCCACGTTGAGTCAGTGACCTCATCATCCCCTCCCTCCTCATCACTGGAGCAAACCTGGCAGTATGCTGCAGCAGGGGGAGCATGACTGCCAGATTGCTGTCCTTCTTGGGCACCCCCTCTGTCCGTGCTCATGTTACTGCCTTCATCGAGCTCAGTATCATCATCAGAGCCTTCCAAACGCTGGGCATCCTCCTGGAGCATGTACCCAACACTGTGGTCAAACAGTTCGAGGGACTCCTCAGGAGGACATGGTGGAGCTAGGGAAGGAGTCACTGATGACATTGAGCCGAGGGAAGAGGCCGCTGCTTTGCCAGACAAAGCACCCTGGGCATGGGTGAGAGAGGATGAGGAGGATGAGGACGGCTTGGTCATCCACTCGACCAAGTCTTCCGAATGTTGCGGCTCAACACGGCCAGCTGCCGAAAAAAAGGCCAAGCGTGTCCCATGGCCACGTGCTTATGAGGATGCACCGTCTCCACGACCAGCACTAGACACAGAGCCTGCTTGCCCTCTCTTATTGGCTTGTGACTGTCTGAAGCTTCCTTCTTGGCCTTCCAGACATACTAATGGCCTGTAGCTGCACTAAGCTGGAATATATATCTATATATATATATATATATGTACTGATACTGCAGCTAGCAAAATCAACTGCTTGCCTGTAGTATGAGAACACCACCAACCTTCTACAGGTAGCTTTAGCTGAACACTGTGAGGTGGACGCACCCCACTAACTTGTAGGTTTAGCTGAACACTGTGAGCAGGACGCACTGCACTAACTGTAAATAGTCTAGCTGCCTGACCGTGGTACTAATAGGATCAAAAGAACACCAGTAATTTTCTTCAGGTAGCTTTATATACTGTAACAAGACAAGCCTGCCTGTCAGTAGGAAGATAACAGGAACGGATCTAGCTGAACACTGTGAGCAGGACGCACTGTACTAAATGTAAATAGTCTAGCTGCCTGACCGTGGTACTAATAGGATCAAAAGAACACCAGTAATTTTCTTTAGGTAGCTGTTAATACTGTAACAAGACAAGCCTGCCTGTCAGTAGGAAGATAACAGGAACGGATCTAGCTGAACACTGTGAGCAGGACGCACTGTACTAAATGTAAATAGTCTAGCTGCCTGACCGTGGTACTAATAGGATCAAAAGAACACCAGTAATTTTCTTTAGGTAGCTGTTAATACTGTAACAAGACAAGCCTGCCTGTCAGTAGGAAGATAACAGGAACGGATCTAGCTGAACACTGTGAGCAGGACGCACTGCACTAAATGTAAATAGTCTAGAAGATAACAGGAACGGATCTAGCTGAACACTGTGAGCAGGACGCACTGTACTAAATGTAAATAGTCTAGCTGCCTGACCGTGGTACTAATAGGATCAAAAGAACACCAGTAATTTTCTTTAGGTAGCTGTTAATACTGTAACAAGACAAGCCTGCCTGTCAGTAGGAAGATAACAGGAACGGATCTAGCTGAACACTGTGAGCAGGACGCACTCTCGCCCCCCCCTCTTTTCCTGCGGCCTGCCAGGTTGCATGCTCGGATAAGGGTCTGGTATGGAATTTAGGGGGAACCCCACGTCATTTTTTTTTTTTGGCCGGGGTTCCCCTTAATATCCATACCAGACCTGAAGACCCTGGTATGGAATTTAGGGGGATTCCCACATCATTTTTTAAAAAAAATTTGGTTCGGGGTTTCCCTGTGGGGAATTCCCATGCCGTTTTTATCAATGAACTTCTATGTGTATTGTCGGCAATGCAATAGCCGCGAGTAGTTTTAAATGGGTTTTTTCCTTCGAAATGTCATTTTGCTGTCAGACTGTTCTAAACATGGGAAACATGCGCCCCTTTACAGGCATACTATAGACACCCCCCAGCTATGAAATTTAAAGGAATATTACACTTTTATTGTTTGACTTTAAGCATTATTAAAATCACTGCTCCAGAAAAAACGGCCGTTTTTAAAACTTTTTTTTGCATTGATCCATGTCCCCTGGTGCAGGACCCAGGTCCCCAAACACTTTTCATGACAATAACTTGCATATAAGCCTTTAAAATTAGCACTTTTGATTTCTCCCATAGTCTTTTAAAGCCTGTTCCGCGGCATTCAAATTTGCCGCGAACACCCCAAATTGTTCGCTGTTCGGCGAACTTGCGAACAGCCAATGTTCGAGTCGAACATGAGTTCGACTCGAACTCGAAACTCATCCCTAGTGGTGAGTCAATACGCTTCCCGTTCCCCATTGACAATGTCACATATGACGAGGAGATTACGTGTTGACGTCACTATGCTGTCTTACTAGGAGGATGGGAGTTTGTTGCGAGCCGGCCGGCTCTGTTTTTATACGTGATTTTTAAACATATAAATGTAAGTGTAATACTTTTTTCTATAATTAAAAAGTTAGACAATATTATGCTATGGTCAGTCTCTCTTTTTGGGCCCTTTGCTGAACGAGATGACCATGGACTTTACAGTGGTGCCTGTGTGTGAGAAATCATTGCACCCATCCATCCAGTGCTATTTATTCCTAAGATCTTCTGTGCAAGTAAAGGCCTTGGCTGGGCTATAGCCACATGCCTGGTTTTGCTTGCTTTTTGGTTAGCAAGTTTTTCTTATTTTGGCGGTGCACTCCTTGGAGTGGATCACTGTGGTGTCATTATCATAAGGATTAATCCCACCAACTTCAAATACTGAAACATATCATCATGTTATTCAATTATCCTGATTCATCATTTATGACTATTCTAGCGCGGCTTCTCTAATTTATTCTAAAGTGTTACTAAACCCAGTAATATGTAGTAGTTCAATAGTTCATCTCCCCCCACAGTGCCCACAGCTTATAAATCATCTATTTTTATAAATCATCTTTTTACATTAAAATACTTCCACTATATACCTTTTTGGATGATCTGTATACCACTGTTACATGATAAACTGCAGAGTTTCTCCAGTGGTGAGCATTCAGGAAGGAGGAGATTTCCACTGCAGCCTATATACACAACTGAGCATATGCAGGTCGGCTACTCTGCCTGTGTTAGCTGGCCTTCCCCAGATAGACAGTTCAGGGAGGGAAGGATCTATGCATACAGGATAAAAACAACCTTTTTACACAATGCAGAGGAATAACCCCTTAAGTTCCACAGTGAGTATAACAAGCATGCTATGCTGCATTTACAGACTGATTTTACTGTTGTGGGTTTAGTAACACTTTAACTTTAACATCTGTAAAGTCCAAGTAAATATGATTTCACACTGATTTGATATCTGATTTGAAGCTGCGTTTTGCATACGCGTTTATTTGTGTCCAGTATTTGAGTGTTCATTAACTCAGTTGGTCAGAATATTAATTTATTCTGGTAGTGTAAATACCTTATTGTGACTTGGGGTTAAACTCTCACTCTCAGTCCAGCAAAACTGAGTGAGAGAGGAAAAAGCAGCACAAGGAACCAATACGTTTATGTGCTGACAAGCAGCATGCTGATAGCAGAAGAAAACAGTGTAACAAAGAAATTACCTCATCACTGTGCTGCTTCTTTTTCACTGTCCAATCAGAGGTTTAAGCCTAGTACACAATAGAAACCTGCCAACATTTGGCCTGTGTGTACTGGAGTCGGTCAAAGTGGCATGACCGAAAAATGTCTGCCGATAGACTCTCAATGGCTGAGAGTGCTGACTGGAGGTGGGGGGTTGCCCCCCTGTCAGCACACAATAGAACAGCAGGGATTATCGTTGCACTAATGTTGGATAGTTAGTACAGTGGCTCCTCCTGAGCTGTCAGGTTTTATTTGATTCAGCCATGCTGGGTTGAATGGAAAAAAAACTACTGGGTTTTAGGGGTGGACCAATGACAGCCAGAGCTTAGAGGACTGGAGTTGAATGATGCTGACTATCATCCAAACCAGAGGACCCAGGTAATAAGTACTGCACTGACAATTCTAGACTGATGTTGAGTAGAGTTGGGTGAACAGTTCGACCAGAGCATGAGCGGTTCGACCCACCACAATGCACTGCACCACCGCACAGTGCATTGGAAGTCATGATTGGCTTTGCCCAATCAGGGCACATAGCACTGTCAGAGCCATGATTGGACACTGTCATGATGACTCTATCCAACCAAGGCTCGCTTCTCTTAGCCCCACCCCGCACTATAGAAATATTCTTCCCGTTGCAGCTATTTTCAGTGTGATATGGGCAGGGAGAGAGATAGAACAGGGCAATGTTCAGTGCTACTAGTGAGTTAGTGTTCTATAGTGTACTATTGTGATTCTACTGTGAGTGCGAAGTATTAGTTTAGTGTGAATCTAGTGATATTGCAGTGTGAGTGTAGTGCGACCGTTAATTTTTACTTTAGTGTAATTTTATTTTGTCAGGGCAGGTTTCCTGCAGTATATTTTAGTGCGTTACTGCACGTTTACCACAATATATTGCAGTGCATTATTACAGGTTTACCGCAGTATATTTCAGTGGGTTATTGCATGTGTACCACAGTACATTGCAGTGCATTACTGCACTTTTAACACAGTATATTTCAGTGCGTTATTGTAGGTTTACCACAGTATATCAATAAATTAATAAAAGATCTTGTGAGCAAACCAAAAAGGTTCCTAAACGACCTTCCTAATTGATTCAGCTGCTGGCGCTGCTTACAAACTCACACGTACGTGCTAATCAAATGAACATAAATAAGACACGTGACTAATCCCTGTGTTGACACGCATTGGGGAGGAGACAGGATGGTGTAGGAGGCAGTTGGCTCGATTGCTGCGGAGGGAAAAGCTTTTTCATCTGATTTTATCTGCTATAGATTGGTGCGCTTTAGCACCTGTACTATGTGAGTACCCTACAATATGTTTTTAAATAATGTTTTTAAATGATAAAACACCATTTAGACCTTATCTTTTATATGTACATAGTACTGGGACATCCCAGGATCCCATAGAGCTCCATTCACACAGAACCCAGGGGTGGTTCACAAGCGTGTCTTGACCAAACCTGTGTGCGTGCACACACCCTCAGGTGAGCAGATTCACACGGGGGGAGCACAAGTTTGATGTCACCTTGCTACATTTGGAGCACCATCACAAGATTTTTGCTTCGCAAGCATAATGGACTTTATATGTGCATTTATCTTTTGTCACAGTGCATGTTTTGTTTGAATTTTGCACATGCACTTTGTTACTTTTTATAAGTGTGTGGATATTTAATTTTGTATATTTGTATTATATTCATTTATTTATTTATTATTGCTATAAAGCGTGGCACGTTAATTATTTATGTTTACCATAGTATATTGCATGCGTTACTGCACGTTTAACGCATTATATTTTAGTGCAATATTGCAGGTTTACCTCAGTATATTGCAGTGCATTCGTGCATGGTTAACGTAGTATATTTCAGTGCGTTACTGCAGTGTGTTAGTGCACGTTTAAAGCAGTATATTTTAGTCCATTATTGCACGTTTACCGTAGTATATTGCTATGCGTTAATGCACGTTTAGCGCAGTATATTTCAGAGCATTATTGCAGGCTTACCACAGTATATTGCAGTGCATTAGTGTACATTTAATGCAGTATATTTAGGTGCCTTATTGCAGGTTTACCGCAGTATATTGTAGTGTGTTAGTGCATGTTTAACGCAGTATATTTCAGTGCATTATTGCAAGTTTAACGCAGTATATTGCAGTGTGTTAGCGCACAATTAACGCAGTATATTTCAGTGCATTATTGCAGGTTTACCACAGTATTTTGCAGTGCATTAGTGTGCGTTTAATGCAGTATATTTCAGTACATTATTGCAGGCTTACCACAGTATATTGCAGTGCATTAATGTACATTTAATGCAGTATATTGCAGGTTTACCACAGTATATTGCAGTGTGTTAGTGCATGTTTAACGCAGTATTGTTCAGTGCATTGGTGCACAATTACTGCGGTATATTGCAGTGCGTTAATGCACATTTAACGCAGTATTTTAGTGCATTACTGCACATTTAATGCAGTATATTTCAGTGTATTATTGCAGGTTTATCGCAATATATTTGCAGTGCATTAGTGCACAGTTAAAACAGTATATTTCAATGTGTTATTGCAGGTTTAACGCAGTATATTTCAGTGAAGTATATTTCAGTGCATTAGTGCAAATTTACCACAGTATATTGCAGTGCGTCAGTGCAGTTTTACTGCAGTATATTGTAGTGTGTCAATGGAGTGTGTTTTTGTAGTAAGTACTCAAGTTAAAGTGCACCAAACACCACTTTCCATTGTGCATCCATGTACACATTTCCACATCTTAATTACATTTTGTTAATAAGCGCCCCCTCCCCACAAACATGTCTGGAAGGCCAACAAGGAGAGGCAAATGTTCCCATGGCACTGTGAGGGGCCAGCAGCATATGTGTCCACAGACAAGGTAGACATGGTCCATCCTCAGGCAGGACATCATTTCCTCTGTTTAGTGATGTTGACTGTGCTATCCAGCCACAGCATGCGGAGGAGGTGGTGGACTGGCTTACTAAACCATCCTCACCCTCCTCATCCTCCGTCACCCAAACGGAGACTAGTGCGCAGTCCACTGCACCTGCCAGAGTGGCTTATTCTGCCTACTTGTCCACAGCTACTCCAGTCATAGCCCCAGCATCAGGCCTGGAGGAGTCAGCTGAGTTATTTGAACACAGCATCAACCACTTGCTCCTTGATTGGGATGAGCTTCGTGTTCGAGTCGAACCCATGTTCGACTCGAACATCGGCTGTTCGACCGTCCGTCGAATTGCGAACGATATGGGCCGTTCGCGCCAAATTCGTGTGGCGCGTCACGGCCCATAATTCACTGCGGCATCGCAGTGCATTGCTGGCTGATGATTGGCCAAGCATGCACTATGACCCGCATGCTTGGCCAATCACAGCGCCGTCAGTAGAGAGAGCTGTAATTGGCCAAAGCCAGGGTGGCTTTGGCCAATTATGGCTCAGGGGATTTAGTACACACCCCACACTATATAAGGCCGCCTGCACGGCGGCCCTGTGTAGTGTGTGTTCCGGTGTGCTGAGAGATAGAGAGAGAGAGAGACAGTGTCATTTGATTTGAGTTAGATAGATTAGGCAGAACAGTCAGTCAGTTAGCTGCACTTACAGTGTATTGTGTATATATATGCATCCCAGGTGTTGCATATATATATATACACTGTATTCAGTTTAGCTAGATCCGTTCCTGTTATCTTCTATCTAGACTATTTAGTGCAGTGTGTCCTGCTCACAGTGTTCAGCTAGATCCGTTCCTGCTATTTACATTCAGTGCAGTGCGTCCTGCTCACAGTGTTCAGCTAGATCCGTTCCTGCTATTTACATTCAGTGCAGTGCGTCCTGCTCACAGTGTTCAGCTAGATCCGTTCCTGCTATTTACATTCAGTGCAGTGCGTCCTGCTCACAGTGTTCAGCTAGATCCGTTCCTGCTATTTACATTCAGTGCAGTGCGTCCTGCTCACAGTGTTCAGCTAGATCCGTTCCTGCTATTTACATTCAGTGCAGTGCGTCCTGCTCACAGTGTTCAGCTAGATCCGTTCCTGCTATTTACATTCAGTGCAGTGCGTCCTGCTCACAGTGTTCAGCTAGATCCGTTCCTGCTATTTACATTCAGTGCAGTGCGTCCTGCTCACAGTGTTCAGCTAGATCCGTTCCTGCTATTTACATTCAGTGCAGTGCGTCCTGCTCACAGTGTTCATCTAGATCCGTTCCTGCTATTTACATTCAGTGCAGTGCGTCCTGCTCACAGTGTTCAGCTAGATCCGTTCCTGCTGTTTACATTCAGTGCAGTGCGTCCTGCTCACAGTGTTCAGCTAGATCCGTTCCTGCTATTTACATTCAGTGCAGTGCGTCCTGCTCACAGTGTTCAGCTAGATCCGTTCCTGCTATTTACATTCAGTGCAGTGCGTCCTGCTCACAGTGTTCAGCTAGATCCGTTCCTGCTATTTACATTCAGTGCAGTGCGTCCTGCTCACAGTGTTCAGCTAGATCCGTTCCTGCTATTTACATTCAGTGCAGTGCGTCCTGCTCACAGTGTTCAGCTAGATCCGTTCCTGCTATTTACATTCAGTGCAGTGCGTCCTGCTCACAGTGTTCAGCTAGATCCGTTCCTGTTATCTTCCTACTGACAGACAGGCTTGTCTGGTTACAGTATATAAAGCTACCTGAAGAAAATTACAGGTGTTCTTTTTGATCCTATTAGTACCACGGTCAGGCAGCTAGACTATTTACATTTAGTACAGTGTGTCCTGCTCACAGTGTTCAGCTAGATCCGTTCCTGTTATCTTCCTACTGACAGGCAGGCTTGTCTGGTTACAGTATATAAAGCTACCTGAAGAAAATTACAGGTGTTCTATCCCAGCTTAGTGCAGCTACAGGCCATTAGTATGTCTGGAAGGCCAAGAAGGAGAGGCAGACAGTCACAAGCCAATAAGAGAGGGCAAGCAGGCTCTGTGTCTAGTGCTGGTCGTGGAGACGGTGCATCCTCATCAGCACGTGGCCATGGGACACGCTTGGCCTTTTTTTCGGCAGCTGGCCGTGTTGAGCCGCAACATGCGGAAGACTTGGTCGAGTGGATGACCAAGCCGTCCTCATCCTCCTCATCCTCTCTCACCCATGCCCAGGGTGCTTTGTCTGGCAAAGCAGCGGCCTCTTCCCTCAGCTCAATGTCATCAGTGACTCCTTCCCTAGCTCCACCATGTCCTCATGAGGATTCCCTCGAACTGTTTGACCACAGTGTTGGGTACATGCTCCAGGAGGATGCCCAGCGTTTGGAAGGCTCTGATGATGATACTGAGCTCGATGAAGGCAGTAACATGAGCACGGACAGAGGGGGTGCCCAAGAAGGACAGCAATCTGGCAGTCATGCTCCCCCTGCTGCAGCATACTGCCAGGTTTGCTCCAGTGATGAGGAGGGAGGGGATGATGAGGTCACTGACTCAACGTGGGTGCCTGATAGGAGAGAGGAGGAGGAGGAGGAGGAGGAGGCGGCACATCACCAACGAGGCAGGATGCCCTCCAGGGGCCAGCCTAAGGGCAGCACATTGACTGCATCACACCCCAAAGCTCCACATGTGCAGGGCGCTGCAGTCTCTGCGCGTTATTCAAAAAGTTCTTTGGTGTGGGCCTTTTTTGAGACGAGTGCATCAGATCGCACCGCTGCTATTTGCAACATATGTCTCAAGCGTATCTCGCGTGGCCAAAACATCTCCCGCTTGGGTACCACATGCTTGACCAGACATATGTTGACCTGCCATGCAGTTCGTTGGCAAGCGTATCTGAAAGACCCACACCAAAGAACAAAGAGGATCTCTCCTTGCTCCTCATCAGCTGAGATTTCCAACCCCACTAGACCTTCAGTCCTCTCTGAGACCTGCAGTGAGAGGAATGAAGGTGTAGAATTAGGTGTGTCACAGCCAAGTACTTGTGGGCAATCTGCTTTTGGTACACCGACGTCAGATTGTACCAGGCAAATTTCCCTGCCCCAGCTGCTGCACCGCCGAAAGAAGTTTGCTCCCAGCCATCCACATGCCCAGCGGTTGAATGCTAGCTTGGCAAAATTGCTAGCACTTCAACTGCTGCCTTTTCAGTTGGTAGACTCTGCCCCCTTCCGTGAGTTTGTGGAATGTGCGGTTCCTCAGTGGCAGGTACCCAAACGCCACTTTTTCTCACGGAAGGCGATTCCGGCTCTCTACCGGCATGTGGAAGGCAATGTCCATGCCTCGCTGGACAGGGCGGTCAGCGGTAAGGTGCATATTACCGCTGACTCATGGTCCAGCAGGCATGGACAGGGACGTTACTTAAGTTTCACGGCGCATTGGGTGACTCTGCTGGCAGCTGGGAAGGATGCAGGACAAGGTGCAGTAGTGTTGGAGGTTGTTCCGCCACCACGCCTCCAAAATGCTGATTGTGACACACCTCTCTCCTCCACCCCCTCCTCTTCTTCTTCCTCCATGGCCTCTTCCTCGGAACCAGCGGTGCTCCGTAGGCGTTCAAGGGGCTACGCAAGTACGCAGGCCAAAAGATGCCATGCGGTGCTTGAGCTGGTGTGCTTGGGGGACAGGAGCCACACTGGGGCAGAGGTTCTGTCAGCTCTGCAGGGGCAGGTTCAGAGGTGGTTGACGCCACGCCAACTTAAGGCAGGAATGGTGGTTTGTGACAATGGCACCAACCTCCTCTCTGCCCTCCGACAGGGACAACTGACCCATGTGCCCTGTTTGGCTCACGTCCTTAACTTGGTGGTGCAGCGGTTCTTGGGCAGGTACCCGGGCTTACAGGATGTCCTGAGGCAGGCCAGGAAAGTCTGTGTGCATTTCCGCCGGTCATATAATGCCAGTGCTCGGCTGACGGACCTCCAAAAGGAGTTTAACCTGCCCAAGAACCGCCTAATCTGTGACATGCCCACCAGGTGGAACTCGACGTTGGCCATGCTGCAGCGGCTGCACACGCAGCAGAGGGCCATCAATGAGTACCTGTGCGACTATGGCACCAGGACAGGGTCAGGGGACCTTGGTTTTTTTTCCCCACGCCAGTGGGCCATGATCAGGGATGCATGCACTGTCCTGTCACCATTCGAGGAGGCCACGAGGATGGTGAGCACTGACAGTGCATGCATCAGTGACACTGTCCCCCTTGTCCACCTGTTGGAGCACACGCTGCGTGGAATAATGGACAGGGCACTTGAGGCAGAACAGAGGCAGGAAGAGGAGGACTTCCTTAGCTCTCAAGGCCCCCTTTATCCAGACAGTGTTCCTGCGTGCCCGCCGATCACACAGGAAGAGGACGAGGAGGAGGAGGAGGAGGAGGAGGAGGAAGATTGTGTCAGTATGGAGGTGGAGCCTGGCACTCAGCATCAGCAGTCTTTAAGGGATCAGTCCCAAGGAACACATGGACTTGTACGTGGCTGGGAGGAGGTGGCTGCGGACGTTGTTGTCCTTAGTGACCCAGAGGACTCCGGACCGAATGCCTCAGCAAACCTACGCTGCATGGCCTCCCTGATCCTGCAAAGCCTGCGTAAGGATCCTCGTATTCGTGGTATCAAGGAGAAGGACCAATACTGGCTGGCAACCCTCCTTGATCCACGTTACAAGGGTAAGGTTGCGGACCTTATCTTGCCATCGCAGAGGGAGCAGAGGATGAAACATCTTCGGGAGGCCTTGCAGAAAGGTCTGTGCAACGCGTTCCCAGAGACTGGGAGGTTACAAACTCCTGTTTCTGGACAACGTGTTGCTGAGGCTTCGGTCAGTCAAAGAAGGAGCGGTGGAGAAGGTGGCCGTCTGACCGATGCGTTCAGACAATTTTTTGGTCCGCAGCCCCAAGGTATGATCGGTTCCAGCAACCATCGCCAGCGTCTGTTTTACATGGTGCAGGAATACCTAGGGGCAAGATCAGACTTGGACACCTTTCCCACCGAAAATCCTCTGGGTTACTGGGTCTTGAGGATGGATCACTGGCCAGAGCTTGCACAGTATGCAATTGAGCTACTGGCCTGTCCTGCATCCAGCGTTCTTTCGGAACGTACATTCAGTGCTGCTGGAGGCGTGGTAACCGATCACAGGGTGCGTCTGTCCACTGACTCGGTCGATCGGCTGACCTTCATAAAAATGAATCAGTCTTGGATCACCACCAGCTACCAAGCACCTGATGCTGATGTAACTGAATAATTTTTTTCAGATCCCTTCAAAGACTGCCTATGCTGATGCTGAGTGATTATCCCTGAGTAATTATCCTCTTCCTCCTCAATCATCACGCTGATAGCTTGTAAGAACATTTTTGGTTCTGGGCGCCACCACCAGTGCCTAAGGCACAATTTTTCAGCCCCTGTATAACAGGGGCGTGTAATTACAATTTTTGATGTAATACTTTGCAGCACGGCTCGTTCCTGCATTCCAACTAGAGTGTCTGTGAGGGGTTGCAGTGTTGTGGCACCAGCACCAGTGCCTAAGGCCCAATTTTTCTGCCCCTGTCTAACAGGGGCGTGTAATTACAATTTTTGATGCAATACTTTGCAGCAGTGCTCGTTCCTGCGTTCCAACTAGAGTGTCTGTGAGGGGTTGCAGTGTTGTGGCACCAGCACCAGTGCCTAAGGCCCAATTTTTCTGCCCCTGTCTAACAGGGGCGTGTAATTACAATTTTTGATGCAATACTTTGCAGCAGTGCTCGTTCCTGCGTTCCAACTAGAGTGTCTGTGAGGGGTTGCAGTGTTGTGGCACCAGCACCAGTGCCTAAGGCCCAATTTTTCTGCCCCTGTCTAACAGGGGCGTGTAATTACAATTTTTGATGCAATACTTTGCAGCAGTGCTCGTTCCTGCGTTCCAACTAGAGTGTCTGTGAGGGGTTGCAGTGTTGTGGCACCAGCACCAGTGCCTAAGGCCCAATTTTTCTGCCCCTGTCTAACAGGGGCGTGTAATTACAATTTTTGATGCAATACTTTGCAGCAGTGCTCGTTCCTGCGTTCCAACTAGAGTGTCTGTGAGGGGTTGCAGTGTTGTGGCACCAGCACCAGTGCCTAAGGCCCAATTTTTCTGCCCCTGTCTAACAGGGGCGTGTAATTACAATTTTTGATGCAATACTTTGCAGCAGTGCTCGTTCCTGCGTTCCAACTAGAGTGTCTGTGAGGGGTTGCAGTGTTGTGGCACCAGCACCAGTGCCTAAGGCCCAATTTTTCTGCCCCTGTCTAACAGGGGCGTGTAATTACAATTTTTGATGCAATACTTTGCAGCAGTGCTCGTTCCTGCGTTCCAACTAGAGTGTCTGTGAGGGGTTGCAGTGTTGTGGCACCAGCACCAGTGCCTAAGGCCTAATTTTTCAGCTCCTGTTCAACAGGGGCATGTAATTACAATTCTTGATCTAATATTTCACAGCAGGGCCCTGTGAGGGCTTACAGTGTTTTGGCCACAGCAACACCTAAGGCCCAAATTTCTGCTGAGTATATAGGGCAGGACCCTACTTTCAAACATCTAACTTACAAACGACTCCTACTTGCAAACGGAAGGAGACAACAGGAAGTGAGATGAAATCTACCCATAGGAAGGGAAATTCTCTCATGTAAGAGTTAATATGGGAAAACAATTTCTCCTTTCCACTGATGCTTTCCAATCCTTGTTCCACAAAAAAACCCAAATTTTCAAAAAACATTTTTCATTGGGACAAAAAAGTGAGGTGAAATCTTCTGAAGAGGAGGAAAGACGCAAAACAAATGTCACAGGGGTGATAACCCTTCCCTATGTTTTCCAAAAAGCTTAGAAAAGATTTTTTGGCTGGAGCTAAACACATTAAAAATGTTCAAAATTACAAAGAGATTCTACTTAACAACAAACCTACAGTCCCTGTCTTGTTTGCACCGCCTGTATACTGCTGTTCAGAGTATATAGGGACCTTTCCTTATTTTAATTTGGGTGCGGGGTTCCCCTTAATATCCATACAAGACCCAAAGGGCCTGGTAATGGACTGGGGGGTACCCATGCCGTTTGTCTCACTGATTTTCATCCATATTGCCAGGACCCGACATGACATTAAACCCGCAAGCAGTTTTAAATGAGATTTTTTCCTTTAAAAATGACATTTGGTGCAGGGACTGTTCTAAACATGGGAAACACGCGTCACTTTACAGGCATACTATAGACACCCCCCAGGTACGATATTTAAAGGAATATTTCACTTTTTTTTTTTTACTTTAAGCATCATTAAAATCACTGCTCCCGAAAAAACGGCCGTTTTTAAAAGTTTTTTTTGCATTGATACATGTCCCCTGGGGTAGGACCCGGGTCCCCAAACCCTTTTTAGGACAATACCATGCAAATTAGCCTTTAAAATGAGCACTTTTGATTTCGAACGTTCGAGTCCCATAGACGTCAATGGGGTTCTAACGTTCGTGCGAACTTGCGGTCCGTTCGCGGGTTCTGGTGCGAACCGAACCGGGGGGTGTTCGGCTCATCCCTACTCCTTGACAATGCACAGCCATTACTTGATTCATATCCTGGCTAAGAGGTTGAGGAAGGTAGGAACTTGAGCCTACAAAGAGGGGAGAACACTGGTAAACAACAAATTGGCAGTCATGTTCCCCCAGCCACAGCGTATTGCCAAGTTGGCTCCAGTGATGATGAGGATGGAGGGGGTGATGATGATGAGGTCACTGATGTGACTTGGGTGCCAGATAAAGCAGTGGAGGAAAGTGAGGGTGAGGCACAACCCCAATGAGGCAGCCACCATGGAAGAGTAGAGAACAGCCACCTATTCCACCTGATTGTACAGCTGTTATCTCCCGGTGCAGTTCCCAAACCTCAGCTGTCTGGGCCTTTTTTAGCACATGGGCACCTGATTGCACTGTTGCCTCAAGCAGATTAAGCGTGGCAAAAACACCAGCCATTTGGGTACCACATGCTTGACAGGGCATTGAACCTCACACCACTCAGTCTATTGGCAAGAGCACCTGAAAGCCACACAAAAGGCACACAATTCTGCTCCTCCTCACTCCTCAACCTTCCTGTCTACCCCCGCTTTACCACATGACCTCTCAGCAGCCTCCACTGACAGGCATGATGGTATTGCGAAGGGTGTCACAGATCCTTGCAGCACGTCTGCCAGTAGCACACCACCAGCTGTAGACTATAGCAAACAAATTTCTCTACCCCATCTGCTGCAGCCAAAAAAAATGTGCTGTACCACAATGGCAGGTTCCCAGTCACTATTTCTTTTCACGTAAGACCATTCCAGCTCTGTATCATCACGTGGAAGGTAATGTTATGGCATTGTTGGGCACAGTGGTCAGCTGCAAGGTCCAAATTACTGCTGAAACATGCTCCAGCAAGCATGGTCAGGGACGCTATATTTCATTAACAGCACACTGGGTAACTCTGCTTGCAAGTCGGAAGGATGCAGGACAGGGCTCAGTGCTGCAGCTTGTTGTGCTGTCAAATCTCTATTAGGAATGGGCCGAACACCCCACTGTTCAGTTTGCAGCAGAACTCCCAAACAGGGGAAATGTTCTAACCCGAATGGCGAACCCCATTGAAGTCTATATGAGCCAAACAGGAAAGGCATTTTGAAGGCTTATTTGCAAATAATTGGCCTCTATTAGGAATGGGCCGAACACCCCACTGTTCAGTTTGCAGCAGAACTTTCAAACAGGGGAAATGTTCTAACCTGAATGGCGAACCCCATTAAAGTCTACATGAGCCAAACAGGAAAGGCATTTTGAAGGCTTATTTGCAAGTAATTGGCAAGTAATTGGTATGGGGGTCTGGGTACTGCCCTGGGGGACATATATCAATATGAAAAAAAAAAAAATTTTCAGGAGCAGTGATTTTATTTATGCTAAAAGTGCAACAATAAAAATGAAAAATTTATTTAACCACTTCAGCCCCGGAAGGATTTGCCCCTAAATGACAAGGCCATTTTTTGCAATACAACACTGCGTTGCTTTAACTGACAATTTTGCAGTCGTTTGACGTTGTACCCAAAACAAAATTGATGTCCTTTTTTTCCCACAAATAGAGCTTTCTTTTAGTGGAATTTAATCACCTTTGCGGTTTTTATTTTTTGCGCTATAAACAAAAAAAGAGTGACAATTTTGAATTTTTTTTTTTTACTTTCTGCTATAATACATATCAAAAAAATAAGATAAAGCAAGAATTTATTCATCAGTTAAGGCCAATATGTATTATTCTATAAACTTTTGGTTAAAAAAATTGCAATAGGTGTACATTGATTGGTTTGCTCAAAAGTTATCACATCTACAAACTATGGGATAGATTTAGGGACTTTCATTTTTTTATTGTTTTTACTGGTAATCTGCAATTTTTAGCGGGACTGCGACATTGCCGCTGACAAATCTGACCCTAAATGACACTTTTTGGGGACCAGTGACATTATTACAATGATCAGTGCTATAAAATGCACTGATCAATGTATAAATGACACTGGCGGGGAAGGGGTTAACACTAGGGGGCGATCAAGGGGTTAAATGTGTTCCCTCAGCTTGTTCTAACAGTAGGGGGATGGGCTGCCTGGGACATAATAGAGATCGCTGTTCCTGATCACTGGGAACAGCAGATCTCTGAGATTTTCTGTGTCAGAACGGGGATTTACCTTGTTTACAAAGGCAGATCCCTTTTCTGCCTCTGTGTACAGCCAATCCACTGACCCGTAACGGGCGCGTGCGCCTGCAATCTCACATGCACGGACCGACGTATGGGTACGTCGGTTCGTGCAGGAGAGCCAACCTGCCACTGCATAAGTGCGGTGGCTTGTCGGCAAGTGGCTAAATATAGTCCCTGGGGGGTCCCCTTTATGTGCCTGTAAAATGGAGCAACTGTAACATGCTTATAACATGCTACAGCAACAATGACTTTTCTAAAGAAAAAAACGAGTCAAATCTCATTTAAAATGACTCACAGTTACAATTACCAGCATCCGGCTATTGAAATAATAAAGAAAAAAATGGCGTTGGCTCCCCCCCAAAATCCATGCCAGACCCTTTTCTGAGCATGCAGCCCCGCAGGTCAGGAAAGGGGAGGGGACGAGTGAGCGCCCCCTTCCTGAAGTATACCAGGCCACATGCCCTCAACATGGGGTAGTGAGTGCTTTGGGGCGGGGGGCACCTTGGCCTCATGTTGATGGGGACAAGGGCCTCTTCAACAACCCTGGGTTGTAGCTGTCATGGTCTGCGGGTGGGGGGGTTACCTGAATCTGGGAGCCTGCCCCCCTATGTGGATGAGTATCTGGTACAAAGTACCCCTACCCAGTCACCAAAAAAGTGTACAAAAGCAATAACCTAATGAGACAGTCTTGCGATGCCATACAACACGCAAGAAGAGAGGGAGGAGGTGGAGGAGGATTCTGTCATTTTTGGAGGCTTTAAAGCAGGGGAAGACATACATCAACCCTTAACAGATGGTTTTCTATCCCCAGAACCCTTGGTTCCAACTTAGTACGTGGCAGATACTGTAATCCCTCAGTGACCCCAAGGAGCCTGCTTCTCATGCCTCTGCAAACTTGCAATCCATGGGCTCCCTCATTCTTCAAAGCCTGCAAAAGGACCCAAGAATACGTGGCATCAAGAAGGATCACTATTGGTTGGCAACCCTCCTTGACCACCGTTTTAAGGGGAAATTCTCGGAATTCATTCCATCCCCACAGAGGGAGCAGAAGATGAAATCTTTTGAGGAAACCTTAAAGAGGAGTTTATGTAACGCCTTTCCAGACTCTGGTAGTTTTGAGGCTTCTGTTTGTCAAGAGAGGAGCAGTGGAGACGGAGCTGCCTCAGTGATACTTTTCAAAATATTTTTAGTCCTCAGCGCCCAGGGCTGTCAGCTTCCACATCCCATCGGCAACATTTGCATCATATGGTGGGAGATTATCTAGAGGCAAAAACATACATGGACAGCTTTGCAGTTGATGATCCACTGGGTTACTGGGTCATGAGACTAGATCACTGGCCAGAACTTGCCCAGTATGCAATTAAGCTGCTTGGCTGCCCTGCATCCAGCCTGCTTTCCAAATGGGCATTCAGTGCTGCAGGAGGTTTTGTGACAGAAAAAAGAGAGCGTCTGTCCACAGACTCCATGGACCGGCTGACATTTATCAAAATGAATCAGTTCTAGATTAGCAGTAGCTATCAAGCCCCTGATGCCAATGTCATTGATTAAGTTCTTTATGGATATGGAATTTATGAAAGACTGTCTAGGCTGCCTAGCTTTGTGGGTGTTGATTTAATCTGGAAGATATTTTTTGGTGTAGGTTTCATAGGCACAATTACCACCCAAGAACCAATTTTTCCGCATCTGTTTGACAGGTGCATGTCATTTACATTTTTGACTGCAAGGCCAATTCTTGCTTTCATCAAGAGTACCTCTATAGGGCTATGGTGTGAAGACACCACGCCACCCAAAGACCAATTTTTCCACCTGTTTGATTGTTGCGTATCATATAATTTTTTGACAGCAAGGCAAATTCTTGCTTTCATCAAGAGTACCTCAATAAGGTAGGAAGGCACCACCAACACCCAAAGCCCAATTTGTCTGCACCTGTTACTTCTATCCAAAGTCTGTGAAAGAGGCACCAGAATGTATCCAAAAATTATTTAATCTTGTTCCGAGTGCAATAAATTGTGGCCTCATTATACAGACTGGATACCTAAGCCGTTGTTTACAAAATAAAGAAAACTTGCAGGGAAAATATAATTTATTTGGCTTTATAAATGTAGTTTTTGCTGCAGCAGGTACATATGTGCCCCTTTACAGGCAGAATAAGGGGACCCCCCCCCCCGGGCACTATATTTAAGGGAATTTTTCATTGTTATTTCCCATTTTTATGGTTTCACTTTAAGCAACAGTAAATCACTGCTCATTTAAAAATCATCTTTACAAACTTTGTTTTTACTGATACATGTCCCCCCAGGGCAATACTCATACCCCATAACCACTGTATGGCCAATTACTTGCATATAAGCCTTCAAATTTGGCACTTTTGATTTTTCCAGTTTGGGTCTCATAGACTTCAATGTGGTTCGTTATTCGGTTCTGAACTTTTGCAATGTACGAAAGTTTTGCGGCGAACCGAACTGAGGGTTGTTGGGCTCATGTCTAATGGTGAGTATTGCAGATGCTGTTTTTTTATTTTATTACATTAACAATATTTTGTTTTTATTTTTGACTGGAGTTTTGCTTCATGTTAATTTGGTGTTGTATATTTAAAATCTTACTTTGGATTGGTTCCTCTCTTCTCAGTTATCTAAATTTGTTCAGGATCCATTACCAATGCATTGCTTGGTGAAGCAGTTTTGCCACAATCTAATAAATGTTAAAAATACTTTAAGCTGAACATATAAAAGCTTGTTCAATAATGAGGTTGCCTTATTCCCTAAAATCTAAATTAAATAGTTTAACATATTATTTTTTTTTGTTTTGTTTCATAAGTATTTTATTGAAAGAAAAAATAATGGCATTGTTACAATGGCATTATACACAAATCCAAGGGAATTCTTATAAGCCAAATGAATATAGAGAACAGAGAACCAATATGAACAGTTCAGGATGTAAGGTTATGATCATAAACACAATAAGTAACATATGTATGCATAGAATAATGCTTAACCAATCAAATGACTTGGTCATACCCTGTCAAAAACATTTAAAAAGGATTACCCGGGATGGAAAAGAGTCAGTTCTGCTAGAAAACTAAAAGAAGGAGGGAGAAAAAGGAACTAGAGAAAGAAGAGGAGGAAAATAAAGAATAAAAAAAAAATTGGGGGTGGGGGTCGAGTGGAAGGGAAAATAAGGGGAGTTAGAAAGTAAAGCAGTAGGATAGGGATAAATGAAGAGGGTAGTGGATGCACATGTGACCAATCTCCTACCCAAACTTATTGATTTCTTTTACTTTACTACCAAGTGGCATACTCGATTTATTTATTACAGACATGGTAATTGACCACATAAATGGAAAGAAAAATGGTTTGCATTTAAATTTTGTACTTCTTGATAAATAGGTATCAAATAAGTAGAACTTTTATGGATAATGTTTTGGGGTTTTGCTCAGAAAAAACAGAAAGCAATATTTACAGGAATGAATCTAATTTGACATCAAATAATGTACAGTGAACATACAGAATACCCTAATTCTAGTTGCTGTTAACAGTGATGCCCATTGCAGCATGAGGATCTGTTCAGGATGCGTTTGTAAAATTTAAGATGACTAGTCAAGAGAAAATTGAAATAGTTCACTTGAAGTTCTGACAATCTGTAGGCAATTTCCTATTTTTATCTTCTATATTAGAACAACCAGTAATGTCATCATGAACTTCACCTTTATTAGCTTCAATCTTCCAATTTTCCATTTTGAAAAACTTTACTAAGAAGGTTACTTATGCTTTAACCACTAGCCTACCGCCCACCGTCATATGACGGCGGGACGAGGCAGCTCTTGTTCTGGGTGGACGTCATATGACATGATCGCCCTCCCGAGCCACTAGGGGGTGCGCACGCGTGCCCGCTGCGTCGTTCGGAACCCAGTGCGCGTGCCTGGCGGCCGCGATGTCCACCGGGCACCCACGATTGCCGGGTAACAGAGCAGGACCGTGGATCTGTGTGTGTAAACACACAGATCCACATCCTGTCAGAGGAGAGGAGACCGATGGTGTGTCCCTTGTACATAGGGACACCGATCGGTCACCTCCCCCAGTCAGTCCCCTCCCCCCACAGTTAGAATCACCTCTCTAGGACACACATTAACCCCTCGATCACCCCCTAGTGTTAACCCCTTCCCTGCCAGTCACATTAACACAGTAATCAATGCATTTTTTTAGCACGGATGACTGTATAAATGTGAATGGTCCCAAAAATGTGTCAAAAGTGTCCGATATGTCCACCACAATATCGCAGTCACAATAAAAATCGCAGATCACCGCCATTACTAGTAAGAAAAAAATATAAATAAAAATGCTATAACTCTATCCCCTATTTTGTAGACCCTATAACGTTTGCGCAAACCAATCAATATACGCTTATCGTGATTTTTTTTACCAAAAATATGTAGAAGAATACATATCGGCCTAAACTAAGGAAAAAAATTGTTTAAAAAAAAAATTGGATATTTATTATAGCAAAAAGTAAAAAATATTGTGTTTTTTCAAACTTGTCCCTCTTCTTATGTTTATAGCACAATAAATAAAAACCACAGAGGTGATCAAATACCACCAAAAGAAAGCTCTATTTGTGGGGAAAAAAATGGTAAAAAATTTCATTAGGGTGCAGTGTTGCATGACCGCGCAATTGTCATTCATGGCTTGGGCAGGAAGGGGGTGAAAGTGCCCGGTATTGAGGTGGTTAAACAGAAAGAAAATATCATTAGTTATTCTTCTTCTTATTACTACCACAACTACTATATTTTCTAAAACATACTTTTGTAAAAGAGAAATTTTTCACACATTGTTAAATATACATACATCAAAGCATGTCCAAACCCAATCACCTAAATCTACTAGAAACATTAACATATTAATGTTTCAGAAATAGTTTTCAATTTTATTAAAATCTTCAGCTTTCATTGAAATGATTCCTGATGAGCATGGCAGGTCCTTGTTGTGGCACTTCCTGTTATGTGGTGACAATTGTCTCCTAATTGTGTCCTTGTGGACACCCTGTCACATGTGCCTTGGTGGAGACTACAAGTGGCCATGGCAATACACATTACTTAGGTATGGTCCACTGTAGTCACTAGCTGAAAATTGGTTCTGAGCAATGATATATAGCTGATGCTGGGGCAGGTACATACAAAAAGGAAGTGGCGGAAAGTGAGTCCAGGAGACCAGAAGCACTGAGATACAAGAAAGAATGAATAAAGGTGATAACGAGTACTGTATGGAAAAAAACATGGCAATTGTTTATAACAGATTAAATGTAATCCAGTTGGTGTTTAGATTAGGCATATTAAATAATGTTTTTTCTATTTTAAAGCTTCTGGTAAATCTAGAATAATATTATTGTATGTTAGATTTTTGTAATTCATTACACTGGTGACTCCCCCTCCCTAAGATATTTATTTTAGTAAAAAGTTTGTTGGACCTTGAGGACTTATAGTGCATATGTGAGTTGATCTAGAATAGCCAAGTATACATCAAAGTTAAAGTGGATGCAAACCCACCACTCAACCAGTATAAACCAATGGCACAGTATTAATGTATATATACATGCAAGCCTCCTGCGTGTATCCCTACCTTGCAAATGTCACCCCCTTCAGCAGTAGGAGCCCCACAAACTGCTTGAATTGGTGAGTGGATCTCTTTGTCAGAGCTCTGTGGGTGGAGTCATGATGTCACAAGACACCCACCTCTACACTTTCCTACTGTCCTATTCCTGAGTTTTGAGTAACATCCAGTCAAAACTCAGAAAAGGCACCACATGGCTTCAGCATGCCCAATCAAGCTGTGGAGCAGCCAATCCTGGGAGAGCTGGAGAAGAAAGGAGGGGGGATGTGAAGCTGGAATCCTAACACACTCTCTCTGCTCTTTCATGAGATAAAGAAATCAGATGCCATTCACAGCAGTGGGGGATTTGGAGACAGAAACTTATCTGTGAGTCATTTTTTTTTATCTTACTACAAAAAGACAAGAGGATTGCTCAGAGCTGGATTAACTCTTTGTGGCAAGACTGGGCACAGATGACTTGACATCCTCTACTGTAACAGGTAGAAGACTTCATTAAAAAAATCAGATTTACATCCACTTTAAAGTGGTTCTAAAGTCTAAATGTTTTTTTTTACCTTAATGCATATTCTTCAGTAAGATGAAAAAGTCACACTAACTGTCCTAATACCCCCCATCCCTAAACACCTACCTGGTTCCATATCTCCCCTCCAGCACTGTGTCCAGCTCCAGCACCACTTCCCTTCACTTCCTACTTTCACAAGAGAATTGGAGGGCAGTGCAGACACAGACTTCTGCTGCTGTCAGTCAAACTCCTGTGAGGAGGGGAAAGGAGCATGGCATGGTTTGGGAGTGCCTTCTTATCACCTGGCTTGCTACAGGAAGCATCTGGTGGAGATAGATGCTGACAGTGCCAGTGGGGGATTGCCAGTAGAGAAGGTAAGTAGACACGTGCATTCGTTTTCGTCCGAATGCATTTTTGTCCGAATTTCGTGGACTTTCGTGTTTGTTTTAACAAATTTTAACAAACGCGCAGAATCCGAAAGATTCAAAATAAAAAAATGCTTTATTTTTGTATCCATCATATTTTTGTATCGCTGCAACAACAGTTTGATATAGATAGATAGAAGAATCGACATGACAATGAAAATAGCAATCTGTGTCAGTCGAACCTGCGGTTGAATGTGCCTAAACTAACTTTATTAGTCCAAGATTATTCGACATAGAGAGAGAAAAGATTCAACATTATAGAGACATGAAGATTCGACAAAGCAGCTAAAAAAATATGTGAGCTGTGAGCGGACATTTCCAGTCAAATGCTCCACCCATAGGCTATAGAAGAATTCTAATGTTGTTTGATAGTAATAATTATTAATAATTATAATTATTACTAGTCAAACAACATTAGAATTCTACTATAGCTTGTGAATGGAGCATTCGACTGCAAATGTACGATCACGGCGTCGTACAGTTTAGCTGATTTTTTAAATCTTCTCAGAACATGAGAATCTTCAAATCTTCTTAGAACATCCAACAGACACCATAAACCTTCAATTGACAGATTTGACCTTAATGAATTTGGATTTTTAAACAAATGCATTTTTTAACTAAACTAAAATAAATAAAACGAATTTCGGGAGTAACTAATTTTTTTTTTTTTTTCGGAGGAAACCGAAATTCCGAAAAAACAAAATATTTCAGTGTGCACATGTCTAAAGGTAAGTGGTCTTTTTGTGCAATATCATTGCACAGAGCAGGTAAGCATTACCTATATTTCTATTTAAAAAAAAAATACTTACTAATCCATTTTAACTTCTCTTAATTCCACACAAATATGTATACTTCCATATACTTCTTTACAGTAGGTATTAATATACTGTATTTTTAAACAAAACATCTGTTTTTTACATTTAAATTGAACCAAATTAGTTCCACGTTTGTTTTCTATGTACAGTTAAATGTTACAGGAATAAGATGACCCATTTATGTCCAACAGCCATGTCAGTATCATTACTATGAAAGTTATACCAAACAGCCGGATGTTAAATGCGATAATATTCTATCACATTGTTAGGTAGGCAGCCAGACAGCCAGCTGTTGACACTGACCTCTAAAGTGACTCAGGGTGCATTGCTCAGGCACTGATGAAGATTAAAACGCTGTTTATTTTGTTCATCATCTGTAACAACTTTCTTTCTCATTTTGCATCAGCACTGGGTAACAGATGGGCCTAAAAATCATTGTTCTACTAACCAAAATGGATAAATTATTTCTGAACATAAATGAAACATCAGAGACTCAGCACCTCTGTGACTTCACCTTTAAAAATAAAAAGTAGTAAAATGTTTGGCCCTTGGGAACGACAGATCGCCATGCCGTTCTCATAGGTATTGGATCAATCATCCTGGCAATGATTTAAACAGATGACATGAAAGATAGAAAGCCTGTATCTGTTTAAAATGTTGTTGACATTAGAAACACGCATCTCTCAGTCTCTTGGGGACTTTTTATGCAAGTGCCTCTTTTTCTGAAACTGAAATCTTGGCTGAATGATATATACACTTTCCAATCTTTTTTTTTTTTTTTTTTTTGCAAAATAAAACCAATATATTATTATTCTGTAAAAAAATAACTTAAATCAATTCTAGATAAGGGAAACCATATAATATGCTTCATTTGTTTCTTCAATAGTTCATAAACAAGGTCAATTGGTGATTTATGAAACCCAGAGACAAGAAAATGGTACTGTTTATAAAGACAACTGCAATTTTGCCTGTCTTTTAATTTGTGCATATTGGAAACATGTCAAAATGATTTCACTGGTTGCTTAGGGCAGTAAAAATATGTTACTTTTTTCTTTTAGATTTTAAAGTGTATGTAAACCCTAACAATGAATTTATCTTATTTGTTCTCTTTTGATCTGTTAAAAATGTGATTGAAAGCATTTTATTATACCTGTATGAAAGAAAAAACACCTGTTGATCTGTCAAAAACATGAGCTAACAACTTCCTGTGCTTTCTACATGTGCTGCCCTCTTATGAGTTAGCGTTATTGTTTCTAGCTATCTCTGTGGGCTACAGGTGTTCTGTACTTACATACTTCCTGCCCTAGAGTGACAACTCTGCTCTTACATGGATACAGTACAGTGAGTGAGGTTGTTACCCCAGGGCAGACAGTGGTTAACTTGAAGGATCACCAGGTAAAAACAAAGAAAAAGAATGCAGCCCCCACATTTAAGGACTGGTATGCTGGACAATATTATATATTTTTCTTGGGTTTAAAAATTCTTTACAATCACCATTGGTGTGGTCTATTATTCAAAGCTGTTCTTACAGGTGACACACAGCAGAATAACAACATGCCCAAAAAAGTAGCAAATGTTACTGGGTCAATGGTCCTTATATGTCCACCTTGAACCCTGATTAAATCCCTGACTGGTTGACTGTTTCCCCGCTCACTAGAAAGAGCATAATGATGTATATGTCAGCTAGAAGAAGCTTTCATGCTCATATATTTGTTGCTAAGTGCAAAATACCAATGTGTATCAAAGTTGTAAGCAAAGGTAACTCCATTTAAAACAAGTAATCACCAGTACACTTACATAAATGTCTATTGCACATAATATTTTGCTGTTTAAATCTGAGCATTAAAAATGTGTGCAAGATCATTTAAAGCACCAATTTCCACCATCTGTCTAGACCAGTGGTCTCTAAAACTGTGGCCCAGGGGCCAGATGCAGCCTTTTGTTTGCTTTTATTTGGTACTTGGAGCAATATTTCATCCTCTGACACCAATGGCACCAACCAGTTCCTTCAAACGACACCAATCTTTAGCCTTAAGGTGGTGCTGTTGCAGAGTGTTTGTTGTGGAAGTCAGTGCTGGGAGAGCATGGAGTGAGAGGGAGTGTGTGAGCAGGAAGCAGAGGACCAGACCGGACTCCCCCACCCCCGAGAGCGGCAGCGCGGTGAAAATACCCCCTGACCAGATCGGACCCCCCATGACTGGACCGTACCCCCCCACGACTGGACCGTACCCCTCCACGACTGGACCGGACCCCCTCACAACCGAGAGCAGCAGCAGATGACCTGGAGACCTACAGCGGCCACAGAGTGGGACATCGTGGTGCGGGAGCAGGTGTACTGAGGGCAGTAATCACCCCACAGATGCGGACAGAGGAGGCAGGAGGACATCCAGCGGGACCGGGAGGTGGAAGGCTGACAGGGAGAGGCGGCGGGTGAGTGAAGTGCAGACCGGAGGGGGAGTGTGAGGCTGATCAGTGAAGCAGCAGCACTGAAGGTGACTAACTGACTGCTAGTTTCGGATTACAAGGGGAGGCTGTGCAGAGTGACAGAGGGGTACAAGCTACAAAACCTGACTGACAGTGTATGTGAGTACCTGAGTATTGTCTGTACCTGAATATTGTGTGTTCCTGAGTATTGTGAGTATCTGAGTATTGTGTGTATCCGAGTAGTGTGTGGATGTGTATTGTGAGTGCACATGGGAAGTGAATACACGAGTGCTGCGAGTGCACGTGGGCTGTGAGTGCACGTGGACTGTGAATACACGTGGGCTGCGAGTGCAGGTGGACTGTTGGTAATGATGGGCTGCAAGTGCATGTGGACTGTGAGTACACGTGGACTGTGAGTGCATGTGGGCTACGAGTACACATGAGCTGCCAGTGCACGTGGGCTGCGAGTGCACCTGGACTGCGAGTGCACGTGGACTGCGAGTGGGCTGTGAGTGCACGTGGGCTGTGAGTACCTGTGTATTGTATTGTTGAGTACCTGTGTATTGTTAAGTATTAGTGTCAGGAAGCTAGTTGTTAGTTAATTTGGACAGGGTATAATCCCCAATCCTCAATAAATTAGTAGGTACGATGCCTGGCGGGTGTGGAGATGTGTACATCTTGCGGCATGTATGCCTTCCTTGATCACCTGATCAAGGGCGAATACTGCTGTGCAAACTGTAAGCACATTGTTTCCCTGGAAGCCCAGGTTCTGAATCTAGGGAAGCAACTGTCAGCCCTGAGAGGACCCTCCATACTAAAGGATAGCCGAGAATGGCAGGGGCCAGCACAGAGGCACACAGAGGAAGTAAAGGGAAAGGAAAGACAGATTCTGGTGGTAGGGGACTCAATTCTTAGAAGGACAGAGAGGGCAATCTGTGACAAAGACCTGAAGCGCCGAACTGTTCAGCACATCACAGATCTGGTGGACAGATTACTGGGAGGGGCTGGGGAAGACCCGGCTGTTATGGTGCACATTGGCATCAGTGACAAAGTCAGAGGCAGATGGAGTGTCCTAAAGAACGATTTTAGGGACTTAGGAACTAAATTGAGGAAAAGGACCTCCAAGGTAGTCTTCTCAGAAATACTACCAGTATCTCAAGCCACATCAGAAAGGCAGAGGGAGATTAGGGAAGTAAACAAGTGGCTGAGGAGCTGGTGTAGTAAGAAGTGGTTTGGATTCCTGGAGAACTGGGCTGACTTCTCAGTCGGTCACCAGTTCTATAGAAGGGACAGACTGCACCTAAATGAGGAGGGTGCAGATCTGCTGGGAGTGAAGATGGCCGAAAAGTTAGAGGGGCTTTTAGACTAGGCAACGGGGGGAGGATCCAGAGGTAGAAATAGTCAGCTCGGAACATAGTCCAGAGGGTAGTATTGGGGGTATTAGTGGTAGGTTGACTAAAGCACATAAACCCGAGGTAAGTAAAGTAACAAGTCCTATTTGCTATCTCGGAACACCCAATAAGAGGACAGTATGCAACTGGTCTAAACTATGTGGCATGTTCACCAATGCCAGGAGCCTGGAGGACAAGATGGGAGAACTAGATATACTGTTGTACGAGGAGGATTTAGATTTTGTGGTAATTTCAGAGACTTGGTTCAACAGCTCTCATGATTGGCTGGCAACCATTCAAGGGTATTCCCTTTATCGCAGGGATAGAGAGGGTAAAAAAGGGGGAGGGATATGCCTGTATATCAAGAATAATGTACAAGTGAATGTGAGAGATGACATCACTAAGGGAGCTAGGGAGGCGGTGAAATCCTTATGGGTAGAGCTCCAAAGGGATGAAACTATTGCCGTGTACACACGACCGGACTTTTCGACCAGACTGGTCCGACGGAACAAATCCGTCGGACTATCCAACCGTGTGTGGGCTTCATCGGACCTTCAGTGGACTTTTTCTGTCGAAAATCAGACAGGCTTTGTTTCAAATCTTTCCGACGGACTTGAGTCCGGTCGAAAAATCCGTTCGTCTGTATGCTAGTCCGATGGACAAAAAAGGACACAAGGGCAGCTATTGGCTACTGGACTTCCCTATTCTAGTCCCTTCGTACATCATCACTTTCAAAGGAACGGACTTTTGAACGGGCTTTAGTCCGTTCGTGTGTGGGCAAGTCCGGTCATTCGAAAGTCCGACGTAACTCAGTCGAAAGTCCAATGGAAAGACCTTTGATGCTGAAAAGTCCGCTTGTGTGTACGCGGCATAAGGGGATAATAATACTGGGAGTATGCTATAGGCCCCCTAACCTGAGGGAGGAGGGGGAGACAGACCTCCTATCACAATTTGTATTAGCAGCAAGGAAGTGTTATCATAATGGGAAATTCTAATTATACAGATATAGACTGGGTGGAAGGAACCGCACATTTGTCTAATGCTTGCCAGTTCCTAAATGTCTTGCAGGACAATTTCATGAGTCAGATGGTAGACGCACCAACTAGAAACACAGCGTTACTAGACCTAATGATTACCAACAATACAGACCTGATCACGGATGTGGAAAAAAGTGGCAATTTAGGAAACAGCGATCACAGGTCAATTAGCTTCAGTATAAATCACATAAATAGGAAACATAAGGGGAATACAAAGACATTGAATTTCAAAAGAGCAAACTTCTCTAACCTCCCTGGCGGTATAATTATTTCGGATTTTAGTTGCTGAAAGCGGTACAATTATTTTGCATGGAAATTTGGTGTTTTATATTGTAGGCCTGTAATTCTTAACAATAAAACACTTAAATCTGTCCACCAGGAGTCTAGTAGATATCCCGGGTATGATGAAGTTTGAAACACAAACACATAAATTATAATATAATAAATAAATATAAATAATTTAAAAAAATAATAATATAATAATAATAAAATACATTTCCCCACGATTCACTATCGCTCAATTCTGCAAGTGTTCTAATTTACTATTGCTGTTTTCTAGCTGGTCTAAAGCCACTTTTAACGTAAAGGGACACTTTTTAGTTGCTATGGACAATCTCCAGTTTCCAGGCAGAAAGAACAGTATATATAATATAAAACTGCATGCAGGACATTGGGCAAAGCACTGGGGACAAAAGGGATGTGAAATAATTTCATACAGTACTGTAATCTGTAATCTGTATGTGTTATGATTTTTACTTTTTTTTAATTTGCCGCCAGGCTCCGCCCTTGTGCGTCGCAACGCTCGCAGGGAACAAAGCCTGGCACAGAGGGGCTTCGGAGGAGACAGAGCCCACAGACACAGCGGGGGACATAGCAGGATCCTGGGGTCAAGGTAAGTAACACCGCACCAGGATCCTGCAATGTAATCCCGAGTGTGGCTCGGGGTTAACGCTAATGGTGCCGAAATTTATCCCACAAGCCACACTCGGGAAAACCGTCAGGGAGGCTAAACTACAAACCTTGCTAGAAGATATAAATTGGGATAAAATCTTATGAACAAAGAACAAGGACGAGAGATGGGTTTGCTTTAAGAGCATATTAAATAAGGGCATTAGCCAGTGCATCCCATAGGGGAAATACATTTAAAAGAGCCAACAAAAGTCCTGAATGGATTAACTCCAATGTAAAAAAGCAAAGGAGAAGGCCTTCAAAAAAATATAAGGCTGAAGGATCATCATCATCATTCAGGGTTTACAAAGAATGCAACAAGAAATGTAAGGGTGCATATAGGGCGGCTAAGATAGAACACGAAAAACATCTAGCGGAGGAGAGCAAAAAAAATCCCAAGAAATTCTTTAAGTATATCAAGAGTAAAAAAGGGAGGGCAGGCCATATTGGCCCCATAAAGAATGAGGAAGGAAATCTGGTTACAAAGGATGGGGAGATGACAAAGGTATTGAATTTACTCTTCTCCTCAGTCTTCGAGGGAATCAGGGGGCTTCAGTAACCAAAACTGCAGTGTTTATCCTCATGACAGATCACAGGAAGCACCCTCATGGCTAACAGAGGACAGAATTAGAAACAGACTTGGAAAACGTAACATTAATAAGTCACTAGGACCAGATGGCTTGCACCCGAAGGTCCTTAGGGAACTTAGTCAAGTAATTGCCAGACCATTGTTCCTAATTTTTACTGACAGTCTACTGACTGTAATGGTATCAGCTGATTGGAAAAAAAGCCAATGTAGCTCCAATATTTAAAAAAGGGCCAACATATATCCCTGGGAATTACAGACCAGTTAGCCTAACATCAATAGTGTGTGTAAGCTCTTGGAGGGGATGATAAGGGACTATATACAAGATTTTAGTAATGAAAGTGGTATCATTAGCAGTAATCAGCATGGATTCATGAAGAATCATTCTTGCCAAACCAATCTATTAACATTCTATGAGGAGGTGAGCTGCCATCTAGATAAAGGAAGGCCCGTAGACGCGGTGTATCTGGATTTTGCAAAAGCATTTGACACAGTTCCCCATAAACGTTTACTGTATAAAGTAAAGTCCATTGGCATGGACCATAGGGTGAGTACATGGATTGAGAACTGGCTACAAGGGTGAGTTCAGAGGGTGGTTATAAATGGGGAGTACTCAGAATGGTCAGGGCTGGAAAGTGTGGTCCCCCAGGGTTCTGTGCTGGGACCAATCCTATTTAATTTGTTCATAAACGACCTGGAGGATGGGGTAAAAAGATCAGTCTCTGCATTTGCAGACGATACTAAGCTAAGCAGGGCAAACACTTCTCTGCAAGATGTGAAAACCTTGCAAGAAGATCTGAACAAATTAATGGGGTGGGCAACTACATGGCAAATGAGGTTTAATGTGGAAACATGTAAAATAATGCATTTGGGTGGCAAAAATATGAATGCAATCTTTTCACTGGGGGGAGAACCTCTGGGGGAATCAAGGATGGGGTCCTAGTAGATGATAGGCTCAGCAATGGCATGCAATGCCAAGCTGCTGCTAACAAAGCAAACAGAATATTGGCATGCATTAAAACGAGGATTACCTCAAGAGATAAAGCTATAATTCTCCCACTCTACAACACTCTGGTTTGGCCTCACCTGGAGTATCCTGTCCAGTTCTGGGCACCAGTCCTCAGGAAGGATGTGCTGGAAATTGAGCGAGTACAAAGAAGGGCAACAAAGCTAATAAAGGGACTGGAGTATATTTGTTATGAAGAAAGGTTACGAGCACTGAACTAATTTTCTCTGGAGAAGAGACGCTTGAGAGGAGATATGATTTTAAATTACAAATATCATACTGGTGACCCCACAATAGGTCAAACATTTCCGCGGGACGTGGCTTAGCAATGGCCGAGTGAAGAAGTGTTTCCAGAGAGCTCCTGGCCTCCCCCGTCCTACCCGCATAACTGACGACTTATTCATATGTCAATGAGGTATGCCAACCTCCAAGAAATACAGGACAAGATCATCGGTCAGCGGCACCCCGACATCAACCCTGCGGAGCAGTACACGGAGCTATTTTCGGGACTCACAGAGGGGCTCACCGGGCGCCATTGTTACAGTACCACGTGTACATTGCATGGCCGCATCTGACACACTGTCCTTACCTGCCTCTCCAACTCCTTCTACTGCCTCGGACTGTTACTCGGACCCTCCTGCTATCTTCCATACAGACATGGCAGGTTCATCTCGGCAGCTGAGCGACATGCCCGATGATCTCCGCGCCATACTGCAAGCCCTTCCTACTAAAGCGGACTTTGAGGCCCTTCCGTCCAAGTCGGACATTGAGGCTCTCATACAACGAGTGGAGGAGGCCCATACTCGAGACGTCCAGGAGATCAGAGCAGAGATACAGACGATCTCGGACCGAGTAGATGCCGGAGAAGGCTCGATCTCTGCCCTCACACAGCAGATCTCTGCACTGGAGCGTTCCCAGGAGACCCAGGCAGCCACGGCCGTAGATTTGCAGCTCCATCTGGAGGACCGCATCCGCCGTAGTAATTTGTGGCTGCGGGGTCTCCCTAAGGCTACTGGAGCTGAAGACTTAGGGGCGACGGTAGTGGCTATCTTTCAGAGGGTTTTGGGCGCTCTGCTGCCGTCCCTGGAATTGGACCGCATACATAGGGCACTTGGCCCTAGATCGTCGGATCCGGACAGACCCCGGGTTGTGCTCTGTAGGGTCCACCGCTATACCCAGAAGGAAATTATCCTCCGCAAGGCCTGGGACCAAGGAGATGTGACATTCGACGGCGCCGAGATCAAGATTCTCCCAGACCTATCCAGAGCCACACTGCAACGAAGGGCAATGCTGAGACCAGCTCTGGAATTGGCCAGGAGACAGGGCTGCACATTTCACTGGGGATACTCCTTGGCGTTAACCTTTCAGAATGCCACTGCTTCTTTTACTCTGCGTGCCCCATCGGATCTACCGGCCTTCTTTACCTTTCTAGGGGTGGAACCGATTTCAGTTCCAAATTGGTTGGTGCTTGTCCCACGTCCCCCGGGTCACCAAGGGATCCTCCACTCAGCGGAATCAACCTCCACGCCAGCAGCGTTCCAGGAGGAGACTCAGGGCGCCCTCCACCGAGGGTACACGTGAGTCATGACCTATTTGTTACCAGTCCATTTTGCAGCCTGATCACGGTGGGTTCCTTTTACCCCTAGAACTGTTGACCTATTGACTGCTTCCCTCTGTTAGTATGCTGACGGCGCTCTCACCTCCACTGATCGCCTGATGGCTGGAGCCGTATTGCCCTGTTGTATGAGTCCACCGCTCCCTAGGCTACATGTTCTCTGCCATGAGAGATTGGCGGGGGTGGTCGGAACCTACTGTGTTGCTGGACCATTGTCCTGGGAACCTTGCGGAGAGTACGCTCGATGATGAGCAAGTATGCCGGACTTGTGGGAGATATAATTGGTATAGACTGAAGGATCTCAGGGACTTTCTCCCATGCTCAGGGTCTCATACCACACATTCATAAATATGCTGAGTGGCTGTTCACCCATGTGCCTCCCAATGTTAAGACCGGACCAAACTGCTAGTATGTAAACGCACTGTCATACCTGACAGAACTATGTCCCTGTATTGTATAACTCTGCTGACGATATGTGTGTTGTGGTGGGGCTGTTGGCTCTTCCCCCCCTTCCCCTCCTTTCTCCTTGGCTGACCCGGCTGATATGGGTGTAGGTAATGAATGAGAGTTCGGGAGGAGGGGGTGGGGAGCTGGCTGTGGCCTCTATTGATATTGTGATTTAGAGGCCACAGCTTACATGGTTACATGCTTACATGCTTACATAGCTTAAGGGGCGAAATACTTCTGCAGATAGGTCCGTAAATCAATCCTCCCCGGGTGGCGTGGGGTGGAGGGAGGGGCCTTGGATCGTAGGTGCTGGACTGGATGAGTCACCTCATGGGGACAAGATGTGACGTAAAAAATTCACTCCTGCAATACGGTTCTTTTGCTCTATGGCGGAGTGAGTAGCCTGGGGACATGGGAGATTAATATTTTATGATGCTACCAGATGCTCTCTCCCCTCCTGTGGGGTGTATTTGTGAAGCACACATTGGATATTGGGGATGCGGGCCTACGTTTTTTTAATTTTTTTTTTTTTTAAAGTTCAATGGGGTTTACCTAATTACAAATGTTACCATGATCAGGCTCGGACACTGAATGTTATCCGTAAATTGCATTAGGTGTATTTTTGTTTAACGGGAAGTTGTTGCATATCATATTTAAATCTTACTTCCTTACCCAGGTGTTACAGCCGTTCTCATTTTAATACTTTCATATATTGTTATGCTGCGGAGTGGAGGGGGGGGAGTCAGTAGGCTCACTGCTGGCTATTCCTTTCCACAACCCCACCTAGGCCTGCGCTCGATTACCAGTTTGTTCTGGTGAGCGTCTTAGCACTACTGTGCTACCTATTTAGAATACTCAGTCTTTTGGTGCGAATTAGTATGTCTTTCTTATATCTCTCACTTTACTATCCTCTACTTTCCCCCCTTTTTTTTTTCCTTCCTCTCCTCTTGCACGTCAAGCTCTTTCCCTCCCACCTATCTTTACCCTTGACCCTCATCCCTTACTTACAGACAGGGCCATGGAGGCGGTGAATGTATTTTCCCTGAACGTAAAGGGCCCAAATGTGCCTGAAAAAAGACGCATGCTGCTACACGACCTACGCCGCCATAAGGTTGATCTGGCGTTTTTACAGGAAACTCATTTTAAAGGAGGCAGTCTCCCTATACTGAAAAACAAATTCCTTCCGACAGTGTATCACTCCACATATGGGAGGGTCAAATCTCGTGGAGCGTCCATACTTATGTCCCGTACGGTTCCTTGGAAATGCTCAGATATGAAAACTGATCCTGAGGGGCGATTTTTGTTCCTCAGGGGAGACATTGGGGGGGTCGAGGTGACATTGGCGAATATTTATGCCTCTAATAGTCAACAGGATCACCAACACATTAGACACCTTGATGGATTTCACTAGAGGCCAGTTGATTCTAGGAGGTGATTTTAATGTCCCGCTAATCCCCACCGAGGATACTTCCTCGGGTCACTCCTCAATTACATCGGCCACTAGGAAACATATAGCACGCTCCCTACACAAAGCACATTTGATTGACGCGTGGAGACTCCTACACCCGACTGAACGGGATTACACCTTCTACTCCACCCCTCATAAGCAGTACTCCAGGATTGACTACTTCTTACTCCCTCATGCCCAATTGCACGCCGTTCGCAATTCCTCGATTGGGTCTATAACGTGGTCTGATCATGCCCCAGTGTTATTGTCGTATGCCCTGACTGATAATCTCACATCTAGAACACGGACCTGGAGATTAAACGAAAGTCTCTTGCAGGACGAAGAGGTCCTTAAGGATGTGACCAGGGAACTGGATTGTTACTTTAAGACTAACAACACCCCTGACAGTAACCCATTGTCTGGGAAGCCCATAAGGCGGTGATTCGCGGAGTACTAATTAAGCACGGGGCACGCATTAAGTTGGAGTTGAATTGGGAGACTCACAGCAGAAGATCGCCGCTTACGCGGATGACATGCTGTTCTCTCTTACCAACCCGGTGGTTTCACTTCCAAATCTCCTACAAGAATTTAGAATATATGGTCATATTTCTAATATGAAAATTAATTTCAATAAGTCTGAAGCAATGAGTGTAGGTATGCATCCACGCCTTTTTGCCATCCTTAGAGACAATTATAAATTCAAATGGACCAGCACAGCCTTGAAGTACTTGGGTACACATATTAGTCTTTGCATTAAACTAACCAAGGTCCGTACCCTGCTCGCCAAATGGCATACGGGGTTACATTCATGGTTTGGTAGATGCAATATCCTCAAGATGTTCTTCTCAAATTCCTATATCTTCTACAGACCTTACCTATCCAAATCCCCTCCTCATGTTTTGACCAAACTAGTGCTCTATTTTTTAATTTCATATGGGCTCATAAACGACCCAGACTTAACAAAAAACAGCTGACATTGCCCAAAATGTATGGAGGCCTAGCAGTCCCAGACCTTCGTAAATACCATTACGCAACTCATTTGACCAGATTCATTGACTGGAATCGCCATTATTCCACTAAACTGTGGACTAGGCTGGAACAGACTCAGTGTGACATACCTTTGAACAGAGCACCCTGGTGCCATATTCTATTGCCCAGAGAAGTAAAGAATCATCCCCTGATAGGCATGACCACGCGCACGTGCTTATGTCCTTTTTCACGCTATCGCCTTATGTCACTCGACTCTCCGCTTCGTCTGATACTAGGGAAACCTGAGTTCACTCCAGGATACACGGATCCCATCTTTCGCTCTCTGCATAACTCAGGGTGTTTCCAAGCCTCTCATTTTCTTCTAAATGGCAAGTGGCTTACTATACCTGACCTCATGCACCCAGACGGCCAGTTCCAACTAGATTACTGGAGAGCCTTTCAGCTCAACCATTTTCTTAAATCGTTACCACCCCCTGGAAATTTTGACCAAACCCTGACCACCTATGAAACCTACTGTTCTGAAGAAGGCGCTATGCCACATGCCTTGTCTGCCACATACCAACTGTTGATTACACCACCTGATGACCTACAACTCCACTGCCTAGATGTATGGGAAGGGGACTTGACATATACCTTTACAACACGCCAAAAGCAAAATATCATCCACTTCACACATAGATCCTCATTATGCACAAAAATGCAGGAGACTAACTATAAACTGGTCACTAGGTGGTATAATACCCCTGCGAAATTACATAAGATATTTCCGGCCTCCTCGGACCGCTGCTGGCGATGTCAGAGTGATAAAGGAATGATTCTTCACATCTTTTGGTCCTGCCCCATGTTGGAGCAGTTCTGGAAGACCATCCAACACACAATACAGAAGTTCACTGAACGTCCCATTTTAGCTGATCCAGGCTTTTTTCTGCTCCACGCCTCCCACTCGTCCAGTAAAGTATACAAGAAATCAATAATTCGCCACTTATTGGATGCTGCTAAAGTGTGCATTCCTTTATTGTGGAAGTCCACACAAGCTCTGACAATTAATATGTGGGTTAGGAAAGTGGAGGACATCAAAAAATGGAAGATCTTGTCCTTACGAACCGACACCAAAACGAACGGTTTACCAAGACATGCACTAGGTGGAATATGTTTATTTTCTCAGATGAGGGCAGGGCGCTTCTAGGAAGCTGTACACCTGTCTAGAATAACCTCCTTGTGGAGGATCTGGTGGATGGAAGGGGTGGTTGTTGTGGCATAACTGTATTTCTTGTTATCCGGGGTTTGGGTGGCGTGCGTTCACCGCCTCCATGCGTCTCCCATGCATCTCCTCTACCTATTTATCCCTATCCCCACATTGCCCCTGATACCTACCTCCCTTTCTTCCCTCTGTATCCATCCCCTACATTCTCCCCCCCCTCCTCCCTATCTCTCTCTTATCCTCCCTTCTCTGATATCCTTCTACCTTGCTCTCCATCTTTTTCTCTCCTTTCTTTTTGAACTCTTTATCCTTTACTACATCTACACTCTATGTGAAAATGGAAAATAGAAGGGGTTGGCTCTGTTCAACATAATAACAATACAATATGAGGTCTCCTGAGTATGCACATTTTGTTAAAGTAATTGAAGTGTTGGAAATAATGTTATTGTGTTATCTTGGAGGCTGCGACCTCAAATGCTTCCATATTTTTGATACTGTTCTGAGCCCTAACCTCTCTGGAACTTGAATAAAGATTACATTTGAAAAAAAAAAAACATTTCCGTGGAAGGGAATTTAGCAACTTCATCCCCTGAAGGATTTACCCCCTTCCTGACCGGGCAATTTTTTGTGAAAAATTATGTCCTTTTTTTTTCCCACAAATAAAGCTTTCTTTTGGTAGTATTTGATCACCTCTGCGGTTTTTATTTTTTGCGCTATAAACTAAAAAAGAGTGACAATTTTGAAAAAAGCACAATATTTTTTAATTTTTGTTACAATAAATATCCCCAATTTTTTTTTTTAATAATTTTTTCCTTAGTTTAGGCCAATATGTAATCTTCTACATATTTTTGTAAAAAAAAATCACAATAAGCGTATATTGATTAGTTTGCGCAAAAGTTATAGCGTCTACAAAATAGGGGATAGATTTATGGCATTTTTATTATTTATTTATTTATTACTAGTAATGGTGGCGAGCTGCGTTTTTTATTGGGACTGTGACATTGCGGCGGACAGATCGGACACTTTTTACACTTTTTTGGAACCACTGACATTTATACAGCTATCAGAGCTATAAATAGGCATGTATAAATGTCAATGGCAGGGAAGGGCTTAACACTAGGGGCAGATAAAGGGTTTAAATGTGTTCCCTCAGTGTGTTCTAACTGTGGGGGGATGGGACTGCCAGGGGGAGGAGACTGATTGGTGTTCCTATATACTAGAAACACACGATCTGTCTCCTCTCCCCTGTCAGAACGTGGATTTGTGTGTTTACACACACAGATCCTCGTTCTGGCTCTGTCAGGAGCAATCAATTGTGCCCGATGAACATCGTGGCCGCCGGGCATGCACTTTGGCTCCTCTGTACTATGGCAGCGCGCCCCCTATACCCCTTAAAGCGGCGGTTGTACAGCTACAGCAATTTGTGCAGGGGAGCCATTCTGCCGTTTGACGGCGGGCAGTTGGCAAGCGGCTAATAAGACATTAAGATTAGATTAGAAGAAAAGATTAGAAGAAAAAAGGTTTAACCTTAGACTGCACAGAGGGTTCTCTACTGTAAGAGCAGCAAGGATGTGTAATTCATTTCCACAGGTGGTGAGTTCAGCGGGGAGCACCGATAGTTTAAAAAAACTATTAGATAAGCACCTGAATGACCACAACATACAGGGATATACAATGTAATACTGATATATAATCACACCCATAGGTTGGACTTGATAGACTTTTTTCAACCTCACCTACTATGTAACTATTCCTCCCAGTGACACCAATGATGGGGCATGATTCTTCCCACCCAATGACACTAACAATGGGCCTCAATTCCTCTCACTGACATCAAAAATGGGGCAGAAAATTAGAGACTCCTCTATCAGAACTTTACCACAGGATGGGAAAGACCTGGGAAACATCATGTGAACACTGAACAAAAATGATAAAATAATATACTCAGATATCTTTTTATATTCAATTAAATACAGTGGCAAGATCTGTATACATACATAGAAGGGAAATTGGCAATTAAACATTGTATGTTTAGTATCACTTAAACATTTTCTTATGTATTATAGTACCGAATTGTAAATGTGTGCCATACATATTTATACTCCGCTATCTAACAATATGTTATTATTATTATTATCATAATTATTATTATTATTATTATTATTATTATTATTATTATTAAATAGTATGTATGTACTATTATTTTATAGCATACTATATTTTATTTAATATTTTAAATACTGTAGTTGTGTCTAATGTCTTTATACAGTAAATCTCACAGGATCATTATATGGTTTCTTAGTTTATGATTGTAGCTACATGGTTATTTATTCATCTTTTTCATGCATTTATACATTTGTCTTTGTTTAGAGGTGTCATTACTAAGAACAGAAAAGTTCACAAAAAAAATCCACCAATATTGCATTTGTTCACTTTTTAATAGAAAGACTTTAATCATCATATGTAGTAAGAAAGAAATAATGTTGACATATAGAGTTGAGTCATTTGTGTTTCTCATTATTGTTTAATTACATTACTTTTGAACTCATGCTTTCAACATGAAAGTAAAGTGGAATTATGCCATAGAGACCAATCAAGTTCCAGACTTTCTTATTGTTGTTCAGGCTGCAAATTAATATCGAAATATTGGTTATGGGCCACAAACATGTTATAAATTTTGCTCTTTAGGTTACATTTTGGGTGTAATCTAAATAATAAAAATCCTTAGTATCATCAAGATTATTGACAACTAATTTCTTATGCATGCTGCGGTTACATCCACCTTGTTTCAAAATAATAATCATAATAGGGGAAGGAAAAAGTAATTCCTTTTTTCTGGATTCTGGATTACCATAACCTGTCTAGTTATATATTTAAAAAAATCACTGCACAGTAAAATAATTGGTCGATAGATATTCTACCCATAAACCAAGAAAACGCTTTAAACATCTTTGGTTTCCAAATACAAATCATGCACAAATGGGTTATAAAAATTTTCATTGTAAATACTATCCATGTAATTATATAAACCCTGTTTATAATATGTGTTTAATATTTTTCTTGTTGACTTTCACTGGGTGAATGTAACAGCCAAACCTAAGAGAAAATCTGCTACAAGAACAATTGATGAGTGTTGAGAGTAATGAGTAATGAGAGTTATTTACCAACAGAGCAAACTCTATAGGTTAAAAACTTTTGACCAGCGGTGGAGATAATAGGAGGTAGACTTTTGCACTGTGCACAGTCAATGGAAAATTTTGTGCGAACGGCTGAATGGACCTCCAGCTGCAGTGTGAAGTGAAACATTTAGCATTTGAATGTGGTTAAAATAATTGATATCAATGATATCAACTGATATTTGATCTGAATTAAGCTGAATTCATACAGATCCGTTTACATATTTCTCTTTAAATAGCTCATGAAAGTATTTTTATTATATGATTGAAATTATAGCCGTAACAACAGTATCTAAATTGTGTCGATTTTTATTTATGTATATATGTTTGGAAGAAAATGCTCTCTAGGACCTTTACAAATGTCTTCCCCTTCCCAAATACTTTCCTCCCTCCTGTGAACACAAGACTGCATTATGGTTAATATCTTTACATCTAACACAACCTCATATTACAGCAACTTACAGCACAACTTTTCAACTGGTGTCTTCAAAGATCCCCGCAAGTCGATCTTTCCAGTTATCTTCATACAGTATATACCTAGGTAAAATAATTAATAGATATTATTTTTCTTTACTGTTACCAATACACTGCAGGAAATAAGTTACTCAAATGTTATATGACAGATCAAATATAGCATATGTTAATATAGCATATGTAGGTCATAGATGGGCAGCATAAACTGTGTAAGGTATTCAGACCCATTAGATACCCAACTCATAAATGCTGACAAAAAGGCATGGGTTTGTTAACTAGACTTAAAATCTGACATTTTATTTTGGAAACCTAGGTCAGAAAGTTCAAACGTCTAGGCTATAACCGCTGTTGTGAAGTGAAAGTTTAATTAGACTGACATTCCTGTGTGCAGGTTAGTTATAGGATAGCATACAAGACATACACACTGGTAAATCTTAGAACAGAGTAGATTAACTCCAAACTAGGTCAATGATAAAAGGAGGAAAAGTACGTAAAATGGAAATTCTAGACAGAAAAAGCTACAAGGCTCAAAGAAGAAATGCAGTAGTAAGGTACCTGCTAGCTGAGCTTCTTTAGCTATATTTTGAAAGGGAATAAAATAATTGAACATGGACATGGAAATAGTATCCCAGCACACCATGAATACAAGCTGTAAGTGTGACAAGCATTCAAATAAAAGAGGTACAAAGACAGCTCTGCTCCCCATCTGAAAGCATAACTCCACCCAAAAGGGAAGTTCTGCTTTTTGGCCTCCTAACCCCTTCCCCTATCACTTTTGAACATGTTATTTTGGTTAGCGGGTTCCTGGTTTTGACAGGTACACACTCCCACTTCTGCTCAGATTGCCTAGGTGATTCAAGCAGGAGCTCCTCCACCCTTTGTGCGCAGCCTGCTGGGACATGTCACAAGTCCAAGGAGGCTGTGGTACCATTCAAAAAAGTGCAGAAAAGCTTGCACATGCTCAGTGAGAAGCCAGCTATGAAGCCACACTGAGTCACAGACAGCTTCCCACACTACAGATGCCGACGCTGTGGACCTGAAGACCGGTGCTTGGGTGAGTATGACACTGGTCTTTTTATTAAAAGTCAGCAGCTACAGTATTTTTTGTTCCTAGGATGATTATCCTCTTCAAGACACTAGTCAGGTGTTGAGGAGCATAGGTTATCCTCTTACCTTCAATGCACAAGGAGTGGGGATTGAGAATTGTTCCAGTAAACTGACATTGGCACCCTTACTCATTCACTAAACAGCAACAAAAAAGCAGCTGCGGCATTTACACAGGCTGTAAATTGTGAAAAGGAAAGCGTACATGGGGCAGAGACACAAAACCAGTGTTGGCGTCAATCATAGCTGTAGCACTACAGTAAAGACTGTTACCAAAAGGCACTACAAAGAACTAAGAGCAGCTTTTTTATGCTGATTTTATTTTTTATTTTTTTGTAAAATAACAAACATGTCATACTTACTCTGTTCAAGGGTTTTGCACAGAGCAGCCCTGGTCCTCCTTTTCTGGGGTGTCCCAGCGGCGCTCCTAGCTCCTCCTCTTCATCGGGTGCCCCCATGGAGAGACGCTTTCCATTGACACAGACAGCAGGACTTAAGCCGCCCCCAGCTCCCATGTCACTGCATTTGATTGAAATCAGTGGGAGCCAATGGCTCCTGCTGCTATCAAGCTATCCAATAAGGACCCGAGACAGCAGCTGGAGCCGCTGGGCTCGTGCTCGTTGCTGGAACGATCGGGTTCAGGTAAGAAAAATGGGGGCTCTGGAGGGCAGCTGCAGCACATAGAATGCATTAAGGTAAAAAAACGTGACGTTTTACAACTCCTTTTAAAATGATATTGCATGGGATCATCATGCATGTGTGTGCGCTTTCATGAAGAGATTGTACACTGTTTTTCTGTTTTATTTAGTTAGTTAAAATAAAAAAGAGGTTTATGCTTACCTGCTCTATGCAATAGCTCTTAACCGTCTCTCTTGGAGTCCCCTGACAACGTTCTCCACTCCTCCTCTCCTGCGTGTGCCACCATAGCAAGCAAGCCCTTTCCTAAATCGGCCTGTGTGGGTCCAAAAACACACATGGTTGCTTGGCCACAACACCCAATTCCTCCTTACAGAATTTGACAGACAACAGTAGGAGCTATTGGCCCGAGTCTCCTGATATCTAGGAAGGGGGGAAATATTAACTGCAGCTGGGCACAGTGCTGGATCGAGAGAGGACTCAGGTAGGTGTTTAGAAAAGGGGGCACAATAAGTGGTAAAACATTTTTTACCTTAATGCTGGGAATGCATTAAGGTAAAAGCATTTTAACTTTGAAACCACCTAAAAAAAAATCCTTAATATAGTTATAAAGGCTAAAGGTTTAACCTTTATGTATTCTATGCATGAAGGTAAAAAAACGTCAGTATGCAGCTCTCCCCACAGCCCCTTTCCAATACTTACCCAAGCCAGCTCTAGATCCAGCAATGTGCACAAGAGCGTGTGCTGTCCCAGCCCTCTGCCTTCTCATTGGCTCAGAGACAGCAGCAGGAGCTATTGTCTAACACAGCCAGTGAGGAGAGAGATGGGGCAGGGTGTGTCTTATGAACACATAGAGTGTGGCTCAGGAGCGAGCACACACAAGTGCCCCATAGCATGAGTCTGGGGGAAGGAGCCAGGAGAACCAGCAGGGGACCGGTAAAGAGGAGGATCAGGGCTGTTCTGTGCAAAACCCTTGTATAGAACAGGTAAGTGTACCATGTTTATTATTTTTTTTTTTTAATTAAGCCATTAGTATCACTTTAATAAGAACAATACTTTCTTATTAGAATAGTGATGAAAATTAGACATGTGCACTGCCAAAAAATGTGTTCATTTTCGTTTCATTTGTTTCAGGGTTTTTTTTACTTTCAATATGTTTTTATTTTCAATTATTACATACATATTATGCAACATCACATTGAAATGCACAGGAGGGAATTCCTCCTAGAACATGAAACATAAAGGTTACATTTAAAAATATAAAACATTCGATGGCTCAACCATGTTGGCGATTGGGAGGGCCAACATGTTAATCAGCAGTTCCCAAATGCCTAACTGTCATTCTCCAGGTTATGCCCCCAAAACAACATGGGTCCTTCCCCCACCCCGGCACCCCTGACGGGATCTGACTGTGCCGGACAGGGAAATTCAGTTTCTTCTCCTCAGCCCACATGGGCTGCGCCAACAAGATTATTAAGGTGATTGTGAGTCCACCTGTTGTTTCGTTTTTTTTACGGGTCACTCATTATGATCACAATTCGTAAATTCGTACATTTATAAATTCGTACATTCGTAAATGCGTACATTCGTACATTTGTACATTCGTACATTTGTACATTCGTAAATTCGTAACTTCAAAAATTCATAAATTTGTACATTCGTAAATTCATACATTCGCACATTCATACATTCATAAACTTGAAAATTCGTAAATTCATACATTCGTACATTCGCAAATTAGAAAATTCAGAAATTTTAAAATTCGAAATTCAAAAATCCAAAATCCTGAAAATTAGAAAATCTTAAATAATAACTATTAAATTATAGGTATTGGAATTTCCTGTCAAATTTGGCTGTTAGTGAACATAATGAATACGAATTTATCCAAAGTTATGAATTATCCGAAATAACAAATGCCATATCTAAACAAATGGAATGGAACAAATAATAATAATAATAATAATAATAATAAATAAATAAAAGTTTTTATTATTTTTATTGTTATTTATTATTATTAATTTAATTACGTTTGATTCGTTTAGATATGGCATTCCTTATTTCTGATAATTCATAACTTCGGATACATTTTTATTCGTTACGTTCACTAACAGCCAGATTTGAAAGGAAATTCCAATACCTATAATTTAATAGTTTGTAATAGTTAAGTTATTATTAGTTAATTATTATTTCAGATTTCCGAATTTTTAAATGTACGAATGTACGAATGTATGAATTTAAGAATGTATGAATGTACGAATGTATGAATTTAAGAATGTACGAATGTATGAGTTTATGAATGTACGAATTTACGAATGTCTGAATTTACGGGTTTTTGTTAATTCGGATATTTCTGAATTAACGAATTTGTTGAAATTTGTTAAAAAACTAATTTGGAACTAAACTAATTGCTCATGTCTAATGAAGGTAGTGAACTGGTTATCTCTTACTGTTGACAAGTATTCTGTCTGCCTCGAGTGAACCTATCAGCATTTACATTTTTTTTTTAAATCCTATCTAAGAGCAGACATCAAATGACACTATTACCTTATTGCCAAAAAACTGCTTTGTGTAGTTTTCTGAAACAAGCTTCACTTTGTTACTAGAGCTGATTTCAGAGACAGTCATGCCAACTGCCATTACCCTGTTCAGTAACTAGCTGCAATGGCCAAAACTCGACAGAGGAATGACACTTGGCGTTATAGTCTTTATAAATAATAATAAATAAATTAAAAAAGGAAAATAAATAAGAAAATCAAGTTTAACTAAAAAAAAGGTAAACTAGTTTAACCACTTCATTACAGGGCACACCCTTCCTTTCCAGATCAATTTTTAGCTTTCAGCGCTCTAACATTTTGAATGCCAATTACTCAGTCATGCAACACTGTACCCAAACAAAATTTTTAGTTTTTTTTTCATACAAATAGAGCTTTCTTTTGGTGGTATTTTATTTTGGTTGTATAACTGTTTTTTTTATTTTTTGCGACATAAGTGAAAAAAGAGCGAAAAGTTTGAAAAAAAAACACTTTCTTTAGTTTCAATGATAAATTTTTTTTCAAATAAGTCATTCTTGTTCATAAATTTGGGCCAAAATTTATACTGCTACACCTCTTTGGTAAAGATAACCCAAATTAGTGGATATTATTTAGTCTCTGCGAAAGTTATAGAGTCTACAAACTATGGTGCAAATCATAAAAAATTGATCATATCTGATCACACCTGATGCACTGACGGCCTATCTCATTTCTCGAGGCTCTGAAATGTCAGGAAAGTACAAATACCCCCCCCCCCCCAAATGACCCCTTTTTAAAAAGTAGACAGTCAAAGGTATTTAGTAAGAGGCATGGTGAATTTTTAGAAGTTGTAATTTTTCCCCACAATTCTTGGGGAAATTAAGATTTTTTTTCACAAAATTGTCATAATAACAAGTTATTTCTCACACACAGCATATGCATACTTCCAATTACACCCCAAAATACATTCTGCTACTCCTGAGTATGGCAATAACACATGTGTGGGACTTTTATACAGCCTGGCCACACAGAGAGGTCCAACATGCAGGGAGAACAGTCAGGGGTTCTAGGAGCATCAATTACACCTCTAATTTCCTAACGACCTATTACATTTTTGTAGGCCCTGGAGCTCCAGGACAGTGGAATTACCCACAAAATGACCCCATTTTGGAACACAAACACCCCAACGTCTATTCTATAAGGTATAATGAGTCTTTTGAATGGTTCATTTTTTTCCACAAGTCTTCAGAAAACGTGGAAAGAAAATTAAAACATATTTTTTTTACACAAAGTGGTCTGTTTATAAGATATTTCTAATTCAAAGCATGTATATAGCAAAAAAAACACACCAAAACACATTCTGCTACTCCTCCTAGTTATGGCGATACAACATGTGTGTGACTTTTACACAGCCTGACCACATACAGAGGCCCAACATGCAGGGAGCACCGTCAGGCATTCTAGGAGCATTAATTACACCTCTAATTTCCTAACGACCTATTACATTTTTGAAGGCCCTGGAGCACCAGGACAATGGAATTACCCACAAAATGACCCCATTTTGGAAAACAAACACCCCAATGTATATTCTATGAAGCATTATGAGTCTTTTGAACGGTTAATTTTTTTACACAAGTCTTCAGAAAACGTTGAAAGAAAATGAAAATATATTTTTTTTTTACACAAAGTTGTCAATTTATAAGATATTTCTAACACATAGCACGTATATAGCAAAAATTACACCCCAAAACACATTCTGCTACTCCTCCTGAGTATGGCGATACCACATGTGAGAGACTTTTACACAGCCTGGCCACATACAGAGGCCCAACATTGAAGTAGTACCTTCAGGCGTTCTAGGAACATAAATTACACATCTCATTTCATTCCTACCTATCACACTTTTGAAGGTCCTTGAGCACCAGGACAATGGAATTACCCATAAAATGATCCCATTTTGGAAAGCAAACACTACAATGTATATTCTATGAGGCATTGGCTGCAGATAGGTACTTGGGTACTTTGATGGGCTGCAGATAGGTACTAAGGTACTCTGAAGGGCTGGAGACAGGTACTCAGTTACTCTAATGGGCTGGTGACAGGTACTTAGATGGGCTGTGACAGGTACTCAGGTACTCAGATGGGCTGTGACAGCTACTTAGGTACTCAGATGGGCTGTGACAGGTACTCAGGTACTCGCGTACTCAGATGGACTGTGACAGCTACTCAGGTACTCAAGTACTCAGGTACTCAGATGAACTGTGAGAGGTACTCAGGTACTTGGGTACTCAGATGGGCTGTGACAGCTACTCAGGTACTCGGGTACTCAGATGGGCTGTGACAGGTACTCGGGTACTCAGATGGACTGTGACAGGTACTCAGGTATTCGGGTACTCGTGTACTCAGATGAACTGTGACAGGTACTCGGGTACTCAGGTACTCAGATGGACTGTGACAGGTACTTGGGTACTCAGATGGACTGTGACAGGTACGCAGGTACTCGGGTACTCAGATGGACTGTGACAGGTACTGAGGTACTTGGGTACTCAGATGGGCTGTGACAGGTACTCGGGTACTCAGATGGGCTGTGATAGGTACTCAGGTACTCAGATGGGCTGTGACAGGTACTCAGGTACTCAGGTACTCAGATGGACTGTGACAGGTACTCAGGTACTCAGATGGGCTGTGACAGGTACTTAGGTACCTGGGTACTCAGATGGACTGTAACAGGTACTTGGGTACTCGGGTACTCAGATGAACTGTGACAAGTACTCAGGTACTCCAGTACTCAGATGGACTGTGACAGGTACTCAGGTGCTCGGGTACTCAGATGAACTGTGACAGGTACTTGGGTACTCAGATGGACTGTGACAGGTACTCAGGTACTCAGGTACTCGGGTACTCAGATGGGCTGTGACAGGTACTCAGGTACTCGGGTACTCAGATGGACTGTGACAGGTACTCAGGTACTTGTGTACTCAGATGGGCTGTGACAGGTACTCAGGTACTCGGGTACTCAGATGGGCTGTGACAGGTACTCAGATACTCAGGTACTCGGGTACTCAGATGAACTGTGACAGGTACTCAGGTACTTGGGTACTCAGATGGGCTGTGACAGCTACTCAGGTACTCGGGTACTCAGATGGGCTGTGACAGGTACTCGGGTACTCAGATGGACTGTGACAGGTACTCAGGTATTCGGGTACTCGTGTACTCAGATGAACTGTGACAGGTACTCGGGTACTCAGGTACTCAGATGGACTGTGACAGGTACTCGGGTACTCAGATGGACTGTGACAGGTACTGAGGTACTTGGGTACTCAGATGGGTTGTGACAGGTACTCGGGTACTCAGATGGGCTGTGATAGGTACTCAGGTACTCAGATGGGCTGTGACAGGTACTCAGGTACTCAGATGGACTGTGACAGGTACTCGGGTACTCAGATGGGCTGTGACAGGTACTTAGGTACCTGGGTACTCAGATGGACTGGAACAGGTACTTGGGTACTCGGGTACTCAAATGAACTGTGACAAGTACTCAGGTACTCCAGTACTCAGGTGGACTGTGACAGGTACTCAGGTACTCGTGTACTCAGATGAACTGTGACAGGTACTCGGGTACTCAGGTACTCAGATGGACTGTGACAGGTACTTGGGTACTCAGATGGACTGTGACAGGTACGCAGGTACTCGGGTACTCAGATGGACTGTGACAGGTACTGAGGTACTTGGGTACTCAGATGGGCTGTGACAGGTACTCGGGTACTCAGATGGGCTGTGATAGGTACTCAGGTACTCAGATGGGCTGTGACAGGTACTCAGGTACTCAGATGGACTGTGACAGGTACTCAGGTACTCAGATGGGCTGTGACAGGTACTTAGGTACCTGGGTACTCAGATGGACTGTAACAGGTACTTGGGTACTCGGGTACTCAGATGAACTGTGACAAGTACTCAGGTACTCCAGTACTCAGATGGACTGTGACAGGTACTCAGGTGCTCGGGTACTCAGATGAACTGTGACAGGTACTTGGGTACTCAGATGGACTGTGACAGGTACTCAGGTACTCAGGTACTCGGGTACTCAGATGGGCTGTGACAGGTACTCAGGTACTCGGGTACTCAGATGGACTGTGACAGGTACTCAGGTACTTGTGTACTCAGATGGGCTGTGACAGGTACTCAGGTACTCGGGTACTCAGATGGGCTGTGACAGGTACTCAGATACTCAGGTACTCGGGTACTCAGATGAACTGTGACAGGTACTCAGGTACTTGGGTACTCAGATGGGCTGTGACAGCTACTCAGGTACTCGGGTACTCAGATGGGCTGTGACAGGTACTCGGGTACTCAGATGGACTGTGACAGGTACTCAGGTATTCGGGTACTCGTGTACTCAGATGAACTGTGACAGGTACTCGGGTACTCAGGTACTCAGATGGACTGTGACAGGTACTCGGGTACTCAGATGGACTGTGACAGGTACAGAGGTACTTGGGTACTCAGATGGGTTGTGACAGGTACTCGGGTACTCAGATGGGCTGTGATAGGTACTCAGGTACTCAGATGGGCTGTGACAGGTACTCAGGTACTCAGATGGACTGTGACAGGTACTCGGGTACTCAGATGGGCTGTGACAGGTACTTAGGTACCTGGGTACTCAGATGGACTGGAACAGGTACTTGGGTACTCGGGTACTCAAATGAACTGTGACAAGTACTCAGGTACTCCAGTACTCAGGTGGACTGTGACAGGTACTCAGGTACTCGGGTACTCAGATGAACTGTGACAGGTACTTGGGTACTCAGATGGACTGTGACAGGTACTCAGGTACTCAGGTACTCGGGTACTCAGATGGGCTGTGACAGGTACTCAGGTACTCGGGTACTCAGATGGACTGTGACAGGTACTCAGGTACTCAGGTACTTGTGTACTCAGATGGGCTGTGACAGGTACTCAGGTACTCGGGTACTCAGATGGGCTGTGACAGGTACTCAGATACTCAGGTACTCGGGTACTCAGATGGGCTGTGACAGGTACTCGGGTACTCAGATGGGCTGTGAAAGGTACTCAGGTACTCGGGTACTCAGATGGACTGTGACAGGTACTCGGTACTTTGATGGGTGGTGACAGGGACTTTAATGGGTGATGACAGGTACTTTGATGGCTGGTGACAGGTACATTGATGGGTGGTGACAGGTACTTTGATGGCTAATGAAAGGTACTTTGATAGCTGGTGACAGGTCCTATTTATTAGGGGGGTAATCAGTGTGGTTGGTGTACACTATGCAGTAACGAGATGTTACCGCAATCTCCTTCTCACACATGATCGGTGTGTGAGGAGGAGAAGCCGGTAACATCACCGCGGTTTGTTGACATTCTGTGACCGGCTGTGATTGGACACAGCCGGTCAAGTGGTAAAGAGCCAATTTCAGGGTTGGGCTGTGTCAGGGTGACAAGCCTCGTCCCCGATCGCCACTCTGCACGTGCCCTGGGAGCGTGCACGAGCGCCGTGCATGTAGACAGTACATGTGACCGGCTTTGATTGGACACAGCCAGTCACGTGTAAAGAGCTCTTTTTATTGGCTCTTTACATGGATATGGGATGGGCTGTGTTTGAGGGACACACCTCATCCACAATCGCCACGCTGCGGGCCCCTGGGGGCCCGCAGGAGAGGTGAGAAGCCGAGGATGTCATATGATGCCCATCTGCGGACGTCATATGACTATAGCCCGGTATTGAAGTGGTTAAAAAAAAAGCACACAAATGCAAGCTTATAGTTTGCCCAACTTGTTTATCTCATAGGATCATCATCTCCTTTTAGTGGACATAATGTGGAATTATCCTGATTGAGGCATTTTAGGAAAATACCTTACTATGGCCACTAGATGGAGCTGACAAACATAGGATATAAATAAATTAGGCAATATATGGGGATTACTCATGTTTGAGACATTCACACAGTGATTTTTTTTAACAACAGACCCTTTAAAGTACATCTAAAACCTAACCCAAATCAGATATGTTGTTTTGGATCCTCCTATAATTTTTTTAAAGGCACCCTTTTTTTTCTAAATTCCAGCTCCCCTATGTACCAATATACCGTAGCATTAATGTACTTCTTTTGCAGAAATAAAAAAGCTTTCTATTTTTCCTACAGAGTCCTTACCTCAGTGTCAGTGCTTGTTGTATAGAAAAAACTTCTTCATTACTCCCTGGACAGACCTTAGAACATGAAAACTGTTAAGACACAGGAAGGAGTTTACCAGCTGACCTAATTAACACATACCCTGCACCTGCTCTCCCCCTTCCAGGAAATAATTCCCACCCACGTCTGCAGGTGCACATTTTTCTAATGCAATCAGTGATCACCGTTCTCACTAAATACAAAGTCATAGATTGTACATTTGGCAAAGCATGCAGGAGCTGAGCGATCACATAGCAACCTATGTGGATCAAAGCTGTAGTACTGAAAACAGGAGAAGAATGTCCTGGGTTCTGTAAAGCTCACCATACACTATACAATCTGATTGTACAATCTCCTTTATCTATACAATCAACTATGTCATAGTGCAAGGTCTTGCCTGATTGGATACAGAGTAATTGGATAGATGGTGTGTCCTCCTATTTTATAGATACATCTAAATGAGTTCATACAGAGATTCTACTATCAGATTGTATAGTGTATGGCCACCTTTATACACCTAAAATTAACTAACTTAAATTAATCAACTTTTGAGGCCATTAATTGTTAACAACGCACCAAACACAGAAGCAAAGAAACATTTTGCTACGTAAGAAAATGAGTGACAAACACAGCAAAACGCACAGTAAAAACCGTGCAACCTGCAACACACCAAATTGTCCCATGCGCTACTTTTCCACGTGAAGCACAGCCCATTGAAATCAATGGGCTGCCTCAAACATGTCTCGGGAAAAACAAGCCAAAAAAAAGGTGCGCTCCCACTATGCTATATGTGAATGTGACCTGAAAGTTAAATTGGTTTGTTTACACAAGAACAGTGAGGTTCCATTCACATCTTTTTTTTTTAAATTATGTATTTTATTTTAATTTTAAACAATTTTATACGAACAAATATAATTCAATTGCATGCGCATCACAAAGTACAACATAAAACAGTTTGGTTCTATTTTAAGTAGGTATACAAAATCTTTAAAGTCACCATTCTTATTTTATATATTTTTAATGAAAGTATAGACTTTGATCTCCATCGTCCTAGTAATTCACACCAACCAAAAAAAAAAAAGAAGAACACAAAAATGCAAAAGCCCCTATTTCCCCTCTACTAGCGTACAGCCATATTCCCTGGAACAGACAAAGAGGGACCATCATGTTCATTTTTTAATTTAATTTCTCTTCTTTACCTTGTGCAATTGCAATACCTTTTTCCATAGCATATATGTCGGCTATTTTTTTTAGCCAGAACGAGATCGAGGGAGGTGATTCTTGCTTCCATAAGGCTGAAACACATGCCTTAGTTGCATTTAGAAAATGAACCATCATGTAATTCCTATATTTATGCTTTGAAAGATCTGAGAGATGGAGAAAGTATCTGGCAGGATCAAGACCCAGGTCATGATCAGTAAGCTGACCTATGATATCTCGCACTTTAGACCAGAATTCCTCCAGTTTCCGACAGGACCAAAAAAAATGGAGCATATTATCCTCTGCCTCCCCACAGCGCCAGCAAGTATTCGTCCTTTCCAGATAGATGTGAGTATTTTGTAGCATAGCTCTTACTGGCTGTTGAGGAGTAGTGGACAAAATAAAGAATATAGCCCCGCTGCTCTTCAGAGAGTATAATGTCCAAATCTCTTTCCCATTTCTGGAGGAATCCTGGAACAAAGCCCTCAGGCGAGTGTATTAGCAGTTTGTATATCTCGGATACACCATGGGCAGAGGGTGCTTCTACCAAACATTTCCAAAGATGTATTTGAATGGTCTGACCATTCTCCGCAAAGAATAGAGCTAAGAAAGTGGGTAAGTTGCTGCATCTGCCACGGATCTAGTGGCGGATTAAATATCGACTGTATTTCTGCCCTGATCTTCAGCCTGGATTCTTCAAGGTAATCGTTAGGCGGAATTTACCTTGTCTCAGAGTTTGTTTAAAACAGCTATCTGTATGGCCTGGGGGGAATGCTGATTTCCCAATATTGGGTAGAGCTGGGTAATTGCCCCTTCTGTCTTAAAGAAGAGGTGGCTTTGTTGCACCACTCTCAAAGTTGCCCCTATAAGGGGGTGATGTCATAGGGTACCAAATGATCTTAACCTTAACCATGGAACACATTGAAGCGGAATCTGGGTACAAGATTGTTCAATCGCTTCCCAGGCTTTCTGTCCCCCATCTCTACACCAATCTAGTACTCTAGCAAGGTGCACTGCCTGATAATATTGAATCGGGTCTGGAAAAGCCCTACCTCCCTGGGTTTTAGGCATAGCCAGGAGCTGGTATGATAGACATGGATGCTTTTTTGCCCAGATAAATCTAATAAAAACACTACGTAGTGATTTAAAAAAAGACCCCCGAATGACTATTGGTAGAGTCTGAAAAAGATACAATAGCCTTGGCAAGATGTTAATTTTAAGAATAGCATTCCTACCCATCTATGTGAAGGGACCTTTATTTAATCTCTCCAAGTTGGAAGAAAGTTCCTGCATGGTCGGTGGAAAATTAGCTAGAAATTTGTGTGTTTCCAAACACATTGGCAAACTACAGACAGTGATCCACATAGGCTATTATGTGATCGCTCAGCTCCTGCACACACTGCCAAATGAACTATCCATGACTGTGTATTTAGTGAGAACGGGGATTACTGATTGCCTGGGAAAAACGTGCACCTGCAGAGGTGAGTGGGAGCTTCTGGAAGGGGTAGAGCACATGCAAGGTGGTCAGCTGGTGAGCTCCTTTTTGTGTCTTAACGCCTTTGTTAACCCAAAAAGAAAACAGATCCTGTTCCTGCAAAGCATGTTTTACAGCGCAGTGCTTGTGCTGTGTAATTTGGCCCCTTCTATCACCTTACCCCCTGTTTAGCTGACCACGGTGTATCACAGCTGCTGAGCCCTGACACCTAGGTCAGCTTACATGCCTCCGTCATCCGCAGCCCTGCTCTGTCCTCCTCTGTCCTCTCCTCCATCCTCTCCCCCCTCTCCTCCCCGCCTGTCTGCTTGTGTCAGCGCCCGCCCCCTCTGCTCCTGCTGCTTTTATAATTAATGTAAATCGCTCCCATCCCCTCTGTAATTTTACAATAAGTGCCCCTGTGTCTGTGTATTATATAAAATATGCTTATCTGTACCTATAACACTGTGGCTCCTGGCGATCACATGACTCCTCAGCTCTCTCGCTCCTCTCTCCTCTCCTCCCCAGCTGACGTCAGCGACAATGCTTCGGCCCCGCCCACTGGAGCTGTCAGCTGGGCAGAGGAGAGAGCCGAGGAGTCACGTGAGCACCAAGAGACACTGTGTTATAGTTACAGATAGGCATATTTTTTGTATAACATGAAAGTTTTTTATAGAAGTGGGTTAACAACCACTTTAACAGTTTTCATGTCCTAAGGACCGCCCAGGAAGTAAGTAATGAAGATGTTTTTTATAAAGCAAGCACTGACACTGAGGTAAGGGCTGTGTAGGATAAACAGAATGCTTTTTTATTTCTGCAAAAGAAGTACATTAATGCTATATTGGTACATAGGGGAGCTGGAATTTAGAAAAAAAATATGTCCCACTTTCAGTTAAATCATCCCAACAAGGTGTATCCACAGACACTTCCTTTACTAGGATGACATCTACAGCATTATAACCCTTTCCTCCCTTATCCTAAATTGGGCTAGAAGCAGGTGGTTTGAGGCACAGCACACTGTAGTCACTACAGTAAAACAGTGATGTTCAGTCTCCGCTGGAGTGCCCACACATCACAGACATTTCTTAAAACATACTACAGAATGTGCATGACACAGGGAGAGAAACATGACATTACTCTGGTTGAAAAAAGACATCTAGTTCAACTAATTAACCAACATTAACAACGTAAAGGGAAAAATGTAATTTTACAATAAAAATAAATCAATCCTGTTTAACGTACAGTAACCTACAAAATATATGTATTCCTATGTGAAAGTGTGAGTTTAGTTCTACTTTAATTTGTTTAAACTGGTGAAAATGATATACAATAAGACCTTATGATTTACCTCTGGCACATGGTGAATGATTTCCCTTGTCAAGTATTCTGAATTTAAAATTAACAGGTTAACTCCAGGTTGTGCGCTTTAATTATTGAGAGGGCAGTTTGGGAGCTGAAGAGTCACACATCATATATCAGAATTAACAGCAAGAATAATACAGTCATTTAAAAAAATATTTTTGAAAGAATATGAATTGTAAGTGGGAGACTAACCTTCCTATGGTACATGTTAAATTGCCATTAAACATGACTCAGTGTTTATTCTGATGTATTATATACTGTATGTCTTACTCAAAAGGCTATATATGCCATTACTAAAGCTCAATTCACACCTTAGCATTCTGGATCGTGGGCAGAAGTGCTATGATTTTGCCCACAATTCCAGAATCGCGGAAATATGTAGAATGCGTTTGCGGTGCACCCCAAATGCAGTGCGATTTTGCCATGATTGTTGAGCGGCAAATGCATTACAATAGCAGCAAAGATTGCAACCACAAACGCCCCTGGCTCTGTGCTAAGATTTGGTGCATGAGCTTCTTTTGGAGCATTTTTGGAATGGAGGGAGGTCAATTCAAATAAATGGTGCCGCTCCAAAAAACGCTCAGCTAAAAAACAAATGTAGCGGGTGCCGCTCAGCCCGCCTGTGGCCCCGCACCTCTCTTTGACGGCCACCGGGATTGACATAGACACTGACAGGCTCTCTGCAAGGAGAGTGTGCCTTTTAGTAGCTGTGAGGGAATTCCCCCCTCCCTCTCCTCCTTTCACTTTGCAGTGACTGAGAGACATTCACAGTCTCGGCCGCCCACTCTGCTCTCCCCCCTGCTTTCCCATTGGCAGGGGAGGGGACCTATGAGGAGACAGGACTGCAGGAGCAGCAAGGAACTCTGGAACATGTAGTCCCCAGCACAGGCAGCCCCACTGTAATCTCTAGGAGTAAAACAACATACCCCAACAGCCTACAGAGACAATAGGAAGAATCTTACACCTAGAGGCTGCCTGGGAGCAGGTAGAGACCAGGAGGCAAGCAAGAAGACTGGACCCAGGGGAGAGGTTTTGCTGTCCCTGGATTGGTATGGCATTCCTCCCACAGATCCACAGCTGGTCGAGGACATTCTGCCTGAGAGGGGGATCCCAGGTGCATTTTCCAGGCACACCTGTACAGACAGATAGCGTGAAGCGTTCTGGTTGTGATGTAGCTAGTCGGTCTACCTGATGAACCTGTCTGCCACGAAATCTCCTTTGGGCCTTGGTCGCGGGATTGGTGAGCGGGCACTTGCCCATCCTACAGAGACACTGCATGCAGACAACATTGCCTATTTTTGCCTAGACTAGAAGAACACTGTGCTGCACTTATCCTCTGCCAGGCAGTAAAAGTGTTTTTTCTGCTTCAGGAGTTCCACGGTGCACATTGCATCCCTCCTGCCAAATAGGACACCTAAGTGCACCAACTAAAGAAGCTAGCTGAAGATTCAAGGCCTTTTTTCTTCTACTACCGAAGAGGGACTGCAACCCATTTCCCCTCAAGGGACTGAAGTTACTGGTGCCATTTGGGCACACACATACACATAGGGCTCAGGATATATAGTGAATGAGTGAGGTAATCGGACTTAGGAGTTACACTATTGAACACTGAACTAGGTACAGTGTTTACAGTTCTCTGGGACTGTGGCGTCAGGGGGATAGAAGGGAGAGGTTTGCCATAAGAAGGGGTCGTTCCTTTGCTCTCCTCCTGCCTGGACCCATAGAGCTCAATTAAAGTAGAGTTGGTTGTCAGCCTGTTAAGGTATTTGCTATTTCATGATCTAGAATTGTTTGCCTCTGCTTTTGGGATTATTTGTCTTGAGGAGTTCCCTGAAAGCAGCCAGACAGTATCACTGAGTTATATTGCTCTTAATCTTCAGTCATTATTACACAGCTTATTTACCTGAGATATATTCATCTACTATTCAGTAAAACTCTTACGGTTTGTTCCATTCCTAAGAAATTTCACAGTAAAGATAATTTCTGTTTACTACAATTTGTGTCCTTTTACTGGGTGTTCCCACAAAAGTTGTTTCCAGGTGTGCTGGAGGGGCTGAGAGTGTTCTTCGGGTTAAAAGGCAGAGTACAGAACCAAATATACCCAACGGCACTACACAAAGAAAAAAAAAAAAAAATGATCAGCAGCAACTGCCATGGCAAATGATGATCACATGCCTGACGAAGGGGCCCTGTGCGGCTCCAAACCATTGCACTTGTCTTTGTGATGTGATCTCTTTCCTTAAAAAAAACCTTTGGACGGAAGCTGTCGATCTGTGGTGTGCTGGCGAATATGTACACTTGCTTGATGTTTCCAGGACCCCACTGGTAATCGCTGCAGCACCCACCATTTTATGAGCCATATTTGCCAGGAACACGTGCAATAGGAATACGGACCAGGTGTGAATGCAGCCTGAAAACCCATACACACTGGCTGAATGTTGGGAGACATCGGCCGGTTCAAAACAAAAATAGTCCGACATTTGTCCCGTGTGTATGTCGGTCTGTTGGGCCGGCTTCTATCGAACATGCATGCTGGAAAACCAGCAGCCAACTAACTCCTGATCAGCGCTCTAAGCCAATGGCAGAGAGCCTGACCAGTATGTTCTGGCGGGGGGCCATCCCCTTGTCAGAACACAACAGATCGATGAACTAACCACACATGGTTAGTACAGCCGCTCCGAACTGAGCTGTCAGTTTTTTTTTGTGCAATCCCAAAAACTGTAGTGTGTACCCTGCTTTAGGTTTTTATCAGAACAGATTTTTAACATTGCCATAAAATGAACGTGTACGTACAATAGAGTGTAAATTGTGCAGTGTAAACCAGATTATATGCTCACAGTTTTTACTTTTTTCAATGGAGTGTGCAGATGCTTTTGCTTTACTGTGTATGCTTTACTGCTTTGACCTTTTAATTTCCTAGGTTTATGAAAATTGTATTCATTAGTAAGTGAGTGATAATCATTGTGCCTGATTTTTTTCCCCAGGTAAAATGTTGATGTCTATCTATCTATCTAGACAGACTTTCCAGCATACTTTCGACTGACTTTTGACGGACTTTCGACGGACTTTCTAACGAACGTACTTGCCTACACATGATCACACCAAAGTCCGACGGAATCGTACGTGATGACGTACACCGGACTAAAATAAGGAAGTTAATAGCCAGTAGCCAATAGCTGCCCTAGCGTCATTTTTTGTCCTTCGGACTAGCATACAGACGAGCGGATTTCTGGGTCCGGCGGAGTTACGACGTAAAGATTTGAAGCAAGTTCCAAATCTAAAGTCCGTCAGATTTGCGACTGGAAAAGTCAGCTGAAGGTCCGGTGAAGCCCACACACGATCGGATTGTCCGCCGGCTTTGGTCCGTCGGCGTCCGTCGGACCGATCCGGTCGAAAAGTCCGACCGTGTGTACGCGGCATAAGAGTTTCTCCTGTAACCTGTTGCGTCTCTAAAATAAGAAGTGAAGAGAAATCTCCCCAGCTGAAACCAGAGAGCAAAACATGACTTAAGTTGGCCATAGACGGGGCAAATTTCTTTCCTGCAACTGCGAGTTGCAGGAAAGAAATTTGCTTGATTTGCTTGATTCCCCCATCAACACAAAGTGAGTTAGATTTACTAAAACTGGTACACTCAGAATCTGGTGCAGCTCTGCATGGTAGTCAATCAGCTTCTAACCTCAGCTTGTTCAATAAAGCTTTGGCAATACAACCCGGAAGCTGATGCAGAAGTGAGCCTGATTTTGCACTCTCCAGCTTTAGTAAATAAAGCCCAAAGTGTTGACAGGGGAATCCCCCCTTCCGAGTCATTGGGCTTTATTTACTAAAGGCTAATCCACTTTGCACTACAAGTGCACTGCATATGCACTTGGAAGTGCAGTCGCTGTAGATCTGAGGGGGACATGCAAGGAAAATAAAAAACAGCATTTTTGCTTGTACATGATTGGATAAAAAAATCAGCAGAGCTTCCCCTCATTTCAGATCTTCCCCTCAGATCTAAAGCGATTGCACTTCCAAGTGCACTTGCCTTTAGTAAATTAACCCCATTATATTCTCATGGCAAGGGGAGCAGGGAAGCTATCCCCACCAGGAGAAGACAGTAATTATTACTAAATAAATAGATAAAATGTGGTGCTACCTTAAAAATAAATAGATAAAATAAGAAATAGTGTAAACCCAAATACACTCAAAAAATCAAAATACACAACAAAAACATAACAGATCCAGAAAATGTGTAAATCAGCCTTATACTGGGCATTAATAGCAAAATGCAAATGATAAAAAATATACAGAAACTATATAACTCTACTGGGTAGTGAACCCAGATAACTGGTGCTGCAAATGACAAAAAAGTTCACTTTTGTTTACAAAAATACTCCACATAAAGGGTTTCCAGGGAAAGCAAATTAACAGACCTTTCGGTCTCGTCCGCAACCAGCCACTACGGGAAGTGACATCACTTGACTCCTCCCTTTGCTTTCCCTTGAAACCTTTTATGTGGAATACTGCTTGTTTGAATATGTTACTACTTTTTGTTAAAACATTTTGTGGAAGTACTTCACTATGATGATTCTTCTCATTATATATAGTTACTGTTGACTAAAGGAGTGGAGATTGTATATAAAGTGACTTCTTGTGGAAGAATAAATTGCTACCAAGCGCTGTCAGACCTGTATGGTCTTTTTTTTTCAGGTGAGCTTCTAGAGTGCACAGTGGTGGATTTTAGAGGGCACAGGGGAGTGTAATCACATTACGCAAGAAGCTACAATATTGCACCTTTACTATCACTAGACTTTGTTTTTTCTCTGTTTTTTCCCTTTTTAATCGTTCAAGGACACATTTTTGATTTCAAGCACTGAAATAGATTTTATAATATTACCATGATTTTCTATGTAATGAAATGTATCTATTGGTTGCCACTACTTTGTTTATGCACTTTTTTTGTCATTTGCAGCACCGGTTATCTAGGTTCACTACTCAGTAGGGTTATATAGTTTACATATATTTTTATTTTTTACCATTTGTATTTTTCTAATAATGCCTAGTATATGACCGATTTACACATTTTCTGTATCTGTTATGTTTTTGTTATGTATTTTGATTATTTGAGTGTATTTAGGTTTACACTATTTTTGATTATATCTGTTAATTTTTGAGGTAGTGCCACATTTTATCTATTTATTTTATAATACTTGTGGGGACACACCATGGTGTTGGCAGCTTGCTTGGATTCTCTTTATTTACTACTGAATCACTATTGGTTAGTGTACAAGTGGCTTGGTCTATATCAGCCACTAGCGATGATCTCATGTAAGATCCAGCAGGCTGCTTTACCCAAGTTGATTGATCGATCAACTTGGTGCATTCAGCCTGCCCATACATAAGTTGAACTGTCTATAGCCGGCCTTAGTTGTTTTAATCCTGTACTTTATCTAAAATAAAAAAAAGGCTTTACATACACTTTTAGGTCATATTATTTTGGTGGGATACAGCACACCTTTGACAAATAAGTGTACCAAAAACAAAAACTCCATCACATGTTTCTTTTTCTCACCTTTAAAGCAACAAGCACATAATCAAATACATTGGAAAATAATGTAATTTTTTATCTAAAGTGTCACATTTTAGCATAAATGTCCTCACACTATGTGAAATTCTTTATGCCTTGGTGCACTGAATTAACCTCTTTACTGGCTGTCTATGTGAAAACTAATACTGTGTTTATCTTGTATCTCATCAACATTAGTATTATTATTATTATTATGCAGGATTTATATAGTGACAACAGTTTGTGCAGCGCTTTACAATGTAGAGGGGGGACAGTACAATTACAAAACAATTCAATACAGAAGGGACAGGAGGGCCCTGCTTGTTGAGCTACAACAATACCAGCACAATTATGCTTCCCTTACCTAATCCTAGGGTGCTAGGTGTTATTCTGGACCCGGGCCTCTTCTTCCAGCCCCACAATGTATCAATTGGTTTAACCACATGCCGACCGGGCCATAGCCGAAAGACGGCTACAGCGCGGTCAGCTTGTTCTGGGCGGGCGTCCATGGACGTCCTCCGGAACTCTCGCTCCGCTCGCCCCCTGTGGGGCACGCGCACTGAAGTGTCTGTGCTCGCCGGGTTCACGGGACCCGGCGCAACACGGATCGCGGTAAAGGGCCAATGACAGCGGCCCTTTACCACGTGATCGCTCCCTCCAATGAGGGAGCGATCACAATGTAAACAAACTGGGGTCAGGCAAAGGTCCCAGCTCTCTTCTCTCCTCACACCGATACAGCGTGAGAGGAGAGAAGAGAGATTGATTGAAAAACCGTGAGTGAAAGGTACAGCAGTGCCCAGCAGTGCCATACAAGTGCCACTACACTGCTAATCTGTGCCCCAGAGTGCCATCAGTGCCACTTCACTACCCATCAGTGCCACTTCACTACCCATCAGTGCCACTAAAGTGTCCATCAGTGCCACTACAGTGCCCATCTGTGCCACCAGTGCCACTACACTACCCATCAGTGCCACTACAGTACCCATCTGTGCCACCAGTGCCACTACAGTACCCATCAGAGCCACTAAAGTACCCATCAGTGCCATTAAAGTGTCCATCAGTGCCACTACAGTGCTCATCTGTGCCATCAGTGCCACTATAGTGCTCATCAGTGCCACATTGGTGCCACCAGTGCCCATCAGTGCCACCTCTGCCACTTCAGTGCCCATCTGTGCCGCCAGTGCCACGTCAGTGCTCCGTTAGTGCCACACCAGTGCCCAGTGCCACTACAGTACTCACCTGTGCCACCAGTGCCACATCGGTGCCACCAGTGCCCATCAGTGGCACCTGTGCCACTACAGTGCCCATTGGTGCCACCAGTGCCCACCAGTGCCACGTCAGTGCTCCATCAGTGTCACGTCAGTGCTCCATCAGTGTCACATCAGTGCTCCATCAGTGCCACATCAGAGCTCCATCAGTGCCACGCCAGTGCTCCATCAGTGCCACGCCAGTGCTCCATCAGTGCTACACCAGGCCACTACAGTGCCCAGTACCACTACAGTGCTTATAAGTGCCACATTATTGCCAATACAGTGCGCATTTGTGCCAAATCAGCGTCACTAGAGTGCTAATCTGCACCACTACAGCGCTCATCTGCGCCACTACATCGCTCATCAGTGCCACTACAGTGCTCATCAGTGCCACTACAGTACCCAATAGTGCATATTAGTGCCCATAAGTGAGTGCTCATCAGTGCTACCTTATCAGTGCACATCAGTGCCAAATAATCAGTGCATCCTCAGTGTGGTGCATTAGTGTTCATCAGTGCAACCTTATCAGTACCCAGCAGTGCACCCTCATCAGTAGCCAGCAGTGCACCCTCATCAGTAGCCAGCAGTGCACCCTCATCAGTAGCCAGCAGTGCACCCTCATCAGTAGCCAGCAGTGCACCCTCATCAGTAGCCAGCAGTGCACCTTCATCAGTAGCCAGCAGTGCACCCTCATCAGTACCCAGCAGTGCACCCTCATCAGTACCCAGCAGTGCACCCTCATCAGAACCCAGCAGTGCACCCTCATCAGAACCCAGCAGTGCAGCCTTTTCAGCACCCAGCAGTGCAGCCTCATTAGACCAGCCTCATCAGCACCCATCAGTGCAGCCATATCTGTCCAAGTGTCCCTACCACAGAAGTTTGTCACCACAGCCCACAGTCACCAGTATGGCAAAAAAAGTTTTTTCCGCTGAGGAGGCATACCAACTGCTTGCCTTGACTGACGAGAGCAGCGGGGAGCTCTCTGAGTCTGTGTCTGATTCTGGTTCAGAATATGAACCCGTTGTAAGCAGTGGGTCTGATACAGAATCGGAGGAAGAGCAAAGTGTGCCCATCAAACGAAGGCGCACTGGCATGGAGGAGCAGGCTACCACAAGTAGTGCTGTGGCATCAACCAGCAGCTCCGTGCCATCCACCAGAAATGCAGTGGCATCAACTAGCAGCTCAGTGCCACCCACCAGTAGCACAGTGCCATCCAGAAGTAATGAAATACCACTGCAGCAAAGGCCAAGAACTAGCGGGGTGTCATCTCGGCCCCAAAGCGTTAGGACCCATGCCGGCCTTCCCTATGCCCTTGAAAACCCTCTGTGGCTTCCCGCTAATTCAAGAGCAGCAAACACCCCCCCTTTCACCGCCCAGCCAGGTGTTCAGGTGAACACAGAGAATTTTGCCCCTATTGAGTTTTTTAATTTAATTTTTACCCAAGACCTATTATCCTCCATCGTGGCCCAGTGCAACCTCTATGCACAACAATTTATTACAAGCAACCCTGGTTCAAGTTATGCCTGTCCCCATGAGTGGAGACCATTGACAGTGGAGGAATTTAAATTATTTTTAGGTCTAACATTTAATATGGGACTCACAAAAAAAATTGAATTATACTCCTATTGGTCCACCAAGCCCATCCACCACATGCCAATGTATTCATCCATTATGCGAAGATCAAGATACCTCATGATAATGCGTTTCCTCCATTACAATGACAACACCCAGTGCCCTCCCCGAAATGACCCATCACATGACAAATTATTTAAAATTCGGCCACTTCTAAATTTTTTCTCCGAGAAATTTCCCCAGTTATTCATCCCCGACCAAAATATCTCCGTGGATGAGTCATTGGTCCACTTCACAGGTAGGCTTGGGTTCAAGCAGTATATCCCCAGCAAAAGGGCCCGATATGGGGTTAAGCTCTACAAGCTATGTGACCGAGAAACGGGGTATATCTATGCCTTCCGGGTGTACGAAGGGAAGGACACCCAACTACATCCCCCAGAATGTCCGGAGTACATAGGAGTCAGCGGAAAGGTTGTTTGGGAGCTTGTATATCCACTACTTGGAAAGGGTTACCACCTTTATGTGGATAACCACTATACAAGCTTGCCCCTCTTCCGCAATCTTTACCGCAAGGACACTCCAGCGTGTGCCAATAGGAAGGGATTCCCGCAAAGACTCATTACTGAAAGACTACGACAAGGGGAGACGACGTCTTTACGGAATGAAGAGATATTGGCTCTCAGGTGGAGGGACAGACGAAACGTCCACATGCTCACAACTATCCACAACGACACCTACGTGGAAATCCCCCGAAGAAACGGCCCAATCCAGAAACCAAAATGTGTCCATGACTATAATTTGTTTATGGGGGGTGTCGACTTCAATGATCAGATGATCGAACCCTACCTTCCCACAAGAAAAAGCCGCTTTTGGTATAAAAAAGTCTCTATATATCTTTTCAGTTTGGCCATTTACAATAGTTTTGTTATTTACCGTAAATCTACAGAGAGCCCCTTATCTTTTCTTCAGTACCAAGAAGAAATTATCACCACCCTTTTGTACCTGGAAGGCGCACCAGAAAGCATTCGCTCGGATTCAGTGAACAGACTCCATGAACGCCACTTTCCTAAAAGACTCCCCCATCATGAAACAGGCCGGAAACGTCAGAAGAAATGCCGGGTGTGCACCAAAGCAGGAACTAGAAGAGACACTGTGTATTATTGTCCTGATTGTCCTTCCCAACCAGGCCTTTGTATTGATGAATGTTTCCGCCGTTACCATACTTCTCTACATTATTAGGGAAGTATGGTAAACGTAATTGTAATTTACCACCACACCGCTTCATGCCACTGTACATACCCCTGCCTTCTCCGGAACTGACCCTGGCTTGCTAAACGACAACGCTTCTGCCTAATGCTAAACTGTACCTACACCTCTGCCTTCTCCGGAACTGACCCTGGCCTGCTAAACGACCACGCTTCTGTTTAACGCTAAACTGTACCTACCTCTGCCTGCTCTGGAACTGACCCTGGCCTGTTACATGACCACGCTTCTGCCTAACGCTAAACTGTACCTACCTCTGCCTGCTCTGGAACTGACCCTGGACTGTTTGACCACGTTTTTTGCCTGCCTCTTGGATTGATCTTTTACCCTGCTATGCTAGTGGGAACACAGGGGTCTCACATATGTGAGGGGCTCCAGAATTGTTTTTCCAGATGAAGAAACCTAATTTTTTAGTTTTCTCATTCCCGATTAGGGTCTGGAGACTCGGAGGCTTCAAAGAGATTTGGGTGGGAGAAGCCTCTACCCCTGTCCCCATTCTTTCCTGGCCTGCTACTTGGACCATGTTCCTGCTTACTACCAGGACTAATATTTTGGCACTGCTGGCAATGTCTCTACTTGCACTGACCCTGGACTGTATATGGACAGTATCCCTGCCTGTACTGACTATGGACAATATTCCTGCCTGCTGCCTTGGACAATTCCATTCACTGTCGCTGACCACGTCCCTGCCTGCTGCCTGGATCAGGGCTCTCCTCCTGTGACAACTGCACTACTAAAACCACAGGTAATCTTTTGTTTACCCTTTGCTCAGAAGAATGTATTTTAGGGTGTAATTCTTGGTATGTTCATGCTATTTGTTAGAAATATGAAGGGCCTTCAAAATTGTGATAGATTGTAAGGAAATTAGATGTGTAATTTATGCTCCTAGAACGCCTGAATGTGCTACTTCAATGTCGTTCCTCTGTATGTGGCCAGGCTGTGTAAAAGTCTCACACATGTGGTATTGTCATACTCAGGAGGAGTAGCAGAATATATTTTGGGGTGTCATTTTTGCTATGTACATGCTATGTGTTGGAAATATCTTAGAAATGGACAACTTTGTGTAAAAAAAATGCGTTTTCATTTTTTTTCCACATTTTCCAAAAACTTCTGGAAAAAAATGAACCGTTCAAAAGACTCATTATGCCTCATAGATTATATGTTGGGGTGTTTGCTTTCCAAAATGGGGTCACTTTGTGGGCGTTTCCATTGTCCTGGTGCTCCAGGGCCTTCAAAAATGTAATAGGTGGTTGAGAGATTAGATATGTAATTTATGCTCCTAGAACGCCTGAATGTGCTACTTCAATGTCGGGCCTCTGTATGTGGCCAGGCTGTGTAAAAGTCTCACACATGTGGTATCACCATACTCAGGAGGAGTAGCAGAATATATTTTGGGGTGTCATTTTTGCTATGTACATGCTATGTGTTGGAAATATCTTAGCAATGGACAACTTTGTGTAAAAAAAATGCGTTTTCATTTTTTTTCCACATTTTCCAAAAACTTCTGGAAAAAAATGAACCGTTCAAAAGACTCATTATGCCTCATAGTTTATACATTGGGGTGTTTGCTTTCCAAAATGGGGTCACTTTGTGGGCGTTTCTATTGTCCTGGTGCTCCAGGGCCTTCAAAAATGTAATAGGTGGTTGAGAGATTAGATATGTAATTTATGCTCCTAGAACGCCTGAATGTGCTACTTCAATGTTGGGCCTCTGTATGTGGCCAGGCTGTGTAAAAGTCTCACACATGTGGTATCACCATAGTCAGGAGGAGTAGCAGAATATATTTTGGGGTGTCATTTTTGCTATGTACATGCTATGTGTTGGAAATATCTTAGAAATGGACAACTTTGTGTAAAATAAAAGCGTTTTCATTTTTTTTCCACATTTTCCAAAAACTTCTGGAAAAAAATGAACCGTTCAAAAGACTCATCATGCCTCATAGATTATACGTTGGGGTGTTTGCTTTCCAAAATGGGGTCACTTTGTGGGCGTTTCCATTGTCCTGGTGCTCCAGGGCCTTCAAAAATGTAATAGGTGGTTGAGAGATTAGATATGTAATTTATGCTCCTAGAACGCCTGAATGTGCTACTTCAATGTCGGGCCTCTGTATGTGGCCAGGCTGTGTAAAAGTCTCACACATGTGGTATCACCATACTCAGGAGGAGTAGCAGAATATATTTTGGGGTGTCATTTTTGCTATGTACATGCTATGTGTTGGAAATATCTTAGAAATGGACAACTTTGTGTAAAAAAAAAGCGTTTTCATTTTTTTTCCACATTTTCCAAAAACTTCTGGAAAAAAATGAACCGTTCAAAAGACTCATTATGCCTCATAGATTATACGTTGGGGTGTTTGCTTTCCAAAATAGGGTCACTTTGTGGGCGTTTCCATTGTCCTAATGCTACAGGGCCTTCAAAAATGTAATAGGTGGTTGAGAGATTAGATATGTAATTTATGCTCCTAGAATGCCTGAATGTGCTACTTCAATGTCGGGCCTCTGTATGTGGCCAGGCTGTGTAAAGGTCTCACACATGTGGTATCACAATACTCAGGAGGAGTAGCAGAATATATTTTGGGGTGTCATTTTTGCTATGTACATGCTATGTGTTGGAAATATCTTAGAAATGGACAACTTTGTGTAAAAAAAATGCGTTTTCATTTTTTTTCCACATTTTCCAAAAATTTCTGGAAAAAAAATGAACCATTCAAAAGACTCATTATGCCTCATAGATTATACGTTGGGGTGTTTGCTTTCCAAAATGGGGTCATTTTGTGGGCGTTTCCATTGTCCTGGTGCTCCAGGGCCTTCAAAAGTGTAATAGGTGGTTGAGAGATTAGATATTTAATTTATGCTCCTAGAACGCCTGAATGTGCTACTTCAATGTCGGGCCTCTGTATGTGGCCAGGCTGTGTAAAAGTCTCACACATGTGGTATCACAATACTCAGGAGGAGTAGTAGAATATATTTTGGGGTGTCATTTGTGGAATGTACATGCCATGTAAAAGAAATAACCTGTTATATTGACAATTTGGTGTGAAAAAAAAAAAAAAAAAATCGTAATTTTGCAAAGAATTGTGGGAAAAAATGACAACTTCAAAAAACTCACCATGCCTCTTACTAAATACCTTGGAATGTCTACTTTCCAAAAAGGGGTCATTTTGTGGGTATTTGTACTTTTCTGGTTTGTTAGCGTCTCAAGAATTGCCTTGAGTACAAGAGCCTCAGTACATCAGGTGTGATCAGATGTGATCAATTTTCAGTGATTGGCACCATAGCTTGTAGACTCTATAACTTTCACATAGACTAAATAATATCTACTAATTTGGGTTATTTTTACCAAAGATATGTAGCAGTATAAATTTTGGCCCAAATTTATTTAGAAAAATTACTTAGTTGCAAAATTTTATAATAGAAATGAAGAAAAATTCATTTTTTTTACAAAATTTTCGGTCTTTTTTCATTTATAGCACAAAAAATAAAAAACCCAGAGGTTATCAAATACCACCAAAAGAAAGCTCTATTTGTGTGAAAAAAAGGACGAAAATTTCATATGGGTACAGTGTTGCATGACTGAGTAATTGTCATTCAAAGTGTGAGAGCACCGAAAGCTGAAAATTGGTCTGGTTAGGAAGGGGGTTTAAGTGCCCAGTGGTCAAGTGGTTAATTTATTAAAGGCAAAGAGGCTGTGCACTTTGCAAAGTGCAGTTGCACACTGCAAGGGCAGTTGCTCTAGAGCTTAGTAAATGAGCAGAAGTTGTACTGACTTCCATCATTCAATCATGCGCAAGCAAAAATGCTGTTTTTTTGTTTGTTTTTTTTTTTTTTAACCATAGATTTTTATTGTATTTTTGCATTAGATACATGAAATACAAAGCTTTGTTTACAACAAATGACAAAGCAGGATGAATGATAAATATCAGATGTAATTCTACAAAGAGATATTTCCACCTGAGCCACCTATATCTACGTAGTTTACAACCTCAACAGGAGGTAGGACCTGTCACCCCTACTGGGTACATACTGTGAGCAGGAACCTCTGAATGTCTGGAACAAAGTAGCTCTCTAGCGACCTTAAATGAGGGTCACTAGTGGCTGTTTACAAGATATGTTTAATTTTTACTTTGTAGATAACTATCTTAAAAACTTCAAACCTTGATATTGTCTTATTACAGTAATAATGTAAACACATACTTTATAGTGTAGTCACAACCTATTAAATTCTGTCTCAGTTCTGCTGATGTGACTACTCCTAGAATTATTATTTGTTTATTGGTTTACTTATCATTTTCTCTACTTATTTAAAGTCTTAAACCACTATCTGCCTGGTTGATTTACTACATATCATGAAAACAATTTACATTTCACAAGTGAGAGGGAGCAAACTGAGAAGATTTCCAGACCTCCCAGTGTTTATGGAAGGCCTGGGATCTTCTTTCCTTATATGCAAGCATTTTTTCCATTGTGTAATGGGCATTCACTCTAGAAATTATTTCCTCAATTTTTGGGGGTTTTTGGGAGCGCCATTCTCTTGCTAGTGATATTCGTGCCGCAAATAGTATATTAATAACAACCTTTCTCGTCAGGTGAGGAAAGTTTTCTATGCCCAGGCTTAGCAGGGCAAGTTCAGGGTTAAGCGTGACCATAGTGTTTGTGATTGTATGAATGATGGAAGCTACTTCCTGCCAGAAATGTTTTATTATCTTACAGCTCCACAAAATGTGTAACAGGGTCCCTGTGTTATGACAGTTCCGCCAACAGAACAGTGAAGTGTTTGGATTCATTTTATTGATGCGTAGAGGTGTAAGATACCACCTGTGCAGTATCTTCTGTGCATTTTCCCAATGATCTATACAAGCTGAAGATTTGCCATTGCTTTTTACAGCTAGATGCCATTGGTGCAATGGGAATTCTTTGTTTAGTTCCCTTTCCCACTTTCTCATATTGGGCACCTTAGTCTGCATGTATAGGGGGGTGGCAAATTTGTAGAATAGGGATATTCCTTTGTGTTTCCCCTGGTTTTTGCTTAATAGATAATGCCAAAGTATTTGGGGAATTTTTAGTGGTCTAGGGGTATTAGATTTAATGTAGTGCTTAATTTGAAACAGTAGATATGTTTCCATTGTTTCCTGTCCCTGTAGGTCAGATGTAAGAAAGTGTTCCCCATTCCTTTGAAAAGTTTGAGTCGAGATATTTGGAATTAGATATTCATACGTTGCTAATGGAATATGTATTTCGTGCATTGTTGTGTCCGTAAATGGGTGTCGTAGCATAGAAGACCACGCCATGATAGAGGCTTGTATAGTGGGGAATTGTGGTGTAGTGGGTCTGTGATGTATGCCGGCTGCAAATGCCAGTGCTGGGAGATTGTGGCCGGGGGTAATTTCCTGTTCTATTTCAGACCATCTATTGTCCGTTTGACATGAGAACCAGTATCGAGTTTGTTCTAGTATAGCTGCTTGGTAATAAATGTAGGCGTTGGGAAGTCCTACCCCACCTAGATGTTTGGGTTTGTATAGATGATTCAGTGCAATTCTGGGTTTTTTTCCTGCCCATATAAACTTATTTAGTATTTTCGCCAATTGTGTGAAGAATGATTGGGGGATAGGTATGGGTAGTGTTCTAAAATGGTATAGGAGTTTGGGTAGTATCTGCATTTGATATGCGGCTATTCTCCCCATCCATGAAATGTGTAGCTTGCCAATTTGGACCATCTCTTCTTCTATATTCGCAAGTAGGGGAGGGTAATTGCTAGTGTATAGCTTAGCGGAAGAGGAGGTGAGTTGTACACCGAGATAGGTGAGTGATGGGGGATTCCAGTTACAGGGGAACAGATGTTCTATAGTATGCTGTTCCTCTGTGGGTAAGTGAAGTGTTAAAGCAACGCATTTATTTGTGTTGATTTTGTAAAAGGAGACTTGACTGAAAGTTTGCAATAGTTTTTTAAGTTCTAGGATAGAGTCTGCTGGTTTAGATAAGGTCAGTATTATATCGTCAGCAAAGAGTCCAATTTTATGATTTTCTTTACCTATTCTAATGCCATTGATAGCGTCATTGGACCTGATGCTTTGTGCCAGAGGTTCTATAATGAGTGAGAAAATTATTGGGGAGAGAGGGCATCCTTGTCGCGTACCATTAGATAGTGGGAATGGATCAGATAGGAGACCAGAGGTATAGACTTGGGCTGTGGGGTTGGAGTATAGGGACATAATCGCTGAATGTATCAATCCCGATATTCCAAATTTGAGTAAAGTTTTTGATAGGTAGCCCCAATGCACCCTATCAAACGCCTTTTCGGCATCTAAGGCTAGAAAGATACTCGGTACTTGATTGACTTCTGCGAATCGCAGGAGGTCTAGCATCCTTCTAGTTCCGTCTGGTGCTTGTCTGCCTTTTACGAATCCTACCTGATCCAGTCCTATAAGAGAAGGGGTAATTTCTAATAATCTATTTGCCAATATCTTTGCATATAACTTCAGGTCAGAGTTAAGCAATGATATTGGCCTATAGTTTTGGGGGTGTGAGCCGTCTTTGCCGGGTTTGGGTAATGTAACTATTATTGCTTGGAGCATTTCTCTCGGGAAAGATCCTGTTGTGGCTGCTATGTTGAAGACTTCTACAAGGTTAGGTGCTAGGAGGGAGCTAAAAGCTTTATAGTACTCAGCAGAAAAACCGTCCGCTCCTGGTGATTTGTGCATGGGAAGAGATTTGATAACTGTCTCAATTTCTGCACTGGTGATTGGTGCATTAAGTGCTTGTAGTGTTGTTGAATCTACTAAGGGCAGTTGGATTCCTTGAAGGAAATCATCTATTTCTGTTTCTGTAGGTTGGTGGGTGGGTGGGTCTTTGTTGAGGTTGTAAAGGGATTTGTAATAGTCCCCAAAGGCATTAGCTATGTCTTTGGGGTTGTAGAATGTGGTGTCAGAATTATGTTGTTGGATGCGAGTAATATTGGATTTAGCATGTCTTTTTTTGAGTTGTGCGGCCAGAAGTTTGCTAGCCCTATTATTTTGGGAATAAAAGGATAGCTTCAGCCTTTTAAAATAAAGGTCGTAATTTGCCCTAAGTTCCTGTCGCAATTCTTCACGACAGGAATTAAGGCGTTTCAAAATGTTGGGGGTTGTGGTGCTGGGATCCTTGTGTTGGGCCTCTAGTTCTGCAATGGACTTGTGGAGCTGTGCTAAATGTTGTGTCTTCTTTTTTCTTTCCCTAGAGGCAATCTGAATAAGAATTCCCCTAGCAAAGGCTTTGTGTGCGCACCATAGCGTTGTTGGAGAGCATTCCCCATTGGCATTGAGTTTAAAATATTCAATAAGTTTCTCCTCCATCTCAGCCTTGATGTGGGGGCATGACAAAAGGTAGGTGTTGTTGCGCCATAGTGGTTTGTGGGAAGTTTTGTCATCCGCCTCCACCTCAATGGTTACGGGTGCATGGTCAGACCAGGTAATGTTGAGTATATCAGCCTTTCTCACCTTCTGCAGTGTGTACATATCTGTTAGGAAGAAGTCAATCCTAGAGTAGCTATTGTGCACTGTGGAAAAGTATGAGTAGTCCCTCTCGGTGGATTTAAGGCAGCGCCATGGATCAAAGAGTCTTTCTTCATGACTACAGGATCCCAAAGAGGGCCTCTTCCTCACAGCCACCGAGGAAGAATCTAGTACATCATTCATAACCATATTGAAATCCCCACATATTATAAGACTGCCCTTTTGTAAGGATTTGGCAAGTGTGACAACTTTACGTATAAACTTCAGTGGTTTAACATTTGGGGCATAAAGGTTTACCAGTGTGTAGAGGGCCCGGTCTATTTCAGCAACCAAAATAATAAAGCGTCCATGAGGGTCATTATGAATCTGTAATAAAGAAAAGGTTAGTGTGTCCTTAATAGCGATCAATACCCCGTTTTTTTTTGAAATGTCATTGGCGGTGAACACTTTGGGGAATTTCTTGTGCGTGCACTTTGGAGGTTTGCTGCTGGCGAAGTGTGTTTCTTGTGCACACAGGATGTCACATTTCAGGTCCAGAGCTGACTTCCACATGGCCCTGCGCTTGTAGGGACTGTTTAAACCTCTCACATTGTGTGATACTATTTTAATGTTCATTCAATTCAATTAGTGCCAGCTGCTGCCATCTAGTGGTAGGAACCAATAAGCAATATGCTCTTGAGATGTTGGAGGGTATGTGTGTTATTTGAGGTAAAGATTCTGAGGTAAATTTCAGAATATGAAAAAGAAAAGAAAAAACATGAACAAAAAACCAAGCTGAGTTATGCAGCAATGTGGAACAGTCAAACAATAAAGTTTGCATGGAACAGTTCACAGGATTCATCCTGTAATTGAAAGGGGGGGATAACTAGGGTTCCTTTTAGCCGAACAACGGCTGCTTCTTTAACCTACACTTAAATGCAGGAGAAGTGTGGAAGTTGTTAGGAGTAAATGGTGCTGAGATTGGTACCGCACATTCATAAAGGCCACCAGCCGGGGTGTTCGTGTAGTAAGCTGTGCCTATCTGCTTCTTCTGTTTTGACGGTGGTTGTTTCTTTTGTCATGTAGGGGGTCAGGTTCTGCAGCTTCTCCTTCTGGAGGTAGAAGACGCCATCTTTTGAGGAGCTCCATCCCTTTTTCAAGAGAAGTGATCGCGTGCGATTCGTTCTGCATTTCTAGCAGCAGTTTAGCAGGAAATCCCCACTTGTAAAGAATCTTATGGTTGCGTAAGATTTTTGTAATGGGGACCAAATTGTGCCTTGCTGTTAGTGTCGCTTGCGATAAATCTGCATACAATGCGATTCCGGTAAATGGATCAGGGAGCGTGGGGTGCTGTCTGGCGAATCGCATCAGCTGATCCTTTATGTGGTAAAAATGGATCCTAGCGATGACATCCCTGGGGATTTGGTCGGGCAGGAATGAGGGTTTTGGCAGTCTGTGGGCTCTATCTATGATTATGTCGTTAGGCCCCAGAGATGGCAGGACTGTGGTCATGAGCTTTTGGAGGTACGCTGTGAGTTCAGCTGGTTTGATTGATTCAGAGATCCCTCTGAATTTAACGTTATTCCTGCGTGCCCTGTCCTCGATGTCTGCCATTTTGAGGCGCAAGGATTTGATCTCATCTTCCACATCAAAGTGAGCATCCACCAGCTCATTATGTGCTAAAGTGAATTCCTCCATTTTTTTTTCCACATAAGTGACTCTGCTGCTGAACTCTGACAGTTCAGTTTTAGTGTTCTGCATAAATGAAGACATGTCCTGCTGAAGGGCCCCCCTGAGGGTCAGTAACATTTCTTTCATTGTGGTGTCTAGGATGGGCTGACCTGAAGTGGGGAAAGCATCTAGCTGCTGGCCATAAGGAGAGGATTCCTCCATTATTTCTCCCTCCTTCCCTGCCTCATCCTGATTCTCCTCTTCCACCCCAATCTTCCTCTTTTGTTTCACAGGGCTATCTGAGGGTGAGGATGGCAGTGGATGACATTTGGGATCAGACTCACCCAGGGATGACGACGGATGGCTGCAGGAGTGTGCAGGGGATGCTGGATTTCTTTCTGCAGAGCGGGCGCCATCTTGGAAATCTCGGCCGGCCGTGAGGGGGTAGAAATCGGTCAATTTTCTCGGTCCCTCTCTGGATTTTCTTTTGTTCATTGTGACCGCTGTATTCCTCCTGATCTCCCCTTGCTGTGGGTACAATTTGGGTCCGTGTAGGTTAGCTGTGAGCCGCGATATACAGGCCGTTGTGGCAGAGCTTTCTCCTCACACTACCATCAGCTCTGGCCGCCGGCTCCGCCCCCCCTTTTTGTTTGTTTTTTAATCTCCTTGCACGTGATTGGTATTCTTGCAAAGTGAAGCTTTACCTCATTTGCTAAGCTCTGGAGCAACTGCACTTGCAAAATGCACAGTCTATTTGCCTTTAGTAAATCAACCCCACTCTGTCAGGGTACGGATTTGAGTCTGCAACCTCTGTGGTGTCTGGCTGTGGCTCTTCCTACTCTGCCACCTGAGATGCTGGATAGCTCTCTGTCTGATCTCTTAGGACAGTCTTGCCTTGTCTCTTGTTTCTGGTGAAATTTAACCCCCCTAGCGGTATTCCCGAGTCTGGCTCGGGGTGGATTTTTCATACCAAAAGCGGTATCCCCGAGCCAGACTCGGGATTGCATCGCAGGATCCAGGAAGAGTTTACTTACCTTGTCCCCTGGATCCTGTAATGTCTCCCCGCTGTGATCGGCGAGCCGCTGTGTCTCGCTCGATTCACAGTGCCGAGCTCCGTTCCCTGCGAGCGTTGCGACGCACGGGGACGGAGTTCGGCGGTAAATTCAAAAGTGAAACACACAGTACAGATACAGCATACTGTAATCTTACAGATTACAGTACTATATCAAATAAGTACACATCCCCTTTGTCCCTAGTGGTCTGCCCAGTGTCCTGCATGCAGTTTTATATATATAAAACTGTTCTTTCTGCCAGGAAACTGGAGATTGTCCATAGCAACCAAAACTGTCTCTTTACATCAAAAGTGGTTTTAGACCAGCTAGAAAAAAGCGATAATAAATTATAATCACTTGCAGAATTGAGCGATAGTGATTTGTGAGGAGATCCGTCATCAAACACTAAAAGTAATGACAGCGACAATTCTGCAACTGAGCAAATTTCAGTGTTTTTGATTTGATTACATTATTATATAATTTTTATTATTATTATATTATTATTTGTTATAATTATTTATAGTTATTTATTATATTATAATTTTTTATTTCGTCTTTCAAACTTTATCATACCCGGGATGTCTACTAGACTCTTGTTTGGACAGATTTAAGTGAACTATTCCTAAGAATTACAGGCCTACAATATAAAACGCCAAATTTCTGTGCAAAATAATGGTACCGCTTTCAGCATCTAAAATCTGAAATAATCATACCGCCAGGGAGGTTAAACTTTTTGTAACTCCCATGAACTTCCATGTCTCTGCACTCCCTGTTTGCCAGATTATTGTGTTCTCTCCAGCCCATATCTTGCTGCTTTGTGTACCTGCAGCTGCCCTTATCTCCACTACCATTCATTATTGAGCTCTGGCTTGTTCCTTGACTTGGCTTCCATTTGACCCCAAATTGCAACTATTTGTTACCAACCTTTGGCTTGTTTACTGACTATGCTTCTGCTTGATCTCTACCTGCTATATTTGCTAATGGACTTGGCTTGCTCTCCTCCTGGGGGGAGATTTTGAGGACTGTGACCCGGTACTAACACACAGCAAAACCCATCTCCACCATTGGGAGCTCTGGTGAATATCGGATAGTGCTCATAGCCTGCACCTTGGGTGACCTGCTTGTGTATTCATCCTGCTGGTCAGTGAAAGCCTTTCTACTGCTGAAGTTACTGGTCCCTGAGCCTGACCATGACACACTGGCCAAACCTTGCTGCCTAAACCCCTGTAACATTTCCAAAATGTGCCCCTTACTAACCAATGACTAACCAAGAAGCTAATAATTCACTGTTTTATTATCTACCACCTTGACTACTGCAACTACCTCCTCATTTGCTTACCTCTACAGAGGCTATTTCCCTTTCAGTTATCATGAATGCATCTGCCAGACTCACTCACCATACCAACTGCTCGGTGTCTGTGCCTATTCCCTGACAATCCCTCTACTGGCTTCCAATTGGCCAACAAACAAAACTTAAAATATTAACAACAACTTGCAAAACCATCCATATTTTTGTCCCTAGCTACATCACCAACCTCATCTCAAGATAACAGGCCAACCATCTACTTTACTCCACCTAAGACTTCCTACTCTCTAGCTTCCTAGCCCCCTCTTGTCATGCTTGCCTCCATAGCCTCTCCCATCTTCTGTAGATCCCTAATCCAACCTGTGTGGCTATCTCCTACTCTGCCTGCCTATAGGAGATCCCTGAAAATGTATCAGTTCAGGCAAGCCTATCCTGTCTGTAGCTAGCAATTGAATTTGCTTTCTCAATTAACTCATCCCCACACAGCTATTACCTTTTTGCAATTTCCTCTTCCATTTAGATTGTAAGCTCTCATGAGCTATTTTTTATGTTATACCCTTTTGCTAGATTGAGATATTTATTAGTGATATTTGAGATCATTAGTGTTTTATTGGAATTAAAAAAAAAAAAACAATAGTGTTGCATACTTGACTCTGTAAATACTTTAAACATGACCTTGCAAAGAGAGGTGTCCTTGAAAATGAAAACAATGCAACAAGATCTAACAACCTCTATGTGGGGTCGAAGAGGGAACTGATGCCTTTCTATGTATTTATTTTTTATGCCTTTCTATTTACAATTTAAATATTATTATCTTTATTAGGAAAAAATGCACTTTTTCAGTAATAATGTTATAAATACACTGCATAATAATCTAGTCATATGTGTGCAATATACACCCTTGGTGTAACAATATATTGATTTTTGGGGTTTTTTTGCTTTCCAATTTCATGCTTCTTAAGGATGAAAATACTGACAATGCTACTTTGTAGAAATCACTTTAAAGCAACCGAGATATAGAAAAGGTGGAGCAGTAAAGTTAATGTATATTCAAGTAATTGCATACAATGCAAGCAAGCAGAAATGGCATGATTTATTTCATGGCATAGGTTATCATTTACAACCATTTATAGAAGTATCATTTACAACCAGAGTCCTCTATTGCTAATCTCGCAATTACTTAGTCCACTTTTAACAGGTCACATGGCAAGGACAATGTAATTTGCCAATGCTGATTACTATGCCTCTGGATGACTCCATTTCTTATATGTTTTAGAGATTTAAACAATTTTTTCTCTTGCTTTCTAACATCAATATTTCATAAGTAAGACTGTACCATTTTAAAATTGTAAGAATATGTCAATTCTTGCATAAGACCTTAAATTTCTGGCTGTCTTTATGAAAGAGTTCACCGTAAAGACCCAAGCTGCCTAATCCCACTCTCAGCAAATAAATCTCCATACTAACCCATACATTAGTGACCAGTCAACACAGACTGAATAAAACCACTGCAGCCCACTCTCCATCCAAGCCAAATTCAATGCTGAGAATACTATGAAAAAAGTATACAAGAAAACATAATGGCTTTGAAGATGGTAGTAAAGTTCTTGAATTTTACAGAGGAAACTTACATATAACTGGCTGTCTGTGACCTTGGATCTAACGGTCATTATATCACTATGTTCTTTTCACTGAACTCAGCACAATAGCACTTGTGGTTTCTTTATTGACTATGGCTATATACATATATCAAACCTAACAAGTTCATAAAATTGAAATATAATCATGTTTTTTTTAATAAATGTTTTATGTTTATGAATCTTGGATTTCAAAGTCCACAGTATATTAACAGATGAAGGGAAAGTGAATCTTACATATGATAAAACAACAATTTTATGTGACTGTAAGTCAGTACTGAAAACAGGTGCAAACATTTCTAGAGACAGCTCTTAAAATCCTAGGGCTGTTCTTAGGAACCAAGAATGGATGAGAACAATGTTTTCGGAAAAGATTGCCAGAACACATTTGCTAGCATGAACTGAATGAGTAGTAAGAACACGCTTACAGACATTCCTACACCATTAAGATCTTTTACTTGTAATGCAAGCACCTGTCAAAGAGCAACAGTTATCATGCTACCTGCCTCTAGCCATACAGCTTTCACATACAAGAATTTATCTGTAAGGTGATGTTAGTGTACTGCTTAAGCAAATAATGCAGAAAGAAAAATAGTATTGCAGAACCTCTGCAATGTAGGAGAAGCCCTGCTCTCTGACTGAGTGATGACAGGCAGAAGGCAAGTGATACAGGTTATTCAGGCAGATTGTTGAGCAGTTGATAGCCTTTGCATGCAACCTGCCTGGGAACAGTTTATTGCCAAGGACGTGAGCTGCAATACACAATTTATGTAAGGGGTCCCCAAACTAAGGCATGTGGCTGAATACTACCAGCTGCTTGTCTTTAACCAGCTTCTGTAATGAAAAGGCACTTCAGGACCTTTAAGCCTAGTACACACAGGCTGAATGTCGGGCGACATGTTTTTTATTGAACATTCAGCTTGTGTGTATGGCAGCCAGTTCAACAGGATCCAGACGTTCAGCCGGCTTCTGTCAAACGAGCATGCAGAAAAAACAGCAGTCGTCCGGTTCCCGATCCGCACTCTCAGCCAATGCCTGAAAGCGCTGACCAGAGTGTTCTGGCAAAGGAGGGGTCCCCCTGTCAAAACACAATAGCACAGCAGGGGAGATCGCTGCACTAACATCGGATTGTTAGTACAGCAGCTGTACTGAGCTGTACTTTTTTTCCAAATGAAAAAAAAATGTGGTGTGTACTAGGCTTTACACTGCAGTCCAGGGAATCTCCCACAGACTATTGACCCAAGGGTAGTTATAACTGCTGTTGACCATGGAGGGTCTGCTGACAGTGCAGCCTTAAGCCTAGTATACACCGCTAGTCTTTTTTCATTCAACCCACTGGGTTGAATGAAAAACAACTCAGAGCTTAGGTCAGAGCCGCGGTACTAACAATCCAATGTTGGTACAGCAATCTCCTCTGCTGTGCTATTGTGTTCTGACAGGGGGGTGCCCCCCTCTCACCAGAACACTCCGATCAGCACTCTCAGCCATTGGCCAAGAGCACTGATCGGTAGCCGGTCAGCTACAGAAGCTGGCCGAATAGCTTCTGTCAGGCCATCTGCCATACACACGGGCCGAATGTTGGAGAGTTTTTATTGAACCAGCCGATGTCGCTCAACATTTGGTTTGTGTATACTAGGCTTTAATGCATGGGCATCAGGTGTATGTGGGGCCCCATGACAGGGCCACTGATAAGGGGGTATTATCAGTTCAGCAGGGGAGCTCCATCAGTTCAGCAGGGGGCCGTAGCAGCAGGGGGAATCAGTTCATGGACAGGAAGGTGCAATCAGTTTGGGGGGGAATTAAAGCCAGCTGGGAGCCAGCTTCTCCTCTCCCTCCTGCTGGCTTTCATCTGCAACAGGGCAAGTCACACAGGGTATGGGTTTCTGTAATTACCCCCCCATGGTACCATTCATCTTCTTCTGTACAAGCCCCCTGCTGCCCCTATGTGCCTCCCTCGGCAGTGCTGCCAGCTTCCCTCCTCTCCTCTCCTGCTGACTTTCAGCTGTTGCAGGTGGGAAATATAGATAGATCATCTTAGTAAAAGACCCCCCGCTGCACCAGCACTCCCTCCTCTCCAGGATACCTTTCCGCTGCTGCCAGGGCCCTCCTGTGTACCCCTCCCACAGAGCTGCCAGCTTTTCCTCATCCCGCTCCTGTCAGCTGATGCGAGAGCACAGGAGATCGCTTCAGGATGGAGAGCTAGGGAAGGGACCGGTAAATATATCATATTTACTGGTCCCTTCCTTTTCTGAATGAACACAGTGAGTGATCTTTATTATTATTATTATTATTATTATATAGGATTTATATAGAGTCAACAGTATGTGCAGCGCTTAATAAAATGAAGGCAGACAGTACAGTTACATTACAATTTGGTACAAGAGGAATCAGAGGGCCCTGCTCACTAGAGCTTACACTCTAGGATGGAGGGTCAATTGATACAAAAGGCAATAGCTGTGGGGGATGAGCTGACGGAGAAAATAAAACAGTGTATTAGTTAGATGCAGGTTAAGTTTCATTAACCACCTCAATACAGTGCATTTTCACCCCCTTCCTGCCCAAGCCATTTTTCAGCTTTCAGCACTGTCACAATTTGAATGACAATTGCACAGTCATGCAACCTTGTACCCAAATGAAATTGTTATAATTTTTTACCCACAAATAGAGCTTTCTTTTGGTGGTATTTGATCACCTCTTTTTTATTTTTTACGCTATAAACAAGAGAAGAGTAACAAGTTTGAAAAAAACACAATATATTTTACTTTTTGCTATAATAAATATCATTTTTTTTTCTTTAAAATAAATTTTTTCCTCAGTTTAGGCCGATACGTATTCTTCTACATATTTTTGGTTAAAAAAAATCGCAATAAGCGTATATTTTATTGGTTTGCGCAAAAGTTATATTGTCTACAAATTAGGGGATCGATTTATAGCATTTTTTATTTTTTTATTTTTTTATTTTTACTAGTAATGGCGGTGATCTGCAATTTTTATCATGACTGCGATATTGTGGCGGACATATCGGACACTTTTGACACATTTTTGAGACCATTCACATTTATACAGCGATCCGTGCTATAAAAATGCATTGATTACTGTATAAATGTGACTGGCAGGGAAGGGGTTAACAATAGGGGGTGATTGAGGGGTTAATTATGTTCCTAGGTAGTGATTCTAAATGTAGGGGGAGGGGATTCACAAGGGGAGGAGACCGATCGGTGTTCCTCTGTACTGAGAACACTCTATCGGTCTCCTCTCCTCTGACAGGACCTGGATCTGTGTGTTTACACACACAGATCCACGGTCCTGCTCGGTTACCGGGCAATTGCGGGTGCCTGGCGGACATTGTGGCTGCCGGGCACGCGCACCGCGATTGCTCAGTAACCGAGCAGGACCGTGGATCTGTGTGTGTAAACACACAGATCCAGGTCCTGTCAGAGGAGAGGAGACCGATGGTGTGTTCTCAGTACAGAGGAACACTGATCGGTCTCCTCCCCTTGTGAATCCCCTCCCCCTACAGTTAGAAGCACTCCCTAGGAACATAATTAACCCCTCGATCACCCCCTAGTGTTAACCCCTTCCCTGCCAGTCACATTTATACAGTAATCAATGCATTTTTATAGCATGGATCGCTGTATAAATGTAAATGGTCCCAAAAATGTGTCAAAAGTGCCCGATATGTCCGCCGCAATATCGCAGTCACTATAATAATTGTAAAAAAATATATTAAAAACATTAAGGGCTCATTTACATGGGTTTTCTGGCCCGTACATAGTAAATGAACAGTTTGTTTGTGTGGCTGGAGCCACCTGTCACACAGGCATACTTAAGCATACACCCGTGCGAGGGCCATGTTTGCCTACATGGGCATGAGGATGCACAGGTGTTGCATGCATCTCCATGCAGGTGGTGTCATTCATGTCAATTGGGACACAGTGGCTGCACAGACAAAGCCACTGCTCCCAATTTGACATCCATGTGGGTGTGGGGACATAGACAGTGTAGATTCGATGACTATGGCTAAGCAGTGGGCTTTGACCCAACACAGAGAGGAAAAGTGGCTCCATTATGATTGGCTGCAAGGATGAGAGGTGAAGAGGCAGAGCTTGAACTCTAGAAGAACATTACACTGAGGTGTCCCACTGACCTGTTGACTGCCCACCCACCCACTATTTGATAATTTGTCAAAACTTTATTGGTTGTTGGATCTTGTCAGCAATTAATATTGCTTTGTGAGTTATGCCCTCAAGTTGAATTTTGGATCAGTCTAATGCCTGTCTGGCACTGATGGTAAGGACAGACCTTTTAGACTGTTACAGTGCCTTGTATTCATACCCCTTGAAATTTTCCACATTTGTCATGTTACAACCAAAACTGTAAATGTATTTTATTGGGACTTTATGTGATAGACCAACACAATGTGGCAGATACTGTAATTGTGAAGTTGAAGGAAACTGATAAATGATTTTTACAATGTTTTCCAAATAAATATCTGAAAAGTTTGGCATGTATTTTTACTCAGCCCCCCTGAGTCAATACTTTGTAGAACCACCTTTTGCTACAATTACAGCTGCAAGTCTTTTTGGATATGTCTCTACCAGCTTTGCGCATCTAGAGAGTGAAATTTTTGCCATTCTTCTTAATAAAATAGCTTAAGCACTGTCTGATTGGATGGACAGCATCTGTGAACAGAAATTTTCAAGTCTTGCCACAGATTCTCAATTGGATTTAGGTCTGAACTTTGACTGGGCCATTCTAACACATGAATATGCTTTGATCTAAACCATTCCATTGTAGCTCTGGCTGTATGTTTAGGGTCATTGTCCTGCTGGAAGGTAAACCTCTGCCCCAGTCTCAAGTCTTTTGCAGACTCTAATGCCCCGTACACACGGTCGGATTTTCCGATGGAAAATGTCCGATCGGATTGTGTTGTCGGAAATTCCGACCGTGTGTGGGCTCCATCGGACATTTTCCATCGGATTTTCCGACACACAAAGTTTGAGAGCAAGATATAAAATTTTCCGACAACAAAATCCGTTGTCGGAAATTCCGATCGTGTGTACACAAATCCGACGGACAAAGTGCCACGCATGCTCAGAATAAATAAAGAGATGAAAGCTATTGGCCACTGCCCCGTTTATAGTCCCGACGTACGTGTTTTACGTCACCGCGTTTAGAACGATCGGATTTTCCGACAACTTTGTGTGACCGTGTATATGCAAGACAAGTTTGAGCCAACATCCGTCTGAAAAAATCCTAGGATTTTGTTGTCGGAATGTCCGAACAAAATCCAACCGTGTGTACGGGGCATAACAGGTTTTCTTCTAAGATTGCACTGCATTTGGATCCATCCATCTTCCCATCAACTCTGACCAGCTTCCTAGTCCCTGCTGAAGAAAAGCATCCCCACAACATGTTTTACGGTGGGGATGGTGTGTTCAGGGTGATGTGCAGTGTTAGTTTTCCGACACCCATAGAATTTTGCTTTTAGGCCAAAAAGTTAAATTTTGGTCTCATCTGACCGGAGCACCTTCTTCCACATGTTTACTGTGTCCCCTACATGGCTTCTCGCAAACTGCAAATGGGACTTATGACTTTCTTTCAACAATGGCTTTCTTCTTGCCACTCTTCTATAATTGTCAGATTTGTGGAGTGCACGACAGTAGTTGTCCTGTGGACAGATTCTCCCACCTGAGCTGTGGATCTCTGCAGCTCCTCCAGAGTTACCATGGGGCTCTTGGCTGCTTCTCTGATTAATGCTCTCCTTGCCCTGTCTGTCAGTTAAGGTGGACGGCCATGTCTTGGTAGGTTTGTAGTTGTGCTATACTCTTTCAATTTTTGGATGATGGATTGGACAGTGCTCTGTGAGATTTTCAAAGCTTGTGAGGTTATGAATGCTTTTTCATGGCACTGTACCTGTGCCCACAGTATTATCGTGACTAGCACTGGTAATTTATCTTTAAAATTTTCAATAAAGCTGTGGGCTTACCTTTTTCCACTTTAATAAGCCTCTGTGCCATTTTTGCGCAAGGTATGGTTTTTAGTTGACTATGACTGAGCCTATACTTTTAAGCAGTCAATAGAACAGCTGGCTAGACGTAATTGTTAAAAAATTGTGTGCTACCAGTGGCAGCCCGTGCATTAAGGCTGCACGGGCACCGCCCACTCTATCCTGCCACCCCTCTATCACCAATAGAAAGATTAATGCATTGCATGAATCTATCTATGGCCACCGCTGCCACCCCCTATTAAGGCACCTGGCCCCTTTTCGGGTGAATTACAGCAATGGGCGGTGTTTTTGAAGCACCTGATTAGAGCCATAGGCTCTGGTGCTCGCAGGTCACTCAGCTGTGTTAGAAAAGTGGATGACTATTCGCTTTCCTAACATTAAACCGCCTCTCCGCCACTCAGGTCCTCGGGTCTGTTACCTGTCACCTGATTGGCTGAAACGACTGGTGCCGTTATTGGACGCCTATCAGGAGGAGCGGACAGGAGATGAGGACAGCAGGAGACGCATGGAGGACCCCGCTCGTCGCCGTCACCCACTGCCCCACAAGTGCTGGGCAGACGGCGAGCGGGCGGGGGTCACACTGGGGGCATTCAAGGGCACACTGGCAACATTTGATAGGCACACTGGCAGCATATGATGGGTACACTGGCAGCATATGATGGGCACACTGGCAGCATTTGATGGGCAAACTGGCAGCATATGATGGGCACAGTGGCAGCATTTGATGGGCACACTGGCAGCTTTTAATGGCACAGTGGTAGCGTTTAATGGGCACAGTGGCAGCATTTGGCAGAGGGGCTTTGTTTGATTGGCACAGTGGCAGGGTTTGATGGCACAGTGGCAGCGTTTGATGGCACAGTGGCAGCGTTTAATGGGTACAGTGGCTGCAATTGATGGCACAGTGTCAGCGTTTGATGGTACAGTGGCAGCATTTGATTGGCACAGTGGCTGCAATTGATGGCACAGTGGCAGCGTTTGATGGCACAGTGGCAGCGTTTGATGGGCACAGTGGCAGAGTTTGATGGCACAGTGGCAGCGTTTGAGGGCACAGTGGCAGTGTTTGAGGGCACAGTGGCAGCGTTTGACGGCCTATGTTGCGGCCATCACTATATCTGTTGTGTGTTTCCTGGGGAAAGAGGGCATTTACAATTCCAAATGGCTGCGGCAAAGTGTTGACCTACCTATGAGAGTAAATTATGACATTATCTGTGTGTGTAGTAATACAGGGCAAAAACAGCAAGTTTTATGATCAGCGAGAATAGGATAATATCACTTGAGAAAAGAAAAACTAAATATTTTTCATTATTACAAACCAAAGTGTAGGATTCTGACAAACCAATTTATAAGTGTACACAGCAGTAAGAAAACCACCAGGAACATGAAACTGACCACAGCAACCAGCAGGCATTGCATTGGGAGAAAATGTCAGAACAAAGTTGCAGCCATACACATTATACCCAAGAATAGAAACAGAGAGAAATAATGCAAAAGCTGCACTTGACAAGTTAGGGAAGAATACATGTCAAGAGGTGGCAGCTATTGTGTATTTGGATGAATAAGCCGACACACCGGAGTCTGTGCACCTGAATGAATGGGATAAACAGCGGGGGCACAGCAAACATAACAAGTCTCAGGTATCCTGGTGTGTTCTCTGTTTACTTATAACATTCTCCTGAGATATTTGGGCACAGACCTAAACATTACCAGTGCTTTATGCTCACTCAGTAAGCATATTTACCGGGAAATTGGTGGAATAAAGATACACACTCAGTAAAAGCACATTGAAATTCCATCTCTGAAAATCTACCTTATCTTAATGACAAAAAAACTCAGAAAATGCCAATTTTGCAACTTTATTTAACCAGGAGACTTTAGCACTATTAAAAATTATTTAAGGGTAAGCTATCTATGATATTATACCTAATACCTAATGATCTCTGTCATTTTTTGTGTTATTTATTTTGTATTTTGTTATGTAGTTTTATTTTTTAAATATGTATTTTGCCTTTATACCACAGCATCCAATTTTGATGTATGACCATTTTTTTATAGGCAAGAAAATTCAAAAAGTCAGGATAAATATTACAATGTACATGTAAATGTTTTTAACCACTTCAGCCCCGGAAGGATTTTCCCCCTTCCTGACCAGGCCATTTTTTGCGATAGGGCACTGCGTCGCTATAACTGACAATTGCATGGTCTTGCGACGTTGTAACCAAACAAAATTTATGTCCTTTTTTTTCCCACAAATAGAGCTTTCTTTTGGTGGTATTTGATCACCTCTGCATTTTTTTTTTTTGCGCTATAAACAAAAAAAGAGTGGCAATTTTGAAAAATACACAATATTTTGCTATAATAAATATCCCCCCAAAAATTTGAAAACAACAAATTGATTCATCAGTTTAGGCCGATATTCTTTTACATATTATTCACGTTATAAATAAATCAACCACGCTTAGGATGAGGGTAGGAGAGATAGGTTGCTACCTCCCCTAATACAGATCCCCTAGGGGAACTCTAAATGATGAAGGAACAAACAAATAAATGGGGTAAGTGGCACTACCTAATAGCCAAGGGCACACAGATGTATATGGGGGTAGTAAGAGGACTGCACCATGGATGTATAGACCTCACCGGTGTACAGCTCCTAAAACCCCAGCCTGGGATAGAATGTCAGTGCCTCACATATGGTTTATCCTGTGAAGTGTGTATGGGTGTAGTGATAGAAGACATACACCCTATGAAACGTGTGAGTGAACTGGCATGCAAGGTAGCCCCTAGTGTGGTACCTACAAAGTACAACCTAAAAGTACCTAATATATGTATATGTGCAAGCCTGTGAAGTAAAAAAGTGGCATGTACGTCCTAGCAACTACATACCACAGGTGCATGAAAAGTGATATACACAGTGCAACAAATATGAGTGAGTATCTAGTAATATTACATCCAGCTACCAAAATAGTAATAATAAACATAAAAAAGTGAAACACATCCAAGGAATATGTGTCAAAGAATCCCAAACATGATAGCCATATTATGGGGATGTGACAGAGTCCAAAGGGTTAAACCACACTTCAAAGGCATATATACGCCTGTATATGTGATAAGGAATCAGTCCACATATAGATGAATAAATAACAGTTCATATAAGGTGTAAGTCTGGTAATGCTCAGGTGTATGGCAAAAACCTATAGGTGACTTGAGTGCTCGCAGTATCTTCAGGTGACTCCAGGTAGATTGGGCATGATCCTTAATAAACTCGTCATTGGGAGAAAAAAATAGACTCCCATAGTGTAGTAAAATAAAAGTATGTTCATTTATTAAAAGTAAAAATAGATAAAATCAGCAAAAAAACATTCCAAATGACATAAGGGTATGCAGCCAGCTTCTAGACAGCGGTGAGCAGGCTGCAACACAAAATCTAAAAATACACCCGAGGTGGGGACAACAGCGGTCCGCTGCGCTCCAACTGCGTTCCACCAACTCGAGTACCCGGAAGTGATGTAGTGTGTGTGGCGCCGTCGTACGCGTTTCATCATAGACAGTGCAAAAGCACTGTAAATAACTACAGTATATCGACAGCATAAGTAAAATGGAGATGTAGGTTGATGTGTTTACAATTATTACTGAGTTTAGAAGAGCACTATGTAAACCCTAACAATGAACTTCTAATATTTGGTCTATTTTGGTCTGGTAATTATACCTGTCTTATAAGTGTAAATAAATACCCATTGATCCTGACAGACATCCAGTGAGCACCTAACTCCCTGTGCAATGTGCCTGTACTGCACTATCATCACAAGCAGTGTTATGAGCCTGCTCCAGTTCACTTCTGTATACTACAGAAAACGTTATCCTTTTGCTATTTAGATGAGGAAAGGGAAAAGTGTTCTGTCATCCAAATCAAGAGGAAGCAGCTTAGGGTACCAATACAGTAGAGTCAGTGAGTGTTATCACCCTAGGGCAGGAACAAATGATAAGCTGCAATATATTACATTTCTGTTCTTGGGTTTAGATACATTTTAACGTTGGATGGTATACATCAAGTCAACAAGTAGGACTGGATGAGTAAAAGTTAAACATTGCATTCTATATGTATACATTACAGGGACATTGAATGGGACCATATTGGCTTCCTAGAGCATCATAGGTCTGAAGCTTCTTTACTGTCTCAATCCAAAGGTTTGTTATTTCAAAGGCTCTTGGTGCACCTCCTGTCTTGATAAGTATATGACGGATGTTCATTTTACCCCCTTGTTAAAAGAGTACACAAAAATAAACTATGTATCTCTTTTTAATGAAAGACAATTGAAATTAAACCGTATAAGAATATTGTAGGAGAAATGAGTAAGGTTTGGATATGCTGTCTGCAGTGGAAGGAAAAGTATGCACAAGATAGCGGGTAGCTCAGTAAAAATACCCAGATTTTGGATCCCAAAAGCTAAACAGCATAATTATTTCAGATTGTTGTGTTGTCCAGTCTTTGTTAACACTCGCTATTCTGATTACTGTACAAAATTAGAAATTTAAGAAACCATTTGATATATTTTAACCACTTGCCAACCAGCCACTGCAGTTATCCTGCGGCAAGCTGCCTCGGCTGCGTGAATCGCCGTAGGTGTATGTCGCCTCGTGCATGGCCCTGTGTAGGCACGCCCATTGGCCAGTGGGGGAGCCAATCAGCGGGTCCAGCGGACTCGATGCCCGCCAGCCACCCACAATTGTTCCCCGCAGAAAAAGAATGGATCTGCCAAAGTAAACAAGGCAGACCTCCATTCTGTCAGGGGATGACACTGAGATTTTGTCTTTCTGTTATGCAGGAAGACGGATCTCTGTGTCATCCCAGGCAGCCCATCCCCCCATACAGTTATTAAACACACCCAGGGAACACAGTTAACCCCTTGATCGCCCCTGATGTAAACCTCTTCCCTGCCAGTGTCATTAGTACAATGTCAGTGCATATGTTTAGCACTGATCACTGTAATAATGTCACTGGTTCCCAAAAAAGTGTCAAAAATGTCAGTTAGGTGTCTGATCTGTCAGCTGCAATGTTGCAGTCATGCTAAAAATCATTGATCACTGCCATTACTAGTAAAATAAAAAAATAATAATGAAAATGACATAAATCTATCCCCTATTTTGTAGACTCTATAACTTGTGTGCAAACCAATCAATATACGCTTATTGGGGGAGGGGTTTATAGCGCAAAAAATAAAAACCGCAGAAGTGATCAAATACCACCAAAAGAAAGCTCTATTTGTGAGAAAAAAAAGACATCAATTTTATTAGGGTACAGCATGGCACGACCGTGCAATTGTCTGCTAAAGTAACGCAGTGCCGTATTGCAAAAAAAATGGCCTTGTCATTAAGAGGGTAAATCCTTCCGATCCTTAAATGGTTAAATAACCTCTTCCTTCTTACAACACATTCAACAGGACATTGTATATTAAATAATAATAGATTTTAGTGAGTACTTTATACTGTTAGTTTTATCCAAGTTGATTCTAACGTGCCTTTACATTTTACTAGTTTTCTCTGCCATGTTTTCATGCTGATATATTAAATATACAGAATTGTAAATGCCCTATTTTGGCTTTCTATCTTAGGCTATGCAATCTGAATTATTGGTGAATGATTTCTGAGATCCTTCAAGTGCAGGCTAAGCAAACTAAATCCAGTTGCGGTTGTCCATGGACTTGGAATAAGATAAGAAGATAAGAGGAGCAATAAGGCTCATTGACCGAGAAACATTACTTTGCATATTTGAAATGATAAAAATAGTGTCAAATAGTATCATTCATATTCTCTGAAAAATGGCCAAGAAATCATAAATTTTGGCAGGGTATGTAAACTTATGAGCACAACTGTGTGTGTATATATATATATATATATATATATATATATATATATATATATATATATATATACACACACAGTTGTGCTCATAAGTTTACATACCCTGCCAAAATTTATGATTTCTTGGCCATTTTTCAGAGAATATGAATGATAACACAAAAACATTTCTTTCACTCATGGTTAGTGTTTGGCTGAAGCCATTTATTATCAATCAACTATGTTTACTCTTTTTAAATCATAATCACAACAGAAACTACCCAAATGACCCTGATCAAAAGTTTACATACCCCAGTTCTTAATAACATGTATTGCCCCCTTTAACATCAATGACAGCTTGAAGTCTTTTGTGGTATTTGTGGATGAGGTTCTTTATCTTCTCAGATGGTAAAGCTGCCCATTCATCTTGGCAAAAAGCCTCCAGTTCCTGTAAATTCTTGGGCCGTCTTGCATGAACTGCACGTTTGAGATCTCCCCAGAGTGACTCAATGATATTGAGGTCAGGAGACTGAGATGGCCACTCTAGAACCACTCTTGAAGTGAGCAACTCGACATGTTTCGGAGCATGATGCCTCAGTAGAAGGACGATGCTCCGAAACATGTCGGGTTGCTCACGCCATTAAATGACCTGTTACCACGCGATTTTATTTTACCTTTTGTGATCACATTTTATTCAATGAAGTGCACTGTTTAGCACTTTTTTCCAGCTTTTAAATAAAGCTTCTCTTTTTAACGGATTCATGCCCTATGTGGAGGTTTTTTTCTTATCTCCCCTCATGAATGGGACCTTGCTGAGCCCCAACCACTTCTATCTCCAAACCCCTTCCATCTGAAAGAGAGACCCTGAGAGACCGGGAACCCCCATACCACCGTCCGACGACTCGGATCCTGGATGCGACTCCCCGTCAGGACTCCTGCAGCTGGATACCTTTGGGATCGGTGTATCCCCCAAGCCTGTATGACACTCCACTATACGGTGATTGTGTCCACCTTTTCCGGTAAGGATATCCATTTCTACCGATTACAGTGTCCATTGTATAATTAGAAGACCCATGTGCAGAGTGTCTCCCCATACAGAGTCCTCCTCGGTTCCCACTGTGCGTGGACGCACGACACCAGTTACGCCCACGAACCCTCATGTGTGTTTAGGACTAACAGATGACTTACTGTACACCTATGGACTTTTTTATAATTTGGTACACATTTGATTTTTACTTCATGAGTATAGTTTTTCTCTTTAACACTCCCTCATAGATATAAATCATTGATTTATATGCACCTTTTGAGCGCTGCATGTTTTTTATCTCACTCTAGAACCTTCACTTTATTCTACTGTAGCCAATGACAGGTTGACTTGGCCTTGTGTTTTGGATCATTGTCATGTTGGAATATCCAAGTACGTCTCATGCCGCATACACACGAGCGGACTTTACGACGGACTTTGCCCGGCGGACTGGATTTCGTCGGACAATTTGATCGTGTGTGGGCTCCAGCGGACTTTGTTTGCTCAAAAGTTGGACGGACTTAGATTTGAAACGTGTTTAAAATTTATCCGTTGAAATCGAGTCCGGTCGAAAAGTCCGCCGTCTGTATGCTAGTTCGACGGACAAAAAGCCACGCTAGGGCAGCTATTGGCTACTGGCTATGAACTTCCTTGTTTTAGTCCGGTCGTACGTCATCACGTACGAATTCGACGGACTTTGGTGGATTGTGTGTAGGCAAGTCCGTTCATTCAGAAAGTCCGTCGTAAAGTACGTCGAAATTTCCGCCGGGCAAAGTCCGCCGTAAAGTCCGCTCGTGTGTACGCGGCATTATGCGCAGCTTCCTGGCTGATGATGTTCCTCCAGTATTTTTTGATAACACACTGCATTTATCTTGCCATCAATTTTGACCAAATTTCCTGTGCCTTTGTAGCTCACACATCCCCAAAACATCAGCGATCCACCTCCGTGTTTCACAGTAGGAATGGTGTACCTTTCATCATAGGCCTTGTCGACCCCTCTCCAAATGGAGTGTTTATGGTTGCGGCCAAAAAGCTCAATTTTGGTCTCGTCACTCCAAATTACTTTGTGTCAGAAGGTTTGAGGCTTGCCTCTGTGCTGTTTGGCATATTGTAAGCGGGATATTTTGCGGCATTTGGGTAGTAATGGCTTTCTTCTGGTGACTCGACCATGCAGCCCATTTTTCTTCAAGTGCCACCTTATTGTGCATCTTGAAACAGCCACACCACATGTTTACAGAGAGTCCTGTATTTCACCTGAAGTTATTTGTGGGTTTTTCTTCGCATCCTGAACAATTTTCCTGTGGCTGTTGTGGCTGAAATTCTAGTTGGTCTACGTGACCGTGGTTTGGTTTCAAAAGAACCCCTCATTTTCCACTTCTTGATTAGAGTTTGAACACTGCTGATTCGTATTCTTAAGTCCATGGGTATCGTTTTATATCCCTTTCCTGTTTTATACAGTTCAACTACCTTTTCCCGCAGATCCTTTGACAATTCTTTTGCTTTCCTCATGACTCAGAATCCAGAAACGTCAGTGCAGCACTGGATGAAACATGCAAGGGTCTGTCAGGAGTCCACAAACTCATTGACCTTTTACACACACATACTAATTACAAGCAAACTGATCACAGTTGAGACTGGCTACCTTTAATAGCCATTCAAGCCCCTTTGTGTCAACTAGTGTGCATGTTATCAGGCTAAAATCACCAGGGTATGTAAACTTTTGATCAGGGTAATTTAGGTAGTTTCTGTTGTGATTATGTTTTAAAAAGAGTAAACACAGTTGGTTGATAATAAATGGCTTCAGCCAAACACTAACCATGAGTGAAAGAAAAGTTTTCGTGTTATCATTCATATTCTCTAATAAATGGAATAAACTCTGCCAGGGTATGTAAACTTATGAGCACAACTGTATATATATCCAGTGCAAACATCCATTTAAGCATTACATAACATTATAAAAGCAAGGCTGCTGCAGGGGTCACTTAACATTCCTGTCACAGAAGAATAGAGAGTCTGATTATGTCTTCAGAATATTTTATCATAAGACAAGTTACGTGCACCAGGGTACACTGTATTGGCTGTGTACAATGGGCTTCATGTAAAAATTAATGAGAAATAGTGTCTGTAAAACCCATAGAAAATGGAAGAGAGAATGTGACTGAATGATAAAAACAAATTAGACATCCCTTCTCTCAACCACTTTCATACACAAAACCCGGATGTAATAAGGGAAGAGTGATTGCTTTTGGTGAGCTAACTGAAAGGAACATGCATAAGCTGCATTTAACAGAAATGTTACCAGTTTGCCCAAACTCTGTTTATAACTAAAAAACAAATGAGCAAATAATTAAAGAAAACACTAGGTAGATTGGCTTTTGACTTTTGAGCGCACCTAAAATGTTCAAATCCCAAAGATAGGTATATGAGGCAATGCAGATATGCAAAGTGGATAACTTTAGGCAAGCTTACTTAATTGCAGTTCACCATTTTTCACAAATGTGTTTTATGAAGGTAACATATAGTAATATGGTAGGCACTGGTTATTTTTATATCTAATTTTCTAGTTTACTATATAAAAGAAAGGCCATGAATAGGACACTCTTTTTCCTAAAGGGACATTATCACTTAACATCTATCACAGAATAGGTGTATTTTCTCTGAACCTTCAACTTTTCACAAGACAGGGGTTATTACTGGGCATTTATTAAATTTTACCTAAGGGAACCCTCATTGGCCATGCTTTCTTTTTAGGATAGGGGCACTGTCAGTGGACTCTCCCTTTGTATTACAGGACAAAGGCACTCACACTGGACTCGCTTTTTGCCCTAAAGGACAGTTGCACTCTCACTAGTTTCTCTCTTTGCATGACAGATATGGAAAACGGACACTGGGCTCTCTTTCTACCTTACTGGTCTTTCGCTTTCTGCCTTTTGGACATGAGGACTATCAGAAGTCATTCTATTTGCATTAAAGGGCAGTGACACTCACACTGGACTCTCTCTCTCTCTAGTCTGAAAGACAGGGGTGCTCACACTTGACTCTCTCTCTCTCTTTGCGTTACATGAAAGTTCCACTCTTACTGGACTCCCTCTTTGCATTGTAGGACAGGGGCACTCACACTGGATTTCTTTCCTAGAAGATGGGGCCACTCACACCGGACGATCTCTCTGCCTTCAGGAGATGAACTCTATCACTAGACTCTCTCTTTGCATTATATGGCAGGAGCACTCACACTGGACTCTCTCTCACTGTCTACCCTAGAAGACAGGAGCACTCACGTGACTCTTACTTTATGCTGGAGAGCAGGAGGACTCTCAGATCAACCTCTCTGGCTTACAGAATGGATCCCTATCAGAGAACTTTCTCTTTGTATTACAGGATAGGGGAACTCTCACTGAAGTCTCTTGCTGCCTTACAACTTACTTAAACTGTACACTCTCTTTGTATTACAGGATTGGGCACTCACGCTGCATTCTTACGCTGCCCTAAAGGAAAGGGGTTCACTCTAACTGGATGCCCTCTCTGCCTTAGAGAATAGGGGCACCCACACTGGACTATCCCTCTGCCCTAAAGGACAGGGACACTCTAACTGGACTCTTTCTGCCTTAGAGGATAAAGGCACCCACATTGGACTCTCACTCTGCCTTAACGAACAAGGGCATTCTAACTGGACTCTCTCTCTCTCTGCCTTAGAGTATAGGGGCACCCACACTGGACCCTCTCTCTGCTCTATAGGACAGGAACATTCTCCCTGGAACAGGAACATTCTACCTGGACTCTCTCTCTCTGCCTTAGAGGATAGGGGCACCCACACTGGACTCTCTCTCTGCCTTAAAGGACTGGGACACTCTAACTGTGCTCTCTCTGCCTTAAAGAACAGAGAACCCACACTGGACTCTCATTATGTCTTAAGGGACAGTGGTACTCTAACTAGTTTCTCTCTTTGCATTACAAGACAGGAGCATTCTCACTGCACTCTACCTTTGCATTCCAGGACAGGGGCACCCACACATTTCTCTTACTATCTTAAAGGACAGGAACACTCTAACTTCACTCTCTTTATGACTTAGAGGGCATGGACACCAACACTGAATTCTCGTTTAATTACAGAACAGGTACACTATCAGTGGGTTCTCTCTCTCTTCCTTACATGATAGAAGTACTGTTACTCTCACAAAGAGCAGGGACACTTTCACTGTGCCCTCTCTATCTCTCTGCAGAAAGTAGTAAAGACCCAGCTTTTCTGCCAAGTAACACATATGGAGCTACAGTCTTTTAGTCTCCTGTGTAAGCAATCTGGAAAATGTACAAGCATTCCAGTGGGCAAGGAAAGTTTCAGGCACTACTATGTGTTGGCTTTGCTACCAAGTAAAAAATACAGCCATAGCCTGTGGGTTTCCATTGTAAGCCAATGGGTAATGCAGAGGCACTCAGGTCTGTAGGTAAAATGTCCCTTGTGCCTGCAAATTTAAACAGAGCATGGGAAAGAAACAAAGAGCCCTTTTAGCAATGCAACAGTATTCTGTTTCCTTCCCTCCAATGCTTTAGCTTAATTTAGAATTAAGAAAAATCCTTATCTAATTGCAGTCATCACCTTCTATGCAATGCAAAAATTGTGCAATTCATCCAGTCGAATAGCTGCTGCAGATAGGAAGGTTCTCTCTTAGGTCAGATGGTATGCTAGGGATTATAGGGATTATGAACAACAAGTGCACTTGTGCCAGTAAAATTTTGGTGGAATAGATTACACATTAGCTGCAGGCACCTGCCTTCAAAAATGTAACAGGACTGCCCCAAATTCTTGCGCAGCTAAAGTCAATAAAGCCTACTGAAAATATCGGTATGTTTTTAAATGAAGACAAGAAATCAGAACACCCAGAAAAATAGCATTAACAAAGGCATATCATTCAAACTCCATGTAACCAGTTCACTGGTTTCCACTTTGCAGAACAATCCCCTAATGATTTCTGCAAAGACATTAGGCTGCCCGTGGACCTTATTTTATTTAAACCTTCTGTGTTCACATCCACATTTAGGGGTCATACACAAAGACACATGCTGATGGGCACTTATGAGAAGTGTTAAATTACAGATGCTGACTACTGCCAAAATCCATGTGAGAGGATGGGGGCACATCCTGAGAAGTATTATAAATACAGGGATAGCAGCATCAAACAAACATCAGTTGCTGAAATCTGCATTCACATTAAACAAAGCACAATAGGAAATAACAACTCTGATACTTCTCTGAATCCATGGTCATACAGAGCCTTTCAGCCCAACTTGTTCTTTCTGCCTTGGATTTAAGATTGTGCACATTAGACATTAGGAAAGCATGAAACCCACTTTTTATACAAAAAAAGCACAGCACTTTAGACCCTGTTAGCTGATCATCCCTAGAAATGGTCAGTATATACTGCCCCAAGAGCAGGGTGTATGCATTAACAACTGTACACCGTACAAAAATGGGCTGCTTCATTATTTCACTTGTTACAGAACTACCTCTCCCACTATGGTCAATTGCCTTGACTATAACACCAAGAAGAATATTAGGTGACAATACCAGCTCTGAATATAAGCACATCTTGCTGAAGACAAACCTTCATTATGAGTGTGTGAGTATGAGCTTTTATATTCACATGTCCAATTGTCCTATCCACATTAAATCTCAATGATCTAGCAAGACTGATTGCATTTCACAATACTGGCTCTAGTTAATGCTTTTTAAGTATTGTAATAACATCCACTACACTGTCTCTGGCACAATTGCATACAGTGTGCAGTGTGTCTTTCCAGACTGCACATACAAAGCAGCTTGGAACTGACATGTTACACAGCATAACAGTCTCACCCAGATTCTTTTATTGCTTGCCTGGCAAATTATAATAAACAGGGTAGACCAAGTTCCCTTTGAATAATATGTTATAGAAATATGCAATTTGGAAGATATTACAGGTTGAACTTGTCACCATTGCCAAAATGAATTCCCATAGAAAATATTTTATTTTAAAACAAATATACAGTATATATACTACAAAAATAAATGCAGGCTTAAAGCCGATCAGAAACCATTTCTTAAGAGGACTAACTGAAGTCCAAAATGGTTGATCTTTGTAACACTTAACTGATCAAGCCTAATTGTCTTTCTGATACTATTTTAGCACTTGCGTCTGTTCTAAAACCAATTTTGAATACCTGACGAAGAAAAGTGATGTGTGGTTGTCCATAGCAACAAATCACAGGTTAAGTATTTTTATTATTGTGGCAAAATCATATTTGTTATTGGTTGCTATTGAAGAACCAGATGGAAAAGATCACTATTCAGCATGGATTGCTGGATTTTAAAGCCAATAAATTAACAGGAGGGTAGATTTTGAAATGCCTGCTCTCTTCCACTGTAGATTTTAGTGCACATAGTTTTGGGATCATATCATGGTGTCCTAACCCTCATTGCCCAAATTGCATGCTTGCAAATTTGGACATGGACATGTTCTTAAAAGTTTGACCATTATATGACAACACCTTGTTGCTTTTTCTCTTACTCAATAAATGTATCATAAGCCAATTTGGTGCACAGAACGTTCAATGCAAAGAGAGCAAACATTATAATGTGCAAAGTGTAGTAACCCATAAAAAACAATCAAAAGATATCTCAGCAGAAAACTAAAATCTTATAGGTTGCTAGGGATGACTGAAGTTTGAAAACTATTTTTGCTTTCTACGTTTTTATATTTAATAAGCCAAATAACTGAATGCACATGGAAGTGTTGCTGCTGTACCTCTTTTATTCACATACGTTATTGTTTAGACATTTCAGAATTCCTTATCTCTCTCTCTTGCTCTCTCTTTCTCCTAATGCCACAAGGGTATCCTTAAATTTTGTTATATTACTGACATTTGACAGGGGGAAACTAATCATATGCAGGTATCTGAAGTAAACCCATTTGGACTGATGTCACGGTGTGATCATCCAAACATTTGTTCTCAAGGCTTCCCACAAAGGACCCTTTTCAAACCATGAGACACACGAACAATTGATTTACCATGAACTGCCAATTCTAATGGAAATCCCTTTCTCTTTAAAGGTACCTCCACTGAACCCGGCTTCACCCTCCCTTGTGTCCCCACAGCAAGCAGCGTACAAATTGTTACCTGACAAATCCCTCTCCATGCTTGATGATAGTAATTTTTAGCTTTGTGATTTAACTGTACAACCTGAATGGACATGGCAGGCTTTAGCATATAATCGCATAGAGGTCATTTGCCTTCTGTAATTTTATAGACTGCATGGTGCTGGAACAGAACAGAGCTGGAGCTGCCCTTGCATAGGGTCTCTGCCATATGGCTTTATACGATGCAAAGAGCCTGCAGAAGATTGGCTCAGGAACAAATCACATTTTACTGCTAGTCTCTGCATAGAGCTTTTTAACTTTGGCATCTTATCAGAAAGAAGCACGAATCAGCACCAGAGAGAGTAGAAGCCCAATGGAAGTCACTACTTGGAACTTAGTACAGCAATGCTGCAGCCTTAGAGACCAGCTCTTTTTCAGCCTTAGCGTCCTTGGGCATGTAATTGTGAAGTTACTATCGCTGTTTTGAAAACAATGCCTCCAATCATCAAAATGAATGCAAACAGTTACAAACCAGAGGCTACACAGCATGAAAGCACTCGGTACAGCTAAAGCACTGCATGGTTATTTAAGTGATGTCAACAGAGGATAAGTGAAATGCAGGTTATAATTCAATCTCAAATAAAAGTTTTCCATTATACGCAATGCGAGTTTCCTTGAACATGCAGAGAATGGCATGTTTTTTCCTTATATTGCTTTCTGATTATTGTGAAAGTACCAGGTTATAATATAAGTCATCACACACACACATCATATATGATGATTATATATGCATTACAGTTATGTATAATTATTGGAAAAGAGTGTTTGAAAATATGAACTCCTGAACCTCTTTGATACCTACTACATTGCTCTATAAATATTATGGGCAGGTGGCAATGAGTCAATTTCAACCACACCCACACACGTATGTGTACACACGCATACACAGTGACAGTCACACATGCACACATGCTAACCCATACACACACACAGGCACACTGGATCATCTTTCTTTAAATATTCCAAATTCATTGATTGATCATATATAATTATATAACTATAACTGTTGTTCCAATAATATTTCATTAAAAGGTACAGCATGCAGAGTAGGTGCAAATACATGTCAGTAACAGGCAATACAGTTTTTTCCTTTAAAAAGTATATTGAAAGTCACACACATCTCCTTTTCTTTACACCCTCATCCTCGATGTTCTGCATATGTAATAATTACAAGTAGATCAGTCATAAAATATAAAACTGGCCTCTAACTCTACCTGTCCCAAGCATTTAACTGGTAGAAATTCTGCTCCTATACACACCCTTCATGGTCCCCATTTCCCCCCGTATAATTACCTGAATCTTTATTTTGGATACAGTTGGTATTATCATTCTCCCCGCAGCTCTTCTCACAGCCATGAAACAATTGATAGCAGGTTTGCAAAGAAAAGCACCACTGTGGTTTTTTTTTTTCCTCTGGTCTTTTCAAGTCACATAAGGACTTCTTCCCTTAAATCCCAGACAATGATCTCAATGCAACGTTAGACTTATAGCATGCAAAATGTACCTGTGTCTGCAGCCTGCAGCCAAGATGAACATACAGTGCAGATTCCCATACAGAACATCTTTTTCTGATGTCACAAGCAGAAATATTTATCTTTGTTAGAGCATCAGATGGTAACTGGATTGCACAATTATATATATATATATATATATATATATATATATATATATATATATATATATATATATATATATATATATAAAATAAAATAATACATAAATAAATACATTTTAAAAAATCTATCTTTTCAAAATGAGTGCAATAGGAGGGAGAAGGGGATATGACTTGATGACTTGCTCCAGTTCTGGATTTCATGGCTTATCAGTTTGCTTTTCAAAGCTGTAGTTTGCTGTAGTTTGAAGTGACAGGCTGAGCAAGAAAAGAAAGGCTTACAGCTTTGGTGAGGGGGAGCTAATGCCTGTGCCTCTACTGCATGGTTCTGCTTAAAACTCTACATATGTATTATGAAAGAGTGATGATCACCCGGGATACCCCACACACCCACAAAAAAAAATAAAAAAAAATGCCAGGGCTTCCCAATGCATGCTCACGTCATAAACCTAAACGCTCCCCCTCCGCTTTGATCTCGCTTCTTCTTCCAGCTTGTTTCCATGATGCTAGGGGGAGAAGAAGAAAAAGAAAAAAAGAGGGATCTAGACACAAACAAAGATGAGAAAAATAGAGAAAAGGGAAGATAATGAGGTGTAAGTAATCTGGGAAATGAGATTGTTAGATGTGATGGGAAGCTCTCTACTCACAATAGGAAGGAGAGGGAGTCAGTGAAGCCTCTCACCCAGACAGGTGAAGACAGGGAGACACAAACGGTGTGAAGATCCCTGACTATGATCGACTCTCCCAATTATCTGCTGTCAGTGAGGGAGGGGGGGAAACTGGGGAAAGAAAAAGAGAAGGCAGCAAACGGGCAAAGCCATAGGAGAGGTTGAAAGAGAATAAATAGGAGGTAGACAATTGAAGCAGCGGTGTGAAGGTTGTTGGATTTGTGTCAAATTTCCAATGATCTGTTGCCTGTAGGAGGAGGAGGAGGAGAAGGATGGAGGGCTAAAGAAAAAAAAAGGATAGAGAGGGGGGAAAGGAAAAAAAAGAGAGAGGGCGAGTGAGAAAGACCTCAGCAGGCAACGTTGGACAGAGAGGCTGCAGATTCCTCGCTGGCTCCATTGAGCATACTGAGTGGCAGATCTGCATGTTGAAGCAACCCATTGAAAACACAGAGCAGCTCACAGCACACTGCACATTGCACATTCCCAGCACGTCTCTAGCTCATTTTTTTTCTTTTTTTTTGCCTCAGACTCAGTAGGAGCAGATAGCAAGAGAAAGACAGAGAGAGGGAGAGCCAGCAATCCTCAAACTCAGCCTTTATTCCCCCGGATGTGCTAAAAATTCACCTGCAAACCGGTAAGTAAATCAACCCCTCTTGTCTCTATTTACTTTTCTAGGGTGACCCGACATTAGATTGAAGTTGCAGATATGTATTTGCAAATGATGCTGCTGCTGAGGCTGCTGCAATCTAACCCTCTGCCTTTTTTTCCTCCCTCCTGTCTTTATTTCAAGCGATCTATTTACTGGCATGCCAGAATCTGGACTGCTTAGCATCTATGTAATATGTCAGGAAAGCTGCATTAGCATTTATTGTATTTCACTAGAGTGGATGCTTTGATTTTAAGTTTCATTGCCATCACTATGCTCTAAGCACACAGGAAATGCAGTTAGATGCAGGTGGCTTCATATCTACAGATTTCAATGTAGTTATTTGCAGCATCTAAGGATGGGGGGTGGGAGGGGGGTTATTGCATGGATTTGATTATTGTGCTAGAAGAATAGGATTTGATGATGGAATGACTTTATTTTTCGATGGCTTATTATAAACTGTTTTGGCACTTAGGCACTTTGCTATTGTATAGGTATTTTCATCATTGAGATACATTCAGCGTCTGGTCTCTGTGCTGTTAAAGCTTTAGTCCCAGAGCAAAGGAGGCAGAGCATTTAAATCATGGATCATCCCAGACTAAGCTGCATTTTACTGTCAGTTTCCCCTCCGATTGGAAGATCATATGGACAAGCAGTGTGGCCAGATTAATTATCTCTACATTCTTTTATCTATTTATGGCCATTTAAAGTGCCCAATAGCCACTGCGATTAACTGCATGCTGGAATCTGCTAATGCATCACGAACGAGGAGCACACAGATATTTTACTGGAAATAGCAAGCAAGATTTTGACACCAACTCTTTGGGATAAAATGCATGCTTTGCAGTAATTCTTACTCTCATACATTACGGCTGTATCTAGTATGTATGTACAAGCTTAGATTATTATCTGTGTTAAGGCACACTGGTGTTATTTGTACTATTATTATAGCTCAGTATGACTCATAGGCAAAGGTAATTTTTTAGACACAAATTATTTCCATTATGACATAAGCTCATTTATTTACAAGCTAGACACAATTCTTACCATTGTCTATGTGCACAGAGATGGTCTCATGGAGTGGCAATTATGTAATACAGTGCATTAAGCCAAATGGCATTGCATAATTGCAGATTTACACTTTGATAGACTAGATCTTGCAAACTAGTGGGCACTGATAATGAACAGACAATTCACTGTTCTCTTGCTATTGTTACTTTGCACTCAGCCTGTTTATACGTATAGTATAGGTAAATAATGACATCTGTGTTTTTTCTTTTGTCTTCCAGCTTTTTTTGTTTTTAATTAATCAGAAATGGAACCTTCTCCAGCAGAAACTCAGATAAATGGACGTATGTTGTGGATAATTCTTTTAAGCACAATTGCTCTTGCATGGACTACGCCAATTCCCTTGATTGAGGATTCAGAAGAAATAGACGAGCCTTGCTTTGATCCTTGTTACTGTGAAGTGAAGGAAAGCCTTTTCCACATTTATTGTGACAATAAAGGATTTACAAATATTAGTCAGATTTCCGAATCCTGGTCTCGACCATTTAAACTGTATCTTCAGAGAAATTCTATGAGAAAACTGTACACAAACAGCTTCCTTCATTTGAACAATGCTGTGTCGATTAATCTCGGGAACAATGCATTGCAGGACATTCAAGCTGGAGCTTTTAATGGGTTGAAAGTTCTGAAGAGGCTATACTTGCATGAAAACAAACTAGATATTTTTAGAAATGACACTTTTATGGGACTGGAAAGCTTGGAGTATCTACAAGCAGACTATAATGTAATTAAGAGGATTGAAAGTGGGGCCTTCAGAAATTTAAATAAACTGAGAGTACTAATTCTCAATGATAACCATATTCCTTTGCTTCCAACAAATTTATTTAAGTCTGTGTCTTTAACACACTTGGACTTGCGTGGAAACCGTTTAAAGATCCTTTCTTACAGAGGGATGTTAGATCACATAGGAAGAAGTATTATGGAGATACAGCTAGCTGAGAATCCTTGGAACTGTACCTGTGAGATTGTGCAGTTGAAAACGTGGCTTGAACGTATTCCTTATACTGTTCTGGTTGGGGATATTTTATGTGAAAGTCCCTTTCACTTTCATGGCAAGGATTTAAGGGATATAAAGCGAAGTAAACTGTGCCCCTTGTTGTCGGAAAGTGAGGTGGAAGCAAGCCTGGGGATTCCCCAGTTACCATCGAGCAAAGAAAATACGTGGCCTACTAAACCTTCCTCTATGTTATCATCTTTTCATGTTACTGCTTCTTCTGTGGAGTACAAGACATCAAATAAGCAACCCACCACCACCAAGCAACCTAGGCCTCCAAAGCCTCCACCGACACCCAGAGGCCTTTACCCAGGTCCAAACCAACCACCAATTGCTGGGTACCAGACTAGACCACCTATTCCAATCATCTGCCCGACTGGATGTTCATGCAGTTTGCATATTAATGATCTTGGATTGACTGTAAACTGTAAGGAGAAAGGGTTTCATAATATATCAGAACTTCTGCCTAGACCGCTCAATGCTAAAAAACTTTACTTGAGTGGTAACTTAATACAGAAAATCTACCGGTCTGATTTTTGGAATTTTTCTTCACTGGATTTATTACACCTTGGAAATAACAGAATTTCTTATGTTCAGGAGGGAGCCTTTATTAATCTCCCAAATTTAAAAAGCTTGTATCTAAATGGAAATGACATTGAAAGGCTGACGCCTGGCATGTTCAGGGGTTTACAGAGTTTGAATTATTTATATTTTGAGTATAACATGATAAGGGAAATCCAGCCTGCTGCTTTCAGCCTGATGCCAAACCTGAAGTTGCTGTTTCTCAATGACAATCTGTTGAGAACACTCCCAACTGATGCTTTTGCAGGCACATCTCTAGCAAGGCTGAATCTCAGAAACAACCACTTTCTATACCTTCCTGTTGCAGGAGTCCTGGAGCACCTTAATGCTATTGTGCAGATTGACCTTAAACAGAATCCATGGGATTGCACCTGTGACATTGTCCCTCTAAAGCAGTGGATAGACACCATCAGCTCTGTCATTGTGGTTGGGGAAGTACTGTGCACAAGCCCTGAGAACCTGACCAACAAGGATCTAAAATCCATAGAGATGGAAATGTTGTGTCCAGAGATGCTACATGCTACTTCACCATCTTTGCCTGGAAAGATGGTGCCCACAAGCTCCTCAGTGTTTGAGCTTACTACATCTGGAGGTGCCATTCCATTATCTGTTCTCATTCTCAGTCTCCTAATCTTGTTTTTCTCAGCTGTTTTTGTGGCTGCTGGCCTCTTTGCTTTCGTGCTAAGAAGGCGCAAGAAGCTGCCTTTCAGAAAGAGACAAGAGGTGGATTTAACGGGCATTCAAATGCAGTGCAGAATCTTTGAGGACAGACCAAATAACTCCCCAGAGAAAGCTCCTGGGCATGTCTATGATTACATTCCTCATCCTGTTACCCAGATGTGCAACAATCCCATCTACAAACCCAGGGAGGAAGAAATGGGGGAGGAATTTTCAGAAACAAAAGAAAACAACACAAATTATAGGACCTTAATAGAAAAAGAAAAAGAGTGGACTATGGCAGTGTCAAACTCCCAGCTAAACACTATAGTTACTGTTAATCAGAGTGGGGAAGTACCAAATTTTCATGAAAATGGGGTCATCTTTCCTGGAGTGATTGACCGAGAACGGGCAGCACCAACGGTGGGTTTTGTGGACTGCATTTATGGCACAGTACCCAAATTAAAGGAACTGCACGTCCACCCACCTGGCATGCAATATCCAGATTTACAGCAGGATGCCAGATTAAAAGAAACCTTACTTTTCTCAGCTGGGAAGGGGTTTTCAGACCAAACTCAAAGTGAATACCTCGAGTTAAGGGCCAAACTCCAAACCAAGCCGGATTACCTCGAAGTCCTGGAAAAAAACACATATAGATTCTAATATAGCATAATTTCATAGCGCCCAAAAAAACAAAACAAACGCATGATTCAAGATGATAATACCGTTGTGCTCCCCAAATTGTTTTGGAGGAAGGGCCATACTCTAATCGTAATTAATTGAAGTGCCTTCGCAGACTTTTGCCAGCAATGTTATCAATCATTATTTTTTATATAGGAATCTAAGAAACTTGACTGTGCCATGTAAGGTATGGGAATATTTGTACTGATCCTGAAAAAAATAATTCCACGTGTCCTTTTTTGGCAGTAACTTAAACCTTTTCACTGGAGGGTATTGGGGGTGAGGGAGATAAGATGGCATTATGGCTTCCTTATACAAAGAAACACCCATGGCACAGTTCCTGTATATTGATGCAGTTTGCTGCATGCCTGAAAAGAAAAAAAAAAAACTGCAGGGGGGGGTTAATGCTCGAATGTTCTCACCCAAAACACGAATGCTCATCTGTTTTCTTTTTACCAACAACATTTCAGCATCCAATCACCTGGATTCACTGCAAAGCATCATAATTCAATGGTTTCAATGTATATTTGATTTATTTCTTTTATTGCAAAGCAGGAAGTATTGTAAACAAGACAGCTAGGGATCAACATCTTTGTGAATTCATGAATATGCCAGGATTAATTTTTATTTTTTGCAGCTCCTTACAATTTATTTAGCAATGCTACTGGGTACGTATTACTAACAGCTTTGTAGGAAGCACTTTTAATGTCTTCTCCCCCCCTCCTCTTACTCCTTAGCCTACCCCATACACAAAGATTTTACAATATGTGCATATATTTATTCTGTAATTTCAGTGAATATTAATTGTAAAGGTAATGTTTAATCAATGTATAGTGATTATGCGTCTGGTATAGCTTTCCTAATAAAATAATTTAAAACAATACATACATATACAGATATATACAGATAAAAAGCTTGATTTAGCTATGCCCAGCCTTATGTACATCAGCCAAAAAAACAAACAAAACTGAATTACCATGCTAACTAACATTGATCACTATTTTTTGCACACAGTGCTATGGTTAGAGGTAAAAACAGATGACACGCGCTTTGATATAGTTTTGCAATTCTTGGAATCAGTAGCACTTTAGAGCCTTTCACAGATTCCTCAGTAGCAAAGGAATTAATAATGTAAGAATCCTCTGGACAACACTGCATTCAATACTGCGAGAATTGGAAGTAAATTATTACTTAGAGGTAGAGCCATTTAATTTATTTGTCTAGCTTGAAAAATGAGAGGCCTATTGTATCCCCTTTAGTCAATTATCTAGGGATCACTACAGTGCATTCCGACCCATTTGAGGATGAAAAGTTGCACAGCCTATCTGTATAAAATGTCTAATTGGTTATATATATATATATATATATATATCTTCAAAGCATACACTCTATTAATTGCACACTGTATATCCTAATAGAGAGAGTCTATTTATAGAGATATATATGAAAAGGGCACTATCAGACCCTGAGTGAACCCAAAGAAAATCTAATTCAAAACTGGTTGATTGTTGAAGCTGCTAGCTTGTGGTTTAAATGAGGATGCATTCATAACATTGAACAGCAGGGGGAGCTTATAGTCTAAATATTGTATGTTAGGCACAGGCACCTGGTTCTTGTCTTTAGAGCTGTGTGTTATTTGTGTGCTGCAGCCGTTCCCGAATGTGTTCTCCTCTGCTTCATTTCCTGACTAATTTAAATCCCTAATGAAATCATTACTGTACATTGAATGTAAACTGTCAGATGTCACTGATGCCTTACATGAACATAGGAATTTTAAAAGAGAATGTGAAAAAAAAAAAAAACATAGCTTGTCAAGTTTTGGTTTTGCTGCATGATCATCTGTACTATTGATTTATTATTACAAGCTATTATTGTTCTTATTATCAGTGTCGTTTGTCTATATGCATGTAGATAGTTACACGTATCCATAGATTTATATATACTGTAGCTACCTCTGTGCATATATGAGCTAGAAAGTGTATTTTTTTTTTGTTTTGTTTTTTGCTCACAGCCACCTTGTCTATAGTTTACAAAGCTCATCACCTTTATAGTAAAATATGTCACCATTAAGGGCATATGGTAATGCAGAATATAGATCAATCACTAATTTGCACATGCATAAATGATAGCCTTGAGCTGCAATTGATTTTAGCTGCTAAAAAACAGACAAGACCTATCACTATAGGGCAGCATGCTGCTGCTATTACAAAATTGGAATTAAGAGATGGACTACCAGTAGTACTCCTGCTGCATTAAACTACATCACCCTTTGACTTCACTCTTAAGCATCATGGGAGGAGTAGTTCTCTGACATCTCCCACTGTGTCCATCATCAGTTGGCTTCACTAGTGAGTGTTATGGGAGTTTGCATTAATTGACAGCTGCAGTGCTGAAGGCTGCCCATCTACAGGATGTTGGTGTTCTGTTTAGATGACTTCCTTCCCCATTTATTGACATATTTATTTCAAATTCTCCAGTTAAACTCATTCTATTCAATCCAAAGGCTGGATTTTCCATGTTTACCACCATATTTGTTTGTCACGTTCTAAAAAAAAAAAAAATCCAAAACCTGCTGTATATTGCATATGACTGCGTTCAACTCTACTATAAATAGACAGCATGCGCATATTTTGAAAATAAAATGTGCAAGGCGAAACACTCCTTATAAGAATAGAAGCCCATTAACTCCAGGCATGCATCACATCACCGTATTTCTTTTACAATAACACATTTGCGTGCAATCCCTAGTGTTACTGGTGCTGTATACATTTTAAATGGAGTGCTCATAATCCATAGCAAAGTATGATGCAAACATTATGTTTATATATTTTGTTAAAAAATGCAAATATAACAAAAAACAAGATAAAACATGAAACAAAGAGAGAGGCAAGAAAGTCTTTGCTTCAACAAAAGGGACATTTTCCACCCCTGGATGGTGCGGAATTCTATTTATTCAGTGGAAATAAATTTATTCTTTGAGAATGGAAATTTTATATTAAAGGAGATACTTTTTGGCTTAAATTTTGTTTTATTTTCTTATGTAGGAAGCTCTTTCTTTGCATTTGTGGCTTTGGTGTGTGTGCGTGCACGGTGGGGGGGGGGGGGGACGGGTAGAGGGGTTATAAGATGTATATTGTTTTCTTTTGCAAAGGGTTAATGTACAACATTTCAGAACTGTTCTGTGGCTGCCGAAGTGCAGAGAGGAATGACCATCTAGTTTATCTCAACTATGAAGAGTTCACATTTTCTACTGATCGATATAAATGCACAAGCCTTATCTTTTTAACTGATATGACTAGCACCAGTCATGATAAATGACAATGTTAGTGCTGAGTTATGGCATCTTATTGCACAAACGCTGACATGTAGAATAATATGACAAAGCAGATATTTCCCAATACACTTGTTAAAAAGGTACCACCATTGATTTGAATTTTATTATGTTTCCCATGTTTCGTTTAACTAGTTATCTTCAGATGTTTGGTTGACCATAATGATCAAGATAACTCATATGTGACCTTTCTTTCGCCAACAGATTCTACCTAATAGGCACCAGGCCACGTTAAAATTTCAGCAAGCTCGATAACTTGCTGCTTACAATTTATGTCCTCTGTTTGTTTGTTTTTTTCAGTGGTATTTCCTGACATTCTAAATATATCACTAGAATGTGTTCTTCTTGTAATAAAAAGAATCAGTTGAGTACACATGACAAATTTGATATTGTAAGGCAGGATAGCAAAATAATCACGGTTGTAAATAAATGTACTCACTTGTCTTAGTCCAATATGCCTGTACAGGTTTTTTTTAGAGATGGACGTAGAAATTGGTGCCATGGGGGAACTGTAGATACAGCTGTGTTCACAAATTGCAGCTCTGTGCTTGGAATTCTGCAAAGTAACCCATATATTATCGATAAATGCGCTGTTTCAGGTAACTTCACATCTTAACAGTGCTCTCTGGCTGTGGATTATCTAAAATATAAGTTAGACAGTTTTCTGCAGTCTTTTTGGTAATAAGGAATGAAGATCAGCCACTGGTTTTAGACTTATTAGCAAATGGATTTCTTGTATGTCAATCATTTCTTTTCCTATTTATCTACATGAGGTTACCTTTTTTCTCTGTCCTCTCTGCACACACGATTGAGTATCCTTAAGGGCCCATTCACACTTCCCTACAGCCCAAACCACTGCTACCCACACAGTGTTTTGGGCTGGAGATCTGTGCCGCAGGGGGCGATGTGATGTACGTTTTGTTGTAACATACAGCTCCCTTTTTTAACAGAACTTTATATCATGGTGACAAAGTGACACTTTATTCATGTCACTGCACAGCAGCGCGATGTGTTGTATTTGCTGTGCGGTGACATGCAGGACCAGGCAGAGTGGTGCAATATTATGTAAACATGTTGTATAACATTGTTTTGTTCTAGAACGTGGTGTAACACTACATTCTGGTTTGAAAAGGACACACAGAAAGATATTGTTTTCTGTGGGGGTTATTTACTAAAGGCAAATCCACTTTGCACTACAAGTGTACTGCAAGTGCACTTGAAAGTAAAGTCGCTGTAGATCCGAGGGGGACATGCAAGGAAAATAAAAAACAGCATTTTAGCTTGCACATGATTGGATGATAAAATCAGCAGAGCTTCCCCTCATTTCAGATCGACCCCTCAGATTTACAGCAACTGCACTTCCAAGTGCACTTATAGTGCAAAATGGATTTGTCTTTCATAAATAACCCCCTGTGTGTCATTGCTATACCATCATTTTTCCATGAGCAAAAATCTGAATGGTCCCCACATCCTTTAGATGCAGTTTTGCTGTCTGTGTCATGTTGGAAAGAATTATCTTTCCTACTTATCTCAGGGTTGTCAAAGAGAGTTAACAATGCTTATCAGGACAATTAAAGAGGGTGAATCTCCTCCAGTGGGGACACAAACAGCAAAATAAACCATGACAGTAGTTTCAACATGTCCACACATTATCCAAAAAGATTTAAGCCTTTTCTGGCACTTTTTGTTTACAAGTTTAAATCATTATTTATTGCTAGAAAATTACTTATAACCCCCAAACGGTATATATATATATATATATATATATATATATATATATATATATATATATATATATATATATATATATTTTTAGCAGAGACCATATGGAATAAAATGGCATTTGTTGCAATGTCACACGGTATTATACCTAACATATCATGCTTTAAAATTGCGCACGTTCGTAGAATGGCCACAAACTACGGTACTTAAGAATCTCCATAGGCAATGCTTTAAACGCCTTTACAGGTTACCTGTTTAGAGATACAGAGGAGGTCTAGTACTAGAATTATTGCTCTCACTCTAATGTTCATGGCGATACCTCACATGTGTGGTGCGAACACCGTTTATATATGCGTGCATGACTTATGTAAGCTTTCGCTTCTGCACACCAACATGGAGGGATGGGGGCGCTTACATTTTTTAAATTCATTTATTTTATTTATTTTTTTACACTGTCCCTTAATTTTTTTTTCTTTATCACTTTTATTCCTATTACAAGGAATGTAAATATCCCTTGTAGTAGAAATAAGGATGACAGATCCTCTTTATGAAGAAATCTGGGGTCAAAAGACCCCAAATCTCTTTTACCTTTAAATGCAAAAGATCAAAAAACATTTTTTTTGGATCTTTTGCTTTAAAATAAAAAAAATATTATTTACTTCCACCTTGGACTGGAAGTGACGTCATGACGTCTCTCTGGTCCTCCAAGGCAGTAGAGGTGATCAAAGCGGATCTACGCTTTGATCGCCTATGTGACCAGCCGGCGGCACTGTCGGATAGTTTCTCAGGCGAGCCAGCGGAAACGGTAAGCCCGAGAAACATCAGGGGCAGGAGAGGGGACGTCCCCTCCCAGCGCTTCTGAAAAGGTTCCAGCAGCTCATGAGTCCCTGAGAATGCTTTCAAGAGAAAGCCAGCCGGTCGGCTGAAAAAAAACCAATACCGGGGTTATGGCAGATATCAGCCATAATTCCAGTAAACCACTTGCAAACCACAAAGTATATATATATATATATATAATCTAATGTAATGTTGATGTCTGTTTACTTTGTTTCATTTTTTTGTCCAAACTTTTGGAATAAAAAAATAATATGGTTTCCCTTAGATATTTTGTAAAATGTACTGTATGTCCAACCAAAACACTGTTTTTCAATTGTAAAAGCTCTGTTGGGCTTGTACTACTACCTGGGGGTCTGTTTTTTGGCCTTGTTAACACTGGCATTACTGAGAACTAAAAATAAGGATCACTCAAGATGCAAAACCCTGCTAATGCCAGTTATGAAAACATCTATGAATATACCCCTATACGCTTGAAACTAAAAAAGGGGAGAGGGGGGAAAAGGATTGGAGTGGGAGCTCTCGGTATCATATCATCAAAAACACAAAATAAAAACCTTGTTTGGGCTCAACCGACTTCAGTGACATAAAGGGGATAGGGAAAAGGGGAAAGGAAATATGCAGTCCACTGTGCAAGTACAAAAAGTACATTTTATGAAATAAAAAGTACATGAATGGAATAGCCGATATTAAAAACTATCATTCACAACGTGCCAATCATACTGTGATAAAAACTCAATGTCCACCATTCTTGCCCCTATCCAATGACGGTTATATATATATATATATATATATATATATATATATATATATATATATATATATATATATATATATATATATATAGCGAGGAATTTCAAAGTACAATATCTTCAATCCTGAGCAGCAATAATAACTTGAAACATGGACATTGCATGCATGTGAATAGGATGTGGAGCTAAGTTGGCTCCCAATGGGAAATGGATCCTAGGAAGATCATACCTGGATCCTGGGAAAGAGGCACGCTGGCATATTGTGGTAAATGTTGTTAATACCTTGATGTATATAAAAGGAGGAAATTGCTGAGATATGAAAAGGGGAAGGGGACGACACCCTGGGTCAACAGTGGTCTAGAGGAGGTATATGGAATTGAAAGGTATACAGTCACAGTATGTATGTGGCATGAAACGCCAGAGATTTGAATGCAAAACATTGGGGGTTATTTACAAAAGGCAAATCCACTTTGCACTACAATTGCAAAGTGCACTTGAAATTGCACTGAAAGTGCACTTGGAAGTGTAGTCGCTGTAGGGGTGATTAAAGCATTAAATGTGTGCCTAGCCTGTGTTTTACTACACTGTGGGAAGTGCTTTTACTAGGGGAAGAGATTAAATGTATTCCCTGCTTTGCAGGGACACAAATTTCTTCTCTTCCCTCCCGTCAGAATGGCAAATGGAGTCCGCGGTACTCCCTGATCGGCTCCCGCTGTGTGTAATCACAGTGGAAACGAGCCGCTGGTGGCACACATGCGTGTCCCCTACCAGGAAATGTTGGATCATGTATATATACATGATCTGGCTCAGAGGTGCCGTCCTGTAGCAGTAAAAATGCTATAGGGCGGACCTTAAGTGGTTATTGTTGACTTTCTCCATTTAAGAAACAATAGAGTGGGGTGCGACCAGCTATGCTTTTTGAAAACTCAGAAGTGTTGGAGTCTGCTGTTTCACAACAGCTATATTGTTTCAGATTGCTTAATAAAGCAGTAATGTTTTAAGCCATTCAAGTTGGATAGTCTGGCCAATGCTAGGTGACATTTAACTGCAAAGCCGCTGCAGTTTTTTTCGAAACATGTATGTGATGTTTATATTTAGCCTTGCAGACGTCTGATTAAAATGGGCCATTCCAGGGGCTCTCCTTATTTATGATTTGGTGCTGCCTCTAGCCCACAAGTCTTAGGGGGATGTCTGTTTGCTAATATAATTTGTTGTTTAGCACAGTAAGCATGGCTTATGAATACACAAAGAGTTGAATGGCTGTGCAATACAAGAATATTGACCTATGTGCACAAAATGCTATAACAAATGAATTTGACATGATTCGGTAATTCATTAAAGATCTAATGAAAAAAAAGGTCAACTCATAGTAAATCTTACAGTCCAATCAGCTGATTAAGTTTGTGCTGGAGGTTGGATTACTGGCAAAGTGCAATCCTGAGAACTGAGTGAGAAGGGTGTTGTATTGTATTTGAGCAGAGGAGAAGAGATATTGTCATTGTGTGTGTTAAAAGATTCAATAAACAAACGACTTTCCAAACTATGAATCATTATCATGAATATATATACATACATAAATATCGGATTTCAACTAATACGAACGAAATTATAGTGCATATAACTAATTAATTTGACATGATTCAACATTCAGTATAACGAATATCTACAGAAATAACGAATTATCCAGAAAACGTATTAACGTAACATAACGAATATAACAGAACAAAATGTACGTATTTTTCAAATGACAACGAACCGAAACTAAACTAAATTTTCCATTGTGCACAAGTCTACTTACCATTGTCTTTCTCATATGGATTGCTAAGTGAGAATCACCTGAGCAGTCTCAGTGTTGTAATAGGAAAAGAACAGCTTTCTGCAAAAGGTCTTAGAAAGTAACTCACCAAAATAAAACCCATACTGCATAAAATGGATGCAACTTGATTCTGTGTTGTGTGCAGCAATCACATAAGCAGAAAATTAGATCTATAAGTACATTCTGTACACTGTTTTATCCCCACGTTGCCATATTGAGAGAAATATATCATATATCACCACAATATCACAATTTTGAAATGGGTCAGTTCAGTCAAAACCAATATTTATTTCTCAATATCATCATTTTGAATCAGTTTCTAGTTTTATTTGTCTCTTTACGACTTTGGTGGATTGATCTTTATGCCTTTTTAACATGACTAATAGAGATTTTGCAGCAGGACAATTGAGACACCATCCAAATTAAGATGCTGTGGATGGGTAGGGCTTGGTTGGGCTCTTCAGGGAAGAAATCTATAAAAGGTGGAAAAAGCCAATGAGTGCTTTCACAAACCAACATGTAGAATAAAAAAAAAACCTCCATTTTGAGAAATTACTCTTTTTTGTTTTTTGAGTATATATTGGCACTACATTGCATAGACCAAGCTGTTTCTACGGTTCACCCATGGCAACAAACTCAACGTGAAATTTAACTTTGTGTACAAAGGGCTCTTGGTTAGCCTGCACAGGCATGAGTGAGTGAGAAGTGTAATGCATGCTATTTACAAATGTAATTATTTCACTGACCTGACTTACAGCATGTAATCATGGAGTTGGGTCTTATATTGTGTGTACAGCAAATACTTTTCCAGCTTTAAATACAATAGGTTTAGAACCCCTGTCAGGTTTGATTTCTGTTTGCATCTAGATGTATTCTCCCTCTCTATTTGTCTCAGAGACCACTGCCTTCATGATGGGAAATTTAAACTGGTGACAATTGCCTAAAAGGGAATCTCTCTTCACTTTGTAGAGATTTCTTCTTACTTCTTGTTTGAACTCTGATATAGGAAGTGAGGGGAAATCCCCTTTTGGGGCAAATACAGCAAAAAAAAACTGACAATGGTTTTAACCCTTCCTTAATTAATCCCAAATTAAAAAATGGCTATGCATACACTTTATAGAATTCCCAAACTCTATTAGGCTACTTTCACACTGGGGCTGCGTGACGTTAGCGGTAAAGTGCCGCTCGTTTTAGCGATGCTTTACCATCGTTTTAGTCTTTAACCCCCGCTAGCAGCCGAAGAAAGGGTTAAACCGACCATGCATTTACCAGGCATACACATTGCTTTCCAAGTGGTTTGTAGAGAGGTATAAAAATAATTTAAATGCACTGAAAGAGGACATGATACATTTATAAAGATGTAATGCAAAGCATGATAAAAGCAACCATAAATGCAAGATAACAAACAATACACCATACTATCCAAACATGTCATTCTATATCCATCACAAATGCTTCAGAAAAGCACATTGGTCACAAAATACAAAAGCCTGTGCACACAAGACATTAAAAAGCTAACCATTATATTTCTATATGAGGTCTTTTTCATATGCCTTTGAGTTTGAGTATACCAAGTTAAATGTTTACATTTATCCCATTTATGTTAGTGGGATTTCAATGCACTATGCAGTTCTTGTACCTTGACTTGGGCAAGGCAAAAGATTTAATTGCATATTTTTTTCCATTGTTATCATATTGCCTTACAAGCTGTGTCTCATCACTTGTCTGTCAACGTCATTGTGAAGACCTAATTTGGTGTTTGTAACATATTATTTGTATATTCCAGCTATGTCTCTGAAAATGATTTAGCAATGCATTTGTAAATTGCATTTCAGAGAAAGTACTTGGGTATTTTCTTGACAACTATAAATACTGCTCTCATTATTCCCTACTGTGTCTGATATGAACTGAGCAACTTTACAGTTTTCATAAATATTTGGTCACATGCCTCTTAATGAACTTGTCATAATTGTCTCAATGAATCCTTATCTGCATTGAGATTTTGTTACTGGTACAGCGTGTAAAATATTTACACAATGATTGGTTAATGGCACATCCAGGAAGAGCATTTAAAACACACAAATAAATATTGAAACAATTGACTTTGGGTTCACGTTAGTTCATCATCCTTTGGAAAAGTGCAGAATTTAATGTGGTTTTGATTTTTGGTTTGCCAGGAAACATTTGTACGTGTTTCTAATAGATAACAAAGGAAAGAGTATACATTTTACCTGTTTTTCAAGAGTGAAAAAGCTAGTGGTCAGCATTCAATTATCATTGGGACAGTAAACATTGCTTTCCCTTTATGCACAGATCCATTTATTTTCAATGGTTTCTAAGGCTTAAAGTTTTAACGGTCTTGAAGTTCATTATTTTAATTCAATAAACAGGAAAGGATTTCCAAAATATGTGATGATGAGGATTTTGCCCATGCTAGCTGATGATATAGCTTAATAAGTGATGTTTAACTGGCACTAAACCCTGGTTTAAAAAAATACAAATTAACATTTTTATTTAAGTGTGTATTATTAATTTATAAAGTATCCTCTATTGCTCTCAGCCTCCTTCAAATCTCCAAATTCTTTTTTTTTTTGCTGCTGCTGTGATCTGACTTACTGTTAGCGAATAGCTACTACATTCATTCTCCATGATCTTGACCCCACTATATGTAGGAATGTAGCCGCCCTCTCTTGCTCACTCGTGATTTGGACTATGGGATATGTAGTGCACAATGGGACCTGGAGACCTCACGTTTAAAAAGATAGTGATAAAATAGACAAAAGATAAAAAAGTGTAGCGCTGGACTGATAAAACGCATATATTCCTATATGCGAGTGGACTGAAAAAACGCATATATTGCTATATGTAAGTGAACAGTACCTATATGTATAAAAATGAAGCAGAAAGTAAATAAAGACCATATAATAATTGGTCTAAAATGTTCCAGTGTCCATGTGCGTGTGTAGTAACACTAGAGATTAATCAAGTGCACCAACATATAATAAAAAAAACAAAATATTGATGTGAAAATGAATATAAAAATAAGTGGATTACAAAATAAATGAGAGTGAACCAGTGTGACAGCAAAAATTGAGTGAAGGTTAATGACATCAACAACAAATTTATGATCACTATTACTGCTGATTAGTCTGGTGTTTAGTAATTCCAATGAAAAGGAAACTGAAATAAGTCAATAAACAGTCCCAAAAAAACAGATTATGAAAGCAAGTCCCAAAACGTAGTGACACTCCAGCATAGACTTTGGTTCCACCGCAGTTGTTGCCCACCACCAAGGGATAAAAGTTGGAGGCTTACCAGACAGCCTGCGACCACCCTTATTCAGGGGGGTCAAAACAGGCTCAGTAGAACTGTGTGGATCCAGAGGATGTCCTCACCAGTGGTCTCCAGGCGCTCTCCAGATGTCTTTATGGCAAGCCAAGAGGGGCTCCCAAGTGGGGTACAGCTCGAACGATGGTCTCCAGATGTTCTCCAGGTATCTTAATGGCAAACCAAATCGGGCTTCCAAATGGGGTACAGCTGGGTCTTGACCACAGGATACAGCAAAAAATTGGCCACAAGTGCCCCCAAAAAGAAAAAAGATACTCCAATAGTGCAGAGCAATCTGGCCACTTTATTAAAAGTTCATGCAAAACAGCAAATTCTCTAAAACAGAAGCTTCTGACGGGGAGAAAGAAAAACAAACTCCACCGCCGTTTAAAATTCAATCGCGCATGCGCAGTACGTGCTCACGTTGTACGTGAGCACGTACTGCGCATGCGCGATTGAATTTTAAACGGCGGTGGAGTTTGTTTTTCTTTCTCCCCGTCAGAAGCTTCTGTTTTAGAGAATTTGCTGTTTTGCATGAACTTTTAATAAAGTGGCCAGATTGCTCTGCACTATTGGAGTATCTTTTTTCTTTTTGGGGGCACTTGTGGCCAATTTTTTGCTGCATCCTGTGGTCAAGACCCAGCTGTACCCCATTTGGAAGCCCGATTTGGTTTGCCATTAAGATACCTGGAGAACATCTGGAGACCATCGTTCGAGCTGTACCCCACTTGGGAGCCCCTCTTGGCTTGCCATAAAGACATCTGGAGAGCGCCTGGAGACCACTGGTGAGGACATCCTCTGGATCCACACAGTTCTACTGAGCCTGTTTTGACCCCCCTGAATAAGGGTGGTCGCAGGCTGTCTGGTAAGCCTCCAACTTTTATCCCTTGGTGGTGGGCAACAACTGCGGTGGAACCAAAGTCTATGCTGGAGTGTCACTACGTTTTGGGACTTGCTTTCATAATCTGTTTTTTTGGGACTGTTTATTGACTTATTTCAGTTTCCTTTTCATTGGAATTACTAAACACCAGACTAATCAGCAGTAATAGTGATCATAAGTTTGTTGTTGATGTCATTAACCTTCACTCAATTTTTGCTGTCACACTGGTTCACTCTCATTTATTTTGTAATCCACTTATTTTTATATTCATTTTCACATCAATATTTCGTTTTTATTATATGTTGGTGCACTTGATTAATCTCTAGTGTTACTACACACGCACATGGACACTGGAACATTTTAGACCAATTATTATATGGTCTTTATTTACTTTCTGCTTCATTTTTATACATATAGGTACTGTTCACTTACATATAGAAATATATGCGTTTTTTCAGTCCACTCGCATATAGGAATATATGCGTTTTATCAGTCCAGCGCTACACTTTTTTATTTTTTGTTTATTTTGTGTGCCCTTGTATTGGGGTTATTGTGTCTAGCTGCAGGACTTACTTCACGTTTTCTTTAGTCTTTAAATTTAACACCGAGCGCAATTTCTTCCCCTTCCCCCTTTCCATTTGTCATTATAAAATAGAGAGGGGCATTTGCTCACTTATGAAATGAACTAGGGACTATGAATTATTGGATCTGTAGTGTGCAGAGAGCAGTGCACATAACCTCAACTAACATGCACTGCTCGTTACAAACAAACAGAAGTCAATTGGAAAAGGAGTGCTTCAGGAGCTCATGGAAGATGTTACTAGGAGGCAGAAAAACACAAAAAAACAAAACAAAAAACAAAATCATATAAAATAGATTACAGTGCCATTAAATAGTGGATAGGTATGATTTTTTTTTCTTGGAGAGAATAAGGGTATGCTTTAGTGTCACTTTAAGTATAACGATTCTGTAAAAACCAAGAATCCATCTATAAGCATAAGTTCATTATTTAGGCATAATGTGAATGGTAAAATGTATTTTTGTTTGAAATATCTTTCAATCATAATGCACAGGTTGGCTGCCTGAATGTCAATGTTGATGCAAATGGAGAAGGGGGGGGGACCTGCACAAGACACACATAATGTCAAATTCTACCAAAATAAAACAATAGGGATCCGCTGGGCATATCCAACCTAGCAAATCCATTCTTGCCCAGAGAACAGTCAGACTGAAGCTGGTTTGTGAAGCTCGGGAAAGAAGACAGATGCAAAGTCATAATCCAATCCAAACATAACTAGCTAGGGTAGGTGAAGATCATCTTATGCCGCGTACACACGAGCGGACATTACGGCGGACTTTGCCCGGCGGACTTTTCGACGTACTTTCCGACGGACTTTGTGAATGAACGGACTTGCCTACACACAATCCACCAAAGTCCGTCGAATTCGTACGTGATGACGTACGACCGGACTAAAACAAGGAAGTTCATAGCCAGTAGCCAATAGCTGCCCTAGCGTGGCTTTTTGTCCGTCGAACTAGCATACAGACGGCGGACTTTTCGACCGGACTCGATTTCAACGGATAAATTTAAAACAAGTTTTAAATCTAATTCCGTCCAACTTTTGAGAAAACAAAGTCCGCTGGAGCCCACACACATCGAATTGTCCGACGAAATCCAGTCCGCCGGGCAAAGTCCGCCGTAATGTCCGCTCGTGTGTACGCGGCATTACATTTTACAGGTTCATCTGTTTTTGTATACATACTTTGTGCTGGTAGTTCTTGACACTTGGGTTTTAGCACCAAAAAAATAGTCCTCCGATGTTCTCTAAACACTAACCTGACCTTGATGCTTAGATCACCCCTTACAACTAAAGCAAACCTGATTAATCAGCTAAAATCTTGTGACTGTGATTGGATAGGTAAGGAGCAACTGAGAAGGTCATCTCTGTGTTCTTTCCAATTATTATATCAGATTTGTTACATTTACAATTTTGTAAAGCCTGACTAGCTTAAAGTGCTGCCCCTTCCTCTCGAGTTTGAATACTAATGTCCAGGAGATTACAGACAAGTAAGAAATAAAGTTTAGGGTGTGGTTGCAAATGTAATTTAAATGATATCCAAACCTAAAACAGCTTATTGCAGCTTACCAGTCATTGTATGAGGTGGCTGCATTTTTATTCATCGTTCAGGCTAAAATCAATTTCAGAAAATACAGAAAATATCTTACTGCACATTCCAGAATGCAATGCTCGTGTCATTTTCTGTTAGCTAAACGGAAAGCACAAGCGCTGTTATATTCTTTTTGTTAACCCACGCCTGTCCCTCACCCCACGTGTAATGGAGATGAAAAAAGAAAGACAAGTTTAAAGACAACCTGGACGCAACCATAGTTCTCTGCAAAGATACAGTGGAGGGAGTGAGCATTGTCACCCTAGGATACAAAATATTTTAAATGCAGGATTAACATTTGAAAATAAAGGGGAAAAAAGCATGCAGATAACCATAAACGCAGATACTACATCTAATGACTGGTAAGCAGCAATATTTTGCATTTTTTATTTTTTGCTTTATTTATGCTTTTAGTATTTTTTAATAAACACATAACTGAATTAAATTTTGGTTTCTTTAAATCTGCCTGTACTTTACTTAATCTCCTAAAACCCAACCTTAACCTTTAAGCTGAACTCCGGCACATGTAATAAAAGTCTGTTGTATACTTTATTCTGTTTACCTAATATAATATAAAATGTAGCACTGAAAAATTAGAGTCGTTCTGCAATGAACAGCTAGTACAGTGCTGGAAATTGACTTTCATCTGTAAATTCCTGTTATGGGCACACAGCACTGCCACTGTGTGCAGGGTGGGTGGTCCTCTACCAGCCCCTGCTGTCTAGTTTTAAAAGAGAAGTATGTTTTTTGTTGTTTTTTCTAATCATACTTACCTCGGTGGATGCAGCATCAGACCAATGCTGCAGCATTTCAACAGCGTCTGTGCACTGAGAACCGAGCCACCGAACATCATCAATGGCTCAGTTCTCACTCCTCTCCGAGCAGAGTGATGCTGACTATCAGTCAGCATCGATCCTGGTCTGCTTCTCCACACTCATTGGAGCAATGAGCTGTGGAGGGGCGGGGAGAGGCTCGCTGAGATGCTGAGACTGCCATCAATCAATGGTGGATCCAAACTTGTGAAGTTGGTAATGATGAGCTGCCTTGACTGAAGGCAGTGACGTCACCGGAGAGCAGACTTCAGACCACTTGCCGCTGAAAGCGGGTCACAGGAGTGCAAAACAAATTGCACTCTTGTGACCCTTATGAGAAGCCCAGCCTAAAAAACTCAGGCTGAACTTTTTCTTTAAGTAGGCTGTGCTGCCTAGTGTGAGATGTAAATTGTAAGTATGTATCTACAGAACATGACAGTTATCTATGTAGCACATTCTGCTGTTCTCTCCCCCCTGACACATTGCACAGATAAGCATATTGGCGATGTCATAGGGATACTAAGAGTTTGATTCATAACGGAGAGCTGATATCACTGTTTGCGCTGCACAAAAAGGTTACTCCACATCTTGTTCAGCATTTTATGATCTATTGCTAAAGCAGAACTACAAGCCACACTTTTTTTTCAATTTTGGATAGAGAAGGGAGGGTTATAACCCCTGTCAAGTTTTTTTTTTTTTTTTTTCATTTGTGTCCCATTTGGGAGATTTCTCTTCACCTGGTGTCCCATAGTCAAAACAGGAAGTGATCGGAAATCCCTCCAAACTGTGGAATTCCTTGGTTGTCAAAAGGGTCACCAGAACTAGTGTCCCTATTCAAAGTTTTCCCTTCTATTACTGTTCTGAGGACGACCCAATATTTTGGATTTTTTTTCACATTTGATGATAATGGTAAACATGACAAATAGGGTGAATCTACCTAATGGGGAAACAGACATAAAAAAAGAAAATCAAAACTGACAGGTGTTCTAATCCCTCCCCAGTCTATTAAAAACTAGGCATACTTTAACCACTTGCTGACCGACTCACGCCTATATACATCGGCAGAATGGCTTTGCTGGGCAAAACCCCTTATGGGTATGTTGTCCCCTTTAAGAGCCACCAGGGGGCACACGTGCCTGCTGCATGGCGGGGGGACACGATTGCCGCTGGCTACCTGCGGTAGTGGGCACCAGAGTAAACACACGAATCCCTGTTCTGTCAGGGGAGGGGAGACATATTGTTTGTTCCTACTAAGTAGGAACAGCGATATGTCTCCTCCCCCAGTCAGTCCTGTCCTCATACATTTAGAAACACTAGGGAACACAGTTAACCCCTTGATCGCCCCCTAGTGTTAACCCTTTACTTACCAGTGACATTTACACAGTAATCAGTGCATTTTTATAGCTCTGATCGCTGTATAAATGTCAATGATCCCAAAAATGTGTCAAAATCTGATCTGTCTGCTGCAATGTCGCAATTCCGCTAAAAATCACAGATCACTACCATTACTAGTAAAAAATAAATAAAAAAGCCATAAAAATGACATAAATCTTTCCCATAGTTTGTAGATGCTATAACTTTTGCACAAACCAATCAATATACGCTTATTGCATTTTTTTTACCAAAAATATGTAGAAGAATATATATTGCTCTAAACTGATGAAGAAATTTGATTTTTAAAAACATTTTTGGGTATATTTATTATAGCAAAAAGTAAAAAATATTATTTTTTTTTCAAAATGGTCGCTCTTTTTTGTTTATAGTGCAAAAAAACACAGAGGTGATAAAATATCACCAAAAGAAAGCTCTATTTGTGGGGAAAAAAAGGATGCAAATTTTGTTTGGGTACGGCATTGCATGACCTTGCAATTGTCAGTTAAAGCGTCGCAGTGCCAAAATGTAAAAAGTGCTCTGGTCAGGAAGAGGTAAAATCTTCTGGGGCTGAAAATATTCTGGGGCTGAAGTGGGTAAAAAGGAGCTTGGAGCTTGCGATATTTCACAGAGTTGGCAGGAAAAAACATTTTCTTGGGGCATATTCTTTTTGCGCCTACTGTTCACCTCTGATGCTCTGTTCATCAGGAACAAAGGAAAGCCCTCTGTAAGTTATAAACTGCTGAAATTATAGCTTACTGAAGGATATGAACTGTATGCACGTTCTGGTCCAGAAGGGGGAAAGGCAAGTTAAGTATATGCTGGTGATATATGGGAAGGTTAAAACAAACGTATTGCTTTCTAAAAATGATGCGCTAACCTGAGTTAACTTGAGTTGTATGAAGTTGGATGAGCACTGTTTATTTTGTATTTTGCACTTATTTGTTAACTTTTGCTTTTTAATTGACTGATTTGGAATTGGATCTATTTCCTAAAGTGATAGCACACCATTTTTATATAGTTTACTTTTAGTCCACTTTTCGAATGTTTAAGTGCTGATGACCTGATTTTTATTTTTTTTATTTTTTTTTGCAATTTAGTTTCCTTTGAAAACCTATTGCTTTGTTGCTACCATTAACTTTAATATGACCACTTCTAATCTGCACTTACCTTGTCTTTGCTAAAATTCTTGGCCTTGGTACCAAAAAAAGAGTGATACCAAAGTGCTGGCATTAAACATAACTGATTTGATTGGATGCTGAGTTTAAATTCATAACAGTTTATGTCCAAAAAAAGTTTTCTTTTGTGTTTTTTAATATAACATATTTAATGCAAAATACCTATTACAATTACTTATATAACAATTCTTCCTAGCTGGGTTGGATAGACTCACCTTTTCATTTATGGTCAGATATATTCTTAAAATATATACAGTATATATCAATAAACATGAGCACAAAGTTGCCCATCACATCTAATTAAGTTTTATTTTTAATTTAAGATCTAAATTAAAATATGGCATATCATTATTTGCAAATAGAAACAGATCCAAATTTGGTACATAATAGGATGACCTTAAAGGATAATACTGTCAATCTGAGCTTCATTACCACACATTAGATCTAATATTTTTTCCTATAAATGTAATTATTCTCTGTAAAATAAATTAACTTATATTTGCATTTTGTTTTCATTGCTCACGGTTTGTATTTCATGTGAATGTCTTTCATACATGGCCTTGTCGCCCCTTGCTATAGCTGTGAGATATTTTCTATAATCATTATGGTCTGAAGCTATAGTTGAGGTGAGTGAAATGAGAATTTTTATTTCATGCTTTAAAGCGATTCTGTTGCTTGAATAAATGTCCCCTATAATAAGACATTGAATACGCACAGCTTTTTGCTTGTGCCATCGATCTCTATAGTAGTGAAGAGCATGCTGCTAGTTGAAAATGCAGAATCAAATGCTTCTGGAAGTGTCAATTTCCAGGACCCTCCATGTGCTGTCATTTCTCCCACTGGCCCCTATGTCACTACTGGACACAATAATCAGGTCAAACTACTGAGAGCAACAGAGGACTAGGAGTCCAATACTTCCAGAAGAGTCAAGTTCTACTGGATTTTCCCCAGGCTTTGTCTTCACTACTGCAGAGACTGGCAGTGCAAGCTGCTGGAGAGATGAGTATTCCATGTCTTGCAAGGGACTTCTATAAAAAAAAAAACTATTTTGGCAACAGAATTGATTTAAGCTGAACTCTAAAAAAAAAAAAAGAAAGAAAAGAAATAGATGGGCAGAGTTTAAAATCCTTTGGAAATTAAACCAGCTTTCATATGTGGATTTTATCTATTTATTTAGGTGTTTGCCTGGAGTTCAGCTTTAACCGTAATAGATAATAACTGAAACTGTTGTCACATTTTTATCTTTCAATAGTTTTTATTGAGAGTTTAACAAAACAAAAAATAATGCTCAAAATTACAGGTACAATCACTGGTATAACACATACCTATAAAGTAGCAGACAGAACATGAACCGTATGTAGGACTAAGCAATATATGCTGTCAGCGTTGGGTTGAATTCCAAAAGACCGGCTCCGAAGAGATGGGCACTCCCCTACACCTGCACCCCACATGGGAACTAGCTGTGCCAGGAGGGGAGGTCCACCACCCAGGAGAATCAAAACTTTTATTACAATGGTATAAAATGAAAAAATAATGAAGTAAAGTGTTTAAAGGCGTGAGAGAATTCAAGAATAAGGTATCTAACAAAAGTGTTATGCTCAGCAGGACAAAATAACTAGTAGAGCTTATGGTAAGATTTGCATGAGGCTGTCCAACAAGAGAGGAAAATAAAACTATAGGTTCAGTCTGCATGAAATAAGCTCAGTTAAGCAATAGAAGAAGCCTAACATCCATAAGAAAGGCATAGGTTATAGTAGATGCTGTATATGTTAACAAGGTAGTCTAACCTGTCTGCTAGAAATCTATAGTGCAAAAAGGAGAAGAAGATAGGAAAGGAGAGAGAAAAGAAAAGAAAGGATAGAGAATATGTAATAATACATCCTATGACGGTGCGGTAGTCGCTCAACCACAGTGGTCCAGGTCAAGCTACAGACAGGGGAGGCGGGGAAATGTATTTCACCCAAGGATCCCAGATGGCGTCGTGTTTAGAGGAAGTGTCCAGGAGAATACTAACCGTCTTCTCCTGGGACATGATCCATGAAATCTTTCGCTTAACTAATAGATAGGAAACAGTGGATCTCTTCCAGGCCCTTGCAATCGTGAGTTTGGTCCCTAGGAAAATGAACATAATAAGTCGTTGAACTACTTTAGGAATGTTAGGACAGGGAAAATTCAGCAGAGCTAGTTGAGGAGATTTTTGGATTGGGAAACCCGTTATTTTCCTAATGGTATGAAAGATCCTATTCCATAAGCCCCGTATCCTAGGGCAGTCCCACCAGATGTGTAACATGGACCCGATATGCCCACAATGTCGAAAGCATATAGGGGAAGCATTAGGGTAGATTTTAGAGATTTTGAGAGGGACCATATACCACCGCATAAGGACTTTCAGATTTGCTTCCACTAATGCTATATTCAAAATGCCCTTGGATGCAGCCATAGAAGCTCTATGCCATTCCTCAATACTCCAGGTGTGATGGAGATCATTCTCCCATTCGCGCATGAAGAGTGTCTTAGTCTCAGCCCTAGATAGTGATCGGTAAATCACTGAGATCCCGCCCCTCTGCTCCACCGCCTGACCACACCACCGTTCATACTCCGTGATCGAAAGAGGAATATGACTGGGGGACCTAAGAGACTGCAGGAAGTGAAATATCTGTCTGAAACGAAATCTTTCTGTGTTGGGCATATCCAGTTTGTTGATGCAGTGGGTCAAAGTGAGGGGTCCTGTAGGGTTAGCAAAGTGTCCTATCCTGTACATCCCCTTATCTAGCCACCAGTGGAATGCTTGAATGTCCATACCTGGAGGAAAAAGGGGATTTCGAAAGATGTGGGACAATGGTTGCCAATTAGAAACTAATCGGGGGTTGTGTTTGAGAGAGTCCCACATTGTCAGGGAATGGGAAAGTGTAGGAACCATGATGGCAGGTCTAGATCTTGGATGAGACCAGAGAATGTAATCTAAAGTGAATTGAGGGATCGCCTGTCGTTCAATATGTACCCAATCTGGGTGGGCAATCTTAGAGTATACAGTGGACAGTTGGGAAAGTTGTGCTGCCTGATGATACCAGAGAAGATTAGGTAAACCCACTCCTCCTTGATCCCTGCTCCTGAACAGAGTCTCCTTGGAGATCCTATGTCCCTTCCCGCCCCATGTAAATTTAACAATTTTGGATTGAAACTTCCTGAGGTGATCTTTGGGGATTGGTATAGGTAAGGACCTAAAGAGATAAAGGACACGTGGTAGCAAAGTCAGTTTCACCGAATTAATTCTACCCAACCAAGATAACCCCATTTTATCCCATCTTGAGAGATCCTCTCCGAGTTTACGAAAAAGTGGGGGGAAATTAGCTTTGTAAAGGTCGTCAATAGATGCAGTAAGGTTGATACCTAGATAGGGGATCATTTTTTCCCCCCAACTGAAGCGGAAGTCTTTTTTAAGCAAGGTCATCATGGAGGGTGGAAGATTAATGTTTAGAGCCCTAGATTTAGAGTAGTTAACCCTAAGGCCCGATACCTTGCCGAAGTCATCGAGCACCTTGTATAAGTTAGGTAAAGAAGTAAGTGGTGAGGAGATGAAAAGTAAAACGTCATCTGCAAAAAGAGCGCATTTGTGGGTTTGTGGACCACAACGTACTCCATGTATGTCTGGGTTATCCCGGATGGCGATAGCTAGTGTCTCGATGACCACGGCAAAGATCAATGGGGACAAAGGGCAGCCCTGTCTAGTACCCTTTAGAATCGGAAAAGGGTCTGAATAATAACCCTGCAGTTTAACTTGTGCAACCGGAGTATCGTATAAGGCTCCTATAATGTTCAGAAAGGATGAACCAAAACCCCACTTCTGTAGAATCGGGAACATGAAAGCCCAGGAGACAGAGTCAAAAGCTTTCATTAGATCTAGAGACAGAAATAATCCCTGTTGAGGGGGTCCTTTGTCCCAGCCAGAGTTCAGTAACGAAACTATGTCTATCGCTCTCCTGATCTGGTCTGGACCCTGTCTCCCAGGAATGAATCCCACCTGATCCCTATGAATATACAAGCTTATAAAGGCAGATATTCTATTAGCTAAGATTTTAGTTAAGATTTTAAGATCATTGTTGATCAATGAGATGGGCCTGTAATTAGCTGTGCAGCTAGTGTCCTTATCTGGCTTTGGTATCACTGTGATGAAAGCTGAATTAAGCGTCTTATCTAGTTGTCCCCCTGCTCGTAGCTGATTATAAAAGCGAGCTAGAAATGGGGAAAGCTGCTGGGAGAAGTGTTTGTAATACGGGACTGAAAAGCCATCTGGACCAGGGGCAGAGTCATTTTTAAGGTCATGAATGACCTGAGATACTTCCTCTGCAGAGATAGGATTTTCGAGGCTGTCTTTATGATGCTCTCGGAGCTTAGGGATCTTCAGAGAGTCCAGAAAAGAATCAATTGAGGTAGACAAGGATTCAGAACCATGAGAGCTGTATAAAGATCGGTAAAAATCATGAAAGGATTCCATGATTTTCAGAGGATTCTGGGACAGAGAACCATTACTTAAACGTATCTTAGGTAAAGTGTGTACCCTCAACCTTGGAGTAAGCCTGCGTGCTAACATGGCACCCAATTTGTCCTTTTGATAATAGAACCTCCCTCCATCCCATCGCAAACTTTTCTCCGCAACCGCCGTGAGTGATAAATTAAGAGCCATGCGCGCCGATTCTAGGCTAGCTGCCGATGTAGAAGTGGGATTACGTTTATGTTGTTTACTGAGGTGAGAAAATTCACTCTCAAGTCTAGCTATTTCCAGTTTGCGGGCTTTGTTTAGTTTAGCGGACATTTGGATTAGCTTGCCCCTAACAAAGGCTTTGTGAGCTGCCCACAATGTGATGGGAGAGATGTTTTCAATATCATTAAGCAAAAAGTATTCCTGGATATCTTTGCTAATTTCATTGACATGTGAGGGGTTACTAAGCAAAGAGGCATTCAATTTCCAATGGAACCCTTGGCAATGAGTTACAGGTTTGTGTATGACTAAGAGAAGGGAGGAGTGGTCCGACCAGACAGAGTCCTTAATGATTGCCTTACGTACCAATGGAAGATGTTTTTGCATAATGAAGAAATGATCAATTCTGGCAAAAGTATTATGGGGGCTAGAATAATGCGTGTAATCCCGAGTTCCAGGATTTAGTTCCCTCCAGGCATCCACTAGGCCCTGGTGAAAGATCTGTCTCGCTACATTGAGACTCTGTCTGGTGGGGCGCACAACATCCCTTCCCGGGGGTCTAGACTTATCTCTTCCTGCGTCAAATGCTACGTTTGAGTCTCCGCCGTATAGGACCATGCCTTCCAGCATTGGAGCTAGGGTGTGAAAGAGGGATTGGAAAAATTTTGCTTGTCCTTGGTTAGGTGCATAATAAGAGATTAGGGAGTAAAGCTGGTCATCAATGAGTCCCTTCACCATAATGAACCTGCCATCAGGGTCCCGAAATTCAGAGGTTGGTAAAAATTGTGTTTTGCGGGAAAAAAAAATTCCCACCCCTTTAGTTTTTTTATCAGAATTGGCAAGAAAGAATGTGGGGAATTTGGCATGTATGAAAGACGGAATGTAAGATCTCGGAAAGTGTGTTTCCTGAAGGAATAGTATGTCTATTTTTTGGTCATGGTAGTATTGAAAGACTTTCCGACGCTTAAGTGGGGAGTTTAGCCCCTGTACGTTGTGCGAAGCAAAACGTAGGGTCTGTGTGGAGGTGGTGTGGTCAGCCATGGAGCAGGATAGGTCGAGATGCCAGCAAACCCCCACCACTTACCTTCCGATGGACAGGTGGTATGTGGTCACGTGCAAACCGTAATATCCCCAGCTCACGATCCCGGGTCCTGTGGGTAAGCGACACCGCACACGCCACTGAAAAGAATACAAATTTAGTAAAGATATTAAGAGAAAGAGAAAGCAGAAGAAAAGAAGGAAAAGAGAAGAGGATCCAGGGATATGTGAAAAATGCTTTCACCATATCCCGAGATAAAAAAAAATGTGTAGCCTCCAAATTAGTGGAGGGAGTCCCAACTCGAAGTAGGAATGAAAACAATCCGACTCCGCGGGAAGGACGAGGCGCATAGATACCGCCCCGTGCACGGCACCCCAAAAAAAAATTTTTTTCAAAAAGTAATGTGTAACCTATTAGGACACACTCCCTTTCCCAGTGATAACTGAGAATTAAGCCTGTAAGAAGTGGAAACAGAGAGGATCTCAACGTAAAATTGTCCCATATGACAAAAAAAAAAAAAAAAAAAAAAAACCCCAAACTTATGTTTGAAATAAAAATACTATGCAAAGGGTATAGCCCCATTAATCAAGGAGCACAAACGATCCACGCCCCCCAAGACCAGACAGGTGCCTCTTCAAAAAAAGGAGGGAGACCTGTAAGGTGAAGAGGTGAGGTATGTCTACTTCCCAAAAAGGAAGGAAAAGGAAAAAAAAAACACAAAAAAAAAGTCTGGTGGTTCAGGTAGCAGGGCCCTCCTTGGCTTTCTTGTACTTGGGTTTTTGCCACGTCGATGTCAGCGGACTGGGTGGAGGTGGCCTTTTGGGAAGGAGTGAAGGAGAAGACTGCATCGGTGATGTTTGATCAGTGGTCAAGAGTCCCAGTTTTTTCAGCAAAAGTTCTCCCTCTGCCAGTGTAGAGAATCTGAAAGGTTTACCGTTGAATTCAAATTTTAGGCTCAGCGGGAAAAGCCACCAGTATTTTACATTTTTCTGTGTCAGGACATTTAGGAGTGGTTTAAGTGCTCGTCGTCGTTGGATAGTATAAGGAGAGATATCAGCGTACACCTGAACTGTGTGACCCAGAAGTTGAATTTGGGGCATGGTGCGAGCCCTCCTCATGACCTCCTCCTTAACGTTGTAGAAGAGAGGTTTCACCACAATGTCCCTGGGAAGACCATCTGAACGCGGGGGGCCTAGGGCTCTGTGGGCCCTATCGAGCTCCAGTCTGTGGGCTCTGATGTCAGGTATCAGGTGTTTGATGAGAGAATGAACTGCTTCCGGAATGTCCGTGAATGTTTCGGGAAGACCCCTTATCCTGAAGTTCAGTCGTCTGGACCTATTCTCAAGGTCATCGATTTTGGCGATTGCTCCCTCCAGCTGATCATGGAGTTCCTGAAAGCGATCCGTGTTTTGATTGACCCGATCGATCGTAGCATCCATTTTAGTTTCAATATGCTCAATGCGGGATCCCAAGAGGTGAAGGTCTGATTTGATATCAGAGGTGATATCTGAAGTTATTTTGGCAGCAGTGTGTGCGAGACCTTTATCAAGCATTTCTGCAAATTTGGTGAAGAGCATAGAAATATCAGTGGGGCAGGAGGAGAGCTGATTCACATCCTGTGGCTGAGAGCTAGGCCTCTGTGAGGATGAGGCAGTGTGTGGTGTGTGCAGTCCATCCAGGGCCTGATCTAGCAGAGACACTGTGGAGGCAGGAGATGCTGGATCCATGATATGAAGGGGCATATGAGTCTCTCCACACACCTCTTTAAGGAGAGCTGTGCGCCATGGAGAGGGATCCGTTGTGCCTGAATGTGCAGCATCGCCTGTGTGCCGCTCCGCCGCCATCTTAGGTGTCTGTGTGGTGGCCGGCTGAGAAAGGAAACTGTCCTCTGGGGTCCGTTTGGGTGTATGAGACTGCCCAAACCCGTTCCTGTGGGGTGCCGCCGTGTTCCGCTCCCGATTTGGAGTGTGTGGGGAGAGTGTATCCGCTGCGGGGGGTGCCGATCGCTCGGAGCGGGACGGAGCTCTGTGATCAAGCGTCCATTTCACAGAGCGCCGCGCATGCGCCTCTTGTGTTGTTGTCACATTTTTAATATTTTCTTTATTCTCATTGGATCGATTTTCTCTCATTTGCTGTTGTGTACCTGGAAGAGTAGGTTAGGAGAACAAGGACATCGATAGTAGGAAAAACACTTTTATTATTAGAGAATGTCAGATTTTTCTTGCTGTCTGTTGCTTAGCTAGATTTCCTGTGTTACTGATACAGGTAGCAAGGCTAATTTCACCTTCTACATAAGCCTGTCCATGCAGACTATGGGTGATAGTAGTTTAAAATGCACTGTGCTGTCTGTAAAAGTATTGCTTAATGACAATGTCATATTTCTAAGCCTTTTCTGTCACCCATGAAGCCTGGCTAGAATACTCCCACTGTTTACGTTCCTTTGTCCTAGCTTATTTCCAGGATATGGGCTACAACAAAATGGCCAATGATTCTTTTTCTTTGAAGACAATTAAAATGATAATCTCTTTAAAGTGTTACTAAACACAAAAAATAAAAGTGTAATATTGGGGGGTTATTTACGAAAGGCAAATCCACTTTGCACTACAAGTGCACTTGGAAGTGCAGTCGCTGTAAATCTGAGGGGTAGATCTGAAACGAGGGGAAGCTCTGTTGATTTTATCATCTAATCATGTGCAAGCTAATATGCTGTTTTTTTTTTCCTTGCATGTCCCCCTCAGATTTACAGCAACTGCACTTCCAAGTGCACTTGCAGTACACTTGTAGTGCAAAGTGGATTTGCCTTTCGTAAATAATAGACATGTGCATTTATTTTCGTTCCGAATTGAAATTCGGATGAATTTTTCATTATTCGGAAATTCGGATGCATCCGAAATTCCAAATTACAAAAGTGATGAATTTAAACGAATCCGAAAAAAAAAACGAACAAATTCAAATCGAATTCGAAAACATATTCGAAACGAATTCGAAAACATATTCGAATTGAATTCGAAAACATATTCGAATCGAATTCGAAAACATAATCGAATTCGAAAACAAATTTGAATCGAATTTGAAAACAATAGAATTCGATTTTCTAAAAACTACAATAAAATAGAATATAAAATCATAAAGCAATAGAATACATATATATAATATTTTTTTATTCTGTTTTATTGTTTTTCTATGCTTTTCTTTTCTATTATTTTCTATTCTATAATAGTCTTTTCTATTCAAATTCAAATTCATTCTATACGAAATTCGAATTTCGGAACATGGCTTCTGAAGATCGAATTTCATATAGAATGAATTTGAATTAGAATAGAAAAGATTAGAATAGAAAAGAAAATTATAGAAAAGAATAAACTAGAAAAACATATATTGTATTTTATTCTATTTTGTTCTATTGTTTTTTTATTCTATTCTTTTTTATTATTTTCTATTCTATTCTAATCTTTTCTATTCAAATTCAAAATCATTCTATACGAAATTTGCATTTCGGAAAATGGTTTTATATATATTTATATATATGTTCCAAAGGTTGCTGCACTTAAAAATGTGTTGCTTTATTCCATCAAATCTTTAGAAAAAGATTACACAGCAAGTAGAGTCATTCCAAACAAAATCATTACAATCATCTGTTCAGACAAAGATTACGTTTCAGGCTGATTTGTTCGCACCCTTCCTTAGATCAGTCAGAACACATCTGAATTTTATTTTTATATATACAAGGTCGGTGGGAGGACCTGTTTGCTGACACTAGATTGAATGCTGTGTGTGGTTCTCCTCTACACTTCAATCTATATATATATATTTGAATTTCGGAAGATGATATATATATATATATATAATATTTTTTTCTATTCTGTTCCATTGTTTTTCTATGCTATTCTTTTCTATTCTAAACTTTTCTATTCGAATTTGAATTCATTCTAGACAAACTTCGAATTTCGGAAGATAGCTTCCGTATAGAATGATTCGAATTTGAATAGAAAACATTAGAATAGAAAATAGACTAGAAAAACAATAGAACAGAATAGAATAAAATATAATATATATATATATATATATATATATATATATATATATATATATATATATATATATATATATATATATATATATATATATATATATATATATATATATATATATATATATATATATATATATATATATTATGTTTCATACTATTCTGTTCTATTGTTTTTCTAGTCTATTCTTTTCTACTCTATTCTAATCTTTTCTATTCGAATTCAAATTCATTTTATACGATATTTGAATTTAAGAAGATGGTTTTATATATATATATATATATATATATATATATATATTTATATAAATATAATTTTTTTCTATGCTGGTCTATGGTTTTTCTATGCTATTCTTTTCTATTATTTTCTATTTTATTCAAATTTTTTCTATTTTAATGCAAATTCATTCTATACGAAAATGAAATTTCGGAAAATGGTTATATAGAAATAGAATGAAATCGAATTCTAATAGAAAAGACTAGAATAGAAAAAACAATAGAACAGAATAGGAAAAAAAATGTAAAAAAAAAATATATATATATATATATATATATATATATATATATATATATATATATATATATATATATATATATATATATATATATATATATATATATATATACAGTGGCTTGCGAAAGTATTCGGCCCCCTTGAACTTTTCAACCTTTTGCCACATTTCAGGCTTCAAACATAAAGATATAAAATTTTATTTTTTTGTGAAGAATCACCAACAAGTGGGACACAATTGTGAAGTGGAACGAAATCTATTGGATATTTTAAACTTTTTTAGCAATTAAAAAACTGAAAAGTGGTGCGTGCAAAATTATTCGGCCCCTTTACTTTCAGTGCAGAAAACTCACTCCAGAAGTTCAGCGAGGATCTCTGAATGATCCAATGTTGTCCTAAATGACTGATGGTGATAAATAGAATCCACTTGTGTGTAATCAAGTCTCTGTATAAATGCACCTGCTCTGTGATAGTCTCAGGGTTCTGTTAAAAGTGCAGAGAGCATCATGAAGACCAAGGAACACACCAGGCAGGTCCGTAATACTGTTGTGGAGAAGTTTAAAGCCGGATTTGGATACAAAAAGATTTCCCAAGCTTTAAACATCCCAAGGAGCACTGTGCAAGCGATCATTTTGAAATGGAAGGAGTATCAGACCACCGCAAATCTACCAAGACCTGGCTGTCCCTCTAAACTTTCAGCTCAGACAAGGAGAAGACTGATCAGAGATGCAGCCAAGAGGCCCATGATCACTCTGGATGAACTGCAGAGAACTACAGCTGAGGTGGGAGAGTCTGTCCATAGGACAACAATCAGTCGTACACTGCACAAATCTGGCCTTTATGGAAGAGTGGCAAGAAGAAAGCCATTTCTCAAAGATATCCATAAAAAGTCTCGTCTAAAGTTTGCCACAAGCCACCTGGGAGACACACCAAACATGTGGAAGAAGGTGCTCTGGTCCGATGAAACCAAATCGAACTTTTTGACCACAATGCAAAACGATATGTTTGGCGTAAAAGCAACACAGCTCATCACACTCAACACACCATCCCCACTGTCAAACATGGTGGTGGCAGCATCATGGTTTGGGCCTGCTTTTCTTCAGCAGGGACAGGGAAGATGGTTAAAATTGAGGGGAAGATGGATGCAGCCAAATACAGGACCATTCTGGATGAAAACCTGTTGGAGTCTGCAAAAGACCTGAAACTGGGACGGAGATTTATCTTCCAACAAGACAATGATCCCAAACATACAGCAAAATCTACAAAGGAAAGGTTCACAAATAAACGTATCCAGGTGTTAGACTGGCCAAGTCAAAGTCCAGACCTGAATCCAATCGAGAATCTGTGGAAAGAGCTGAAAACTGCTGTTCACAAACGCTCTCCATCCAACCTCACTGAGCTCGAGCTGTTTTGCAAGGAAGAATGGGCAAGAATTTCAGTCTCTCGATGTGCAAAACTGATAGAGACATACCCCAAGCGACTTGCAGCTGTAATCGCAGCAAAAGGTGGCTCTACAAAGTATTAACGCAAGGGGGCCGAATAATTTTGCACGCCCCACTTTTCATTTTTTTATTAGTTAAAAAAGTTTCAAAAATCCAAAAGATTTCGTTCCACTTCACAATTGTGTCCCACTTGTTGGTGATTCTTCACAAAAAATAAAAAATTGATATCTTTATGTTTGAAGCCTGAAATGTGGCAAAAGGTTTAAAAGTTCAAGGGGGCCGAATACTTTCGCAAGCCACTGTATATAAAACATCTTCCGGAATTGGAATTTGGTACAGAATGAATTCGAATTTGAATTTGAATAGAAAAGATTAGAATAGAATATATTATATTTTTTTCTATTCTGTTCTATTGTTTTTCCATGCTATTCTTATTTTCTATTCTATTCAAATCTTTTCTATTGGAATTCGATTTCATTCTATATGAAATTCAAATTTCGCAAAATGGTTATATATAGTTTACTTTTTCAAATTCGGTCAAATTTTTTCGAATGCGGTAGAATTTTTTCGAATTTAATAGTTTTTTTCAAATGCGGTAGAATTTTTTCGAATTTGATAGTTTTTTCGAATGCGGTCAAATTTTTTCGAATTCGAATACGAAACTAAATGAATCCCGAAAATGAATGTAACGAATGCAACTAATTTAACTAAAGGAATTTAGTTAAATAACGAATCGAAACTAAACTAAACTAAACAAATGTTTTCATCCTGCACATGTCTAGTAAATAACCCCCATAGTGTAGCTTACCATTTACTGGACATGGAGGTTTATTTACTAAAGGCAAATCCACTTTGCACTACAAGTGCACTGCTAGTGCACTTGAAAGTGCACTTGGAAGTGCAGTTGCTGTAGATCTGAGGGGAAAATCTGAAATGAGGGGAAGCTCTGCTGATTTTATCATCCAATCATGTGCAAGTTAAAATGCTGTTTTTTATTTTCCTTCCACTCTGCAGCGACGGACCTGTCAGAGCGCCGCTCTCCCCTATGGGGGATCGGATGATGACGGACCGTAGTGTCCGTCATCACCCGATCCGAAAACGGATGGAAAAGTAGGGTTTTCCTCCGTTACACTTTTCGTATCAGAGCGGGTCGGATGTCAGCGGACATGTCACCGCTGACATCCGACGCTCCATATGGATACATGTATGTCCGTTTTTCATCCGAAAACGGAAGGATGAAAAACGGACATACGGATCCCTCTTGTGAAAGAGGCCTTAGGCAGTTACAGCAAACATATTTTTTCCTTTTGTATAAAAGATTTTATACAAATAAATAAAATCTGGCCATTGTAAGCACCCCTTTCAGTGGTGGCCCGTCCATTAAGGGTGCATGGGTGCCACCCCCTGTCCATGCGTCTGGCTCCTTTCAGGACGCCGGATGCATGAATTCCAATGCAGGGTGGATGTTTTTTTGAAGCACCGATTAGAGTCAAAGGCTCTAGAAGGCTTCAAAATAGGGTGGGCTATGAAGCCCACCCAGGTGTGTGAGAATAGCAAATGAATATTCACTATTCTCACACTGAATCTCCTCTCCACCAATCAGGAAGTGGGTCTGAGACCCATTTTCTGATTGGCCGAAAGGAAAAGCGTTCTGATTAGCCGCCGAGAAGGGTGGAGACAGAAGTCGCCGAGCAGGTGAAGGAGAACCTGCTTGTGATGCCCGCCACCGTGATGCCCCCTGAGGAGAGCAGGGGAAGCTGCCTGTCATTGATGGGGTTAATGCCAACTGCCACTGACCCCTGTAGTGGTAAATGTTTTTTTCAACCCTCTAACTGCTACTTTTGTTGGACAGCTTGATCCGCTAAAGGAAGCTGGAAAACAACAGACTTACTGGCAATACAAAGACTGCTGTGTTAATGATCCTGACAGACTCATCATATATGGAATTTACTATTTTGGCCATTGTGTCACTTCAAGGGTCCAGAAAGAAGGCGGCTAGGTGGCCATTTTGTTATAGCCTGAGTATGAGATGAAAAGGAGCTATAGCAGTGTGAGAATCCAGGTGCAGATGTGAAAATGAAGATTCTTTGCTGCAATGGGAAAGAGTGCACTGTACATGTGCAGGTTTGAATCAGAAAGCATGCTTGCTCATGTGATGCTGGGGACAAACACCCAATGACTGCCATGTCCTGGAAATAAGCCAGTATGTAGATATGTAAACATTGGGAGTATTTCGTTCAGACTTTATGGATGACAGAAAAGTCTTACAGGCATGGCATTTGCATTAAGCAATTGTTTATTAGGGATGAGCCCGATGTTCGAGCTGAACATAAGTTCGACTTGAACATCGGGTGTTCGCCTGTTCGCCGAATAGCGAACAATTTGGGGTGCAAATTCGAAAGCCGCGGAACACCCTTCAAAAGTCTATGGGAGAAATAAAAAGTGCTAATTTTAAAGGCTTATATGCATGGTATTGTCAAAAAAAGTGTTCGGGGACCTGGGTCCTGCCCCAGGGGACATGTATCAATGCAAAAAACGTTTTAAAAACGTCAGTTTTTTTTGGGAGCAGTGATTTTAATAATGCTTAAAGTGAAACAATAAAATTAAAATATTCCTTTAAATTTCGTACCTGGGGTGTGTCTATAATATGCCTGTAAAGTGGCACATTTTTCCCGTGTTTATCCATTTACATACCCGGTGCCCCGCCGCCCTCTGACACCATAGGGAAGCCTTTGGGAAGTCCCCGTGTGTCAGAGGGGGCGGGGTCACCTGGGTACGTCACCACGTGGTTCAGCCCTCAGTTATAAAAGAACTGTCATCAGCGCTGAAGCGTCATACGGCGGGTGCCTCCCATGGAGGCAGATCTTTTTTAAAAAAAATTCGGTGCATCGGTGAAGCGAGAGAAGAAGATGAATGGACTTCGTGGGACATTTTTCTTTTTTTATTTTTTAATAAAGGACTTGTCCCAAGCTGTCTTGTGGTTTTTTAACATTTTGACACTTTTTTTGTGAAATGGTATGGGTACAATATATCCGTTACCATTTCAAATAGGGGGGCTGGGATCTGGGGGTCCCCTTGTTAAAGGGGACTTCCAGATTCCAAAAAGCCCCCTGCCCGCAGACCCCCACAACAACCAGCAAGGGAATGAGGCCTTTGTCCCCATCAACATGGGGACAAGGTGCTTTGGGGGGCTACTCTTTTCCTGCGGCCTGCCAGGTTGCGTGCTCGGATAAGGGTCTGGTATGGATTTTTGGGGGGACCCCCACGCCATTTTTTTTTAAATTGGCGCAGGGTTCCCCTAATATCCATACCACACCTGAAGGTCCTGGAATGGAATTTGGGGGAACCCCCACACAATTTTTTTTACAATTTTGGTCCGGGGTTCCTCTTAATATTCATACCAGACCCAAAGGGCGGTATAATGTATAATGGACGGTAATGCCGTTTTTTTTCAATGACTTTTATCTTTTTCCAGAACCTAACAAAATTTTATCAGAAGTTTTTCTTCCATCAAAATGAGTAAACAAAATGATTTCATTTTAGGTTTCCGCCACAGGTGAAGTCACAGGTTTCAAGAGAAAAAACTACAATTCAAAAGTAGTTGAAGAGTTAACAATACAGAGGAGAAAAGGGTTACATATCAGCTATTTTAGCACCATAGTAAATTTTATGATCAGCACTGTAGGCATCCTGCTATTGACATATAAGCATGTTTACTGAAGCTCCTGAACAGATAAAATCACAACATTTTATCCAAATATGATCTTAACCATAGTGATCTGCTAAATCTGGTTCCTTTGTTGTCAACCCACTATATGATGATCATGCCATCCTTTCTATTATATATCTCTATGTTCCCCTGTGCTGTTTAAAAAAAATGCCCATTATACCATATATCAGAGTGGCTCCTGCCGCTCACGTGACTCTTCGGCTCTCTCTCTTCTGCCCGGCTAACAGCTATAGCGGGCGGGGTCAAGCACTGTTGCTGACGTCAACTGGGGAGGAGAGAGATCCAAGGAGTCATGTGAGCACCGCAGACACTCTGATATACGGTATAATCTGCATCTTTTTTATACAGCACAGACACAGGGATATATAGCGTTTTATAACAGAGGGGATGGCATACTTATATTATAGATTTGATTGCACTAGGAGGGGCGAATCGTGGAGTGGGAGGAGGACACAGGAGGACAGAGTAGGGCTGCGAATGATGGAGGCACGTAAACTGACCATGGTGTCAGGGCTCAGCAGCCATGATATACCATGGTCAGTTTATGGAGGGGAGGGCAGAATCAAGCAGGATCAGCCAGGTATTTTAGGCGATACGGGGAACCAAGTTACACAGCACAAGCTGTGTCCACAGGGCCGGGTCACGGCTCTGTGTCTGAATGAACACAGAGAGCTGTGACTCGGCTCGGGTGCCCCCATAGCAAGCGGCACTCAACAGGATGAAGGGGCTAGGAGCACCAAAGAGGGAACTGAGAAGAGGAGGATCCAGGCTGCTCTGTGCAAAACCAACTGCATAGAGCAGGTAAGTATAACATGTTTGTTATTTTTTTTTTTTAAATGAGACTTTACAATCACTTTAAATCCATTTACCATTGACTGACTCACTACCACTGCTGGAAGTCTATTCCAAGCATCAACTACTCTTTCAGTCAAATAATTATTTTTAAGATTAGTTTTGAGCATTCCTCACGCTAGTTTGAGATCATGTCCCCATGTTCTTGATTCTTATTGAAAATACTGCCTTCCTGAACCTTTTTCACCCCCTAGATATATTTAAAGGTTTCAATCATGTCTCCTCTTTGCCCTCTTTTCTCCAGACTGTACATATTAAGTTCCTGAAATCTCTATTGATATGTTTATCCCCCAGACCTTTCACCATTTGTGTTGCCCCTCTCTGGACCCGATCTTATCACTGTATTTTTTGTAAGTGGGGTCTCAATGTGCTAGCAAGAGAGGGTGGCTACATTCCTACATATGGTGGGATCATGGAGAATGAGCATAGCCACCTTCTAACAGGAGTCAGATCACAGCAGCAAAAAACAAAAAAACAAAGGGACATTTGGCCATGTGGAGGAGGCTGAGAGCAATAAAAGGTACTTATTAAATTAACAATACATGCAAAATAGAACTTTTTTTTTTCAAACCAGAATTCAGTGTCATTTTCATGCTTCTCTATGGCATGCTGCTCAAATTTGTCAAAGCGAGTGGTTTGTTGCAGAGCAAAACACAATGCTATAGCACTAAAGCCAGCAACTCTAGCGATGAACTACTTGTGGACCGCCCGCTGTCATTGTACGTCGGCTGTTTGAAGTGGAATACTGGGGTATCTTCTTCAATGGCGGACGGTCCTCTTTCAGATAAATGTGGCCTTCGTGGTGGATTCTCCGCTTGATCACATTTATCGGGGGTGGCTCCCGCCGCGCTCTGAACGTCTCCGCCGCTTACCGGAGCCGTCGGTAGCGGCGGAGACAATCGCGTCCTTTCCCCTGTGAGACTGGATGCCGAGTGAGGGAGAGATGTCCCCCGTTTGGCTCCATAACATTGGATGACAGAAGCGACGTCAAACGTCACTTACGCCCAGTGGTCTTAAAGGGGAATTTTTTTTTTTTTTTGCAAAAAAAAAAAAAAAGACATTTATTATTTTTTTAATTATTCCATTTAAGTGTAAATGTGAGATCTGAGGTCTTTTTGACCCCAGATATCACATTTAAGAGGTCCTGTCATGCTTTTTTTCTATTACAAGGGATGTTTACATTCCTTGCAATAGGAAAAAAAAGTGACCCATTTTTTTTTTCAAAAGGACAGTGTAAAAATAAAAAATAAAAAGTAAAATAAATAAGAAAAAAAATGAATAATTAATTTAAAATGCCCCGTCCTGCCGAGCTCGCGGGCAGAAGCCAACGCATAAGTAAGTCACGCCCGCATATGAAAACAGTGTTCAAACCACACATGTGAGGTATCACCACAATCGTTAGTGTGAGAGCAATAATTCTAGAACTAGACCCCCTTTGTAACTCAAAACTGTTAACCTGTAGAAATTTTTAAACATCGCCTATGGAGATTTTTAAGGGTCAAAGTTTGTCGCTATTCCACGAGCGGGCACAATTTTGAAGCGTGACATGTTGGGCATCAATTAACTCCGTGTAACATTATCTTTCACAATATAAAAAAAATGGGCTTACTTTATTGCTGTCTTATTTTTTTATACAAAAAAGTGCGCTTGTAAGACCACTGTGCAACATGACATGACATAAAGTATTGCAACCACCGCTATTTTATTCTCTAGGGTGTCTAAAAAAATATATATAATTTGGGGGTTTTTTTATAGCAAAAAAATGATTTTAACCTGTAAACACCAAATCTGAAAAATAGACTCAGTTCCTTAACTAGTTAAATCTCAAGCTACATTTTTCTCTACTGCAAAATCACCCATCTGCTATCAGCCTTATACTGCCAGTATGTACAGATGTATGCTAAATTCGGATTTTCAATCTTTTGTAACTTTGTTACATATAGTTGCCTTTAGGTGGCCCTGTAATACTACAAAGTCTTATTGTAAACATGTTTTTCATGGTGTTTTATGTTGCTGTGAAAGTGTTACATATACTCTGATGTAAATGATGCCATTGCATTGCTTTTGCTGTCAAGCTACATTAAAAAAACAAAGGGAATATACCGTGCTAAATAAGGACAGAAATTATCTAAAGTAGAGACTGCTGCAGTTAACCATGTGCTATAATCAAGACAAAAATACATATAAAAATAACAATTGTGCAAATCAAATAATAAGTGATGAAGTACACTCATTAAAGTGCAAAAATAAATCCACTAACTGCGTAAGTCTACCAAACTTGTCGTACGGAAAATAGGTAGATAAGTGCTACGCTTATTTGTTAAATGTGTGTTGCACTTATCTACCTAATTCACTTATGACAAGTTTGGTAGACTTATGCAATTAGTGGATTTATTTTTGCACTTTAATCAGTGTACTTGACCACTTATTATTTGATTTGCACGATTGTTATTTTTATAGGCAAGCTACATTGCCAGGGGCAGTACTGGGTTTTAGTGAAGGAATAGGTTATCAAGTCACTTTCTACTACTCTATGTTTGCAGCACCATTCACAGTGAATTGGCTTTCTGTATGATTTCACTGTACAGCTGATTAGTAAGGAACTAATAAGGACCATTCCCACTGACTGCCTTATCTCAATTTATTTCTTGCTTCGCAGTGAGCTGACAGGTGGTATTGCAGGCACAGTTGGTGGCCATGCCACATAGTGAGTTGGGATATGGTGACAGCACTGCCAGAAGGTACATATTGTTTCCTGCTGCCTTGACAACATATGGTGATTAAAACAGCAGATATAGTAAAAAAAAATAAAAATAAATTGTAAATATATTGTTGTAGAAGTTGTTTCCTTTAATATTCAAAACAGCTTCTGTGGCAAGCTTGACAACCAGAATAATAATTTAGCTGTATATAAATCAGGGATGCTCTCTGTAATGATAAAGGAAAGGAGTTCTGTATGCCCAGCTGTCCTATTATGTTTTGTTTTAGTACTGCTGCTGCAAATTATATACTTTTTCTACGTATAGCACCGTGTAGGGACTGAAAAGGAGATTTACATCTGCAGGGATCCAAGGGATACAGGGTTTTATCTATTTTTGTATGGGCTCCTTGCAGTGACATACAGAGGACATGCTGCATGTTTGGAATTTTCTGTATTGACACAGGGACTTTTAGAGCCACATGGACCCCATAATCAGTGTTTTCACAAAGCAAGGGATATTGATTCTCTAAAATCACAAAAGGATTTTGTTTAAGTGATAGTTTAAATATAAATACTGCTTCCTGGGATTCTTCTTTAGAGCCAATTTACATGGAACTGCATTCCTATGAGATTCAGTGCTGTTCGATTTTCAGTCCGTTCATTTGAATGGGCTGAAATTACACTGGGTTTCACAAAAAGTAGTACATGCATTACTTTTCAAATACACACTACAACAAATTGCATTGTACTGCAGAACCATGTGATCTGGTGCAGGCAAACGCACTGAGTTTGTGATCTGCATTAAGGGTGTTAGGCATAGGTGTGCACAACCTATTAAATCAGTGTGTGCACCCAAAAGCCCAAACACATACATACATTTACACTCTTACAATAAAGCAGTCTCTATGAGGTGAGAGATTAGGATGTGTAGTTCAGCTCACCACTCCTGACAGATGATTCATTTGGTCCCAGTGGCTTGGCAGTCAGCAGGTTCTAGAACTCTTGATCCTCATGATCTGTTCCTGACTGGCTCACCCAAGCAGTGGGCCCATGCGGCAACAGGTCCCTCCAGCTTTGGGTTTTGGTGTAACAGAATAATACTTAGGGGGTAGGGATGAGCTTCGAGTTCGAGTCGAACTCATGTTCTACTCGAACATTGGCTGTTCGCAAGTTCGCCGAACAGCGAACAATTTGGGGTGTTCGCGGCAAATTCGAATGCCGCGGAACACCCTTTAAAAGTCTATGGGAGAAATCAAAAGTGCTAATTTTAAAGGCTTATATGCAAGTTATTGTCATAAAAAGTGTTTGGGGACCTGGGTCCTGCTCCAGGGGACATGGATCAATGCAAAAAAAAGTTTTAAAAACGGACGTTTTTTCAGGAGCAGTGATTTTATTAATGCTTAAAGTCAAACAATAAAAGTGTAATATCCCTTTAAATTTCGTACCTGGGGGGTGTCTATAGTATGCCTGTAAAGGGGCGCATGTTTCCTGTGTTTAGAACAGTCTGACAGCAAAATGACATTTGGAAGGAAAAAACTCATTTAAAACTACCCGCGGCTATTGCATTGCCGACAATACACATAGAAGTTCATTGATAAAAACGGCATGGGAATTCCCCACAGGGGAACCCCGAACCAAAATAAAAAAAAAAAATGATGTGGGGGTCCCCCTAAATTCCATACAAGGCCCTTCAGGTCTGGTATGGATATTAAGGGGAACCCCAGCCAAAATTAAAAAAAAAATTGACGTGGGGTTCCCCCTAAATTCCATACCAGACCCTTCAGGTCTGGTATGGATTTTAAGGGGAACCCCGCGCCAAAAAAAAAAAAAAACGGCGTGGGGTCCCCCTAAAAATCCATACCAGACCCTTATCCGAGCACGCAACCTGGCAGGCCGCAGGAAAAGAGGGGGGGACGAGAGTGCGGCCCCCCCCCCTCCTGAACCGTACCAGGCCACATGCCCTCAACATTGGGAGGGTGCTTTGGGGTAGCCCCCCAAAACACCTTGTCCCCATGTTGATGAGGACAAGGGCCTCATCCTCACAACCGTGGCCGGTGGTTGTGGGGGTCTGCGGGCGGGGGGCTTATCGGAATCTGGAAGCCCCCTTTAACAAGGGTACCCCCAGATCCCGGCCCCCCCCTGTGTGAAATGGTAAGGGGGTACTTACCCCTACCATTTCACTAAAAAACTGTCAAAAATGTTAAAAATGACAAGAGACAGTTTTTGACAATTCCTTTATTTAAATGCTTCTTCTTTCTTCCTTCATCTTCTTCTTCTTCTGGTTCTTCTGGCTCTTCTGGTTCTTCCTCCGGCGTTCTCGTCCAGCATCTTCTCCGCGGCGTCTTCTATCTTCTTCTCCTCGGGCCGCTCCGCACCCATGGCATGAGGGGGGAGGCTCCCGCTCTTCTCTTCATCTTCTTCTCTTCTTCATCTTCTTCTTCATCTTCTTCTTCCTTCTTCTCTTCTTCATGTCTTCTCCGGGCCGCTCCGCAGCCATGCTGTGGCATGGAGGGAGGCTCCCGCTGTGTGACGGCGTCTCTTCGTCTGACGGTTCTTAAATAACGGGGGGCGGGGCCACCCGGTGACCCCGCCCCCCTCTGACGCACGGTGACATGACGGGACTTCCCTGTGGCATTCCCCGTGACATCACAGGGAAGTCCCGTCAAGTCACCGTGCGTCAGAGGGGGGCGGGGTCACCGGGTGGCCCCGCCCCCCGTTATTTAAGAACCGTCAGACGAAGAGACGCCGTCACACAGCGGGAGCCTCCCTCCATGCCACAGCATGGCTGCGGAGCGGCCCGGAGAAGACATGAAGAAGAGAAGAAGGAAGAAGAAGATGAAGAAGAAGATGAAGAAGAGAAGAAGATGAAGAGAAGAGCGGGAGCCTCCCCTCATGCCATGGGTGTGGAGCGGCCCGAGGAGAAGAAGATAGAAGACGCCGCGGAGAAGATGCTGGACGAGAACGCCGGAGGAAGAACCAGAAGAGCCAGAAGAACCAGAAGAAGAAGAAGGTGAAGGAAGAAAGAAGAAGCATTTAAATAAAGGAATTGTCAAAAACTGTCTCTTGTCATTTTTAACATTTTTTACAGTTTTTTAGTGAAATGGTAGGGGTAAGTACCCCCTTACCATTTCACACAGGGGGGGGGCCGGGATCTGGGGGTCCCCTTGTTAAAGGGGGCTTCCAGATTCCGATAAGCCCCCCGCCCGCAGACCCCCACAACCACCGGCCACGGTTGTGAGGATGAGGCCCTTGTCCTCATCAACATGGGGACAAGGTGTTTTGGGGGGCTACCCCAAAGCACCCTCCCAATGTTGAGGGCATGTGGCCTGGTACGGTTCAGGAGGGGGGGGGGCCGCACTCTCGTCCCCCCCTCTTTTCCTGCGGCCTGCCAGGTTGCGTGCTCGGATAAGGGTCTGGTATGGATTTTTAGGGGGACCCCACGCCGTTTTTTTTTTTTTTTTTTGGCGCGGGGTTCCCCTTAAAATCCATACCAGACCTGAAGGGTCTGGTATGGAATTTAGGGGGAACCCCACGTCAATTTTTTTTTTTAATTTTGGCTGGGGTTCCCCTTAATATCCATTCCAGACCTGAAGGGCCTTGTATGGAATTTAGGGGGACTCCCACATCATTTTTTTTTTTAATTTTGGTTCGGGGTTGCCCTGTGGGGAATTCCCATGCCGTTTTTATCAATGAACTTCTATGTGTATTGTCGGCAATGCAATAGCCGCGGGTAGTTTTAAATGTGTTTTTTCCTTCAAAATGTCATTTTGCTGTCAGACTGTTCTAAACACGGGAAACATGCGCCCCTTTACAGGCATACTATAGACACCCCCCAGGTATGAAATTTAAAGGGATATTACACTTTTATTGTTTGACTTTAAGCATTATTAAAATCACTGCTCCTGAAAAAACGGCCGTTTTTAAAACTTTTTTTTGCATTGATTCATGTCTCCTGGGGCAGGACCCAGGTCCCCAAACACTTTTATTGACAATAACTTGCATATTAGCCTTTAAAATTAGCACTTTTGATTATTCATGTTCGTGTCCCATAGACTTTAACGGTGTTCGCGTGTTCGAACGAATTTTTTTCCTGTTCGCATGTTCTGGTGCGAACCGAACAGGGGGGTGTTCGGCTCATCCCTATTAGGGGGTTATTTACTAAAGGCAAATCAACTTTGCACTACAAATGCACTGAAAGTGCACTTGGAAGTAAAGTCGCTGTAGATCTGAGGGGGACATGCAAGGGAAATAAAAAACAGCATTTTAGCTTGCACATTATTAAATGATAAAATTAATGATCTACAGCGACTGCACTTACAAGCCCATTTCCAAATGCACTTTCAGTGCACTTGTAGTGCAAAGTGGATTTGCCTTTAGTAAATCAAACCCTTAGTGACCCAGCTCCATGGTTCCTGGTGTGGCACATATACCCAACATTGGGTACGCACTGCTCCAGGTCCCCACACACACAAAATGTGCACAGCAGCTCTGCCTCTCAACCTCTGATAGCAGGTCCTCACTTGCTGGCTCCATCCTTAGGCTCCATTTACAATTTGCAATCTGAAATCATGGGCAGAATCGTGTGGGAATCACAGCACAACATTTGGCTCGTGTTTGGTTGCCATTATCCTTCATGGCACCCAAAATGCAAAGCGATTCTGTCGCATCTTTAAAAATCATGTGAAGCTTGTAGCCTCGTAAAGGAGCAAGAGCTTTCTTTTTGGTCAACAAATGCTCATAGGGCAGCCCATTCAAATAAATAGGCTGCCCTATGTGATACTCAGGGGTTGATTTACTAAAGGCAAAAAGACTGTGCACTTCGGAAAGTTGCACACGGCAAGAGCAGTTGCACCAGAGTTTAGTAAATGAGCAGAGGCTCAGCTGACTTTCATCAACCAATCATGTGCAAGTAAAAATGCTGTTTTTTTTATTTTCCTTGCATGTGATTGGGTATTCTTTGCAAAGTGAAGCTTTACCTCATTTACTAAGCTCTGGAGCAACTGCACTTGCAGAGTGCAATTGCACTTTCCAAGGTGCACAGTCTATTGGCCTTTAGTAAATCAACCCCTCAGAATCACATTAAAATCAGGCTGTCAAAGTTGCGTAGCAGGAATGCTAGTTCCCGCTATGCGTTAATGTGAACAGAGCTTTAGACTGCCCCCAGTATCTCAATCTCCGCAAAAAGTTCTGTCTCCCCTCATCCTTGGGGAAAGGAATAGTGCCCATTAGAGTCTGCAGCTCCATGAATTTTCATGATACTTCCACCCCCTGGACTGCATTTCCCCTAATCCTTGGCCATACATCATCCAGGAGGGAGGGGGAGGGTGTAGCGCTGCACTTTGTTCTCTCCCCTGAGTAACACTGCTGTTGCCGGGAGAGAGATAGGAGGAAGGAGCGGACACACATGCTGCCCTTTTTGTCCCCTGTGCAATGGTAGCAGCGAGAGAGCAGGCACTGGAGCTCAGCCTTCTCTCCAGCAGCACAGACGTAAGGGGGGGATCACAACCCACCCTGTCACTACCAAGAACAGGCCCGCTGTACAGCAGTGGTGGGGAGGGGGTGGCAGGGGGTGAAAGTAAAGACATGGAAGGTGCACCCAACTCGGGTACACTTATGTGCACAGGGTGTTTAGGATGTGCCCAAGCACATCCGGCATACCCTGTGCCCATGCCTATGTCATTAGGAATATATTGACACCTGTAGCAAATCGCACACCCAGTGCATTTTGAACATGGAGCCGGAAACACACGCAAAATGCTAAGTTTCCCACACAGTGTTCTGGTGAACTCCTCTAAATCTTCTACTCTTAGAGATCACCATACATGTTACAATCTGACCATACAATGTCGGTACAATCAATCTTAGATATACCTTAGACCTACTAAATATAATGTATACACAGTATAATATGATGACCTACCTAAACTATCCAATCAGGTAGGCTCTTTCACTACATATTTGTTGGTAGATCTAAAGGAGATTGTACAACCAGATTGTAATATGTGGTAAGTTTAAGGTTGCAGCCAGTGGACTTCCCCCACTTTTACTATGGTTTCTGCCTCTGAGCTCTGTATATTTTGTAGACTCTTTATGTGAACTTCATGTGGACATGTGAATCTGCCAAAGGGGGGTGAACATCACTTTATTACTGCAGTGACTACAGCAGCATGTGCCCAACCACTGTGCATTGGCTCTACGTAGTACAGATCAGGAGCATGCAGTAAAGGGCGACAACGCTGCTGCTGCTATATTGAGTTACCATTGTTGACCTAGGAAAGAAAATTTCTGTGGACCCATTTTGTTGTTGATGATCAACAGGAATAATTTGACTGAAACCAGGAAATACAAAGAAAGGAATTATGTTTGGGCATTAAAGGAAACTGCAAATACAGATGTAGGTTTTTGGGTTTTATTACATTGTAAGCTATTGGTGGCATAGAGGCTTACTTCCTCTCAGTCCACCAGCACAATTACTGTTTTTTTTTGCTCCCTCTGGCACCCAAGAGAACAAGACCACTAGCAGAAAATTGAGAAGTATCAGGCTATACAGACCCTCAAAGGCCTCACCTATTTTATCTGCCTGAGATAAGGGCTGACACATTAGGGTTGGCTTACTAAAGGCAAACAGCCTGTTCACCTTACACTGCAATTTGCACCAGAGTTTAGTGAAGGAGGCAAAGCTCTGCTGACTTCCATCATCCAATCATATGCAAGCAAAATGCTGTTTTTTTTATTTTCCTTGCATGTGATTGGGTAATATTTGCAAAGTAAGCATTCGACACATACACTAAGCTCTGGGTCAAATTCACTTGCAAAGTGCAACTTTCCTTGCAAAGTGAACAGCCTGTTTGCCTTTAGTAAATCAACCTCATTCTGTCCAGTTACTGGAGGAGAATAAAACCATTAATTAATAAACCCTTTTGTTTTCCTTTATGTAATCCTGGCATTGTCTTTATTGGGTGACAGTTTTTAGTGTCTATTAACAGCCATGAGCTTAGGCAGAGGATAAGATAAGTCTTACAGCTTAACATTCATCTTTACCCTGACAGGAAGTAAATAGAAATAAATGTTAAAAAAAATCAAGTGATTTCTGTCAGGTGAGGTTGCAGTGTTATAGCTATTCAAAGTAGAGTCTTGAATTTAGATGTACACTGGTGAATGGTTCCTTTTAAATAATTTTTCATGTGACTTTCACCTCCACATGCTCTCCCATAGCTTTTATTTTAATAAATATAGATATTTTCAGATAACACACTAGAGGGAGCTCTGTATTTCACTGAAATGATTCATTCTCCATATTTAAAGTAAACCTATCATTGCTCCGTCTAAAAATGCTAATTGTCTTTGGGTTGTCAAATAAGCATTTTTAGAAGGATCAATAAAATTAGAAATCAGGATCACCGCAATGGCCCGCATATATGTGAACTGGCTCCATTAAAATTAAATTAAAAACTTCCTGAGGCAGTGACATGAAACAAGTATACATAGCAGAAAAGTCAGAGTAAAGTCAGAATTTCTTATCTTCAATACTTACCAGGGACGGGCAGTCAGGGGAGGCAGATGAGGCAGGGCATCAACTGCCATTAATGGGGTTGTAAACCCTTGTGTTTTTTCACCTTAAAGTAAAAAAACACTTGGCAGTCAACGGCCCCCCAGCCCCCCCGTTTTACTTACCTGAGCCCCTTCATCTCTTCGGTGGCGACACGCTGTTCCTCTCTCCACGGGGTCCCGTCTCTTGATTGGATAGATTCATAGCAGCGCAGTCATTGGCTCCCGCTGCTGTCAATCAAATCCAATGACGTGGGCGCAGGGGGGCTGCGCCGAGCCTGGTATTCGTGTTTATGGACGCAAATGCTGGACTCAGAAGTGCGCCCGCAAGGTAACCCCCTCGGGAGAGTGCTTCTCCTAGGGGGTTATCTGATGAGGGGAGAAGCCACAAGAGCCGCCGGGAGACCCCAGAAGAGGATGTTCGGGCCACTCTGTGCAAAACGAGCTGCACAGTGGAGGTAAGTATGATATGTTTGTTATTTAAAAAAAAAAGATTCTTTACAATCACATTAACATTAAAAAAAGAAAAAGAATAATAATAATCAAGCTTTGAGGGTTGTAGCTCAACGACCTGGAGTCACAGAGACCCCCAATTTGGGGGCTATGTAGCCTACGTCCTACCCCACCACTGGTAAAAAGGGGCTCCTGGGGCTCCTGGGGCTGCTATGACCTATGGTTCCAGAGCTATTGTGCTCCTTGCGCAGCCTATCAGAAGCTAAATACAGAGCAGCCACTTTATATACAAGCTGGCACACTCTGTTTACAGCAGAATGAGAGGCTGAGCTCACAGTGCCTCTCTTACTCAGTCCTATCCCCATACAGTTAGAACACACTGAGAAAACACATTAACCCCTTGCCACCCAGGCCAATTCTAATACTTCTCTCCTACATGTAAAAATCATCACTTTTTTGCTAGAAAATTACTCAGAACCCCCAAAACATTATATATATTGTTTTAGCAGACACCCTAGGGAATAAAATGGTGGTCGTTGCAACTTTTTATGTCACATGGTATTTGCGCAGCAATTTTTTTAAACACGTTTTTTTTTGTTGGGTTTCATGATAAAAAAAAAAAAACACTAACGTTAGCCCGATTTTTTTTGTATATTGTGAAAGATGATGTTACGCCGAGTAAATACATACCTAACATGTCACACTTTAATATTGCGCACACTTGTGGAATGGCACCAAACTTCAGTACTTATAAATCTCCATAGGTGACGCTTTAAAATTTTTTACAGGTTACATGTTTAGAGTTACAGAGGAGGTCTAGTGCTAGAATTATTGATCTTGCTCAAACGATCATGGCATATGCAACCTGTGTGTATCTGGCTCTGATACTAACCAGTGCCTCACCAGCCACGGACCTCATCGCATGTTCCTGATACTTACATAGTATTAAAGCCAAAGGTTCAGCATGAAACACACGAAATTAGCATTTTTGCAAGAAGTGGACCTCTCTGGGAGTCTCCACTTTTTTTTTCCATAAAGATTTTATTAGAATTTTTTAACAGACAATACAAAAATTATCTATAAAAAGATATCAACAAAGAAGGGTGAGGTTCCATCAACAGTGTAATACACAGTCACATTCAAATAACAGAACCCATATTTGTTTTTTATCATGTATTAACTGCATACTATGTGCCTGACATATGGAGTCTTTCTTCTTAGAAATGGCAATGCATAATCATTGCTGGTATCGGTATCTCTTTTGTTTATAACCACGTCTGAGCATCCCAGAAGAATGGGTCCTCAAAGGTATCCCAATCTGGTTTCTGATTACTGCACAAGATATGGGGAGGATGGGGAAATGGGCCACTAGAGCAGCTCTCTTCTCCATAGCCCCTACTTGTTATGTTAAGTAGAAAGAGGAAATAAAAGAGAGAGTAGAGAGGAGGGGGGGTGAGTATAAGGGACCTGTATGGAGAGGGGGTGGGTAAGCCACCAGCTACCCTCTTCACCCACTACCGGATGCGCCAAATGGGACCCGCAAGTCCATAACGCTTTCAGGTTGTATCATCAAGAGGTGTCAAGAGCAGTAGATCACAAGTCAAATGCTATCTTGTATCAGTTCCTGGTATCACAGAGAGGTTCGATATTCAAACCAGCTAGCCAACGTAGGTGAAAGACTGGAAATTCTATCTTGTGTGGTGTATATAAGCTTCTCCATCGCTGCAATATGGTTAATGGGTGCTTCCCATTCTTTCATTGAAGGGGGTGATTTAGACCTCCAATGAACCGGCAGATAAAGCCTGGCTGCATTGATCATATGCATAGCTAATGACTTATAGTATCTTTTTGAGGATATTTTAGTGTGATGAAGGAGGTACTGTGCTGGTGAAAACTCCAATGGGAGCGAAGAGATCGCAGTCCTTGTGTCGTGCACCTTTCGCCAGTAAGGCTGGATCAGTGGGCATTTCCACCATATATGTAGAAAAGTGCTTAAATCTTGTTTGCATCTCCAGCATCGATCTGAGACTGTCAGAATAAATCTGTGGAGTAATTCTGGGGTCTTGTACCATCTCGTTTTAATATTATACCCATTTTCCTGAGTGTGTACATTCATAGAGCCTTTATGGATGTATAGGTGAACGCGGTCCAAGCTAGTGTCCTCGATCACCATGTTCAGGTCAGTCTCCCAGAACATATGCTCCGAGCGCAAAGAAGCATATGGTTCCCAGAACATTGAGGCATAGAGCACTGAGATCAATGCTCGCCGCATTGTCCAAGTAGTGCTTAAGCTGCATATAAGCCCAAAAAGGGAAAGACTTTGTGTTGGACAGTGCGGCGAGTCCTCCTTGCTGGAGGAACCTACCCCTAGAATAGAAGTGTTTACTCTTTGTTCTACTGTATTAAAGGATCACTAAAGCTATTTTTTTTAAAATAACAAACATGTTATACTTACCTCCACTGCGCAGCTCGTTTTGCACAGAGTGGCCCCGAACCTGGTCTTCTGGGGTCCCTTGGCGGCTGTCTTGGCTCCCCCAGCAAGGTCTCAACACCTTCATGCGAGCTCCCTCGCATGGTGTTGAGTGCTTGCGGGTGCGCTCCCGTGATACAGCCGGTGACCATAGCCGCTCACTGTATTACTCGGCCCCGCCCCCCGGAGCTACGTCATTGGATGTGATTGACAGCAGCGCGAGCCAATGGCTGCGCTGCTTTCAATCCATCCACTCTAGCCAATCAACGGCCAGGCTGAGCGGCGAAGAGGATGTCGGGAGCGAGCGCAGGACTTTCGAGGGGTCAGGTAAGTAAAACGGGGGGGCTGGGGGGGCGGTATTGTCGGATGTTTTTTCACCTTAATGCATAGAATGCATTAAGGTGAAAAAACTTTTACCTTTACAACCCCTTTAACTGTGGAGAGAGATGGGAGATGGCAATTAGCCGACAGCTGAGCGGCCAGCTCAGAGAAGGAAGGGCTGAGCCCAGTCCTGACAGTACCCCCTCCTCAATGACCCCTCCCCCTCAGAGGACCACCAGGCTTGAGGTGAAAACATCTATGGAAATCATGGAGGAGGACAGTGGCATGAATGTCCGAGGATGAGACCCAAGAGTGTTCCTCTGGACCATACCCTTTCCAATGGACCAGATACTGTATGCGCCCACGGAACCTACGGGAGTCAACAATGGACTGTACTTCATACTCCTCATGGTTCTCAACCTGTACAGGGTGAGGACGTGGCACAGAGGTGGTAAAGCGGATGCAGATCAAAGGTTTTAATAAGGAGACATGAAATACATTTGAAAAATATTAGAAGGAAGGTCTAATGTGTAAGCCACTGGGTTAATCCTGCGAAGAATACGGAAAGGCCCAATAAACCAAGGTGCGAACTTCAGTGAGACAACACGATGTAGGAGGTTGCTAGATGACAGCCAGACCCTGTCCCCAACCTGATAGGAAGGCACGGGCAGGCGTCTGCGGTCAGCATGGAGTCTGTAACTATCATTAGCATGACACAAAGACTCCTGGACTTGTGCCCAAGTGGAACGAAGACCGCGGAGATGCTCCTCTAATGCAGGGATACTCTGCGGAACAAATGAGTCAGGCAACATGCAAGGTTGGAAACCATAATTCACCATAAATGGGGACAATCGGGAAGCAGAATTCAAGGCACTGTTGTGAGCAAACTCTGCCCATGGTAATAGGTCTGACCAGTTGTTATGATGGTCAGAAATATATTAATGTAGGAATTGCTCCAAGGACGAGGAGTTCGACTCGAGCATCGCGTGTTCGGTCGTTCGATGAATTACGAACGTTATGGGCCATTCGTGCTAAATTCGAGTGGCACGTCGCGGCCCATAATTCACTGCGGCATCGCAGTGCATTGCTGGCTGATTATTGGCCAAGCATGCACTATGACCCGCATGTTTGCCCAATCACAGCGCCGTGTGTACAGAGAGCCATAACTGGCCAAAGCCAGGGAGGTTTTGGCCAATTATGGCTCAGGGGGTTTAGTACATGCCCCACACTATATAAGGCCCCCTGCACGTCGGCCCTGTGTAGTGTATTGCGGTGGAGAGAGATAGATAGACAGAGACACAGTGTCATTTTATTTAAGTTAGATAGAGTAGGCAGGTCGAGTCATTTAGCTGCACTTGCAGTGTATTGTGTATATATATATATGCATCCCAGGTGTATATATATATACACTGTATTCAGTTTAGCTACTGTTTCCCCGAAAATAAGACCTAGCGTGATTGTCGGTGATGGCTGCAATATAAGCCCTACCCCCCAAATAAGCCCTAGTTAAAGTCCTTGTAGGTTTTATTTTCAGGGTAGGGCTTATTTTCAGGGAAGGGCTTATTTTCAGGGAAACAGGGTAGGGCTTATTTGGGGGTAGGGCTTATATTGCAGCCATAACTGACAATCACGCTAGGTCTTATTTTCGGGGAAACAGGGTAGATCCTGTTCTTCTCTTCCTAATATACTGATAGACAGGCAGGTGTTTTTACAGTATTTCCAGTTTCTGTACTGTGTACTCTGCACAGTTGCACCTACAGCATAGCTACCTGAAGGCAGGTGCTTGTGTGGGCTCTTGACGTATTTCCAGTAGGGATGAGCTTCGTGTTCGAGTCGAACCCATGTTCGACTCGAACATCGGCTGTTCGGTCGTTCGCCAAATTGCAAACGATATGGGCCGTTCGTGCCAAATTCGTGTGGCGCGTCACGGCACATAATTCACTGCTGATGATTGGCCAAGCATGCACTATGACCCGCATGCTTGGTCAATCACAGCGCCGCCTGAACAGAGAGCCGTAATTGGCCAAAGCCAAGGAGGCTTTGGCCAATTATGGCTCAGGGGATTTAGTACACGCCCCACACTATATAAGGCCGCCTGCACGGCGGCCCTGTGTAGTGTGTGTTCCGGCTTCATTGAGAGAGAGAGAGAGACAGACAGTGACATTTGATTTGAGTTAGATAGATTAGGCAGAACAGTCAGTCAGTTAGCTGCACTTACAGTGTATTGTGTATATATATGCATCCCAGGTGTTGCATATATATATATACACTGTATTTAGTTTAGCTAGATCTGTTCCTGTTATCTTCCTACTGACAGGCAGGCTTGTCTGGTTACAGTATTTACAGCTACCTAAAGAAAATTACTGGTGTTCTTTTGATCCTATTAGTACCACAGTCAGGCAGCTAGACTATTTACAGGTAGTGCAGTGCGTCCTGCTTACAGTGTTCAGCTAGATCCGTTCCTGTTATTTTCTTACTGACAGGCAGGCTTGTCTTGTTACAGTATATACAGCTACCTGAAGAAAATTGCTGGTGTTCTTTTGATCCTATTAGTACCACAGTCAGGCAGCTAGACTATTTACAGTTAGTGCAGTGTGTCCTGCTCACAGTGTTCAGCTAGATCCGTTCCTGTTATCTTCTTACTGACAGGCAGGCTTGTCTTGTTACAGTATATACAGCTACCTGAAGAAAATTACTGGTGTTCTTTTGATCCTATTAGTACCACAGTCAGGCAGCTAGACTATTTACAGTTAGTGCAGTGCGTCCTGCTCACAGTGTTCAGCTAAACCTACAAGTTAGTGGGGTGCGTCCTACTCACAGTGTTCAGCTAAACCTACAAGTTAGTGGGGTGCGTCCTGCTCACAGTGTTCAGCTAAACCTACAAGTTAGTGGGGTGCATCCTGCTCACAGTGTTCAGCTAAACCTACAAGTTAGTGGGGTGCGTCCTGCTCACAGTGTTCAGCTAGATCCGTTCCTGTTATCTTCTTACTGACAGGCAGGCTTGTCTTGTTACAGTATATACAGCTACCTGAAGAAAATTGCTGGTGTTCTTTTGATCCTATTAGTACCACAGTCAGGCAGCTAGACTATTTACAGTTAGTGCAGTGCGTCCTGCTCACAGTGTTCAGCTAGATCCGTTCCTGTTATCTTCTTACTGACAGGCAGGCTTGTCTTGTTACAGTATATACAGCTACCTGAAGAAAATTGCTGGTGTTCTTTTGATCCTATTAGTACCACAGTCAGGCAGCTAGACTATTTACAGTTAGTGCAGTGCGTCCTGCTCACAGTGTTCAGCTAGATCCGTTCCTGTTATCTTCTTACTGACAGGCAGGCTTGTCTTGTTACAGTATATACAGCTACCTGAAGAAAATTACTGGTGTTCTTTTGATCCTATTAGTACCACAGTCATTCAGCTTGACTATTTACAGTTAGTGCAGTGCATCATGCTCACAGTGTTCAGCTAAACCTACAAGTTAGTGGGGTGCGTCCTGCTCACAGTGTTCAGCTAAACCTACAAGTTAGTGGGGTGCGTCCTGCTCACAGTGTTCAGCTAGATCCGTTCCTGTTATCTTCCTACTGACAGGCAGGCTTGTCTTGTTACAGTATATACAGCTACCTGAAGAAAATTACTGGTGTTCTTTTGATCCTATTAGTACCACATTCAGGCAGCTAGACTATTTACAGTTAGTGCAGTGCGTCCTGCTCACAGTGTTCAGCTAAACCTACAAGTTAGTGAGGTGCGTCCTGCTCACAGTGTTCAGCTAAACCTACAAGTTAGTGGGGTGCGTCCTGCTCACAGTGTTCAGCTAGATCCGTTCCTGTTATCTTCTTACTGACAGGCAGGCTTGTTTTGTTACAGTATATACAGCTACCTGAAGAAAATTACTGGTGTTCGTTTGATCCTATTAGTACCACAGTCAGGCAGCTAGACTATTTACAGTTAGTGCAGTGCGTCCTGCTCACAGTGTTCTGCTAAACCTACAAGTTAGTGGGGTGCGTCCAGCTCACAGTGTTCAGCTAAACCTACAAGTTAGTGGGGTGCGTCCTGCTCACAGTGTTCAGCTAAACCTACAAGTTGGTGGGGTGCGTCCACCTCACAGTGTTCAGATAAAGCTACCTGTAGAAGGTTGGTGGTGTTCTCATACTACAGGCAGGCAGTTGATTTTGCTAGCTGCATTATCAGTACATATATATATATATATATATATATATATATATATATATATATATATATCCCAGCTTAGTGCAGCTACAGGCCATTAGTATGTCTGGAAGGCCAAGAAGGAGAGGCAGACAGTCACAAGCCAATAAGAGAGGGCAAGCAGGCTCTGTGTCTAGTGCTGGTCGTGGAGACGGTGCATCCTCATCAGCACGTGGCCGTGGGACACGCTTGGCCTTTTTTTCGGCAGCTGGCCATGTTGAGCCGCAACATGCGGAAGACTTGGTCGAGTTGATGACCAAGCCATCCTCATCCTCCTCATCCTCTCTCACCCATGCCCAGGGTACTTTGTCTGGCAAAGCAGCGGCCACTTCCCTCGGCTCAATGTCATCAGTGACTCCTTCTCTAGCCCCACCATGTCCTCCTGAGGAGTCCCTCGAACTGTTTGACCACAGTGTTGGGTACATGCTCCAGGAGGATGCCCAGCATTTGTAAGGCTCTGATGATGATACTGAGCTCGATGAAGGCAGTAACATGAGCACGGACAGAGGAGGTGCCCAAGAAGGACAGCAATCTGGCAGTCATGCTCCCCCTGCTGCAGCATACTGCCAGGTTTGCTCCAGTGATGAGGAGGGAGGGGATGATGAGGTCACTGACTCAACGTGGGTGTCTGATAGGAGAGAGGAGGAGGAGGAGGCGGCACATCACCAACGAGGCAGGATGCCCTCCAGGGGCCAGCCTAAGGGCAGCACATTGACTGCATCACACCCCAAAGCTCCACATATGCAGGGCGCTGCAGTCTCTGTGCGTTATTCAAAAAGTTCTTTGGTGTGGGCCTTTTTTGAGACGAGTGCATCAGATCGCACCGCTGCTATTTGCAACATATGTCTCAAGCGTATCTCGCGTGGCCAAAACATCTCCCGCTTGGGTACCACATGCTTGACCAGACATATGTTGACCTGCCATGCAGTTCGTTGGCAAGCGTATCTAAAAGACCCACACCAAAGAACAAAGAGGACCTCTCCTTTCTCCTCATCAGCTGAGATTTCAAACCCCACTATACCTTCAGTCCTCTCTGAGACTTGCACTGAGAGGAATGAAGGTCTAGAATTAGTTGTGTCACAGCCAAGTACTTGTGGGCAATCTGCTTTTGGTACACCGACGTCAGATTGTACCAGGCAAATTTCCCTGCCCCAGCTGCTGCACCGCCGAAAGAAGTTTGCTCCCAGCCATCCACATGCCCAGCGGTTGAATGCTAGCTTGGCAAAATTGCTAGCACTTCAACTGCTGCCTTTTCAGTTGGTAGACTCTGCCCCCTTCCGTGAGTTTGTGGAATGTGCGGTTCCTCAGTGGCAGGTACCCAAACGCCACTTTTTCTCACGGAAGGCGATTCCGGCTCTCTACTGGCATGTGGAAGGCAATGTCCATGCCTCGCTGGACAGGGCGGTCAGCGGTAAGGTGCATATTACCGCTAACTCATGGTCCAGCAGGCATGGACAGGGACGTTACCTAAGTTTAACGGCGCATTGGGTGACTCGCCAACTTAAGGCAGGAATGGTGGTTTGCGACAATGGCACCAACCTCCTCTCTGCCCTCCGACAGGGACAAATGACCCATGTGCCCTGTTTGGCTCACGTCCTTAACTTGGTGGTGCAGCGGTTCTTGGGCAGGTACCCGGGCTTACAGGATGTCCTGAGGCAGGCCAGGAAAGTCTGTGTGCATTTCCGTCGGTCATATAATGCCAGTGCTCGGCTGACGGACCTCCAAAAGGAGTTTAACCTGCCCAAGAACCGCCTAATCTGTGACATGCCCACCAGGTGGAACTCAACGTTGGCCATGCTGCAGCAGCTGCACACGCAGCAGAGGGCCATCAATGAGTACCTGGGCGACTATGGCACCAGGGCAGGGTCAGGGGAGCTTGTTTTTTTTCCCCACACCAGTGGGCCATGATTAGGGATGCATGCACTGTCCTGTCACCATTTGAGGAGGCCATGAGGATGGTGAGCAGTGACAATGCATGCATCAGTGACACTGTCCCCCTTGTCCACCTGTTGGAGCACACGCTGCGTGGAATAATGGACAGGGCACTTGAGGCAGAACAGAGGCATAAAGAGGAGGACTTCCTTAGCTCTCAAGGCTCCCTTTATCCAGACAGTGTTCCTGCGTGCCCACCGATCACACAGGAAGAGGAGGAGGATTGTGTCAGCATGGAGGTGGAGCCTGGCACTCAGCATCAGCAGCAGTCTTCAAGGGATCATGATGATTTTACAGTCGCAAGAAACGCATGGACTTGTACGTGGCTCGGAGGAGGTGGCTGCGGATCATGTCGTCCTTAGTGACCCAGAGGACTCCGGATCAAATGCCTCAGCAAACCTACGCTGCATGGCCTCCCTGATCCTGCAAAGCCTGTGAAGGATCCTCGTATTCATGGTATCAAGTAGGGATAAGCTTCCAGTTCGAGTCAAACTCATGTTTGACTCGAACATCGGCTGTTCGCCAGTTCGCCGAACAGTGAACAATTTGGGGTGTTCACGGCAAATTCGAAACCTGCGGAACACCCTTTAAAAGTCTATGAGAGAAATCAAAAGTGCTAATTTTAAAGGCTTATATGCATGGTCTTGTCATAAAAAGCGTTTGGGACATGGGTCCTGCCCCAGGAGACATGGATCAATGCAAAAAAAAGTTTTAAAAACAGCCATTTTTTCAGGAGCAGTAATTTTAATAATGCTTCAAGTGAAACAATAAAAGTGTAATATTCCTTTAAATTTCATACCTGGGGGGTGCCTATAGTATGCCACCTGGTGACACACCCCCTCTGATGCACGGGGACTTGACAAAGACTTCCCTGTGGCATTCCCCGTGATGTCAGAGGGGGCGGGGTCACCCATTACAAAACCCTGCCCCCCTCTGATGTCACGGGGAATGCCACAGGGAAGTCCCCTTCAAGTAAAACACAAGGGAGGGGGAGGCGCCTCTAAGTGCAGTATTAAAAAGATTTTATTAAAGAATCACTATACAAGCCACTCACATTTTATGAGGTAAATTGCGGCATGTAATAAAATCCATGGAGGGAGTCCATCAGGTCAGTCACAGGCCGTACGCTCGTGAAACGCGTCGCATACCAGTGACGTCACAGCTCCGCGCCTGCCTTCCACCAGCGTCCCAGGCCTCGTTTTGGAATCCAACATCACCGCGGCCGGCTCGAGCGGTATTCCAACACAAGCCGAACGCACAGCAGACAGCAGGGACCCCTGTGACTGACCTGATGGACTCCCTCCATGGATTTTATTACATGCCGCAATTTACCTCATAAAATGTGAGTGGCTTGTATAGTGATTCTTTAATAAAATCTTTTTAATACTGCACTTAGAGGCGCCTCCCCCTCCCTTGTGTTTTTCTCTGCAGATTCAGGAGCCTGGTTTCAGCTCCCCCTGGAAGGCAGCCCTCTGTGTGGACTTTTTACATTACACCATATTGCCTGTGTTTAACATAGACTCTGTGGACTATACCAATTTTCATTTATTATTTCTCTTTTAGCTTGTCACAGCCACAATGGTATCATGAGGTTTCCGTTTTTTGCGCCTTTACTTGTATAAGTCCCCTTCAAGTCCCTGTGCATCAGAGGGGGGCGGGGTCACCGGGTGGCCCCGCCCTCCATTATTTAAGAACTATCAGAAGATGAGAAGCGTCACACAATGGGAGCCTCCCATCATGGTGGATGTGGAGCGACCTGAGAAGAAGAAGGGAAGAAGACGCGAAGGAAGATGCCGGACGAGAACACCGGAGGAAGAACCAGAAGAACCAGAAGAAGAAGAACATGGAGGAAGAAACCAAAGGAAGATAGAAGAAAGAAGATAGAAGATAGAAGAAAGAAGAAGCATTTAAATAAAGGAATTGTCAAAAACTGTCTCTTGTCATTTTTAACATTTTTGACACTTTTTTTGTGAAATGGTAGGGGTACTTTTGTATCCCCTTACCATTTCACACAGGGGGGAGGGCCAGGATCTGGGGTCCCCTTGTTAAAGACCCCCATAACCACTGGGCAAAGGTTGTGGGGATGAGGCCCTTGTCCCCATCAACATGGGGACAAGGTGCTTTAGGGGCTACCCCAAAGCACCCTCCCAATGTTCAGGGCATGTGGCCTGGTACGGTTCAGGGGGGACACTCTCTAGTCCCCCCTCTGTTCCTGCAGATTGCCAGGTTGCATGCTCGAAAAAGGGTCTGGTATAGATTTTGAGGGGGACCGCCCACGTCATTTTTTAAAAATTTTGGTTCGGGGTTCCCCTGTGGGGAATTCCCATGCCGTTTTTATCAATGAACTTTTATGTGTATTGTCGGACCGGCAATTCATTAATAGCCGCGAGTAGTTTTAAATGACTTTTTTTCCTTTGAAATGTCATTTTGCTGTCAGACTGTTCTAAACACGGGAAACATGCACCCCTTTACAGGCATACTATAGACACCCCCAGGTACGAAATTTAAAGGAATATTACACTTTTATTGTTTCACTTTAAGCATTATTAAAATCACTGCTCCCGAAAAAACGGCTGTTTTTAAAACTTTTTTTGCATTGATCCATGTCCCCTGGGGCAGGACCCAGGTCCCCAAACACTTGTTATGACAATAACTTGCATATAAGCCTTTAAAATTAGCACTGTCCTGAATCCAGCTTTCTTTCGGAACGCACATTCAGTGCTGCTGGAGGCTTTGTAACTGATCACAGGGTGCGCCTGTCCACCAACTCAGTCGATCGACTGATCTTCATAAAAATTAACCAGTCTTGGATCACCACTAGATACCAAGCACCTGATGCTGATGGAACCGAATATTTTTTTTTGAAATGTCAGATCCCTTCAAAACTGCCTATTCTGATGCTGATTGACTATCCTATTATGCTGAGTGACTATCCTCTTCCTCCTCAATGATCATGCTGATAGCTTGTAAGAATATTTTTGTTTCTGGGCGCCACCACCAGTGGCTAAGGCCCAATTTTTCAGCCCATGTTTAACAGGGGTGCATAATTACAATTTTTGATGCAATTCTTTGCAGCAGGGCTCGTTCCTGCGCTCCAACTAGAGTATCTGTGAGGGGTTGCAGAGTTGTGGCACCAGTGCCTAAGGCCCAATTTTTCAGCCCCTGTTTAACAAGGGCATGTAATTACAATCTTTGATGTAATTCTTTGCAGCAGGGCTCGTTCCTGCACTCCAACTAGAGTATCTGTGAGGGGTTGCAGTGTTGTGGCACCAGTGCCTAAGGCCCAATTTTTCAGCCCCTGTTTAACAGGGGCATGTACAGGTAATTACAATTTTTGATGTAATTCTTTGCAGCAGGGCTCGTTCCTGCTCTCCAACTAGAGTATCTGTGAGGGGTTGCAGTGTTGTGGCACCAGTGCCTAAGGCCCAATTTTTCTGTCCCTGTTCAACAGGGACATGTAATTACAATTAATATAATAAAATGTGGCGCTAAAAAAGACGTAATGTTCATTATTGGGCAAGACCAACCAAAATATTCATCTGGAGGTCAAAAATTCCACAATAAAGTGTTTAATAAAACAAAAACTTCTACCAACTCCGTGTGAAGTCACATATAATGAAACAGAACCTGTGTATCTGTGAAATAATCCCATATATTAGATATCTAATTGTGCATAAAAACAACCAAATAATACATAAACTATAAGTCACTATGCGTGACGCAAGAAAGTGTCAAAAAAGATATACACTCATATGAATGATATTATAATCATAATTGAGAATAAATATGTGTTCAAAAGTAAAAAACTAAAGTGAGAGTTCATAGGAAAGTTCTTGAGACATATATCAGGAAAGTGGCCAATATGGCCTGCACTGGAACTTATTTTATGGGTCTCCCATGGCTGGGACTGGCTTCAATGTAGTGTGGTACCCAGACTCGTGGTGTAGATAAGGACAGGTAAAAATACCCTTACCGGAATCGGTGGACTCACTAGCCAGCGGCTGAGAGTCAAACAGGCTTAAGGAGTAGCTGGAGCTGGTAATCCCAGAGGAGGTGGATGTGGCACTGTATCCAAACTCAATGGAGGAGCGGTAGGAGCACTTACCGGTCACCTTCATCCAATCTCATTGCCTTCCAATCTCCATAGTATAGGACTGTATGACAATCCAATTACAGATCATCCCGGAGAGGATATAGCCCTCAGAATGAGAAGATGGAAAGAAAACTTCCACATAGTGTGAATCAGCTTCTGAAAAAACTTTTATTAAAAGTTTTATAGTAAAAAAAAACTCTGGCTCCTAAGACAAAATAGAGACCAGGTGCAAAGACAAACAAAATAAGCGCTTACATCAATTGTGGCAAGACAGGCATATCCAACCCGACGCGTTTCGTCCGCATGGACTTCAACTGGGGTATATGTCTGTCTGCCACTAACATGCCCATATATATATGTAAAATATAATAAAAAACCTACAACACCTGTTTGCGCCATGTGAAGCGCTACTTCCAGGTACTCAGAAGATGGCGTCAATGGTATTGTCAGCCAATCATAATAAACAAGTGTGATGTAGACAGACAAGTCTCGGTCTGGTTTAGCCAATGGGGTGCCATCACAACATTTCTCGTCGCGCCCGCCTTATGTCAGCGTCAGACGGCAGCCCCTCCACCAACCAAGACCATTGGCTGTAACTCGTCACTACCTCACGTGACCGCCTCGACTTCAGGGCCAATCACTGACAGGTCGTCACTTAGAGCTGTCAGCCTATCCGAAAACCCGTACATTGTGCGTGACGTCAGTGACCATCCATCCCACGTACATTGCGCGTGACGTTAGTGACCATCCGTCAAACAGGCTGACAGAAATAGGAAGTAAAAGCGAGGCGTTCGGAACGCAAATGCGATCCACGCCTCGAGTGTACTTTAAATATTAAACGGAATTTAACTAGAGAAAATTTGAGAAGTTTTATGGACAATCATAATAATGACAATATCTATTTTAAAATTTCACATGACGCCAACAATGTTAGAGGTGCCCACCATACTCCAACATCTATGATGGAGTCTTAAGGTTCACATTAATTAGGGAACAGAAAGATAGACAATCTCATAAATTCCAAAGATACAACACAGAGCTTGTCATTCACAAATAGGAACACCCTTATGTAAAAAAAAAACATTGAAGAAAAATAAAAGATGAAATAATGACTTCACTTCTATATGTTAAATGAATAACAGTAGTGAATAACTGTAATGGATCCACTATGGGGCTCAACATTAATGCCGAAAAAATATGTGTATATGGACTAATCTCTAATGAGACTACTAAATCATCTCTAAAAAATAATCTCTAAAAAATATTAAAACCACGAAAAAATGAACAAAACTTTTAAGTAGTACTAAAACATACATCACAAGGAACCGAGAGCAGAAAGGGACAAAACATGCATTTACTTTAGAATTGATTAATAAATGCATTTATGTCCCAATTGATATTGAGGCCAAATGGTGAATAACATTTTAATTGGTGTATCCAGAACGTCTCTAATTTTGACACACCCCTCTTGAGAGATTCACCCCTCCAGTGTGGGAAAAACTTATCAATAGCTTGGAACTTAGTCCCTGCTGGATTCTGATTATGGCACCGGAGAAAATGTTTAGGGACACTATGGTTTGTAAGTCCTTTTTTTATATTAGCTATATGTTCATTTACTCTTACGGAGAATGTACGGACTGTACGGCCCACGTACTGCTTCCCGCATGGGCACGTGATCAAATAGACCACATATCTAGTTTCACACGTCAAAAAATGTTTCATTTGGTATTCCTTTCCAGTGGATGTGGAGACAAATGTTTCTTTCTTTTTTTTTTTTTTTTGTTTAAAAGTTTTTATTGAGTTTTGAAACATAGGTAACAGAAATAAAAAGATTTAGGGGGGCGCATGCGCGGCTGCCTAGGAGAGCGGTAATGCTATCTTAGAGCTCCGCTCCTGGGACGATTGCACCGGAGGACTACAGGTCCCAGCGGCACCGCGAACGACACACAGCGATTGCTGGTACTTCCTAGAGCCCTCAGGTATCATTATTATGGTCCTGCGGGGCCCAAAATTAAAATATAAAGCTGGTATGGCTAAAGAAGCGCCGGCCAGGCAGTCTTCCAAGATGGCGGCGGCAGTTACCTCACAGCCTTCTACACCGCACACTAGGAAAACACTGCCACACAGTGTAAAGACCCAGGATTTCACCGCTGAGTCTGACTCTGATACAGGCGGCTCACAGACTGTGATTCAATCTGACATGTTTAAAACATTTGAAAGAATGTTACAGAAAGCCCTCAAACAAACTTCAGATCACATTACTGATAAATTGACAAAGGAAATAAGGGAGCTTGGACAGAGAACAGCTGAGTTGGAATTGAGAGTGGATGAAATAGATAGCCACACGCAGCACTTTATCTCTGAATTTGAGAACCTTAAAAAGGAAAATGTTATACTACAGTCACGTTTAGAAGATCAGGAAAATAGGGACAGACGATCGAATCTGCGAATTAGAGGAATCCCTGAGACTGTCATTGATCTCCAAGCCACCATGATAGCTCTATTCCAGGAATTACAGCCTGGTATTCCTGTAGATAGACTGGAAATGGACAGAGTGCACAGGGCTTTAGCTCCTCGCAAAACCAATGGTCCCCCTAAGGACATAATTGCCAAATTTCATTATTATAAAACCAAAGAGCAATTACTTTCAGCTGCTAGAGGGAAAGATTCTCTGCAATTTCAAGGCCATGTGTATCAGCTTTTTGCAGATATTTCCCCACTCACAGTAGCAAAGAGGCGAGCACTCAAACCCCAATTACAGGTTTTACAACAAAACCAGATCACCTATCAATGGGGGTTTCCCTTTTCTCTTCGATTCACATACCTGGAAACCAAGTATGTTTGTCGCTCTTCAGAGGACTTGCAGTCGGCTATGATTGAAATGGGTATTGTAGATAAAGTTACGCCTAAAGAGCAACATCGTAGACGATCGGCCTCCAGCTCCTCTCCACAAAACACAGCAGCAGGCTTCAACAATCCCTCTTCTTCTTCACGCCAGAATATTCACAAATGTGGACGATTTGAAAATTCAACACCATCTAATGAAGACACCATGGACTGATCTATACACCGTTTTTTTCAGACCACAACTCATTATTCGATCCCAGTACTCAATGCTGGTTTATACACTTTCCTATTGACACTAAAAACTAACAATTTTTTTGCTGGACTCTCACTTTTTTTTTTTTTTTCTCCACTTCCCTTTTTTCTTTCTAGAAGGTTTTAGATTCTACTAGCTCACCTGATATATCTTATATTTAGTTTCTCGTTCGTTTTTGATGGTCCTTTTTATTTTCATTTATTTATTTTTTTTTCCTTACCTCTTGATAACCAAACTACCACTCTTTTTGGCCTCATTAATTACCTTTTTCTTTTATCTTTTTAGGTCCTCATGAGGTTATGTTTGCGTGTACATGTATGTGTGTGCGTGTCTGCATATACATGTGTATATATCTGTATGTATGTGTATATACATATATACGGGTATAATATATATTTCTTTTTTTTTTTTTTCTTCTCTCTTTTTTGCTGATTAGAGTGAGCTTGGTAGTTGGTAGTTATGGTTGCATAGATTAAAAATGCTCTATTTTAGTGTTAACTACTTATATAACCCCTGTGGTCCTCCGGTGTTGATCTTCCCTTAGGAATTTCTTGCCGCCCCCTTTACCACCCTCAGACCCCTGCTATTATGTGGGATTCTGTTGGTGGCCCTGGAGCCTCTCGGAGACTTCTAATTACTCTCTCGAGATGTTCCCACACCCTGTTGTTCTGTCACAAATTAGCGATATTTGGTCCCTATTCTAGGGTAGTTCAATTTTATTATTTTACTTTTTTCTCTGTCACTTCTTTCTCTCTTTTATCTCTTCAGGTGGTGGTCCTGGTTCTTGGTATGTATTATATTCCTCATGATATAATGATATCCCTGACTCTATTATGGCCCCCATAAATATTTTATCTTTAAATGTACAAGGGTTTAATATCCCGCATAAACGCACAAAGGCTATGCGCTCCTTTACAGCTAAGAAAGCACATATTATATGTTTGCAGGAAACCCATTTTACAGACAAAATTTACCCTAAGTTCCTTTCGTCCACATACCCACAATTTTATGCTGCCTCTGCCTCAGCTAAAAAGCGTGGAACTCTTATTGGCTTCCACCGCAATACCCCCTTTACCCTTGTGTCACAGTTAAATGACCCGGAAGGTAGATATACATTACTTACTGGCTATATTTCTGATACTCCTATTACGATAGTATCCTACTATGCCCCAAATAAACGCCCAGAAGCTTTTTTATCCCATCTTTTTCAACTAGTTGATACGCACAAATTTGGTACGGTTGTCTTATGTGGAGACTCTAATGCTACGGTTTTTTCTTTCTTGGATAAATCCCCTTCAGCCCCACCTACAAGCTCTGCTAGATTGACTCTCCAATCTCTGCTTTCTACTCATAACTTAGTAGATACTTGGCGAGAACTTAATCCTTCCAGTAAACGTTTCACACACTATTCATATCCACATAACTCTTTCTCACGTATAGATCATATCTTAACTCCATCTAGCATGATACCAGAAATTATTTCCTCTAAAATAATCCCATTTCCATGGACTGACCACTGTGCTGTTTTCACAACCTTGGCTTCCACTATTCCCAGATCACACGATACTACTTGGTGTGTTAATAACTCTTTATTGACTAATCCATCCCTTAAAACTGAGATTGAAGAGGCAATTACTGATTATCTTTCCTTTAATGACACGAATGATGTCTCCCCCCTCACTTTGTGGGAGGCCCACAAAGCGGTCATTCGGGGCAGATTGATACAACAAGCATCAGCAATTAAAAAAGAACGTAAACTACAGTTTGCTAAGCTTGAGGCTGTTTATAATAAATGCCATATGACCTTTCAATCTTACCCGAATGCCGCCAATAACTCAAAACTGGAGAAAGCTCGTCTTGATCTAGACCTTTTTTTAACCGATTCTGCTGATAAATTACTACGTAAACGCCAACATATCCAATATCTTAAAGCTAACAAACCAGATACCCCTATGGCGCGTAGTTTGAAGGCAATACAACACGCACAGACTTCTTTCAGATTGAAAATATCCCGTGATGGATATACTAGCAACCCAGTTAAAATATTAGAGATATTTCGCTCTAATTTAGCTAAATTATATTCCCCCGCTCATGACTTTGATAAAACAAAAGCAGATACTCTGTTTTCCAACATAAAGCTCCCTACCTTAGACCAGGAACAACAAGATAACCTCGAGTCCCCCATAACAGCACCTGAAGTTCTGACTGCCATTAAACTATTAAAACCAAATAAGAGACCTGGTCCTGATGGGTTCTCGGCATTATATTACAAACAGTATGCACACATTTAGCACCCATCTTAACCAGGGCCTTCAATTCTATCCTGAAAGGTTATTCATTTGGGTCTGCTACACTGACCTCCATTATAGCAATGATTCCCAAACCCCGTTCCGACTCTACCTCTTGGACCAATTACCGCCCCATATCGCTCCTTAACCTAGACATTAAATTACTAGCCAAGATCTTGGCGACTCGTTTGAATAACGTTATAGGTCAACTGATTCACAGAGACCAAACAGGTTTTATGCCAACGCGCCAGGCAGGTGATAATGTCAGGCATGCTCTCTTACTTATTCACGCAGCTAAAATTAGACACATCCCTACATGCCTATTATCTTTGGATATCAGAAAAGCTTTCGATTCTGTCACCTGGCCATATTTGCAATACATGCTTCAAAAATGGGGATTTGGGAATCATTTTCTTACATGGGTCTCCTCTCTGTATAATAACCCAAAGGCATATATTAAATATGCGGGATATAAATCTGCAATGTTAGACATTAGAAGAGGGACAAGGCAAGGCTGCCCTCTATCCCCATTGCTTTTTGCTCTCCTGATTGAACCACTAGCACAACTAATTAGGTCTCATCCAGATATTAAAGGTATCGAATTAGGCGGATATCAGCATAAGTTGTGTCTTTATGCAGATGATGTCCTTATTTTTTTATCTCATCCCCATATATCAGCCCCAAATTTACTAAATGTCTTGGACAAATTTGCCCAAGTATCTGGACTTTTTGTTAACCCCACAAAATCGAATGTGTTAAATATTTCTTTGCCACAAGCAGAACTTCGACACGTCCAAACCTCATTACCATTCAACTGGGTTACCCATCAGATCTCATATTTAGGAGTACAACTTACAACCTCGATTAAAGATTTATTTGCTGCTAATTATCTTCCTCTACTGAAACAAGTTACAGGCTCTATGAAACAATGGACATCTCTTCCATTATCATGGATAGGACGGATCAATGCTATAAAAATGTCTATATTACCAAAATTTTTATACTTATTTAGGGTATTACCTATCCCGTTACCTACATATTTTTTAAGACTCACACAACGCAGAGTCATGTCTTTTATTTGGGGAAACACTAAACCCAGAATTTCCAAAACTACACTGTATCTCAAAAAATTGAATGGCGGATTAGGTCTGCCAAACTTCACTTCCTATTACTACGCTGCTCAACTATCACCCCTTCCTAAATATCACTCGTTGGCAGAAACACCCCTGTGGGTTCATATTGAGTCAGCTGACAGCGACCCTATCTCTGTGGCCAATATGCTATGGCTCCAACCTAAAGATAGATCACATCTATCTAATCCCATAACGAAACATTCTTTGTCTATTTGGGATAAATTTAGCAGAGCTTGTAATCTCCAATCCCCACATAATCCTCTTCTTTCGTTCCTTAGAAACCCGGCCTTCTATCCTGCTTGGAAATTCCCGAAATCATTTGCTGCATGGTCTTCCAGGAATTTAATTAGATTTTATCAATTAAGCAACAATACCGATATTCATGCATTTCCGGGGTTATGTGAAACATATGGGCTTCCTAGATCTGAAATTTTTCGTTATTTGCAAATCAAAAATTTTTATACTCCACTTCTTACCACAGGCTCAACAATGAATCAAATGTCACAATTTGAACGTATTTGTAAAAGCGACCCACATGTAAGGGGCTTGATTTCATCTTTGTATCAACAACTTACTGAGACTCATAATGGTTCACTACCCTCTTATACAGATAAATGGGCACAGGATATGAACCGAGTGTTTGACACTAATGACTGGTCCGATATATGGTTAGCCACTAAGAATTCCTCCCCGAACTGCTATGCTTTGGAAACAAATTTTAAAGTCTTAGCAAGGTGGTACTTAGTACCAGCCAGAATTGCAAAATTTATTCCGACATACCCAATTAACTGTTTTAGAGGTTGCTCTGCACCAGGTACCCACTTTCACATATGGTGGCAATGCCCCATAGCTCAAGAATTTTGGAAGAATATTTTTGGAATGGCCTCTAAAGCTCTGGAAACCTCTATTTCCCCAGACCCAGCTTTGGCACTCCTAAATTTGAAACCCACTACTCTTACCCGCACCCAATTTCAGTTATTTCTCCAGCTTAGCACTGCAGCCAAGCAAACTATTGCAAAAGCTTGGAAGTCTCAAACCTTGATTGTAGCGGAAGCCAAACACAGAATGAATAAAGCCCTCATTTATGCCAAAATGACAGCTATTGAGGACAATAACATTAATAAATTTTGCAAAATCTGGCAACCATGGGTTAACCATTTCTTCCCCTACGATTTTGACCAGTCGTTATTGTTACCTTACTAGGATTCTTGATTTCTTACTGTCAAAATATGTGTTGGAGCCGGGCCACCACCTGGAGAGATTCTTCTTCTTCTTCTTCTTCTTCTTTTCTCTCTCTTATTCCTTTCCTTTATTTTCTTACTTTCTCTCTTCTCTACTATGATACATATTTTTGGGATACTCTTTTACTATTAATACATTACTTTCTATTTATAAATAATAATATGATTTATTATATCTGTATATTTATTTTGAGCAATCAAATTCTACAAATAAGCAGGTCAAGACCCTGATTTATAATTAATTTCATTTCATTTACCTCAGGATATCTTTGTAACAAATATTTTTAAATGCCCCCACCCTTCCACAGCTTGCACCAATTGGGGTGGTAGGGTGGTCTGGAGGCATGGTTTATAGGTTTCACAATATTGATCAGAGGCTCTCAGCCCGATCTTAAACTATCTATAAGAATATAGATTGCTCATACACTTTACGCTCTGTACTTTATTTATTTATTTTTTCTTATTTTTCATTTATTAAACCTTGATTGTATATCACAATATATTCATATATTGATCAAAAATCAAATGATTTGGACAGTATCCCTTGTAACAATGTTTATATTCTATTGTTCTTCTTTATGTAAATCTTAATAAAAACATTGAACAAGAAATAAAAAGATTTGAAATCAAGCATATGTAAATACATACGTGCGGGCGCAGCCGCCGATAAGATGAAGTGAAATTAAAAAAAAATAAAAAAAAATTTTTTTTTAGAAACAATGAACAGAAAAAGCAGTGAAACGGTATACAGTATTAAGCTATTTCCAATGATACAGACTAATATATAGTCAAAACGTTCTATTCTGATAAGTGCGGGTAATCCTATATGATATTTCTTGGGAAAGTTATTGTATGATAATTATGGAGGGTAATGATCGAGTCGAATAACATTGATTCGTAAGTCAGGTATACAAGTTGGTATTAAAGATAGAAAATCTAACTTGGGAGAAGAATGGGTATCCTCTTGGGATGGGCAGATAAGGCGGGTGGGGGGGGGAGAATGCACATCAGATCATTGGTGGTGAGTTATGTTGCGTATTGTATTCCGTGGACAGGGGAGTACATTAAGTATTTGTGTAAAAGTAGGGGGGGGGGAGGGGGGATGGGAGTGTAGGATGGGGATTCAGGTGGGAGAGTTAAAGAGTTGCTGTGATTCCGCCACAGCTCATGTGTTGTAGTCAGATCATTATCTGTTTATAGGGATCAGTGGTGACAAAGTGTAGCCAACATGCCCAGGTTTTGGTGAATTTAGCTGGCGTGTCCTTGGTTTGATCTATGAGGTCTTCCATGACCTTTGTTTTTTGTATACGAGTAACCAATCTTTCATGGTCGGCGGATCTGTAGAACGCCATTTGAGAGGGACACACATTTTAGCTGCGTTGACCAAATGCATAGCAAGAGAGCGAGAGTAGGCAGGTATCGGAATTGTTGAGTGATGAAGTAGAAATTGGGCAGGTGTGAATTCCAGTGAGTATGTGGTTATTTGGTGTATAAATCTGTGGACTTCTCTCCAGAATGGTTGAATTTCTGAGCAGGTACACCAAACGTGTAGGAGTGAACCCTTTTCTTTTTTGCATCTCCAACAGTTCTGGGATCAATTTGGTGCAATACATTAGGTGTCCTGTACCATCTGGAAAGTATTTTGAAAGCGTTTTCCTGTATTTGTACATTTAACAAACCTTTGTGGATTAGAGTGTGTACTGTGTCCCATTCAAGATCTGTGAGTTCTATAGAAAGATCTTGTTCCCACTTTCGAATGGTCCAATGTTTCATAGGTGTATGGGTGGTAAATAACATGGTGTATATTTGAGAAATAAGGTGGCTTTGGGCTTCTTCGTTTAAACATGTGTTCGAACTTGGTAGTGCATCTAGACCAGTCAGGTTTGGTTTTGGGTTTATTAAAGAAATGTCTCAGTTGGACGTATGTCCAGAAGGGAAAAGTGTCTATATTCATTTTAGTTGCCAAAGCGGATTGAGTTAAAAGGTGATCACCGTGAAAGAAATGTTTTGCACGAACAGTTGGGTAGGGCCAGTGGTCAGCTAAAAAGGAGATATGCATTCCCGGTGTAAAGTCTGGATTTAGGCGAAGAGGTGTCATAGGGCCATGTAGTGAAGAAATTTTGTATTTTTTGCAAGTTGTGTGGAAAGAGGCTAAAGTTGGGTTAATTAGCGGGTGGGTTTTAGATTGAGAGGGAATGAGCCGGGGTTCAGTCCACGGGGGCTGTGCTATTGGCAGGTTCGATAGTGATTGTTCTAAGTGTATCCAAACCTTATGTTTAGAGTGTATGTTCCAATCCACAATCCTAGCTAGGTGACATGCTTGTTGGTATTTACGTATGTCTGGGAGTCCTAAACCTCCTAGGAGTTTAGGAGTGGTCAGTCTCGTGAAGTCTAATCTCGGTCTCTTTTTGCCCCAGATAAAGTCTGTGCAAGCCTTTCTGTAAGTGGAGAAGAAAGCTTGTGGAAGTTTAATTGGGATTGTTTGTAGGATATATAAGATCCTGGGAAGGATATTCATCTTGATGATTGCAATTCTTCCGAACCATGAAAAGAGTCCAGTGGACCATTTTTTCAAATCAATTATTATTTTTTGTAGCAGTGTAGCATGGTTTAAGGAGTATAGGTTGTTTAGAGAAGTCGGTAGTTGTATGCCTAGGTAGGTAATTGCACGGTTGTTCCATTTGAACGGGAAGTTATTTTGGCATTGTTGGCATGTTCCATGGTTAAGTGAGACGTTAAGGGCAGTCGATTTGGAAAAGTTTATTTGCAGATTAGTTAGGGTTTTAAAGGTTTGGAAGTCTTTGAGTAAGTTTGGGATTGTCGTAAGCGGTTCCGTAAGAAAGAGGAGGATGTCGTCTGCAAAGGCTGCTAGTTTATATGTGCGGTGTTTTATTTCTATGCCCTTAATATCCGGATTGGCTCTAAGGCGATTTAATAGTGGTTCAAGGGAGAGGATAAAAATTAAAGGGGAGAGAGGGCATCCCTGACGGGTTCCATTCGACACGGAGAAGGCATCCGACAGATGACCGTTCACTCGGACTCTTGCAGTGGGATTTGAGTAGAGAGCTAATATGAAGTTCAGCATTGTTGATGGGAGGCCTATAGCCCTTAGAGTTTCTGACATATAGTCCCAGGCCACTCTGTCGAATGCCTTCTCCGCGTCGAGCGAGAGCATGAATCCCCTAGTATGCGTAGACGTAAGCCAGTGGTGGATATTAATGGCTTTAAGAGTGTTATCTCTCGCTTCTCTCCCTGGGATAAAGCCAACTTGGTCAAGATCTATAAGTTGTGGTATTAAAGGAAGGAGTCGGTTCGCTAGGGTTTTTGCATACCATTTAAGGTCAACGTTGAGTAACGAGATGGGTCGGTAATTGCTAACTATAGAAGGGTCTTTGTCTGGTTTCGGAATTACAGCTATGTGGGCAGTTAGAAGATCTCGTGGTGGTTCCGTAGGGGTAGCAAAAGAGTTAAAAGCTGTCAGAAAAGCCGGAGTGAGTATTCTCGTGTATGTTTTGTAGTACCCGGCAGTTAAACCATCGGGACCAGGGTTTTTGCCCGGTTTCATTTGTGTCAGTGCCAGGTTAACTTCTTCAGTTGTTAAGGGGGAGGCTAGGTCTTTGGCGATTGAGTCCAAAATTCGAGTTGGGCCATATTGTTCCAAGAATTGAACTATTATTTGTTTCCTAGTGGAGCCATCTATAGATGGTTCCGATTTAGGGAGATTATATAATTTATTGTAAAATTTGACAAATTGTTTAGCTATGTCAGGGGTCGCGTTCAATTTTTGTCCCGACGGATACATAACGGAATGTATCGTCATGTCAGATTTTTTCGTTTGTATGGCTCTTGCCAAGAGTTTACTGGCTTTGTTGCCATGTTCATAGAATGTTTTTTTAGAAAGGATATAGGTGCGTTGAATTTGCTGGTCGATTAGGTTTAACAGGTCTTTTCTAGCTTGTATCAGATCTGTCATAATGGTTAGGGCTTGAGCGTGTTTGTGTGTGTTTTGGAGCTTGTGGATCTGAGTAATTAGGTCAGAATATTGTTTCCGCCGTTCTCGATTACGTTTGGCAGCTGCCGCTATGAAAGTGCCTCTAATTACACTTTTATGTGCTTCCCAGTTAGTAAGCGGAGAAGTATCACTGGGTTTATTTTCGAGAAAGAAGTGTTGTAGCCGCTGTCCAACTTCTGCAGAGATAGTGGGATCTGTCAATAAGGATGGATCTAATCTCCATGTTTTTGAACGAGGTGAGGTATTAGGGAACTTCAGTGTCAGGGAAATGGGGTGGTGATCCGAGATGAGCATTGGGTCAATGGAAGTTTGATGGAGCATGGGTAGGTCCGTTTGTGATAAGAATAGGTAGTCTATCCTTGAGTATCGATTGTGAGGTATTGAGTAAAAAGTATAGTCTTTGCCGTCAGGGTTTTTGGTGCGCCAAGTATCGTGGAGCAATAAACATTGGAGTTGGGATTTAATTGTCTTTAGGGCTGTATATGGTAGCGATGAGGTGCCAGTTGATGTGTCTTGGATTGGAGATAGCGGGACGTTGAAATCTCCTCCTAGTACTAGGGTGCCCTCCTGGAAGGTTGTTAAGAGATCAGTTATGGTTCGGAAGAACGGTACTTGGCGGGCATTCGGTGCATATATATTTGCCAAGGTGATTGTCTTACCAAAAAGTGATATACAAAAAATAATATACAAAAAAGTGTAGCGCTAAGTGGGCCAGGCGCTTTAAAACTATTAGGTTAAAAGACCTTTGCCTTATATATAATACATATAAATGTTTCACACTTAGAAAACTCAAAATGGAAGCAAAAGCGATTAAAATGAACAATCAGTGAGCTTGAAAAATGGGTTACCACCCAAAGGCAAAGTGAGGAGCAAATTCACCAGTGCCAACATAAAGTCTTTAGGGATGATGGTGTATAGTCAATCACAAAAGTCCCACATCACTGTAATGAATAATGCATATATGGACCAACTTAAAAAGTCACACCCCAGTGTCTTCACAAACAAGCAGTGCACTCAGATGGTACAGATGGGGGCTTACCGGAGGGTTTGAACCCAAAACAGCGTATGCTGTGAGGGTCAAACCGGCTTTTATTGCTCCCTGGCAATGGTGAGAAGACCTTGGTAGCCTGAAGACCTTGAGGGGGGGTTCACTGAGGGCATATGTTCTCCAAACATAATAATGGATCTCACCGCGTATGGTTCATAAAGGGTACAGAAAGGACTGGTCTGTGTATCAGCCTTTACCGAAAAGTGAGCCTTTCAGAAAGAGGTATCTACCCTCTTTATCCATAAGTGTGTCAATAAGTTGGAAAGGGCAGCGTTTTGCAATAATTATCGAGACCCCTTTTGATTTGTGCAAGGGATTGGTTGCATGATATGCCGTGGGGTATTGAAAATTGTGTAGTTTTGGCGTGGCATCGGAGCGAAAATGCGTTTCCTGTACGAATACGATGTCAGCTTTGCTCTGAGACATGGTTAGGAGGAGTTTGGAGCGTTTTTCTGGGGTATTGAGACCCCTGGCATTAAACAAAACGAGTTTAACCAGGGGGTTGGTTGCATCAGGGGAGGCTGTTGTCATTTTGGGCGTATATTATTGTATCTGATAGTACTGTAAGAGCTGTAGCAGAGAGTGCGTTTAGGAGGGTCTAGGGATAAGAATAGGTTAGTGGAGTGGGGTGGGTATATTGTGGTAGAAAGAAGAAGAGGAGCCAGCGTTAAGCGAGATCCCTATCACCTAACTCTGTGAATGGGGTCGCGATTACAGTTGTGCCGGTATAGGTCAGTGGGGTTTTTCTTATGAGATGAAAGAGGAACTAAAGAGTTGTACGTGTCCACTGTGTGAGAGTTGGTCTGTCACTGGAGAGAATTTGGTGGAGTATAGAAGCAATGAATATTGAGGTCCTTCCCACCAACAGCCATAGCTCATGGTGGTGGAGTTATGTTATGTAGGGGATATTTTAGTTGCCATCATAATTGGGTGGCGGAGGGAGTGAGAAGTGCGGGGGATAAATTGTATGGCATGTCGCATCTAAGGGTTTGGCATGGAGTCGTCAGCGATAGCTATTAAGGGTATGAACCGTTTGAATCAGACAGTTGCAGGTAGTGGGTACATATGAGGATTCCACCTGAGCGTCAAATAATATGAAAAACAGTAAAGAACAATAATGAGAAGGAGCTCTATCGGAGCTAACAACAGTGCTATTCTATCATTAGAAACAATAATAAAAAGTGCTCATTGGAGAGCAAACCTTGTGGTCTTAAAATTGCAATAACCATCAACAGGGCAGTAACTGCTTGTATGATGAACAAAACAAAAAGAAATCACCTATGACCCAACTTGAGTGTGAGGTGTATTTAAGATATGAACAGAGCCAAGGTATAAACTCGGTCGGAGTACATCAGAACCCCTGGCTTGAATATATGTATCTATATGGATTGCAGAAGTGTTGTAAGTTTTATAGTATATTGTAAGACTCTAACAACGGTGGCAGGATCTTGTCCATTCCGTCTTAGGGGGTCTTTAAGTGTAGTGTGTGTATAGTAAGAGTGATGTGGTCTGAAGTCTATAGACAGTGTTAGTGTACCCGTTGTGTCAGTAGAGGGCGCTACATGTTCAAATTGTATAGGATATTGTGGAATATAATGTGTTAGCCTACAGAACGGTGGCAAGAATTAGAGGAGCCAGTGATGAGGTGTTAAAATTTAGAAACCCCCTTAACTGTTGTCAGCGTGTGTTATGTTTCTGTAAAACTGTTCTATTATCTTAAGTGCTTACTATATTACTTATTACCCTTAAAAAAGTAGCTAGGAGGAGGTTCCGTAGTTAAGTTTCTACTTCTCTTTTGTTTTGTTTTTTCCCTCCCTTTCCTTCCTGCGTTGTTTGAGAGCATCAGTCTGTATACATAGCTGAGATCTGTAGACGCGGAGGGGAGTATAATGTTCCGTGTGAGTTGCCTGTCGTCTGTAGCAAGGTATCATCCTCTTCTTAATGTCCAGGGTATCTTCGGTTACTAGTATGTTCAAGTGTTATAGAAGCTAAAATGAAGACTGTGATCAGCTGCTCATAACTTCTGGCGTGTGCACATACATCAGTAGGTCTGGTAGTAAAGTCATCTGTGAAGAAAGTAGGGTTTTGGGGTTTATTTGCATTGGACAGAAAGAGATGATAGGAGAGAAATAGATGGCGTTGGTTTGTTCATCTTACGCAGACATCTTGGACCGGGACAGTGAAGTTCAGCGGTCCCTGCATGCTCGCCAAGGTAAGGGCGCTGTCATAGGACTCAAGGCGGGATGATGGAGCCTCGAGGTGGAGTGAGATCTGACAAGGGACGGTGAACGTCGTCGTCGGAAACTGGTGTTGTGGGTTTCCATCGGTTCTGCCTCCGGTGAGCGGTGTGCACGGGAAGGTAGTAGGAACTCTGCATACCAGTTGGGGACCGATACGAGCGGGATATCCAGGGTATGACAGAAGTTTTCTAAGTCCTCCGGAATTCTCAGCAGTGCAGAGTGCCCTTGATGGGAGGCTAGGAGGCCGAAAGGAAATTTCTGTAGCGGATGCCTCTGGTCCGCAGAACATCCAGTAGAGGCCGTAAATCTTTGCGATGTTTCAGCGTGATGGCTGAGAGATCTTGGTAAATGTAGATAGAGCGGCCCTCGTGTTCCATGTGTATCTTATCACGGGCTTTCTTGAGGATTTCTTCTTTGATTGAAAAATCATTGATGTGACATATAACGTCCTGTGGGGGATCAGTGTCTCTGCCTCGGGGACGGAGTGCTCTATGAATTTGTTCCATAGCTATTAAGGAATGCCTTGGCAGATCCAGAAGGCGGTTAAAGAGATCCGACCGAGAATCTGGTCTTGTTCTACGCATTCGGGGAGGCCTCTCACCCGCAAATTGTGCCTACGGCCCCTGTTATCGAGATCTTTGACATGACGCTGAAGATCTCTAAGTTGTAAGGTGTGTGAATCTACATGGTGGTGAATCTTTTTTACCGCTTTCTGCTGTTGTGCCGTAGCATGTTCAACCTGGTGCATTCTCCCTGCAATGGCCTGTATTTCATGGCGCAGATCTGAGATGGCCGAGATAAGGGTGTCTTTTATGTCAGTCGCTACCGCCTGGAGATCTTGTAGATTAGGTTGACGGTAAGATGCCAGTCCATGTTCCACAGATGAGGTGGGTCGATCGGTCGGGGTAAGTAGAATCCCATTGTGTTCTGGAGCAGAAGCTGAGGCGGGAAGGGGAGCCGCCATGTTAGCTCTCTGGGATCTGAATATCTCCGGGATTGTGTAGCTCGGGAGGCCCGTGTTTCTTCTCGGAGATCTGGATCTGGATTGTGAGCTTCCGCGGGAAGAAGTTCCCATAGTGGGTAGCGAATTTTAGTCGGAAATCCCTGTGGAATGCTGATTGTAAGCTGTGGTGAGACGGAGCCTGAGGTTTAAACAGCCATCTTCTCTCGAGGCAAACCACGCCCTCCGACAAATGTTTCAGTTCTCCTCCGCCCGCAGACATTATGTGAACAGATATTACATCGGCGGCAGGGAAAAAATCCTTTCATATTGTGGAAAAAAGATCGGGTAATTGGGGGGTCAATGGTGTTAGGAGCAATCTGACCTTTTATGGAGGGAGCCCCTCTATAGATAACCCCTCCCCGTTCTGGGAGCAAGGGACCTAATATATGGTCATTTATTAGAACCTTCCAGTGTCTCAATATAATATCCTTGATCTGCTTATGTTGCACAGAGAAATTCGTTAGAAGGGACCACTTATGTTTATTGTCTTGTGTGCGTTTGGATTGTCCCAATAATAGCGAATTTCTGTCAATCAAAGAAACTTTTCTAATCTCCTCCTCAACATCTGTTGGATCATAACCTTTGTCAACAAATCTAGACCTAAGAATCTGATCCTGATGGAAATAATCGGAGAGGTTGCTACAATTACGCCTAATCCGGGTAAGCTGGCTACGAGGTATAGATTTTAGCCAGGTAGCATGATGGCAACTATCGACCAGAATGTAACCATTCCGGTCGGTTGGTTTGAAGAACGTTTTAGTTTCCAAATGATCATCAACAGCAGTTATCTCTAAATCCAGGAAATGGATGGTAGAAGAGCTAACCTCATATTTCAAATCAATCCCAATGTCATTGGCATTCAACGTGGTGAGGAAAGAGTGTAAGGATTCCACACTTCCCCTCCATAGGAGGAGGATGTCGTCTATATACCTGGCCCAAAGGACCAACTCCGGAGGGTCCAGGGCATAGACGACATCCTCCTCCCAGCGTGCCATAAAAATATTCGCCAAACTCAGGGCGAATTTGGCACCCATGGCCACTCCCTTCTGTTGGATATAAAAGTCACCATTATACCAAAAATAGTTATGTTTCGTAGCGAACCTCAACAAGTCCATAATGAATCTTTGTTGGGTTCTTGGGATGGACTCTTCTCTGGACAAAAATAGTTCCACTGCTGCCAATCCTAGATTGTGGGGTATACAAGTATATAGCGCCGTGACATCGGCAGTAACCAACAGCAAATCTTTACTATAAGTTATATTATTTAACTTGGCAATGGTATCCCTGGTGTCCCTCAGATATGATGGCATAGATTGTACAATGGGTTGGAGGTAAAAATCTATATATTTCCCAATGCGGGAAGTGATGGAATCAATGCCGCTGATGATGGGGCGACCTGGTGGTTGGGTGACGCTTTTATGCACTTTCGGCAAATAGTACATTACCGGGATCCTTGGAGCAACTGGAATTAAATAGCTTTTCTCTTTTTTGTCTAGAATCCCTAATTGGAATCCCGTATCTATCAGATCGGTGAGTGAAATCCCACAATTTCCTATAAGAAATCACTCACCGATCTGATAGATACGGGATTCCAGTTAGGGATTCTAGACAAAAAAGAGAAAAACTTGCTCAAATTTTCTCTAGTTAAATTCCGTTTAATATTTAAAGTACACTCGAGGCGTGGATCGCATTTGCGTTCCGAACGCCTCGCTTTTACTTCCTATTTCCGTCAGCTGACGGATGGTCACCGACGTCACGTGCAATGTACGGGTTTTTGGATAGGCTGACAGCTCTAAGTGATGACCCGTCAGTGATTGGCCCCGAAGTCGAGGCGGTCACGTGAGGTCGTGACGAGTTACAGCCAACGGTCTTTGTTGGTGGAGGGGCTGCCGTCTGACGCTGATGTAAGGCGGGCGCGACGAGAAATGTTGTGATGGCGCCCCATTGGCTAAACCAGACCGAGGCTTGGCTGTCTACATTACACTTGTTTATTATGATTGGCTGACAATACCATTGACGCCATCTTCTGAGTACCCGGAAGTAGCGCTTCACATGGCGTAAAAAGGTGTTGTAGGTTTTTTATTATATTTTACATATATATATGGGCATGTTAGTGGCAGACAGACATTAACCCCAGTTGAAGTCCATGCGGACGAAACGCGTCGGGTTGGATATGCCTGTCTTGCCACAATTGATGTAAGCGCTTATTTTATTTGTCTTTGCACCTGGTCTCTATTTTGTCTTAGGAGCCAGAGTTTTTTTCTTACTATAAAACTTTTAATAAAGGTTTTTTCGGAAGCTGATTCACACTATGTGGAAGTTTTTTCCATCTTCTCATTCTGAGGGCTATATCCTCTCCGGGATGATCTGTAATTGGATTGTCATACAGTCCTATACTATAGAGATTGGAAGGCAATGAGATTGTATGAAGGTGATGTTGTGATCGAATATATTAATTAATATTGGGTGTATAGATAATTAATATTTAGGTATTATTATAATGATGATGATGTAAGTACTCTTCCGCAGCAACCCAATTCTTCCAGAGAGATGCACTTTATTGACTTCCAACACAGAACAAAGTCCAAAGTCCACAGATGACAAAGAAATCCGACAGAGGAGATATAATTCAAAGTCCCATGTTCTTAGGTCTGAGTGTGCATACACAGACAAGCCTCTCTCATACAAAGACAAGCCTAACTCCCCACACCTATAGATTGAATGCTGTGTTATATACACTAAATATTGAATGGCTGAGCAATTTGATTGGACTTTGATTACAGTCTTTCAAACAGACAACAACCCCCAGCCGTGAACAGCCGTGAACCACCCCAATTTGCACTCCCGCATATCAACATCAACAAGTCCCCTTTAGATATGTGTATACCACCTGAACACCCTTTGAAATGTTCAAATAGACTTGCATAAGATTAACATATCAAAGAGTCTTCAGCTGTTAAAATTCAGTTGGACAAATCAACCATTCGGTCAACATTGACTGCATGTGTACATACACACAACAATGTCCCACATAAATCGGTGAACATATTACAACATATACCCCCACTTGGGTCGGTTCTAACTACTAGAACTGACCCATAAATCAAACAACAAAAAATATCATTATGATTTAAGGTACTGGATGCTTTACAATGGCTCATATAAAATATGAAGTTGAAACTGGTTACATCTCTCTTCGCCAGCCTCTAAAATATCCCCATGAAACAGTTATTAGATAATATAACTTTTAGACCATGACTTGAAAAGGATTTGGTAAACGTCAGTGGCCCATATAGCTTTTAGGCCTTATATCACATCAAGATCTTGAATATTGCGCAAAGACGAGCTGATATCACAGTCCATTCTTCGGTCTGACTTCATCACATCTCTCACCATCTCACTGAACGTAAACTTGGTAGGCTCTGGGAACTCCAATCCACATAAGTCCAGGATTTTTCCATCTCCAGGCTCAAGCTTTCCATTTTTAAAGATGCTTTTATGCAAACACTCTACTTTCATCTTTATAGCAAGAAGAACGATCAATGTACCAGCACTCACTTTCAAGGTCAATAGGTTTGGATATGGCAATAAAAACTGTGCTTCAAACTATTTTCTTGCACTTGACATTCATGAGTCCATCTTGCAAGCATTTTACAATTCACATCTGCTTCTTTCCATTTCCTATTTGAACAAAGATGACTGGGATGTGTACCTGTCAAGTATCAGAATTTGTTGATTGCCAGCCACAATCTGCTTTTGTGGTTTGCTGTAGGCCGACCCCTCATTGTCTTCAATAAAGCAGTTACTTGGATCATTCAGTCCATAATTACACTTGAATGGTATACCAACATATACATATACCCCCCACACGATGGTTCAGATAGAATCAGCTTGACATCAGTGTTTATCAGATCTTCTATCCAGACAAAGCGGCAGTGGAAATTCTTGCCAGTATCTTCACCATGAAAGGTAGAAACTTCTTTTTCATCCATATATGTCATAGCCTTTAGCATATTATAAACAACTGAATCAACAAAGTTTCAAATCATGACTAGAGTGATGAATTTCACTCACCCCTCTTATAAATTTAGGAAAACCACCCAACATAGTATAATTTAAGCTATGCCAAGCCATTGTGCAGCATCTCACCTTAGATGTCAAATATATTGATCAATACGCATTATGTAATATGTACAGATGTTATGAAAATTATTTTAGGTTAAAATGCCTCTCTTTGGTTTTAAGATAAAGTTCAAGAAATAAAACAAACAAAAATAAAAAATGGAAAGCAAAATATATCAGGAAAAGGGAGAAAAACTAAAAATTAGGGCGTTGAAGAAAAAAGAAAAAAAGGTCCATTGCTTGATGAATTTCGAGAGAGTCCATGAATGCTTTATAATTCCATGTATAGTGATATAGTGTCTATTCAGCATTTCTCCCATAATTCTCCCACACTAGCCAGCAATTTCAGACTGTGCTTCTGCTATTCACATGCAAACGAGCATTTCCAGACGTACCTGAAAGACAAAACTCTCCAACAAAACTAATTAGCAAGGTCCTTAAACATTGTTTGAAGTTAAAACAAAACACTATTTACACGTTTACAGTTTGGAGCTAATTCACCCCCACTGCTAGAGAAGTGTCATTTGCATTCAAAAACAGATCTGGAGAATATACATCTTGTACATTCATGACACCCTGTATCCCCTTCAACTGCTCTAATAATGTATCACGTTCCCCTCTCATCTTGTCATACTCAATTTTCAGCTGGTCATATTTGTGTTTTAACTGAGAAAACGGTATCCAAGTCTTTGACCTTTTCTTATTATTATTTTGGTCAGCTCTGTTTTTCATATTAATATCACCAATGTTTGACCCGGAGTGTCCTCTCTGGGTGTCATCATAGGATATTATCTTCTGATCTTTATGCTCAGTATTTGTCCTAAACAATGTGGCTAAATCAATTTTGACAGCCTGCTCATTTGACTTTCTCCATAAATGGTCTGCTCTCAACAATATGTCTTTTAAATCATGAGGATTTGGGGTAACTAGTAAAATATTTTGTTTGATATCTTCATGCAATGCATCTAGAAACATACTCATGTGTATCAAGCCCCCACGCTCAAATGCAAGATTATTACCGACCAATAATTCCATAATAGTTGCTATCCTGTGTGACAATTCATAGGGAGATTCATTTTGCATTTGTTGGATCCTCCCATGAATAGTAACATCAGAACGTACTCCATACAAAACACATAATAATTCCAGTAATATGTCCCTTGTCCTCAGAGGCTGAATACAGATTTGTTTAATTCTCATCCAAAGACCACTTCCTACAGAATGTTGCAAAACTCTTTCTAAGTCAGATGGGTTGAGATTGTACATATCTCTGACTTGCTGCACGTCACAAAACCATTTTAAAAATCTGTTTAAATCATGGTATGGAACCATTCCTATTTCTTTAAGAATTACGTCTAATAATTTTGGTTTCAATGGCTTCATTACAAGCTGAACTTCACCTGTATTATTATTATTGTTATAAACTGTGGTAGTCACAGTGGGGGCAGCTGGTAATGCATTATCAGATTTAATATGAGGTTCTGTTTGCTGCAGATTGCTGAATCCAAGATTTGATGCATATCTGCATTCCTGAGATCTCTTCTCTAATTCCATAATTCTTAATTTTAATCTCTCATTTTCCTCTGATAATTCATCACAACGTTTAGATTTCTCAAGTAAAGCTTCTCCAATGGTAACCGCATGCAATTTTAAATTTACTGTCTCAGTGTCTGATTGGTTTTGTAACCTCTCACAAACATTGTTGCTATTATCAACTGCCTTCTGTAACTGGGTAATTTCCTCAATCTTACCATTCAAAGAACTTTCCATTGTTAAACAGCAAGATAACAAGCCCTGTATAATACAACCTTTTCTTTTACTTTCTGAAATTTTGCTATCAAAAACATTTTTCTCTAAAAATTCCTTCATCATCGTCCATGTCTGCTTACATTTTTCTGGAATTTCATAAGGACCGCCATGGCGCTTAATACATTTTAATACCCATCTGTTAACTTTATCAGAACTGACACTGGCTTCACACTGAGTAAGCATTTTGACTATATTACTAATAATTTAAAAAAAAGGAAATATTTTACTCACCGCATTAGTTACTCCTTCAGCTTCCAGTTCAGGTCATCTGGTACACGACACAGCCCTTTTTTGTTGTTTCCAGTCTTCAGAGAATAATTCTGGGGTTCCCAACTTGTTAAATTTTGTAGATTAGACTCTCTTATGTCACAACCAGACATTAGAGTTACCCCCACTTGGATCGGTTCGAATCAGAATCGATTCACAACCAAACTGCTCAGACATCCCTGGCTCTTAAGATTGAAGCCATCTCTATGCTTTCCTTCTTCCTCTGGATTGTTCCTAGAACCTCACGGTCTTCTGTCACTAGAGTCACAGCACAGCTCTTGGTTCTTCATCAGACTTCTGTCCAACTCACAGGATTGTTGTCACCACCGACTTCTGTTACTAAGTCCGAAAATGCTCTTCTGGTCACATGAACGGCACCAGTGTTGTGATCGAATATATTAATTAATATTGGGTGTATAGATAATTAATATTTAGGTATTATTATAATGATGATGATGTAAGTACTCTTCCGCAGCAACCCAATTCTTCCAGAGAGATGCACTTTATTGACTTCCAACACAGAACAAAGTCCAAAGTCCACAGATGACAAAGAAATCCGACAGAGGAGATATAATTCAAAGTCCCATGTTCTTAGGTCTGAGTGTGCATACACAGACAAGCCTCTCTCATACAAAGACAAGCCTAACTCCCCACACCTATAGATTGAATGCTGTGTTATATACACTAAATATTGAATGGCTGAGCAATTTGATTGGACTTTGATTACAGTCTTTCAAACAGACAACAACCCCCAGCCGTGAACAGCCGTGAACCACCCCAATTTGCACTCCCGCATATCAACATCAACAAGTCCCCTTTAGATATGTGTATACCACCTGAACACCCTTTGAAATGTTCAAATAGACTTGCATAAGATTAACATATCAAAGAGTCTTCAGCTGTTAAAATTCAGTTGGACAAATCAACCATTCGGTCAACATTGACTGCATGTGTACATACACACAACAATGTCCCACATAAATCGGTGAACATATTACAACAGGTGACCGGTGAGTGCTCCTACCGCTCCTCCATTGAGTTTGGATACAGTGCCACATCCACCTCCTCTGGGATTACCAGCTCCAGCTACTCCTTAAGCCTGTTTGACTCTCAGCCACTGGCTAGTGAGTCCACCGATTCCGGTAAGGGTATTTTTACCTGTCCTTATCTACACCACGAGTCTGGGTACCACACTACATTGAAGCCAGTCCCAGCCATGGGAGACCCATAAGTTCCAGTGCAGGCCATATTGGCCACTTTCCTGATATATGTCTCAAGAACTTTCCTATGAACTCTCACTTTAGTTTTTTACTTTTGAACACATATTTATTCTCAATTATGGTTATAATATCATTCATATAAGTGTATATGTTTTTGTGACACTTTCTTGCGTCACGCATAGTGACTTATAGTTTATGTATTATTTGGTTGTTTTTATTGTTTTTATGCACAATTAGATATCTAATCTATGGGATTATTTCACAGATACACAGGTTCTGTTTCATTATATGTGACTTCACACGGAGTTGGTAGAAGTTTTTGTTTTATTAAACACTTTATTGTGGAATTTTTGACCTCCAGATGAATATTTTGGTTGGTCTTGCCCAATAATGAACATTACGTCTTTTTTAGCGCCACACTTTATTATATTTATGGATTCACGATTGGTCTGATTGTTGTGTTGGCTGCTTTACATACTTTGGTTGGCGCAGTATTAATATTTTTTTGATATTATGTAATTACAATTCTTGATCTAATATTTCACAGCAGGGCCTGTTCCAGCGCCCACCAAGAGTAACTGTAAGGACTTACAGTGTTGTGGCACTAGAAAAACCGCCACCACCACCAAAGGCCCAATTTTTCTGCCCCTGTTCAACAGGTGCATGTAATTACAATTCTTGATCTAATATTTCACAGCAGGGCCCGTTCCAACGCCCACCAAGAGTAACTGTGAGGACTTACAGTGTTGTGGCACCAGCACCTCCACCACCACCAAAGGTCCAATTTTTCTGCCCCTGTTCAACAGGTGCATGTAATTACAATTCTTGATCTAATATTCCACAGCAGGGCCCATTCCAGCGCCCACCAAGAGTAACTGTGAGGACTTACAGTGTTGTGGCACCAGCACCACCACCATTACCAAAGGCCCAATTTTTCTGCCCCTGTTCAACAGGGGCATGTAATTACAATTCTTGATCTAATATTTCACAGAAGGGCCCTGTGAGGGCTTACAGTGTTGTGGCAACACCAACACCTAAGGCCACAATTTCTGCAGAGTATATAGGGCAGACCCCTACTTTCAAACATCCAACTTACAAACAACTCCTACTTGCAAACGGAAGGAGACAACAGGAAGTGAGATGAAATCTACCCCTAGGAAGGGAAATTCTCTCCTGTCAGAGTTAATATGGGAAAAACATTTCTCCTTTTCACTGATACTTTATCACCAATCCTTGTTTCACTAAAAGCCCCAAATTTTCTAAAAACATTTGTCATTGGGACAGAAAGTGAGGTGAAATCTTCTGAAGAGGAGCACAGACAGCAAAACAAATGTCACAGGGGTGATAACCCTTCCCTATGTTTTCCAAAAAGCTTAAAAATAGATTTTTTGGCTGGAGCTACACTTTAAAAATGTACCAGTTCAAAATTACTAACAGATTCTACTTAACAACAAACCTTCAGTCCCTGTCTTGTTTCTTTCCTTGCTGTTCAGAGTATATAGGGCCTGGGGGCCCCACACCTTTCCTTTTTTTAATTTGGGTGCGGGGTTTCCCCTAATATCCATACAAGACCCAAAGGGCCTGGTAATGGACTTTTTTTCACTTTAAGCATCATTAAAATCACTGCTCCCGAAAAAATGTCCGTTTTTAAAACTTTTTTTTGCATTGATACATGTCCCCTGGGGCAGGACCCGGGTCCCCAAACCCTTTTAAGGACAATACCATGCAAATTAGTCTTTAAAATTAGCACTTTTGATTTCGAATGTTCGAGTCCCATAGACTTCAATGGGGCTCTAACGTTCGTGCAAAGTTTCAGTCTGTTCGCAGGTTCTGGTGCGAACCGAACCGGGGGGTGTCCGGCTCATCCCTACCAAAGACTAATTGGCTCGTTCTGCGGCCCCATTAGACTGCGGGTGATACGCAGAGGAGAAAGCAATCTGAATTCCAACTGTGCACAAAAGGCTCACCAGAGCTGGGACATAAACTGACTACCCCTGTCCGAGACAATCACCTTGTAAGTGAAAGATCTCCCAAGCAAAAATGGAAGCCAGTTCCTTAGAAGTGGGCACTTTCTTAACCTCCCTGGCGGTATTCCCGAGTCTGGCTCGGGGTGCAATTTCAGAACCAAAAGCGGTAACCCCTAGCCAGACTCGGGATCGCATCGCCGGATCCAGGAAGAGCTTACTTACCTTGTCCTCTAGATCCTGCGATGTCTCCCCACAATGTGAGCGGCTCGTCCTCTGCTCGATTCATCACGGAGCCGAGCTCCTTTCCCTGCGAGCATTGCGATGCACGGGGATGGAGAACAGCGCCAAATTCAAAAAGTAAAACACACACAATACATAGAGTATACTGTAACATTACAGATTACATTACTGTATGAAATTATTTCACATCCCTTTTGTCCCTAGTGGTTGTTCTTTCTGCCTGGAAACTAGAGATTGTCCATAGCAACCAGAACCGTCCCTTTACATCAAAAGTAGTTTTAGACCAGCTAGAAAACAGCGATAATAAATTGGAATCACTCGCAGAATTGAGCGATAGTGATTTGTGGGGAAATTCATCATCAAACACTGAAAAGTAATGACAGCGACAATTCTGCAACTGAGCAAATTTCAGTGTTTTTGATTTGATTACATTATTGAATAATTTTTATTATTATTATATTATTATTTGGTATAATTATTTATAGTTATTTATTATATTATAATTTATGATTTTGTGTTTCAAGCTTTATCATACCCGGGATGTCTACTAGACTCTGGTTTGGACAGATTAAAGTGAGTTATTCTTAAGAATTACAGGCCTACAATATAAAACGCCAAATTTCCATGCAAAATAATGGTACTGCTTTCAGCACAAAAAACTGAAATAATCATACCGCCAGGGAGGTTAAGTGGAATACAATGACAAATCTTTGAGAACCGGTCAACCACCATAAGGATAACAGTGTTGCCTTGGGAGTTGGGTAACTCCACAATGAAATCCATAGACAGGTGGGTCCAGGGCCTCTCTCCATTGGGTATGGTTGTAGGAGGCCCACTGGAAGGTGTCATGGAGTCTTACTCTGAGCACACACGGAACAGGCAGCTACGAAGACAGTTACATCAGCACGTAGAGTAGGCCACCAGAATTGTTGGGAAATGGCCCAAATTAGTTGATTCTTCCCAGGGTGGCCAGCTGTCTTGGGTGAATGGTAAGTGTGGAGAACGGCAGTATGGAGAATCTCTGGGACAAAGCAGCGGTCACAAGGTTTCTCTGGAGAAGCATGGACCTGAGCAGCAAGAATTTTGTCACTCAAAGGAGAAGTGAGACTAGTGCGAACTGTAGCCAGAAAACGATCAGGAGGAATCATAGCAAGCAAGGCGTCAGCCCTTACATTCTTAGTACCGGGTAAGAATGAGACAATGTAATTGAAACTTGACAAGAAAAGAGCCCATCGCGCCCTTCTGGGAGAGAGACATTTAGCCTCAGACAAGAATGTGAGATTCTTATGGTCAGTAAGAATGAGAACCGGCACAGTAGTATCTTCAAGGAGATGTCTCCATTCTTTCAGGGCTAAAATGATCGGCAACAGCTCTCTGTCACCAATCTCGTAATTGCATTCTGCAGTTGACAATTTCTTGGAAAAGTAGCCACAAGGATGCATAGCACTCTCTGAGGTAGGACATTGAGACAGAAGGGTGCCAACACCAGTCTCAGAAGCATCAACCTCAAGGATAAAAGGTAACATAGGATCAGGATGTGCCAACACAGGAGCAGAAACAAAGGCAGCCTTGAGACTCTCAAAGGCCTTAATGGACTCCAGAGACCAACTCTGTGGGTTACCGTCCTTTCTGGTCATATCAGTCAGGGGCTTGACCAGAGACGAGAAGTTACGAATAAACTAAAAGCCCAGGAAGTGCTGCAGAGGACGTAAACTCACGGGTCGGGGCCACTGTAGGACTGCCGAAAGTTTCTCTAGTCTAGGTCCATCGAAAAACCAGCAGTGGAAATGACATAGCCCAGGAATTTAACCTGTTCACAATGGAACTCGCACTTCTCCAGTTTACAATAAAGATTGCTCTCTCTTAGTTTCTGAAGCACACGACAGACATCTGTGTGGTGGCTATCCAGGGACTTGGAAAATATGAAGATATCATCGCGATAAACCACCACACATAACTGCAACAAATCTCGAAGGACATTGTTAATAAATTCCTGGAAAACTGCCGGGGCATTACAAAGGCCAAAAGGCATTACAAGGTACTCATAATGACCTGTGCTGGTATTAAACGCAGTTTTCCACTCGTCGCCCTCCTTAATCCTCACAAGATTGTATGCCCCTCTCAAATCAAGCTTCGTGAAAACCGTTGCTCCCTTGAGGCGGTCAAATAACTCTGTAATCAACGGAATCGGATAGGCATTCTTAATTGTGAAACGATTGAGACCCCTATAATCAATACAAGGTTTCAGTTCACTGCTCTTCTTCTTCACAAAGAAGAAACCAGCAGCAGCAGAAGACGAGGATTTGCGGATGAAACCTCGAGAAAGTGCGTCTGCAACATACTCCTCCATGGCCTTATCCTCCATGACCGACAAAGGGTAAACCCGGCTACGAGGGGGTACGGCACCAGGTTGAAGGTCAATTGCGCAATCATACGGCCGATGTGGAGGCAAACTACCGGTTTGACCTTTGTCAAAGGCATCGCTAAAATTACGGTATTCCTCCAGCAGGAGGAGAGTGAAGAGGTGCACAGTACCTGCAAAGCGCAGAGGCAAACTTACAAGAGGCTTATGCAAGCGCTCCTTAAAAGAGAGTCTTTCTCTGAGACTGAAGTCAATGAGGATGGCAAACATGATCAACTTCTCCAGCTCAGTGGATATATCTCGGGCTGCTATCTCATCCTTGATGGAATCCGAGAGACCATGAGAAAAAGCAGCAATGAGGGCCTCATTGTTCCAAGCAACCTCTGCTGCCAGAGTACGGAATTCAATGTCATAGTCGGCAACAGTTCTCATACTCTGTTTGATGGACATGAGGCACTCGGCAGCAGAAGCGTAGCGTGTGCGGGAATGGCAAATACCCTTTTAAAGAAGGCCACATACTCAGGGTAGCTCAAGACAACAGGTTTTTGCCCAGGCCAAGGCTCTCTCGGAAAGCAAAGATATCATGAAACCTACTTTGCTTCTGTCCGTGGGAAACGCCTGGGGCAGCATCTCAAAGTATATCTCAACCTGGTTGAGAAACCCTCTGCATTGAACTGGATTGCCCCCAAATCGCTGGGGAAGTGCAGTGGAACCAGACATACCTCTTATAGAGGTAATACTTGAGGTGGGTGCCTGTACAGAGACTGGCGCAGCAGCAATGATGACCTGCAACTGAGGTTGTACCAGAGCAGCCACAGTGGGAGATTCCAGATGAGCCGTGCGACTCAGGAGCATTTGTGGCAAACGGATCCATGCAGTGATCTTGCTCATCCAATCTGGAAAAAATATTAACAATGGCCTTCGCCTACAGTCAGAAACCATGAAACCAGACCGAGACACAAGTACAGTTAAATCACACTTGCTTAATAATAAAAGTAAAAAGAACAAACATAGTCAAAACATAGCCAAAGTTTAGTAACCAGAACGGATCGTCAGCCAAGCCAGGAGTCAGGGATCAAAGTTGTAGAACAGCAATCAGGATCTGTAGCCTGAAGGGATGTCAGCAAAGCCAGTCTTTAAAACAGGAACGCAGGAGACAATTTCTTGTGATGTGACCAAGGCAAAGACAGAGCTGGACAGCTTAAGTAGGCAGGACTGACAAGCAGGATCAACTTCAGCTGGGTATCTGTAGAGAGAGATGGGAGCTGGCAATTAGCCGACAGCTGAGCGGCCAGCTCAGAGAAGGAAGGGCTGAGCCCAGCCCTGACACCCTGTCAAAAGCCTGAAGTGTCGCCCCAATAAGAAGATGTGAGTGCAGTAGTGGTGTTATGTGTTTTTCAGAGAACCAGGGAGTTAAACGAAGCTCCACTCCCGAGATCAGTTGCTCAAGCAGCACCCAGACCTTGCATCGCGTGTGTAGTCTCCAGTCGACTACCCAAGCTAGGTGGACAGCCCAATAGTACCTCTGGAGATCCAGAAGGCCTATGCTCCCTCCCGATTTTGGTAGCACCAGCTTCGCAATCCAAATTCATGCTGCTTTGGCTCCCCAAAGAAACGCCCTGCACATCCTCCTGTAGGACGCAGAAAAAGAAGGTAGTAGGTGGATCTGGATCGGGATAGTCTGCAGTTTATACAGTAACTGGGGAAGCACCGTCATCTTAAGGATTGAGGCCCTTCCAAACCAGGGAATGGTGGGTGCCCCATCTGTGAAGGTCTTGCTGTATGTTTTTCAGTTCTGACAAGAAAGTTTTTTCGTAAAGGTCTTTCAACTTACCCGGGAGTTGGATACCTAAATAAGTGATGGCATCCATTTTCCAGCAAAAAGGGAAGTTCGACTGACAAAGTTGTTCTAACTTGGGAGGTAGCGAAATATTTAGTGCGAAGGACACTGAGTAGTTCTCAGGTTTGACATAATTTTGAACTGTTCTAGAACCGGCTTTAGATTGGGCAAGGACGTCAGTGGGGATGAAAGGAAGAGCAAGATATCATCCGCAAAGGCGGCAATTTTGTATTCTCTTTGATGGACCTCAATTCCTTTTATGTTCGGGTTTGCTCCAATACAGCGCAAGAGTGGTTCCAGGGTAAGGATATACAGCAAGGGGGAGAGAGGGCACCCCTGTCTGGTTCCATTATGGATGGAGAAGGCGTCCGACAAGTGGCTATTAACCCGCACCTTGGCTGTGGGATTGGCATACAGAGCACTAACGAGGGCCCGCATACACCTTCCCAGTCCCAGGTCTTCTAGAACCGCGTCCATGTAATCCAAGGCCACTCGGTCAAACGCCTTCTCTGCATCCATTTCCAGAAAGAAACCTTCTCTTTGGGTAGAGCTGAGTCAGTGATGTAGGTTTAGGGCCTTGATGGTGTTGTCCCTGGCTTCTTTGCCAGGAACAAAGCCAACCTGGTCCAAACCCACCCATGCAGGCACATGATAAGACAATCTGGTTGCCAGGATCTTGGAGAACAGTTTGACGTCCACATTCAGGAGGGCTATGGGTCGGTAATTGGCTACATTAGTGGGATCTTTATTCTCTTTAGGGATCACCATAATGTATGCTTCTAGTAGGTTCCCTGAGGAACAAGGGGCATGCGATAGCGTGTTGAAGGCCTTAAGGAAGCCTGGCGCCAATAGGTCTGGAAAACTCTTATAATATTGCGCCGAGAAGCCATCCGACTCGGACATTTACCAGGCTTTGTGGTTTTTAAAGCCTCTGCCCATTCTTCTGAGGATAGCGGCGCTTCCAAGTCCTGCCAATCAGTAGCAGAAAGTGCACCAGGGCAGAGAAAGTCCCTTATTAAGTCCAATCATGCGTCCTCTGTTACAGGTCTGTTCTCTATCGATTTCAGATCATATAGTTTACTGTAGAAGGTGTGGAACTGTCGGGCAATGTCCTCATACTGAAGGTGAAGGTATCAGTCAAACTCACATGTCAAAGTAGACATATAGGCATCTGGGATAGTTGCGCTAATTAGAAAAATATCAAATTCCCTAAACAAAATCACAAATTAATATATATGTGCAAAATCCAATGTGCAAAAATACATATGCCCTGAATACATGTTAAATAAATATGAATAATATCACTCTATATATTAGACAACAATGTAGTTTGAAGAAAGTGTCCATATAAATGTAGTGCAAACTGATAAAATGATTAAACTAGAATAATCATTAAGTGCAAAGTCCACATAAAGTGCATGAGATAATTAATGTGGACTTTGCACTTAATGATTATTCTAGTTTAATCATTTTATCAGTTTGCACTACATAAATTTATATAGACAATTTCTTCAAACTACATTGTTGTCTAATATATAGAGTGATATTACTGTATTCATATTTATTTAACATGCATTCAGGGCATATGTATTTTTGCATATTGGATTTTGCACATATATATTAATTTGTGATTTTGTTTAGGGAATTTGATATTTTTCTAATTAGCGTGACTTTTCCCCTTCTTATACTAATTTTCCTTGCATGGTTATCGCATGTTGATATGTCGCAGCTTTCTTCTTCACAGAATATATATTTCTTCAATTATTTCTCACTATTAGCGCGGTATATGCCCCCTATTTTTACATATAGGCATCTGGACCAAGCCAACTATATAGGCATCTGGACTTTTACTGTAAAAGTCAAGCTTGGCTCTGCCCTTTCTTATTCTGAGTTTTACTCTTGATCAATAATGCCACACATCATTTCAAAGGTACAGTAGATAGGCTTGGAATGTAGGAGGGAAGTGGTTATGCTTCATTTTTACAGGAAAGCCAAGCTATGCTTGCAACTTCTGCTGGATTTATCACTGGATGGGATAAATGACGTGTGTTTTCATGTGTTTTTCTTTTTACAGAAGATAACCTCTCCTTATTCACTTTTTCATCATACGCTCAGTTTAAATAGACCAACTGTGCAACAAATTTAACATATAAGAGACTGCAGTTAATTTTACATAAAGGAAAGTATTCAGGTGGGCTGGAGACCATAAATGAAGATTTGTATGTAATAAAACAAATGATAAATAGGTGAATAAATACATGAATTGGAATTGGCCTATTCTCAGCAACTTCAATGTATACTAGTGAACTGATAGGCTGCTGCCATTCCTTAGTAGTGAGCGGGTAGCCTCAATCCATTGTTATACCACTGAAATTTAAAGTTACATATTCTGGAGCGACAATGGTTTGTTATAAATTTAGGTATATACTTTAGTTGCTATGCTGCTGGCAATGTTGAGTTCCTTACACTTTCTCAAGATTAAATATATAGTATAATAAATTACTCATCATACATACTGTAGTCTTCAGTAACTGAATCCTCATTTCTATCTTTTGGGGTAAAGAAAAACATGCCACTTAATAACCTAGAGTACTGGTGGTCTGATTATGAGGTAAAGGGGGTTTTAACTATGACCCTCCAAGATTGTATACATATTACATGAGATGGATAGAAGCAGTGAACATGCTGAAGGAGTACGTAGTAAAACTTTAGATATGCTGAAGGAGACAATCAGAGACTAGGGATATGATAGATAAGATTGCTAGTGATCTCTTCCAATACATCCTCTTTACAAATCAATACTGACTGCAAGGGTCTGAATGATGCACAACAAGCACTAGGACAGTGGTTCTCAACTCCTGTCCTCAAGACTCACTAACAGGCCAGGTTTTCAAGATAACTGAAATACATCACAGGTGATATAATTTGCGGATCAGTGATTGCAGTATTCTAGTCTGCATCTCCCCAAGGTAATACTTAAAATGTGGCCTGTTAGTGGGTCCTGAGGACAGGTGTTGGGAAACACTGCACTAGCAGGACAAACATGGCTCTCAAGCTGTAGGCTGGGCACCCAGTCCAAGAGAGTGGCCGTGAATATACTGCTAACCTTTGCAAAATTAATAGAATGCACCATCTTCAAGGAAACAAATGTAAAGTAGCTATAATTTAGTTTACTCTGAACAGAAAGAAACTGATAATTTGATTGGCTTATTTTCAAAAGACAGCTTTAGGCCAAACACAAATACACAAAGTGTGTAGCAATTTACCTGTTTTGTTTTTTATGTTAGATTCATTTGGAAGATAATTGAATCCTCTGAAGTACTTACTACTGTACCTGTAGTAGGAATAAAGCTTGTCTTAGATACTGTCTTGTGCAGACTTCTTCTCCAAAACCTCTCCAATATACACCCCTTTCTAACCGTTGACACCACTAAGCAACTTATTCACTCCCTTGTTATCACTCGCCTTGACTATTGTAACTCCCACCTCATTGGTGTACTTCTCTGCAAGCTATCCTCTCTTCAGTCTATCATGAATGCCGCTGCCAGACTCATCCACCTCACCAACTGTTCAATGTCCGCCAATCCCCCCACTGGCTTCCCATTGCCCAACAAATAAAATTCAAAGCAATAACATACAAAGGCATTTACATTCTGCCCTAAACTACATCACCGATCTTATCTCCAAATATCACCCAAACCATCCTCTCCGCTCCTCCCAAGACCTTCTGCTCCTCCCAAGACCTTCTGCTCCTACAAAATATCACCCAAACCATCCTCTCTGCTCCTCCCAAGACCTTCTGCTCCTCCAGGACTTCTCCAGAACCTTTTCCATCCTCTGGAACTCACTATCCCAATATGTCCGGTTATCTCTTACTCTGTCCACTTTTAGGTGATCCCTGAAAACTCATTCCTTAAGGAAAGCCTATCCTGCCTTCAGCTAACAACCAAATCCTCTACTTCCCTCATCAGTTCATCCCTCACAGTCACTAACTTTTGTTTCACCAGCCTCTCCCTCTTATGCCGCGTACACACGGTCGGACTTTTCAGCTACAAAAGTCCGACAGCCTGTCCGACAGACTTTCGACGGACTTTTGGCGGACTTTCGACGGACTTGCGGCGGACTTTCTAACGAACAGACTTGCCTACACACGATCACACAAAAGTCCGTCGAATTCTTACGTGATGACGTACACCGGACTAAAATAAGGAAGTTCATAGCCAGTAGCCAATAGCTGCCGTAGCATGGGTTTTTGTCCGTCGGACTAGCATACAGACGAGTGGATTTTTCGACCGGACTCGAGTCCGTCGGAAAGATTTGAAGCATGTTTCAAATCTAAAGTACGTCGGATTTGAGGCTAAAAAAGTCAGTTGAAAGTCCGGAGAAGCCCACACACGATCGGATTACCAGCCAGCTTTAGTCCGTCAGCGTCCGTTGGACTTTTGTAGACGAAAAGTCCGACCGTGTGTACGCGGCATTAGATTGTAAGTTTGCAGGAGCAGGGCCCTTCTAACCCTCTTGCTTTGAATTGTACTATTGGTGTATTGTCTTCCTTTATATTGTAAAGCGCTGCACAAACTGTTGGGGCTATATAAATCCTGTATCATTATAATAATAATAATATTAATAAACAGAACAAAAAAATAAACATTACTCAAAAAAAACTTCTAGTGAACCACCACTTGATAACAGTTAGAGACTAAACTTATGCTTCAAGGAGTTAGAAGGTGAAAGAAAGTAACTGATAGTGCATTTAAAGTAAACTTGTCAGCCATTTTGAGTTTTTTAAAGTAAAAGTTCTACTTTAGAATAGATAGCATGCCTAGTGAGCAGGAAAATCGATATAATTAGTTTGTCTTTGATACTAGGCTATCAACTTCCCTGAGAATAACAACCATATTGTGGTGCATTTTTCTAAGCTAGGATTTTGCCTTTAAATGTTAAAAAAGGACATGTGTGGGTTAAAGCCAAACTCCAGTCTTGTGAGTGCTTTCGTTTTGGATAAAATGAAGAGGGGCTAGAATCTCTGTCAGGTTTTTATTGCTGTCTGGATGCCATTTAGGAGTTTTCGCTTCACTTTCAGTTCTCTGTCCCTGGGACAGAAAGCAAGATAAAAACTCCACACAAAAATTATAACTATAGGCAAAACTTTTTTGTAGTCTTGAATAGAATGGAGAGAGTTTATATTCCCTGTTACATTTTACTGCTTTATGTCTCCCATTAGGCAGATTCACCATGTTTATTTGTCCTCGTAAGTGTTATTACTGATAAGGAAAGTAACAGAAAATCCCCTCTAGTCCTGTAAACAAAACAGGAATAAAAGGGATATCTCCCAATGGGGACAAAACCAGGGATTACCTTCACCTTGGAGCTATTTCCTCTCACTTCATGTTTTTGGATATAAGACAGGAAGTAAATGGATATCTCCTCAATGGGACACAGAAAAGATGACAGAAGTTTTAAAATATAAAAAAAACTGTTTAAAAATGTACTTCTGAGTAGAGTTGGGTTTTAAATAAATGCAATGTAAAGTTATAGCACAATGCTGACCCTTTTTATCTGTTAATTAAAACATACAATGAAACATTCCCCTTTATTTAACCTACCATAACATTGTTTTTTATCACAACATGCATAATTGCTGTATATATATCAGGCCTAAACATAGCATATAAGGGACAAGTCATTGATCATCTGAGTCTAAAAACACTGAAGATTTTGCCCTTCATGAGGGTTACTGGTGTGTCAATGTCAGGGACAAAATTTGTTCCCTGAGTGTTTTCTAAAAAAAGATATATAGCTGTAAGCAAGTTTAAATTCACACACATTATATTGTTTGTGTTATAAAGTTTGAGAATAACACTTGCTCCTGCCATATTTATTGATAGCCATCGTGCATATTTTCCATTTCTTTTCTTAATCTTTTCCTAAACTTATAATTTAAGAAGTTCATATTACATATTACAGGATGGGCTGCCTTATTTATCGTTATTTAAGGCCAAATCACACCAGCTGCTTTGTTACATGGGATCATCACCATGCCGATTCACCAATCTCAACGCATTGCATTTTTTAAATTTAATTTTATTGCATTGTTACAGAGACATTTTAGAGACAGTGGATTGTCTTGCACTGCTATGTGCTAGAAGAAAGTACCGTACTTTTTTCAGCGCACATCGCCCACCCCCCCTCAATGTAGTTGTGTGAGCTGGGCACACAACTGAGACAAGGCAATGTGCTGTGGTGTCATGTGGTGGGACTGCGCTGGAACAACTGCCTAACGCAGTCCCACCATATCTGGTATTATTGTACCCTAAGTCCTGAATATCACTGGATTATTCTGCAGCACTTTACATGAACATAAGTTCCTACCCTACAGGAGATATACATTTTTTTACAGCCATGGGGGTTCCAACTACTAGGCTAAAGTCCAGTCTGGTTCTTGAGGCATTTATGTACCATAATAAGTTCAGTGGCATAAAAAAGAAAGCTCAGTTCGGAGTTTGGCTAGTGATGAATTGAGAGGATACCCAAGCTCATCACCAGTCAGAATAACAGGGTAGTCCATAAGCATCTGTTGGAACAACAGTAGGGCCTTGGGCAATGTTACTCACATGAGTGTCAGTATGAGCTTTCTGTGCTGTTTTTTCTTTTCCTCTGAGCAGTACCATTCTTCCATCTCCTGTTGTGCAAAATCTTTCCACTCTTCAAAACTTTCATTACCAGCAGGAACAGGTAACACTCGTGGACAAGCCTTTAACTTGCAATGAAAATTAGCATGTAAATCATGTAAATTTGGAGATATAACTTTGGTGATTTTCAGGAGTGGATGCTAAATATTTGTGCACTGCTTAGTGGCGGTAGCAGGCAACATAACAGTTCTACTCTGAAATAGCAGTCTGATTCAGCAGTTCACACTTTACAGGTAGGGCTGGTAATTTCTGCCTTTCTGTAGGTGAATTTACTGGAAAAACTACAACACGGTCATTGTTTCATCCCATTTTGATATATGCAAAATAGCCCTTTAAATGGATTTAGATCTACCTCACTTAGACAGAGATGGTGGGTATAACATTCATAACCCTCATAATTTGCTGTACTGCAAGGTTTCAAAAGCTTTTAGTCCCTCCTGTAGTCTGTGGCTGCTCATAGAGATAGGTAAACATAATATAGCATATCACAAACAAAGCACTCTTACCAGCTAGCCTGCAAACAAACCAAACTGATCCTATAGAACAATTCACATTAAAACACATGTTTGCAAATATATGTGGAAGCTGAAGTATCCATGTCAAGGCTCCTCTTTATAGTTAGGTCCTAACTCAGTCTGAGAATCTCCAAGTTGGAGCATACTGTATATAGCAGTGGATAAACTAAGGACAGGTTTGCCTGGAGTGAGCTCACTCCTGCTTAAAGGCACAGGGACACATTGTATGCCCAGCAAAAGCACAATGGCAGCTAGAGGCATCCAATGTGTCCCTACACCAAATCAATGAACAAACTATAAAGTAAGATGGCAACCACCCCAATATAATATATCTATCTATCTATCTATCTATCTATCTATCTATCTATCTATCTATCTATCTATCTATCTATCTATCTATCTATCTATCTATATATATATATATATATATATATATATATATATATATATATATATATATATAGATAGATAGATAGATAGATATATCTATAGATAGATAGATAGATAGATAGATAGATAGATAGATAGATAGATAGATAGATAGATAGATAGATAGATAGATAGATAGATAGATAGATAGATAGATAGATAGATAGATACACTGCTCATAAAAATTAAAGGAACACTTTTTAATCAGAGTATAGCATCAAGTCAATTAAACTTCTGGGATAATCATCTGGTCAGTTAAGTAGCAGAGGGGGTTGTTAATCAGTTTCAGCTGCTTTGGTGTGAAATTAACAGCAGGTGCGCTAAATGGGCAACAATGAGACGACCTCCAAAACAGGAATGGTTTTACAAGTGGAGGGAACTGACATTTTTTTTCCCTACTCATCTTTTCTGACTGTTTTTCACTAGTTTTGCATTTGACTAGGGTCAGTGTCACTACTGGTAGCATGAGGTGATAACTGGACCCTATAGAGATTTCACAGGCAGTCCAACTCCTCCAGGATGGCACATCAATACGTGCCATTGCTAGAAGGTTTGCTGTGTCTCCCAGCACAGTCTCAAGAGCATAGAGGAGATTCCAGGAGAAAGGCAGTTACTCTAGAAGAGCTGGACAGGGCCCTAGAAGGTCCTTAACCCATCAGCAGGACCGTATATGCTCTTTTGTGTGAGGAGGAACAGGATGAGCACTGCCAGAGCTCTACAAAATGACCTCCAGCAGGACACTGGTGTGAATGTCTTGACCAGGCAATCAGAAACAGACTTCATGAGGGTGGCCTGAGGGCCCGACATTCTCTAGTGGGCCCTGTGCTCACTGCCCGGCACCGTGGAGCTCGATTGGCATTTGCCATTGAACACCAGAATTGTCAGGTACACAACTGGCACCCTGTGCTTTTCACAGATGAGACCAGGTTCACCCTGAGCACATGTGACAGACGCAACACTGTATCCTGGCCTAGGCCAACAAGGCCCAGGCCTAGGGCAGCACTTTGCAGGGGGGCAGCACAGAAAGAGTCCCCATCAGCTTGCGCTACACTGTTAGTGTAGCACCATTCTTATGGGGCAGACTGGGCTGAGAGGCAAATTAGTCTAGCGCCCCCATAAAGTGGCCTCACTGCTTCCAGTATGCGGCATCCGGTATTGGCATCCGGCATCCGGTATGCGGTATCCGGTATTGGCATTCAGCAACTGTGGGGGTGTGCTGCTTCTAATTTTGACTGTGCTCTTATCCTGGACCACACACCTTCCTCACTGTGCTATATGTTTTCTGCTGCACCATTGGCATGGTTATATCATCTTAGTCCTCTCCATAAAATTATCAGCAATTTGTGCTTAAAGTAGAACTATAGGCAACACTTTTTTTTCCATTTTGAATAGAGTAAGGGAGGGTTATAACCCCTGTCAGTTTATATTTTACCATCCCTGTCCCATTGCAGAGATTTCCCTTCACTTCCTGCCCCATAGCCAAACAGGAAGTGAGAGGAAATCTATGCAAATTAAAGGGTTCCATCCCCCCCCCCCCCACAGGCCCCCAGAACTAGTGTCCCCAATTGAAAATTTCAGGGCAGGTCTTAAACAGCAAGGGGTGTGGCCTTGATAGGAAGAGGTGGGTCATATTTAAATTAGGGGGTGCATGAGTTTAGTCAGGCCTAGGGCAGCACAAAACCTAAATACACTACTGGACAGACGTGATAGGGTCTGGAGAAGCAGTGGGGAATGTTATGCTGCCTGTAACATCGTTCAGCATGACCTGTTTGGTGGTAGGTTAGTGACGGTCTGGGGAGGCATATCCATGGAGGGACGCACAGACCTCTACAGGCTAGACAATGGCACCCTGACTGCCATTAGGTAGCCATTGACCCATTGCCAGACCCTACACTGGTGCAGTGGGTCCTGGGTTCCTCCTGGTGCATGAAAATTCCAGGCCTCATGTGGTGAGAGCATGCAGCTAGTTGAAATCATTGAATGGCCCCCACACTCGCCTGAACTAAATCAATTAGAACACCTCTGGGACATTGTTTCAGTCCATCCGACACCACCAGCTTGCAACTCAGTCTGTTCAGGAGCTCAGTAATGCCCTGGTCCAGATCTGAGAGGAAATACCCAGGGCACCATCCATCGTCTCATTGGGAGCGTGCTCCGACATTGTCAAGCATGCATTTAAGCACGTGGCTGCCATACAAACTACTGAGTACCATTTTGAGTTGCTGCAACAAACTTTCAGCAAAATGGACTAGCCTGCTGCATCATTGTTTCACTTTGTTTTTTAGGGTGTCTTTAATTCAGTTCTCTGTAGGTTGATATATTTCATTTTCATCAAATTATGTGGCATTCTTTTGTTTCTAACACAACACATTACCCAGTCCATATCAGTATAGATATCCAGTGTGATTTTTTTCCCAATTGAGATCTGATGTGTTTTCAAAGTGTTACTTAATTTATTTTTAGCAGTATATATATGTATATATATATATATATATATATATATATATATATATATATATATATATATATATATATATATATATATATATATATATATATATATATATATATATATATATATATATATATATATATATATATATATATATATATATATATATTCATGTATATGTGGGAAACAGGGAGAATCTAGGGTTTTTAATAGGTTTTATACTTTTTGTGTCATATACATAATACATACATGCATACCTAGTAGACGCATAAAGCACTTCATGTCCTAAAGGGGGTTGAGTCATTGGGATTAATAGAGAGGCACAAGAAACTATTTTTAATAGCATTGTGTGTAAAAGAAAGGCGCAAGGCACTTGTATAATAGAGAAGTGTGAAGCATTGTGTATAGTAGAGAGGGATAAGGTATCTAAAGTAATAGAGAGGTGTGAGCAAAAGTATGTAATTAAGAGACATGAGGAACTGTGTGTTGTAGAAGTATGAGAGAATCAGTGCCATCAAGGTTATTGAGTGCCCTGGGCGAAGGTGGCAAACTGTGAATCCCCTTTGCCGAGTGGAGTGAGAGGTGGGGCCAAAAGCATGCATTCAGCTCCTGTGTGGGTGCTGTCACTAGAAGAAAAAAAAAATGCCACCGTATCTATGATGTCACTGGAAAGAAAAAATTCTGCTGCAGCTGTATTATCACTGGAAAGAAAAAAAAATCCATGTGCCCTTGGTGTTACTGGAAATAAAAAAATGCCCCTGTGCCTGTTGATTCACTAAAAAAGGAAAAATGCCCCTGTGTCTGTTGGGTCACTAAAAAGGAAAAATGCTCCTGTGTCTGTTGGGTCACTAAAAAGGAAAAATGCCCCTGTGCCTGTGGTATCACCAGAAGGAAAAATGCTCCTGCCTCTATGGTGTCACTGCTGCGGCATCTATGTCAGTGGAATAAATAAGGAGTATTGCTGAAAGGCTGGGGGGGCTCTGCATGATGCGTTTACCTAAGAAGCTCTGTGAGACTCTGATGAAGGCTCTGAGAAGGAGGGGGAGCTCTGTGTGTCTACACTTCACACCGTTTTCTTAGCATGGTGCCCATTCAGGAATGAAGGCAGCGTCTCCTTCTTCTCTTCTTCGGTTATGTGATTTATCACATGGCAAGGGGAGACAAAAAGAAAGGCAGTCTGGTATCACTTCCTGGCTTATTTTCATGTTAAGAAAATATTTGTGCTTGGTGAGGGCTTCCAGCTGCTATTTCCCAGCACTATGCTCTGTTCTCCAATGTTGGTAGCGTCACCTTCGTCATTAAGGCATCTGGAGAACAGAGCACTGGCAAGCTCCCAGCAACCCCCTCTCACATAAAAACACTGTGCCTGGGGCAAGTGCCCCTTCTGCATCCCCCTTGTCCCAGACAATGTAAAAGGCATCAGTCACTGCAATTATTAATCTAAAAACTAAAATTGTATCATGCCTGACATGAATCCAGAAGGCCTCGGCTAGTGTTGTAAGCTATATATATATATTTTATAGGAGTGGAAAATACGCAGTGGAGCAATTATCACACGGAACATATTTTATAAAACAAATTTCACTGAAGGGTTTTTTAAAGCACTTAGCCATTTATGCTTTAACGTACAACCACTGGGAATGAAGAAGGGGTAAATAGAAAAACTTAAAAATGTTCAGATGGGAGGACTGAACTCAAAATTATCCCCACATTTAACAATCAAAAATCACATCTTTAGTGATCTGACTGCAGTGATCTGAAATGTTATTGGAGTTACAGCACGTTAAACATCTGCATGGCTCTTTGCACTGTCTTATTCATAAAGCCTGTAAATAATCTAAAACTTCCTGTCAAACTTTTCATTCCAAATAGGGATTGTCTACCCAAGTAAGACATTGCATGTTAATCTTTTAATATTCTCTAGACATTTTTTTTTTCTTTGAGTGACAAGTAAATGCTGACTAGATGCTTTTTTGAAATGTCACAGTTTTAGGATTAGATGTTCTTGAAAGTAGAATATCTCATGTATTGTTAAATCATTCCTGTTTTACTTTCCTGTCATAGTGAAATATCACGGTGTGAATTTTGAATGATTTATTCTTTACTGGAAGATACCTGCACGCACAAGTATATTGGATAAAAATGAGAGCTGATTTTCCTTGGTGTTGTTTTACTATTTTGTTTGTTGCTTTTTATAGTGCGCCCCTAAAAAATGAGACAAACATTTATAAAAAAACCTTTAATTAATTTGTAAATAATGTCATCATTCATTGCACCACAAACATAATGTCAGTACCTTTATAAAAAGAACATATTGCAGAGTATAATTTGTTTATGTGATAAGTTATAAACTACTTTAGTTCCCAGGCATTACAACTAATTTGGTTATCATGTTAATAAAAACCTTGGTGTTGTACCATTTTCATTATGACTAAACCACCCCCATCCTGTTCGGCTTTCCATATATCAAAAGGTGTCAACTTTGCAGCCATTTGACATTAGTGTTATTTCTACATCCCTGGTCAGTGTGGTCATTGGATGTACAAACATGACCTGTCTCAGCTGGCAAGATGTGCGCTACTGCATCTTCGCCCTGGGTGCTACAGGAACATTGCCTTATCATTTTAGAACAGACAGAGTTTAAGGTTTCTAGGACACTGTGGAAGACATTTAAAGAATTTTAATGCTTGCACATTACTCCTATAATCACTTTAGAAAGTTTTTAGTTCTGTAAAGTATATTTTAAATAATAGAGACATAATAAAGAGAGATCAGATATTCATGATTTTATAGTATGCAAAAGAAACACTTATGTTCTTGACTCTGAAAAACATTCCCTTACAAGAGATAACAGGGATATGGCACTTCATGCATACTGCCTATGGTTATGCTTTCATATGGTTATAGAACTCCTTCGTGATATGTAATATCCTTGTAGTAACAGCAGGGGGTCTGTATTCTTAACCTTATGGAGCATAGTTTTATAGACTTCATATAGCATTCACGTGACTTTCTCTTATCTTAGGTAATTGAAGTACTATACATATCTTGGTTTCCTGGGAAACAAAGGAACACCATTTATTTCACTATGATCTGGTGTTGCTCATTACATAAAGCTTTGTTGATAGTTTTGATTGCCTTTAAAAATATGTATTTTTAAATAGAACAAATAATATTTTGTATGTTCTGTAAATTCTTAAAGCAGACCTTCAGTATACTTACGATCTAAAGTATCATCTAATAGCATTAATGAGCACAATTTAATTTGATAAAGCAATTACAAAAAATAAAAAAAATTACTCTGTACTACCCCTTATTTTGTTGGGACATATACCTGACACATTGTTTGCTTAGCTTCATCATATGCTCTCAACTATATTGAACCCTGTCCCCACAATGCAATGGTGGAACTATGCAAAAGCAAACATATAACAGATATACAGAACATAAGTAACTTGTTTGAATCCACTAATGCATTCTCTGCCAAGAATGTGTCCTACATGACATTGCATTGAAGGGTTAAAATTGTACATCAGCTTTTGGTTGTACATCAGAACAATTTTTTTTGACACCCTGAAACCAGCATTTAAAACACCCGTTTATGGGGGGGGGGGGGGGGCGGAAGCCGGCAGCCAGAGCTCATGGACGTGTGAGAGGAGAGCTCTGACACACCGGGTGTAATCAGCGGCTCACAGCACACCAAAAACAGCCAAAAAGCATACCATCTGAGAGAGGAGAGCAGGGGGCACACAGCAGGCATGATGTACAAGGAAGGAGAGAGAGGGACCCCGAAAACTGACGGATTTCTTCTGCCCTGCTGAGGGCCGAAAATTCCAAGATGGCCGTTCATCTGCCTCCACAGCACAGCCACACAGCAATCCAAAGCCATCCTCGGGTGAGTCACACTTTAATGACAATCCCTTGTCATCCTCCCCATTCTGCAGCCCTGTTAAGCAAAAAAGGAGGCTTGGGGAAGGAGGGGAGAATGAGGATGAGGCAGGAGCAGCAGGGGATGAAATGGAGGAATCCCCCACACAGGCAGAGCAGCTAGATGCATTCCCCACCTCAGGTCAGCCTATTATTGACACTACAATGAAGGAGATGCTGCAGACACTGAGGGGAGCTCTTTAATCTGATATGGCAGTGTTTATGAGCAACACAAAAAGGGAAATATCTGCTGTCAGCAATAGAGTGGAATATGTAGAGAATAACATGGAGGAGTTCACTCTAGCACACAATGAACTGGTCGATGCTCACTTTGAGGTAGAAGACGAAATCAGAGCCACGCGCCTTAAAATGGCGGATATTGAAGATCGGGCCAGAAGGAACAATATCAAGTTTAGGGGGGTCCCTGAGACGGTCAAACCCGCAGAGATCACTACCTACCTGCAAAAGCTCATGATGACTGTCCTCCCCTCTCTAAGCCCAGCAGACATCACTATTGACAGGGCACACAGACTGCCAAAACCTTCCTTCCTGCCTAAACAAACACCTAGAGATGTGATAGCAAGAATCCATTTCTACCACATTAAGGATCAACTCATGCGATTCGCAAGACAACATCCCTCTCTCCCTGACCCTTATGCTGGTATCGCACTTTATGCAGACCTGTCACAAGCCACCCTGTCAGCCAGACACAACTTGGTGCCTATCACTAAAATTCTGCGCAACAATAAGATCCTCTACAAATGGGGATTCCCTGCTAAACTCCTGGTTGACATGAACAACGAATCGCATGCGATTACATCGCTAGAAAAGGGCCTGGATCTCCTCCGAAAATGGCACTTGCTTCCCGCAGACGCAGTACCTGAGGACCCTAACCCACAATATAACAGACGCAACAACCACCGTTCAACTAAGAACTACAAGTAGCAACCTGCCTCAGTTGACACTACTTGCTATTTCTTTTAGTGAGCACTCTCCCCTAATAACTGTCATCTGGCTAGTTATGGTGCTTTGCAGCTCTCTAGGAAGCTGTTCTTTCTGATCAACCACCCGATGTTCGGCTGTTCAAGGATTTACCTTGTTGAACCCCCCTCGTTAGTTACGAGATGATTCCCGTGACCTACTATCCGCAATTCATGCGGCTTACATCTCATCATTTATCAACAGTTCAAGTTTGTTCAGTTAAACTGTTCATTTACAAAGCTATGAGGACATTGCTTTCTCAGACCCCATGCATTATAACCATATCCAAGATCTCAACTCCAATTCCTGGAACTACCACTAGATGGCACTGCTGCGCAACTTTCCACAAGAATGAATCTTAAACTGATGTCATACAATGTGAGAGGTTTGAACAGCCCCTACAAAAGGAGAGCCCTCTGAAAGTCAACCTTAGAAGAGAAATGTGACATTCTATGTGTGCAGGAAAACCATTTCGCCAGTGACAACTCCCCGAAATGTACACATCCCAAGTTTCCGCACGTATTTATGGCCAAGAATACGACAAAGAAGAATGGAGTAATGATTGCATTTAGGGACACACTAACCTTCTCTCTCTTACAGGAACATATAGATCCCCAAGGTCGCTTTCTGATCGTAGTCGCAGAACTGGACCATGTCACATACACTATAGTTAACTTGTATGCACCTAATGTTAGAACTCTCAGGTTTGTTCGCAAAATTGTAAGTATGGCTAAAAAGGTACAAAAAGGCAACTTAATAATATGTGGTGATTTTAACTCGATTATGAACACAGAATTAAGATGTGTCCTCAACGGCCTCTAAGCGGCCCTCTCTAGACTCGCTGTGCCATGAAGAGAGGCTCTATGACCCTTGGCGCTGCCTTAGAACCACCGAGAGGGACTACACATTTTATTCGGCTGTACATAAGAGCTATTCTAGAATAGATTTTTTCCTCACTGACCTGTACACTCTGCAAAATGTCCAGAAAGCTGACATCCACACTATCACATGGTCTGACCACGCTCCAGTGACTATTGAAATTGTGGATGCCAACAAACACTCCCACAAACCATTGTGGCGTAACAATACATTTCTTTTATCACTCCCCAAAATCAGAGACGAAATTGCAGCAAAGATTACGGAATTTTTTCAATTCAATAATAATGCAGATTGTTCACCTATGACCATCTGGTGTGCACACAAAGCATTCGCTAGAGGCGCCCTTATACAGGTAGCCTCTAGGGAAAAGAAAAAGAAACAGCAGCGCATGACAAAACTACTTGAGAAGATAGCAGATCTGGAAGCGCAACACAAGAATCCTGCTACCTCCTCTATTGAAATACTCAAAAGCCTTAATAGCTGCCGGGAAGAAGTAAGACAGGAAATTAGAGCGGACTATGATACTTTTTTTAAAAAACTAAAAGTCTCCTACTACTCCCAAAATAACAGAGCAGGTAAAATCCTAGCCTCCTAGCTTAAAAAAAAACCAGGCACGTTCTAATCTCAAAAATCTCAGACATCACAGTACCAAAGCCCTACACCACAATCTCAAAGGTATCGCCAACGCCTTTAAGGACTATTATGAATCCCTATACAATCTCCAGACGGACCCAAACACTTACAGTACCAACCCTCGGACATAGAGATTGACGAATTCCTACAGACTGTTCACCTTCCCTCAATATGAATAAACAGGAGAGAATTTATGAACCAAACACTTTGCTTAATTAAATATAAATATAGACAGATGGGGATGATACCCAGAGGACATCTGCCTTTAGATGCAGCTACTTGCAAACACCCAGCTCAGGGGATCATGGGTGGGTGTGTTCCTCTGAATTAAAGAGCATATCAGAAACAAGGGGGTGGGAGGAAAAACGAATTCTTCAGTGAGGAACCAGCAAGATAGCAAAAATATAAATTTATTATAGAAAAATGATACCACATATACACCAGACAGTGTCAAAAAATGACTGTGAGTAAACCAAATACCACCACTAACAATAAAATAGACAACGTTGTCTAAAAACAAAGAACAACATACAGATGGCCACCACTACACATACAATCACATCTAGTTGGCTAGCTGGACTTGCATCGTCTCATGTATAGTGTCTCTAGATTGAGATAGGAAGCCAGGGGGTGACGGTATGCAGCCGTGGATAATGGGATTTCGCTGTGCACACTGCCGATGGCAGACTGGAGTGTGACTATGAATATAGACCACGAGGGTTGCTGATGATAGCACTTGCAGATAGGTACTCAGCCACCGCTGATAACATGCATGGGCAGCTGTGTGGGTGCTATGCAGAGGTGCAGGAGGGGGTGTGTGCCTGTGTAGGTGTTGATGTATAGAGACAGCGTGTTAGCTGGATCATGGAGATATAATGACACGATCTCACCAGACCATGGACATCAGGATACACCAGGCATGTTGGACACTCCGATCCTCCTCAAGTTGTCTCAGGCTGTGTAAGGCAGCTGGATCATCCTCTGGTCAATTGAAAGTAGCTGGTAAGTCCGTGTAGATGAATCAGATCCCCAGGGCTGGTGGGTGGGTCTGTATGGGTACTACGTCGAACGTGATGGCGTCATGCTGTTAGCATGACGCCATCACGTTCGACGTAGTACCCATACAGACCCACCCACCAGCCCTGGGGATCTGATTCGCTACTCTGCTGAAGCCGCTCAAGCCCTGTCGAAAGCCTGTCGAAAACCGCACGGAACCAGGAAGTAACCGTGGCGTTATACCGCATTCAGGCGGCACGTTACCACGTCCCCCCATTTCCACTATCCTGGCGGGCATTCATCTACACGGACTTACCAGCTACTTTCAATTGACCAGAGGATGATCCAGCTGCCTTACACAGCCTGAGACAACTTGAGGAGGATCGGAGTGTCCAACATGCCTGGTGTATCCTGATGTCCATGGTCTGGTGAGATCGTGTCATTATATCTCCATGATCCAGCTAACACGCTGTCTCTATACATCAACACCTACACAGGCACACACCCCCTCCTGCACCTCTGCATAGCACCCACACAGCTGCCCATGCATGTTATCAGCGGTGGCTGAGTACCTATCTGCAAGTGCTATCATCAGCAACCCTCGTGGTCTATATTCATAGTCACACTCCAGTCTGCCATCGGCAGTGTGCACAGCGGAATCCCATTATCCACGGCTGCATACCGTCACCCCCTGGCTTCCTATCTCAATCTAGAGACACTATACATGAGACGATGCAAGTCCAGCTAGCCAACTAGATGTGATTGTATGTGTAGTGGTGGCCATCTGTATGTTGTTCTTTGTTTTTAGACAACGTTGTCTATTTTATTGTTAGTGGTGGTATTTGGTTTACTCACAGTCATTTTTTGACACTGTCTGGTGTATATGTGGTATCATTTTTCTATAATAAATTTATATTTTTGCTATCTTGCTGGTTCCTCACTGAAGAATTCGTTTTTCCTCCCACCCCCTTGTTCCCACCTTCCCTCAATAGACAAAACTTCCCTACAAAAAATGAACGCGCCCATCACACTCACTGAGGTTGAGTCCGTTATTCATTCTCTACCCATGCACAAATCGCCAGGAGCAGACGGGTTCTCCGCTGAATATTACAAGGCTTTCTCTGCCATCCTTGCCCCTGAACTGGTAAATATTTTCAATATAGCAGCCTCTGATGGTACCTTCCCGAAAGAAATGCTCCAAGCTATCATTATGACTATCCCTAAACCTGGTAAAGACGTAGCAGACCCACAAAACTTCAGGCCTATTTCCCTACTAAACTCAGATTTAAAGATCTATGCAAAAATTTTAGCAAACAGACTTATGGAAATAACCCCCTCCCTCATAGGACTAGACCAGGTAGGTTTTGTAAAGGGCAGACAGGCACCAGATGGGACGAGGAGGATGCTAGACCTCCTGCGCATATCAGAATTAAGCAAGCAGCCCAGCATCTTTTTAGCATTAGATGCAGAAAAGGCCTTTGACAGGGTCCATTGGGGATACCTGTCCAGGACCTTACTCAAGTTTGGTCTTTCGGGAATGATACACTCAGCAATTATGTCCCTATATTCAGACCCATCTGCAAGAGTCTACACCTCTAGCTTGATATCCGACCCCTTTGCACTAACTAACGGCACCCGGCAAGGATGCCCATTATCCCCAATTATTTTTTCTTTGGTCATAGAACCACTAGCAGAATCTATTAGAGCTAATGACAAAATAGAAGGCATTAAAGTCGGTTCTGTTAACCACAAAATAGGACTGTTTGCTGACTTCATAATCCTCTCTCTATCAAACCCAGCCACTTCTTTACCCAGCGTCAAAACGCTATTACATAAATTCGGACAAATCTCCTTTTATAAAGTAAATACAACCAAAAGCTATGCACTCTCGCTTCATATATCAAACGAGAACAAAAGCAGGTTGAAAAATATTTTTCCTTGCAACTGGGACCCACCTTCCATTACTTATCTTGGTGTGCAGCTGACTTCCTCTTCCTCCAAAATCTATTCCCAAAACTTTCCTCCATTATTAACAAGAATCGAAGAGGAACTACATCAAATTACCAAACTACACCTTACATGGTTGGGGAGGATAGCTGCATACCAAATGCAAATCTTACCAAAACTCCTATATTATTTCAGATCATTACCCATACCAATTCCCCAGAAATTTTTTATACAACTAGAGAAATGCCTGAAAAAATACATATGGGGGGTAAAAAACCCAGAATATTCATTGGCCCACCTCTATAAACCTAAACATCTAGGGGGAGTAGGGTTACCTAATGCACAGACTTACTATAAAGCTGCAATACTGTACCAAATGAAATACTGGTTCTCCTGCCAAACAGACAACCGCTGGTCAGACATTGAACGCACCGTAACACCAGGTCACGACCTCCCTGCATTGGCTATAGCAGCCTGTATACATTGCAGACCAAACAACCCACCTTACTCAACTATACGAGCAACGATAGATGCCTGGTCCTCCTTAGTGCATAAACACCTAACAGACACCCCAATTAGAAAACTAAACGTATCACTGGCATCCTACGAATACCTAATCCCAAACTTCTCAGTCCAACCATGGAAATCCTCGGGAGACAACTTCACCACACCTGCTCCACCTCATCAAAATGCGATAGATAGATATAGAGCATACCAATTATACCACTACAAGAGCAAAAACCCAATACGACAGATAGCTATACCACAGATTCTGTGGGACTTCCTCTTAAGCAAGACTTCTAATAAGCGTAAGGGAATATCGCTCTTTTACAAATTCACCACCCCCCTCTACTTACACTCCAAAACCCCCAGCATGATGAAATGGGAATTTGAATTACAAAAATAATTTTCTATGCCTCAATGGCATGAAGCGATAAAATACAATCATAAATCATCAGCATGCGTAGATCACTGGGATAATGCACAAAAACTCTTACATAGATGGTACATTACTCCGCACAGATTAAACAAAATGAACCCTAGTATTACACCTCTCTGCTGGAGAAACTGCCAAGCTATTGGCAATATCCTCCATATATTCTGGAACTGTGCAACTATAAAACCTTTCTGGCAAAAAATACAGTCACTAATTGGAAAGGTGATCAGCTCTGATTGTACCATCAACCCTGCTCTTGCTCTTCTAAGCTTAGGCATCGAAAACTATCCTCCTCTGAGGAGAAAGGTAGTCACCCACATTTTGTTTGCTGCACGTATAGCAATAGCCAAGGAATGGCGTTCTACTTCACCTCCAAAAATTTCAGAAGTCATATCAAGAGTGAATGCTCAATACACTATGGAAAAAATCCTAGCATATACAGAAAGAAGAACCCCGAGTTTCCACAAACATTGGGAAACTTGGAGTTCCTCTAAATATGCCTCCTCACATGTATGAAAACTATTCCTAATCCTCCACTACTGAAACACAACCATCAAAGGTCTAGTGGTACAATCCAATACTGGGTATGGTCATATATGATATGGTATTATACTAAGCACACAACATAGCAACACTACGTGGTTTACCTATTATCAAAAGAATGAGAAAGTCTAACTAAGATGAATAAGTCATTCTAAGTTTATTATTATTGGTTAACGACAAATTTACAGGGAACTTACGTGATAGTATATTTGAGGGGACCCTCAGTAAGGTCTTCTCAGGGCTAACTTTGAAAACTTAAGCAGAAAGTCTGTTTACAGTGTGTACCCACAAGGGGTGACAGGCTTGACAAATGTACAATGCTTCATTGAGGATATTTCTTAGTAACCCTACCAGTTAATCTGTTTTACTCTATTAACGTAGTAAGCTCCTGAATGGCGAACAATATGTACAAATGAGAAATGAAAAATCTGCTTGTTTTTTGTTTATTTTGGAAAAATACCAATAAAAATGTATTGTTTAAAAAAAAAAAAACACCCGTTTAGCCGTGTTTGCGTGCCGCGTTTAGCCGCACTTAGCGGCGTTTTACCGTGTTTGCATGTAGAAGTGTTTAGTTAAGATAACATCATAAGACCCTCCCCAAGCTCAAAAAACAGTATTATTTAACTATTTCAGCCATTTTGTGAGACCAGAGTGAGTAGCAGCAGCTGAGAGAGCAGCAGTGTACTTGTATTTAGCGTGTCACTTGCCACATCACCTGTCACAAGTTACAGATTGTCACTTCCCACACGTTGTGGATTGTCTACTTGCCACGTTACCTGCCACAAGTTGCGGATTGTCGTTTGCCACGTCACCTGCCACAAGTTCTGGATTGTCCACTTGCCACATCACCTGCCACAAGTTGCGGATTGTCCACTTGCCACGTCACCTGCCACAAGTTGCAGATTGTCCACTTGCCACGTCACCTGCCACATGTTGCGGATTGTCACTTGCCACGTCACCTGCCGCAAGCTGCGGATTGTCATTTGCCACGTCACCTGCCACAAGTTGCAGATTGTCCACTTGCCACGTCACCTGCCACAAGTTGTGGATTGTCATTTGCCACATCACCTGCCACACGTTGCGGATTGTCACTTGTCACGTCACCTGCCACAAGTTGCGGACTGTCCACTTTCCACATCACCTACCACAAGTTGCTTGTTCAACTCTAACAACATATGGGTCAAATTCCAATTATACTTCGGATAATAGCAATGCTGGTGGTGTATTGGATCAAGGGCTCATTAGGGTATATAAATGGTCTATGAATCATTGCAAGCAATTACAATTTTTAAAAATATTTTTTAATGGTTTTTCATCATTTGCCATCATTTTTTGAGATCTTTAATGTCAAAAAAATAGGGCACCTTTAAACACGCTTATAAACGAAAACGTATCTAAACGCCGGTACCGCGTTTAGCCACGTTTAGTCGCGTTTGGCGTCTGAAACATGGAAATCTTTAATGTCTGAACCCATTTTTTTGCTTTCAAAGAAACACTGTTAAACACAACTGCCTAAAATCAGCAATAAACGAGACTGGCGTCTGAAACATGGAAATCTTCAATGTCTGAACCCATTTTTTTGCTTTCAAAGAAACACTGTTAAACACAGCTGCCTAAAAACAGCAATAAACAAGACTGTGTACATGGTCACATAGGATAACATTGAATGAGTTCAGGGGCCGCTGAAAAAAGCATCCAACTGCCTTTGAACTTTCAACTGAACTTGTTGTATTGGTAAAGACATGTCAAATCTAATTCTCTAGTTTTTTTCATTTATAGCTACACAGATAACTCAGTCAAATTAATCTTAACACAATTAAATGTGTCAAGGCAGATGTTGATTGTTTAAGAACAGGATGGGAGGTGTGAAAGTTTGTAAAACATTTGGGTATGTGCAGGAAAACATTTTGGGTATCTCAATGCAACAACACAGTCTGGTCTATTAAATTAAATATACGGTGCTTGTGTATGTGTTTAGCTATGCTTTACTGAAAAGAAAAGGTTTGATTAATGCCGCGTACACACGGTCTGACTTTTCAGCTACAAAAGTCCGACAGCCCATCCGACAGACTTTCGAAGGACTTTTGCCGGACTTTCAACAGACTTTCTAACGACCGGACTTGCCTACACACGATCACACCAAAGTCCGACGGATTCGTACGTGATGACATACATCGGACTAAAATATGGAAGTTGATAGCCAGTAGCCAATAGCTGCCCTAGCGTGGGTTTTTGTCCGTCGGACTAGCATACAGACGAGCGAATTTCTGGGTCCGGCGGAGTTACGACGTAAAGATTTGAAGCATGTTCCAAATCTAAAGTCCGTCAGATTTGCGACTGGTAAAGTCCGCTGAAGGTCCGGTGAAGCCCACACATGATCGGATTGTCCGCCGGATTTGGTCCGTCGGCGTCCATCGGACAAGTCCGGCCGAAAAGTCCGACCATGTGTACGTGGCATAATAGTTAAATGTAATGTTAAAAATTGCAACTACCCCCCTTACAGGTCCTATGTTTTGAAGTTTTTAGGCCACAACTGTTCAGGCCAAAAATGTGCATTTTGACATGTACTGTATGTGAAAAATGGAAAAAAAATATTGTCCAGGAAGCAAAAGGGTTAAAAGTTACACTTTAAGGGCTAGTTTAGACTTGCTTCAAAACATGGCTTCAGCCACGCTTTGTTAAAGTTCTCTGAACACCAGTCAAAGCTCCTGTCACTAAATAAAATGGTTAGCTTACAGTCCTGTTTACACCTTGCTTTTGCTTGGTGTTTCGATGAGGCTTCGATGAGTCTTCGGTGGGGCTTCGATGAGGCTTTGGTGGAGCTTCGATGGGACTTCGATGAGCCTTTGGTGGGGATTTGGTGGAGCTTCGATGAGGCTTTGGTGAGGCTTTGTGGAGCTTCGATGAGGCTTTGGTGGGGCTTCAGTGGGGCTTCAAGCGAGATTTGCCACAGACTTCTATGGGGGCTTTGAAGATGCGTTGAAGCACAACTAAAGTGACATGGAGTATCATTTTTGAGGTGAAGGCGAAGCAAAGCAAAAGCAAGGTGTAAACAGGACTGTAAGCTAACCATTTTATTTAGTGACAGGCTTTGACTAGCGTTCAGAGAGCTTTAACAAAGTGTGTCCGATGCCTTGTTTTGAAGCAAGTGTATACGAGCCTTTAATGTGTGTTGAAGCTGAAGCAAGTGTAAATGAGCCCTTATGGAAAAAACAAAACAAATACCTATAGTATATTTCCCAATTAGAAGCAACAAAGCAGTTTCACATGTAATTCAATGCCTAGGCACACTTTGTTTCTCTAGCTTCTTAAGAGCCAATCATGGGTATAACATCATTACAGGCATATCCCACCCTCTTCTGCCTCTAATCACTGGATTACACTGATTGCATAAGGGGCAGTCTAGGAAAAGCAAAAGCTTCTGCATAAACACAAATAGAACAGAGGTATACAGACTCACATTGCCGCAGAATGGATGACAAAGCGAGCCTAGGCAAAACAGCAGATGTAAAGTGTCTACTGTAAGTGCTATATTATTTACATTTTATTTCTTGCATTGTTTATAAGGATGTCCAAATTCAATTTATCATGTATCAATGGAAGGTTTGGGACTTTGAGTGAGGCACGGGGTAGTACCTTCATCCCAGGTTCAGAGAAACAAGAAGGGGCGGTGGGACTTTAAATGAGACAGTTGACAGATTGGGGTTGAGATGAAAAATTCTAATTTATTGCATATGAATCGTACTAGTATGTATTACATGTGGAAGGTTGCCTGTGCATGTGCACCAAGCATGTCCTATAAATACATGCATATAAACAAACAATACTAAATCTCAGCAATAAGTAGATAACACATATGTCCTATGAAGATTGTGCATATAATACTGGTAAAACACAAGACAACATGATGTAACCACTTCCGGACCGCTCACTGTATATATACGTCATTTTTTTGAAGATGGATATCTCGGTAACGGCAGCAGCTGCTGCCACAACCAAGGTATCCATCTTTTCAGTGAGCGGTTCCGTACATGATAATGGTGGTCTCTGCGGTGGGTTCGCCGCGAGATCACCGTTATCGGCGGCGGGAGAGGTGCCACCCCCCCCTCACGCCGCTCTCCCGCACCCTCCGCCGCTTACCGGAGCCGTCGGTAGCGGCGGAGGCGATCGGGTCCTTTCCCTGCTTAGGTATGGAGACGAGTGAGGCTAAGATGGCCCCCACCCATCTCCATACCATGTGACGGCCGGAGCGACGTCATTACGACGGCTCCGCCCACTTCTCTTAAAGGCACAATTTTTTTTGTGTCATTTTTTTAAACGACTTTTTTATTTTTTTATTTTTTTTTTGCATTTTAGTCTAAATATGAGATCTGAGGACTTTTTGACCCCAGATCTCATATTTAAGAGGACCTGTCATGCTTTTTTCTATTACAAGGGATGTTTACATTCCTTGTAATAGGAATAAAAGTGATCCAATTTTTTTTTTTAAAAAACAGTGAAAAAATAAATAAAATAAAGTAAAATAAATAATAAAAAAAAAAAAAAAAATTTTTAAAGCGCCCTGTCCCGACGAGCTCGCGCGCAGAAGCGAACGCATACGTGAGTAGCGCCCGCATATGAAAACGGTGGTCAAACCACACATGTGAGGTATTGCCGCGACCGGTAGAGTGAGAGCAATAATTCTAGCCCTAGACCTCCTCTGTAACGCAAAACATGCAATCTGTAGAATTTTTTAAACGTCGCCTATGGAGATTTTTAATGGTAAAAGTTTGACGCTATTCCACGAGCGGGTGCAATTTTGAAGCGTGACATGATGGGTATCAATTTACTTGGCGTAACATTATATTCCACAATATAAAAAAAAATTGGGCTAACTTTACTGTTGTCTTATTTTTTTTTTCAAAAAAGTGAATTTTTTCCAAAAAAAGTGCGCTTAGAAGACCGCTGCGCAAATACGGTGCAAAAAAAAGTATTGCAATGACCGCCATTTTATTCTCTAGGGTGTTAGAAAAAAAACAATATATAATGTTTGGGGGTTCTAAGTAATTTTCTAGCAAAAAAAACTGTTTTAAACTTGTAAATACCTAAAATCCAAAACGAGGCTGGTCTTAAAGTGGTTAAAAAATGAGTCTAAAAATTGATGCGTGAGTAATTCATAAAAGTCGGATCCTATAGCACGCACAGTGGCTGCATCCATGATGCCCGACGCATTTCTGTGAAATACACTTCTTCAGGGCGGATGCTATAGGATTTCTGAAATAACAAAGTATAATAACATCAGCAGGTAGACTACATGGCAGCCAGAAAAGACAGTAAGTCAGTTTCTGGATACTTACATACGTGGCCAAGCTATCGTGAGGTACAGGTACTGGGTCAAAAGCATTGCCCTTCCCCGGAGCTGAGGCGACAAAGGATCCAACACATGACAGGCGCAAACAGGCATCATCCACTCGGTGCATACCAACTCCTCCATAAGGTGACCAATGATTTCCAATAAATGGGGAGCATATCTGAAATGGATAAATAAATTCAATTTAGGTTAAAGCTTAAATTCACATAATTAAAAAATGTATAAAATATTGTTTTTTTTTACGCTGCTCATGCTGATAACTTACAAACTTATAACAACAAAATAACTTTTTGTAAAGCCAAACTCCAGCCAAAGGTTTAGGCTCTGTTTCCACTAGTGCGACTTATTTTGCGACTTGACACATGTCAAGTCGCATGACAAGTCAAAACCCATGTATTTCAATGGTCCCCGTTCTCATTGGTGCGACTCAAGTCGCAGCGACTCGAAAAAAGGTTCTTGCACTACTTTGTTCCGTCTTCGGTGCGACTTGTTCTCCATAGAAAGGTATTAAGTCGCAATGAAGTCGTATGTACATGTCTGACACCGCGACTTTGTTGCGACTTCCACGGAAGTCTACGGAAGCACATGATCTCTGCTCCTCCCAAATACATCACTTCCTATATCGATGTATGTGAGTGTGGAAGACAGCAGGAAGCATGCCTAGGGCAAAAAAAAATAAGCGACAAGTGCATGACAATGAGGAAATTATTCGGCTTGTCAGACAACGTCCGGCAATATATGACCTCAGAGATCCAGGTTACAAAGATCATGCAAAGAAGGAGAGAGCATGGTTGGAGGTGGCTCGCATATATTATGAGACATGGGACTCTTTCTCAGCCACAGAACGTTCTACAAAAAGTAAGTGGTTGATATATGCTGCTTAACACTTTCTGTAACCAATGGTTGTGTGCACTGTTTTTTCTTGGTGGGGACCGCTTCTCCTGGCAGGAGATCACAATGGTTTGGCAGGAGGTAATCCCATGGCAACACTATCTGTGTTGATGGTGTCATTTATATAGTTACTTTCCTGTAACCTGTGGCTGCAGGAAAGTAAATCTGTGTGTGTGGGCCCGCAAATAATTTTTGTCCACGGTCCTAATAATATAAAATAATATTAAAGATGGCCCTGTCAACATCCTCCAGCACATGTCAAATTATGTAGGTGTCATGGGTAATATATGTAGCGGTTGTTTTAACACCATCCATATCAATTATGCAGCCTAGCAAATGAATGACCTATAGGCAGTGACTAAATTTGTTTTAAAAAAATGTATACTTTGCTTTATATTTTGTAGTGCACTCGTTACAAACTCGATGGAGAAGTCTCAAAGACTGCTACAACCGGTACTTACGCAAATTAAAAGAGGGAAGGAGTGGTTCCGGCTCTAAAAGATTAGCCCCATATGCCCATGCCGGGGATCTAGAATTTTTGAAACCAGTGTTGGAAATGCGAGAGTAAGTTATCAGCAGGCATATGTTACGAATTCTACATATCAAATAGTAATGCTTACTTAAAAAATATGTGATTTGTATTTCAGAACCCAAGCAAGCTGGGAAGACAGCACACAGGGTTTGGCAGCAGAAGATGAGGCAGAGGAAGCTGCGGAGGAGGAGGAGCAAGAACAATTCCAAGACAATGTTGACAAGGAACTGTTCGTAGATGAAGCAAGGTCAACATCAAACTCAATGAATGAGGAGGATGCAGAACCAGGACCTAGCAATGTCTCTAGGCCTTTGCGAAGGTCTTCAAGGGTCAGTGCCCGGCCTGGTAAACCCATGGATAAAATTTTAGAGGTAGTCAATCAGATGTCCACTAAAATGGCTGAAAACCAGTGTGAAGACACAGCATTTCTCACTGTAATTTTAGGCATATGTAAACAGGTACCCCCTGAGAAAAAATATGCACTCAGGATGGCTTTAATGTCAACTGCTCAATCATTTGTGGGTGAGGGGCCAACAACATCCTCAGCATATATGCAACCCCCCCTTCCCCAATATCCCCCTTATCAACAATACACTCACTTTCCAAGTACACAGTATGCTCCACCAATAAACCGTCCATACTGTGACCAGTATGGTAATATACTGAATCCCTCAAGGCCACGCATGTTGCATCCAATTCCTGACCCCACTACCTCTACCCTTGGCCCCCCAACCACTCACCAACTTAGGCAGCCTACACCCAGTCATGTTCCGCCTTTTCTGGAAAGGAAATATTACCCTGGTCCATCAGTGGATTTCCCTGGACCAACCAATAGTTCAGTTTCCGGGACCACTGAAAACAAAACATACGAGCAATTGTAATTTACAATTATTATTGAGGTGTGTTTAAGACTTGTTCTCTATTTTTTGTTTGGTTGAGGAGGCCAAAACAACAACTGTTGTAATTTTAAGTTCATGGAACGTAGTTCTTTATTTTTGCCTTATTGCAAAAAGAGTTGTCTTGTAAAAAAGATTCAGATATTTTTTTATATTTTTGAAATAATTTTATTTACGTGTTTTTCTGAGAGAAATAGTTTATTATTTCACTATTTGTTGTGCTTGATAAAAAATAAACAAAATGGTGTAGTTCACCCAAACACATAACCAAAAAATTTTGTGTGCTTCCCTGCACAAAAAAAAATAAAATAAAAATAATTTTGTTTACATTGTGCATTTTCGGCTTATCCTTTTTTCTAATTTGAGGAAACAACCTGTTATTATGCTTTTGGATGCACTGAAACATAACATACATCAAAATAATATTCACAGAAAATGCATGACATACATTATGCTATGGCATCCTGCTGCCAGGGGACAGAACCAGCAGCAGACAGAAAATAAGATGAGAATCCCTCACGCACACTGGCACCATTGGTGGTGCCCCTACTGGCACTCCATTGTGCACCTTCCAGATCGTGCATGAGGGAATCTTCAAAAAGATAGCCATCACGAATTCTCACAAAATTGTGAAGAACACATGCTGCTTTTACTGCAGATATTGCATTCTCCATTTTTAAATGAATGGGGGTATGGAGCAAACGCCACTTGTTGGCTAAAATGCCAAAAGAACATTCTACCACTCGTCTTGCCCTCGTTAAGCGGTAATTGAAGATTCGCTTCTCTTCACTCAAACCCCGATTTGAATAAGGCCTTAATAGATGCTCACTGAGAGCAAAGGCCTCATCCCCAACAAACACAAATGGCATTGGCGGCCCATTTGTTCCTGGCAACGGACAGTCCTGTGGCAGGTCCAGAGCATTTTCCCGCAACATTCTTCCAAAGGAAGATCTTTGGAAAATACTTGAGTCTGAGCTGCTGCCATATGATCCAATGTCTATATAGCTAAAACAATAATTGGCATCAGCCACTGCAAGTAAGACAAAAGAAAAATATTTTTTATAATTATAGTATTTTGTTCCACTGCCAATGGGCATCACTACCCTCATATGTTTGCCGTCAATTGCCCCTAGACAATTTGGGAAATTGCAACGATCCCAGAAAAGTTCCGCTTTCTTGCACCAATCGTCGGAAGTGGGCTTCTTCAGAAACAAATCACTAAGGACATTCCATATGTCTCGGCAGGTCTCGTGGACAATAGTGCTGACTGTAGTTTTGCCAACCAAAAATTCAAAATGCAAACTGGAAAAGGAATGTCCAGTTGCCAGGTACCTAAAATGGAAAAGTACATACATTTTAGGATAATGATACATATTGACACTAAGCTACATCAATAAACCCAAAAAACAGAGCTAGGAAGGAGGTGCCTGAGGAAGTGAAGAAGGAAGAAGAGGAGCAGGAGAAAGACACAGGTGATGTAGAGGCAGAGTTAAGATTTTAAAACCAAGCTTACGCACAATTACATGCTAGTAGTTATTTTTGGACTTCATGTAAAGATGATGAAAGAATGATGTGGATCTCCAAAAGCCACATAGAAGTTAAGAAGAAACAGTAGGTATGAACATTTACCTCAATGTTATTATGAGTCTTTCAGCAGATGGAATACTCCTTCTGAAACTGGTGTTTTGGCGCTCTAGATGACTAGAGAGCAAAGCCAACAATTCATCAAAACTGTAAAGAGCAAAAATAGGGCTAGTATCTACACTGACCATGTAAAAATCAAACATTTAAAAAATGGAGTAACATTTTTCAAACAATTTGATCAGGTTCTAGTTAACACTTCGAGCTATTCAAATCTAAAAATACTAAAAAGAGTAATAATGACCAGGAATATACACAATTTGTGAAATATATCTGGCAGCATTTGCAAGTTGACATCAAAAAATGTTCTCACCTTCTAATTGACATCCTTGTATAGTTGAAAAATTTTTCATCATGAGCCCGGAGGTCATTGTAAAGGACCCCAAACTGGCCTCTCACTTCCCTTTGGGCAATGATGGGATGTATCCAAAAGCGATGCCTTCTCCTCCTCCGGTTATCCTCCTCTTCTTGATCTATAAATGCTGCTACAGAAGCCAAAATGACTGCTGACCCAACATACTGCATAGCCAACATGTTTGCTAACAAACATACAACACGAGACAACCAAACAGGAAGGGGCAATAAATAAGCAGGATAAGGAATTACATCACTAGGACTAAATCGCAGAACATCCAAGTCGCACAAAGTCGTAATTAAAGTCGCAATAAAACGCAACACAAATCGCAACGCACAATCGCAGTGTAAATCGCGCGACTTTGGGGACGCAATAGTGGAAACATAGCCTTACTGTTATGCCGCGTACACACGGCCGGACTTTCCGGCATACTTGGTCCGGCGGACCAGAGTGTGCCGGACAATCCGCCCGTGTGTGGGCGCCAGCGGACTTTTCCGGCTGACTTTTTCCCAAAAGCCCGCCGGACCTAGATTTGAAAAAAGTTTTAAATCTTTCCGCTGGACTCAGTTTCGGGCGGAAAGTCCGCTCGTGTGTGTGCTGGTCCGACGGAAAGCCCGCTCGTGTATGCTGGTCCGACGGACCAGATACGACACGAGGGCAGGGTATTGCATCTCGCGCTCGCTGCAATAGGAAAAACAAATTTTCCTATTGCGGTGAGCGTGGGGCATACCAGGCCCTTAGGTCTGGTATGGATTATAAAGGGAACCCCCTACGCCGAAAAAATGGCGTGGGGTCCCCCCTACAATCCATACCAGACCCCGATCCGAGCACGCAGCCTGGCCGGTCAGGAAAGGGGGTGGGGACGAGCGAGCGCCCCCCCCCTCCTGAACCGTACCAGGCCGCATGCCCTCAACATGGGGGGTGGGTGCTTTGGGGGAGGGGGGCGCCCTGCGGGCCCCCCCCAAAGCACCTTGTCCCCATGTTGATGAGGACAAGGGCCTCTTCCCGACAACCCTGGCCGTTGGTTGTCGGGGTCTGCGGGCGGGGGCTTATCCGAATCTGGGAGCCCCCTTTAATAAGGGGGCCCCCAGATCCCTCCCCCCACCCTATGTGAATGAGTATGGGGTACATGGTACCCCTACCCATTCACCTAGGGAAAAAGTGTAAGTAATAAAACACACTACACAGGTTTTTAAAATATTTTATTAAACAGCTCCGGGGGGGGGGATCTTCCTCCGGCTTCGGGGGTCTTCTTCCGGCTTCAGGGGTCCCTCCGGTTCATCTTCTCCCGGCGTCCGGTTGGTTCTTCTCCGCTCTCTTCTCTCTAGTTCTTCGGCCGGCTCCTCTGCTGTCTTCAGGTAGCTCTCTTGCCAGCAGAGGTCCGGACTTCTGGACTTCTCTTCTCCAGATGTTGACACGACGCTCTCTCCGGCTGGACTGCTCTCCGAGGGCTGTGTTGTGACTTATATAGGCGGAGACTCCGCCCCCTTTTGATGTCACAGTCCCTGGGCATGCTGGGACTGTGACGTTTTAGGGGGCGTGGTCAACATTACCCAGTGACCACGCCCCCTAAAACGTCACAGTCCCAGCATGCCCAGGGACTGTGACATCAAAAGGGGGCGGGGTCTCCGCCTATATAAGTCACAACGCAGCCCTCGGAGAGCAGTCCAGCCGGAGAGAGCGTCGTGTCAACATCTGGGGAAGAGAAGAGAAGAAGCCCAGAAGCCCAGAAGTCCGGACCTTTGCTGGCAAGAGAGCTACCTGTAGACAGCGGAGGAGCCGGCCGAAGAACTGGAACACCGGGAGAAGAGAGCGGAGAAGAACCAACCGGACGCCGGGAGAAGATGAAGCGGAGGGACCCCCGAAGTCGGAAGAAGACCCCCGAAGCCGGAGGAAGATTCCCCCCCACGGAGCTGTTTAATAAAATATTTTAAAAACCTGTGTAGTGTGTTTTATTACTTACACTTTTTCCCTAGGTGAATGGGTAGGGGTACCATGTACCCCATACTCATTCACATAGGGTGGGGGGCCGGGATCTGGGGGCCCCCTTATTAAAGGGGGCTCCCAGATTCCGATAAGCCCTCGCCCGCAGACCCCGACAACCAATGGCCAGGGTTGTCGGGAAGAGGCCCTTGTCCTCATCAACATGGGGACAAGGTGCTTTGGGGTGGGGGGGCCCCGCAGGGCGCCCCCCTCCCCCAAAGCACCCACCCCCCATGTTGAGGGCATGCGGCCTGGTACGGTTCAGGAGGGGGGGGCACTCGCTCGTCCCCACCCCCTTTCCTGACCGGCCAGGCTGCGTGCTCGGATCGGGGTCTGGTATGGATTTTAGGGGGACCCCATGCCGTTTTTTCGGCGTAGGGGGTTCCCTTTATAATCCATACCAGACCTAAGGGCCTGGTATGCCCCGCGACGGGGCTCGCAAGGTGTCAATCTCGCCGATAAAAGTGGCAAGATTGACATCCTTTTCTAGTCCCGTCGCACCTGAGTCACGTTCAAAATGAACGGACTTGTCCGTGTGTGGGCAAGTCCATTCATTCTGAAAGTCCGCCGGAACTCCGGCGAAAGTCCGTCGGAAAGACGGGCGGACTTAGCCCGCCGCAAAGTCCGGGCGTGTGTGGGCAAGTCCGTCCGTTTTAAAGTCCGTCGGAAAGTGTGCCGGACCAAGTAGGATAGAAAATCCGACCGTGTGTACGCGGCATTAGTTTTGTGGGAGTGGAGAAGAGTTTCATGTTGTCTGTGTCCTTCTTAAAGTGAAACTATAGCCAATGTACCTATACTACTGCAATAAAGGCTTCTTACCTTCCTGTTTCCAATCTTCTTTTGTGTGTACACTGAGTTGAAGATATTGGCGCCGGGAGGGGAACTCGCAGACATTGCATTGCTGGAGCTGAGCTGCATATAGATCTTCTATGAGGGGATTTATCTGCCAGATGAAGGATGTCTCTATCTCCCATTCTTTCTGTCCTATTCAGCACCCGTCACTTCTACAGGAAATGAAAGGTAATTTCCCCAGGAGGCATGTAGACAGCAATAACATCCTGAAAAATTGTCTCGAGCTGGCCTGTAATGTGTTTTAAAACATATGTCAGACGGTTATACTTACCTTACCCTAATTCTTTTCTCATTTTAGAGCCACTGTGGGGACTTCTGGGGTCTATTGTTTGTAATCTGGGTGCTTTTTTTTTTTTAGTGGGGAAAAGGTGAGGTAAATATTTATAGAGGAAGCAGCTGCCCTTACAGGGGTCTATCAAATTCACATAAACTTTGGGAAAGCCTGAGCACTTGACTCTATTGAAAGATTCTATAGGGCAACAGAATGCTGAATGCTGACAATTATATTTATGCCATTAACCACTACAATACTGGGCACTTTCGCCCCCTTCCTGGCCAAGCCAATTTTCAGGTTTCAGCGCTATCACATTTTGAATGACAATTGCGTGGTCATGCTACACTGTACTCAAACAACATTTTTATCATTGTGTTCCCACAAATAGAGCTTTCTTATGGTGGTATTTGATCACCACTGGGTTTTTTTTTTTTTTAAAAAAAGACAGAATTAAAAAAAAAAACGTTTTTATTTGTTTCTGTTTTTAAAAAAATCTGTTTTGCCAGGAGCAGGTAATACATTACAGCTGCAAGCAAGTTTAACTGCTTGCCGTCCTTCCACCGTCAAATGATGGCGGGGCAGTGCGGCTCTCATTCTGGGACGCCGTCATATGATGGCGTCCCAGAACGACCGCTCTCTCGCGCCCTCGGGGCTAGGACACGGTAGGACACGGTAGGACATGGCGTGACCAAGATCTCTGTAAAGAAAGTGTCATCAGCTCTTTAACCATGTGATCAACTGTGTCCAATCACAGCCGGTCACTAGGGATGAGCTTCGAGTTCGAGTCGAACTCATGTTCGACTCGAACATTGGCTGTTCGCAAGTTCGCCGAACACCGAACAATTTGGGGTGTTCGCGGCAAATTCGAATGCCGCGGAACACCCTTTAAAAGTCTATGGGAGAAATCAAAAGTGCTAATTTTAAAGGCTTATATGCAAGTTGCAAAATATGTAAAAAATACAGCGCTGTCAGTAAGAATTAAAAGACATACAGAGCCTGATCTGTTGTCAATACACGTGTTTAAGCTGCAGTTTAAACAATATGGGATACCCACATTAAACAAGATATTAACAAACACAAAAAAACTGCGCTAGATAGAGAATAGAAAGGATTACAACTCAATGTATGCACGCATGTTGTTAAAAGTCCATCAAATACAAATGAACAGATGTCAATTAGCAGTCTATGCAAAGTTCACGGAAGGTATATATCCTCTTCTTGAATCAGGGTGACAACACACTCAGAACCACCGCAGAAACAAGTGCAGGGGATAGGAAAGTCCTCCACCTATAAAACAGCTGCCTCTTACCAGCTCCCTTGATCTCTGGCAAGGAGATCAAATACGCTTTCAGCTTATAACCCAGCTACAGTCTCTGGATACAATAGGTGAAAACTCAGATAAACTCCCCGTGATTTCCTTGGATAAATCTCAACAGCAAGTCCATGGGCCAATCATGTATGAGAAAGAAAGGCTTCCATAGTGTAAAAACGTATAAAACTTTTTATTGTTAAAAAAAAGTAATGCACTTACATACATCCGGATTGATAAGGCATCAATATAAAAACAAGCCGGCCAGCTCTTTAAGAAAAAACGCCCGTAACATCCGGGACTGCGTGTTGGTATGTGGTGGCGTCAGCACGCCGCTCTCCCTACGCCGTTTCGTCAAACCTGACGTCGTCCAGGGGCACGGGCGGCGTGCTGATCACCACCACTTATATCCTCGTTCACCAGAGAAAAGACCGCCCAGTCCTGAGATCCGAGCCGTCCGTGATGCAAATGCCGCCATATTGCAATGGGGCAGATGCCAGTATAATATCTAAGAGGCGTTCCAATGTTAATGGGTAATCCCCCTTACCTAAAAATAAAAATTATATATACTGAACTTGTGTTTGATGAATAAAGAGAAGGCAAAAATTAAATATACCACTCTTTCCCCTAAATTTAATAATTCGTGCCGATACTATATAAATAGTATCAGCCGAACGAAGTGGTGGCATCTAGTGGTCAAATTCCGAATTGCACGGTTAATCGCCTTAAATGTAATTTACACAGTCTCCTTAATAAAAAAGGAATCTGAAGGCATAAGTTTTGGCACATATAATTGGATATATATTACGATGCCCCACCACTGTAGAAAAAAGAAAGAAAAAAAAGAAAAACTACAAACATAAATTATTAAAAATTAACTGTCAAATGAGTGCACTCCACCTCCATACGTCATCCAAAATCTGGCCACAAAAATACTGGGCGCTCTTCTGGACACTTAAAGAAGCAGAATGGGCACAAAAATGCCAAATCACCCAAACTCATACTTTATAGGAATGATGCAATAAAGTATAAGGTACCAGAGAGCAAAAAATCAGAGATGGGCCTCAATGTGTACCCCCCACCCTCACGGTACCACAAGGAACTCAGGACTGATTCAATTACAATTTCCCTAACTATTGTCAATAAAAGAATTAACATCTGTGTCTATATTGAGACCATAAGGGGTATAACATCGTACTCTATGGATCCACGCCATCTCCATTTTTGATAGTTCCCTAACTAAAGATCCGCCTCTCCAATGTGCTTCATACTTATCTATTGCTAGAAAGATTGTATTAGCCGGGTCTCAGTTATGGACCAAATCATAATGTTTGGAAACGGAATGGAATTTGAAGCCTGTTTTGATGTTGGTTATGTGTTCCCCGAGACGGACCTGCATAGTGCGTTTAGTTCTGCCTATGTATTGGAAACCACATGGACATTGGAGCAGGTACACTACCCCAATGGAACTGCATGTAATGAATGGTTCTATTTTATGCTCCCTAGAGGTGCTAGTGGAAACAAATGATACTGTTTTCTTGTTTTTAATTAAATTAAGTTTACACACTTGGCATCTTCGGCATTGGTGATAGCCAGAGAGGCCTTGAAAGAAGGACAATCTTTTACCAGGGGGGTCAACTACATTCGGGGCAATGATGTTCCTCAAAGAGGGGGCCCCTCTAAATATTATCTGAGGTTTTTCGGGTAAAAAAGTTTTAATCAGTCCATCGTTGCCCAACAGGTGCCAATGTTTGCTAATGATTTTTTTAATTTGGTAATGTTGAGTTGAGTAGGAAGTAATGAAGGGGATGACAGGACTCTCTCTCTTTTTCTTAGAGGCCATGTCTAAGAGTTCCGATCTGTCTCGTTTTTCCACTTCCTCTATGAGGATCTCCAATGGCTCTCCGTCATACCCCTTCTCTAGGAACCTCTTTTTCAGAATGTTTGCCTGAACTCTAAAATCCTCCACATTTGAACAGTTGCGTCTCATCCTGAGAAACTGGCTCATAGGTACCGACTTAAGCCAGCTATCTTTGTGGCAACTGTCAAGGTGTATAAATGCGTTTCGATCCGTCTTTTTAAAGAAGGTGATCATTTTGAAAGAATCTGATTCCCTCTGGATAGTCAAATCTAAAACATTGATCCTTTCTTGACTGGCTTCATACACAAACTTTATCCCCCTTTCGTTATTGTTGATATGGGAGAAAAAATCATCTAACTCAGGAATAGATCCTTCCCAAAGGAGGAGGACGTCATCTATATACCTGGCCCAAAAGGCCAGGTGTGGACTACGGTCCTTATAGATGACGTCCTCCTCCCACTTGGCCATGAAAAGATTAGCCAAGCTAGGGGCGTACTTAGCGCCCATAGCAACCCCTCTTTGCTGGCGATAGTACTCCTGATTGTACCAAAAATAATTATGGTTCGCCGCAAAATCTAATAGCTCCATGATATAATCCTGCTGTTTGATTGGAATTTTGGAAAGTGCATTGAGAAAATGCTTGACGGCTGCAAATCCCAACTGATGTGGAATTATGGTGTATAATGAAGTTACATCCGCTGTAACCATCCATGTTCGACTATTGGGTTTCAGCTGGGATAGTAAATGTATCACGTGCTTGGTGTCCTTTATGTAGGAAGGCATCTGCTGTACTAGGGGTTGCAAAAAGAAGTCTATGTACTTGCCCACCCGGGACGTGATCGAATCGATGCCACTGACTATAGGGCGTCCCGGGGGGCAAGTCAGACTTTTATGGATTTTGGGCAAACAATAAAGTATCGGCACCCGTGGGGCCTTGGGGACTAAAACGGTTTTCTCTTTAACGTTTTATAGGTGGAGGACTTTCCTATCCCCTGCACTTGTTTCTGCGGTGGTTCTGAGTGTGTTGTCACCCTGATTCAAGAAGAGGATATATACCTTCCGTGAACTTTGCATAGACTGCTAATTGACATCTGTTCATTTGTATTTGATGGACTTTTAACAACATGCGTGCATACATTGAGTTGTAATCCTTTCTATTCTCTATCTAGCGCAGTTTTTTTGTGTTTGTTAATTATATGCAAGTTATTGTCATAAAAAGTGTTTGGGGACCTGGGTCCTGCCCCAGGGGACATGGATCAATGCAAAAAAAAGTTTTAAAAACGGCCGTTTTTTCAGGAGCAGTGATTTTAATAATGCTTAAAGTCAAACAATAAAAGTGTAATATCCCTTTAAATTTCGTACCTGGGGGGTGTCTATAGTATGCCTGTAAAGGGGCGCATGTTTCCCGTGTTTAGAACAGCCTGACAGCAAAATGACATTTGGAAGGAAAAAACTCATTTAAAACTACCCGCGGCTATTGCATTGCCGTCAATACACATAGAAGTTCATTGATAAAAATGGCATGGGAATTCCCCACAGGGAAACCCCGAACCAAAATTAAAAAAAAAAAAATGAAGTGGGAGTCCCCCTAAATTCCATACCAGGCCCTTCAGGTCTGGTATGGATATTAAGGGGAACCCCGGCCAAAATTAAAAAAAAAAAATGACGTGGGGTTCCCCCTAAATTCCATACCAGACCCTTCAGGTCTGGTATGGATTTTAAGGGGAACCCCGCGCCAAAAAAAAAAAAAAACGGCGTGGGGTTCCCCCAAAAATCCATACCAGACCCTTATCCGAGCACGCAACCTGGCAGGCCGCAGGAAAAGAGGGGGGACGAGAGTGCGCCCCCCCCTCCTGAACCGTACCAGGCCACATGCCCTCAACATTGGGAGGGTGCTTTGGGGTAGCCCCCCAAAACACCTTGTCCCCATGTTGATGAGGACAAGGGCCTCATCCCCACAACCGTGGCCGGTGGTTGTGGGGGTCTGCGGGCGGGGGGCTTATTGGAATCTGGAAGCCCCCTTTAACAAGGGGACCCCCAGATCCCGGCCCCCCCTGTGTGAAATGGTAAGGGGGTACTTACCCCTACCATTTCACTAAAAAAGTGTCAAAATAGTTAAAAATGACAAGAGACAGTTTTTGACAATTCCTTTATTTAAATGCTTCTTCTTTCTTCCTTCATCTTCTTCTTCTTCTGGTTCTTCTGGCTCTTCTGGTTCTTCCTCCGGCGTTCTCGTCCAGCATCTCCTAGGCGGTGTCTTCTATCTTCTTCTCCTCGGGCCGCTCCGCACCCATGGCATTGGGGGGGAGGCTCCCGCTCTTCTCTTCATCTTCTTCTTCATCCTCTTCTCTTCTTTCTTCTTCTCTTCTTCTCTGTTTCTCTTCTTAATTTTCTTCTCCGGGCCGCTCCGCATCCATGCATGGAGGGAGGCTCCCGCTGTGTGACGGCGTCTCCTCATCTGACGGTTCTTAAATAACGGGGGGCGGGGCCACCCGGTGACCCCGCCCCCCTCTGACGCACGGTGACTTGACGGGACTTCCCTGTGACGTCACGGGGAATGCCACAGGGAAGTCCCGTCATGTCCCGTGCGTCGGAGGGGGCGGGGTCACCGGGTGGCCCCGCCCCCCGTTATTTAAGAACCGTCAGATGAGGAGACGCCGTCACACAGCGGGAGCCTCCCTCCATGCATGGATGCGGAGCGGCCCGGAGAAGAAAATTAAGAAGAGAAACAGAGAAGAAGAGAAGAAGGAAGAAGAGAAGAGGATGAAGAAGAAGATGAAGAGAAGAGCGGGAGCCTCCCCCCCAATGCCATGGGTGCGGAGCGGCCCGAGGAGAAGAAGATAGAAGACGCCGCCTAGGAGATGCTGGACGAGAACGCCGGAGGAAGAACCAGAAGAGCCAGAAGAACCAGAAGAAGAAGAAGATGAAGGAAGAAAGAAGAAGCATTTAAATAAAGGAATTGTCAAAAACTGTCTCTTGTCATTTTTAACTATTTTGACACTTTTTTAGTGAAATGGTAGGGGTAAGTACCCCCTTACCATTTCACACAGGGAGGGGCCGGGATCTGGGGGTCCCCTTGTTAAAGGGGGCTTCCAGATTCCGATAAGCCCCCCGCCCGCAGACCCCCACAACCACCGGCCACGGTTGTGGGGATGAGGCCCTTGTCCTCATCAACATGGGGACAAGGTGTTTTGGGGGGCTACCCCAAAGCACCCTCCCAATGTTGAGGGCATGTGGCCTGGTACGGTTCAGGAGGGGGGGGGGCGCACTCTCGTCCCCCCTCTCTTTTCCTGCAGCCTGCCAGGTTGCGTGCTCGGATAAGGGTCTGGTATGGATTTTTGGGGGAACCCCATGCCGTTTTTTTTTTTTTTTTTTTGGCGCGGGGTTCCACTTAAAATCCATACCAGACCTGAAGGGTCTGGTATGGAATTTAGGGGGAACCCCACGTCATTTTTTTTTTTAAATTTTGGCCGGGGTTCCCCTTAATATCCATACCAGACCTGAAGGGCCTGGTATGGAATTTAGGGGGAATCCCACTTCATTTTTTTTTTTTTAATTTTGGTTCGGGGTTTCCCTGTGGGGAATTCCCATGCCGTTTTTATCAATGAACTTCTATGTGTATTGACGGCAATGCAATAGCCGCGGGTAGTTTTAAATTAGTTTTTTCCTTCCAAATGTCATTTTGCTGTCAGGCTGTTCTAAACACGGGAAACATGCGCCCCTTTACAGGCATACTATAGACACCCCCCAGGTACGAAATTTAAAGGGATATTACACTTTTATTGTTTGACTTTAGGCATTATTAAAATCACTGCTCCTGAAAAAACGGCCGTTTTTAAAACTTTTTTTGCATTGATCCATGTCCCCTGGGGCAGGACCCAGGTCCCCAAACACTTTTTATGACAATAACTTGCATATAAGCCTTTAAAATTAGCACTTTTGATTATTCATGTTCGTGTCCCATAGACTTTAACGGTGTTCGCGTGTTCGAGCGAACTTTTTTCCTGTTCGCATGTTCTGGTGCGAACCGAACAGGGGGGTGTTCGGCTCATCCCTACCGGTCACATGTAAACACAGAGATGCCGGTAATCGGCTCTCCTCGCCTCACACTGACAGAGGGTGTGGTGAGGAGAGCCGATCAGCGGCATCTCCATGCAGGGGGACATATAGGAATGTAAATCAGTGCCCTGATTACAATATAGAAATACAGTATCACCAATCAGTGCCCACCAGTGCCCACCAATGCCAGCAATCAGTGCCCACCAGTAGCGGCAATCAGTGCCCACAAGTGCCACCAATCAGTGCCCATTAGCGATGCCAGTCAGTGCTGGCATTCAGTGCCGCCTATCAGTGCTGCCCATCAATGCCCATCACTGCTGTCGGTCAATGCCCATCAGTAATGCCCATCAGTGTCGCCCATCAGTGCTACCCATCAATGCCCATCAGTGCCCATCAGTACCGCCTACCCGTGCCGCCTATCAGTGCCCACCAGTGCCACCTATCAGTGCCCACCAGTGCCACCTAACAGTGCCCATCAGTGCCACCTACAGTATCAGTGCTCGTCAGTGCCACATATCAGTGCCACCTATCAGTGCCCATAAGTGTGGCATATTAGTGACTCCTCATCAGTGCCACTAAATCAGTGCCCATAAGTGCCACCTCATCGGTGCCCATAAGTGCCACCTCATCAATGCCCACCAGTTCAGCCTATCAGTACCCATCAGTGTCGCCTCATCAGCATAAATCAGTAAAGGTGAAAAATTATTTGGTTACAATTTTTACTGACAGAAAAGAAGTAAAAAACATATATTTTTAAATTTTTTTGTAAAAAATAAAAAACCCAGCAGTGATTAAATACCACCAAAAGAAAGCTCTATTTGTGTGAAGAAAAGGATAAAAAAATTGTTTGGGTACAGTGTAGCGCGACCGCGCAATTGTCAATCAAAGTGCGACAGCACTGAAAACTAAAAAATAGCTTGAGCAGGAAGGGGGTGTAAGTGCCCTGTAGGTAAGTGGTTAAATTACACTTTTTCCTTTGCTGTGACATGTTCTATACATGGCACAGATGCGCTACTTTACAGGCAAGGGATACAAGGGATATTTCATTTTTATTGTTTCACTTTAGGCATTATTAAAATCACTGCTCCTTTAAAAAACGATTGCTTTAAAAACTATTTTTTGCATTGATACATGTCCCCTAGGGCAGTACCCAAGTCCCCATACTCTGTTTATGGCAATAACTTGCATATAAGCCTTTAAAATTAGGACTTTTGATTTTTCATGTTCGTGTCCCATAGACTTTAATAGAGTTCGCATGTTCGCTAGAACTTTTTGCCTGTTTGAGATGTTCTGGTGTGAACCGAACCGGGGGTGTTTGGCTCATCCCTATTTACATCCAATATCAAAATGTGAAAATTCACATATGAAAATTCATTAATATTACTAAGTACTATTACTATGAGACTCCTCTAAAAAACAAAAAACAAAGCAAAGTAAACACAGTAATATAAAGTCCTGAGATGATTCTCTTCTTATTTTTCACCACAATGTGCAACAACTTGCTTCATGCAATGTGAGTTTCCCTTCATCAGATGTGCCCTCACCTGGGATATATGACCAGTCCAGCAATATGGTCTGACTGTATTTGTCCTGCCAAAGAGACTACCATACATGGTGCTTTATCCTTAAAATAACCAGTCTTCGATACTATAAACTTTTGTTAAAACACACACATTTTAATGGTGTTTGCAGTGCATCAAACTATAACGGCATAAAATAGTATATGAAATCCTCCAGCAGTAAACGATACTCCCGAGGTGTTTGGTTACCGCAATTCCTTGTCTCTCCACATGCTGTGATGTCAGAAAGCCCCTCCCCTACGTGTTATGCCATAGGGTCACAGCATTTCCCTGAGAAAGGTTAATTCACATTGTATATGTTGTATATATGTTGTATATTAGAGTGCGGAGTGCAGCACCAGTTGATTCACATTGATACTGTACACATATAGTTGAGAGTGTGTTAGGTGTGTGCGAGTCACTTATTATTTATTTTTATTGACATAGCAGCTTGCAGGTACTTCATTGATATTTTAGTACAGACCCATTTAAAGTTGCCCCCCCCCCCATGAGATGGTGCAAGTAGGACCATCATTATGTACTGTACAATGTAAGGACTTGGAAAAATGTTCCAGAAGAAAACAGCAGTAATTATATATAAATGCAGTGACCCACAACAACCATAATTCAGTTCATTCATATAATTTAAGTGAAAAGGCAAATTCTAATTGAATGGCTGGAGTTTCTGCACCTTACCAGTTACTCTTTGCCTGGATAGTGGATAAGTCTGATGAAGACAAAGAACAAATAAATATTTACAAAATGCTGTAAAATATAAGGTCAAACTAATTAACTGGAAAATGACTGAATGCGGCTCATTCACTGTCAAATTCATTTGTCAAATGTCTTTTTAAAGGGTCAACAATTTTGCAGTTCTTTACATCAGTCCCTATCCTCGAGGTGCCTACAATATAAGGTGCCTACCTCACATGCATACATACTTGTGCTAATAGAGAGGATGGTGTATTTGGAGTGTGGAAGAAAACCCACACAAGAGCATGCAAACTTAATCTAGACATTGTCCTGATTGGAATTTGAACTAAGAGCCCCAACGCTACAGATCAGGAGTGCTAACTACTAAGCCATCATGTTGCCTGAATGTCCACTCTATTATTTGGCTAAGTTCTAAAACATATTAGCTGCAAGTGTATTCACTACAAATCTTGGTTTATCTTTACTTGGTCAAAAAAATAAGCAACATTCACCATATTTATAATAAATTTTAAATTCTAGGCATGCGGGAGACACTGATGTGACTCTCTCTTTACATGAAATACATGTGGCATGTGGCTTAAAAATGTTGTTTTCAGAGGTGTAACTACAGATCAAGGGGCAACATTTTGATGTGGCAACCTCTCTACAGTTATTTTAACATTAAGTAACGTAACTTAGCATAAAGTATGTCTAAATCAAAGCCAGTTAGCAGCAGAGATGTCTGCATACTCAGTAACATTACTAGTGGGCAGGCTGTGGACAGAAGTTGTCAGGGAAGAGGGAGTAAGCAGTGAAGGAAATGACTTTTAATGTTCATTTTCCAGGTAATTAATAGCTCTCCAGTCTTTTCCAGCTCAGGTTTTTGAGCTTCAGTGTAAATTCTAAGTCCCCCCATCAGCACAACACGCACATGTTAAAGAAGGGATGTAGCAGTCAGTAAAAAGAAAAAAAACAAGGGTTGCAGTAGCAATAATAATGTCACAGCATGTTATATTATAACATAATTGTTAGAACTGAGATGTTTACAGTGTGAAGACTGAATGATGTATACAGAGTTCATTTCAGTGCTGGCCAGGATGATCAGAAGCTCTAAGAGCAATAAGTCTACACTACTAAGAGTGCACCCTCCCCTGCTGCACATAATGCAAGGGGGAATCTGTGACCATAATTTTGAAGTCTCTTCGTGTAATTATGACATCTGCTGTTCTTGTTTGGAAACATCACAAGGGCTACAGAGTCGGTGTCAATATCAATATCAACCTCTGTGCTTAATGATACAGTGATACATATGTGTTATCTTCATATGCACACAGATTTCTATGTTTAAAATGTCTGAACAGTCTCCCTTTGGGGGCCCCTTCCACCCCCAGGCCCAAGGCAGCTGTGTGTGCTGCGATGGCTATTGTTACGCCACTGGTGATTTCTCAAATGATTTATTTTCTGCAGGGTTTTTTTTTTTTTTTATTATTAAAAAGGCAATTAAAGCCTTGAGCTTCCAGTTTGAAAGCTTTCATTGATTTTCAAGTTCCAGCTTTAAATCTTTCTTTGCAACTTAATGAGCAATATAAGCATTTTTTTTTCTAAATTAGATCTAAAAACTGCCTGTATTTGACATTTTCTCTTTGACGTGTAAAGCATTTTAGCATTGCCATTCAAGGACCTTGTGCATCAATAATTGCCTCTAGACAAATCATTCTATCGTATAAAGTTATATTCTACAATATTTAAAACGTGTGCAAGATACATGATTATTTATTTAGATATAGCAGTTACAGTATCTTAGCAAAATTGCTTACATACAGAGCACATAACCTTTATCTTTTCTAGTATTACACATAAAGTCTTAGTAATGAAATACATTGTCATTTTTATGTGATTGATTCATAATCATGTCTCGTCAGTATGCTAAGAATTACAAATGAGAGAAGCTTTAACTTTTAAAAGTTCAGTCGGTAATGAAGTTTGGATACTCCTGATAACAACATAGACAGGTAGGTTCCAGCAGACTGCTTAACCAGCTTTAAGCTTTGTTCCCACAGTAGAATAGAATGTGTGATCAAGAGGAGATAATTAGGAATCTATAATGGTGCTTGCCATTCTTAACTAGAATAAAATACATACCGTATATGTTTCCAAGTCATATGGATTGCTTAAAATTATGTCTACATTTTTTAGCACTTGTAGGAAATCCATAGAGTAACAAATTAAACATGTCCTTCAATTTAATGACTACATTACTACTTCAGGGTTCATGCACACTGGCTTAAAAATCGCTGCTTCTTGAGTTTTGTGTTTCGCCTGTAGAAGCAGCTCAGCAGCTCAATGTTATCCTATGTGTCCATGCACATTCGGACTATTACAGTCATATTTTTAGACATATTAGAGGCAGGAAAAAAAACCCTTCTGTATTGCATTTCTGATTGGAGCTTTCTGGCAGAAAAAAAACACTAAACTCTCCTAAATTTGCCTAAATTGTGTACAAAAGCGCTCTATGTGAGCTTTTTTTTTAATGCCAAGGGAACTGGCGTATTTTTTCAAGCCCAGTATGCATGGAGCCTGATAGATTTAATAGGTAAAACATCTTCTCTTGTATAGTGTGAAGCCACTTCGCCAATCCAGATAGAATATGCATGTATAGAAATTCAGCTCCACAGTTAAAGGGGTTGTAAACCCTCATATTTTTTTTATTTTAAATAACAAACATATCATACTTTTTTTTTTTTTTTTTAATTTTTTATTGAGTTTTACAGTTTTACAAAGGATATGTAACATACATCTCAATCCGGGAGTTTACAAACTTATAACATATATGCAGTTTCCATAGTTATCCGTTCGCTGACGGACGGTAGTGAATCAATTCTAATGAGAGAATATGTAGTTCAAGAAATAATAATTAGAATTCCCGAACCTAAAGCATTAGAGTAGAACTGAGATGTTGCGTCTAGAAGGGGAGGTCTGCAGGGAAGCAACGGTCACATCAGGAATTGGTAAGGGAAAAAACCCCGCTTCCATTCACCCCTAAAGGGACCATCGCTGTGAATGGGCCGGGAAAAAAGTTGGTAGGTAAGTGGGACCATTAACTAAGGAGCCATGTGGGTTAGGAAGTGGTTCCACTGGGTGACCGGGTTCGTTGCATATGGGTGTTGAGAAAGGCAGGTTGACAGAGGTGATTACAAGCCTATGTCACATGTGTGTAAGATGGGATAGTCTGCTCAGGAGGATCAGTGTCCATTGTATCTGTGAGAAGGGTGAGGATAAGGTCCTGAATGAAGCGGGGAGAGGGAAGTAGGAAGGAACAGGGGGTAGGCGGCTCAGCGGAATCAGGGATTCAGGATTGTAATACATATGCACTCAGTGTGGTGTGTGTGAAGAAGATGTAGACTGAGTCGTCTGTGTGGGTGATTGACGGAAGTGTAGCCAGCTTGCCCAGGTGGTGTTGAATTTGGTAGGGTTATCGTTGGCTTGGCAGATAAGATTCTCCATCTCTGCTATTTTATCTACCCTCCGGATCCAGTCTTGGACCGTGGGGGGCGACGTATTCCTCCAAAGAGCAGGGATGCATAGATTAGCCGCATTGATTAAACGTATGGTAAGCGATTTTTTGTAGGATCCCGATGAGACAGGTGTGTGGTGGAGTAGATATCTCTCGGGCATGAATGCCGGTGAATAAGTGGATATTTGAGCAATCAACCGGTGGATTGCCCGCCAAAACGGCTGAATGAGGCTGCAATTCCACCATATGTGCAATAGGGTGCCTTTGGTGCAACCACACCTCCAACAAGTTGGGGGAATGGTTGGGTAAAAGTGGTGAACCTTGTCAGGTGTTCTGTACCACTTAGAGAACACTTTATATCTGTTTTCTTGTGTTGAGACGTTTATAGATCCCTTGTGCATGAGGGTGAAGATGGTATCCCATTCCTGTGAGGAAAGGTCCAGTGACAGGTCTGATTCCCATTGCTGTACTAGTTTGTCATTTTTGACCATGTGTTGTGAGAACAAGAGAGAGTAAGTGGCGGATATTAGATGACCCTGGGGTTCGGTGTCGAGGCAAATGAGTTCCAGTGGGGTGTGGTCTCTGCTGTAAGGGGAATCCCTGCTACATGTTTGAAGAAAATGTCTCAGTTGCAGGTATTTAAAGAAAGGTAAGTGATAGTTAGAAAGTGTCGAGTCGAGGTCTGTATGAGAGAGTAGCGAGCCATTTCGGAAACAGCTATGGGCCCTTACTGGAGTGGTGGCCGTATCTTGGGCAGGGTCTTTATGCACTAGACCCGGGGGGAATTCTGGGTTGTTATCTAGTGGAGTCATGGGACCCGGTGCTGGAAGCATGTGAAGTGTTTTGCAAACCCTTTTGAAGATCATAAGGGTGGCGCCAATGGATGGGTGGGACGAGAAAGCTTCTGGTATGTGTCTACTATTAACCCATGGAGAGTTAACGATCGGAAGACTCGAAAAGGAGTCCTCTAATTCTACCCACTCTTTGGCCGGGCGGTGTTTGTGCCAGTCTACCAATCTAGTTAAGTGGCAAGCCCAATGGTATTTTAGGAGATCTGGGAGTCCCAGGCCCCCTAATCGTTTGGGAAGGACTAATCTGTCCCAACTAAGTCTCGGTTGTTTAGATGCCCATATGAAGGACCTGCAAATGTGTTTATAGGATGTGAAAAATGTTGAAGGTAACTTTATTGGTATGGCTTGAAGAAGGTAAAGGAGTCTGGGCAAAACGTTCATCTTCAATATAGCAATCCTGCCCAGCCAAGAGAAGTATCCCAGATGCCACTTCTGAAGATCTCTTTGGATGGACAGGATCATGGGTGTGAAATTACTAGAGTATAGATTTTTCAGGTCTGAGGTGATTTTGATTCCGAGGTAAGAAATGGCCAATGGCTCCCAGTCGAAGGGGAAGTTAAGTTTACAGAGATTAACCGTATCAGAGGATAGGGTAATATTGAGGGCTTTGGATTTGTCGAAATTGATTTGCAAGCTGGAGAGGGTTTTGAAGAAGTCGAAGTTAGCTCAAAGGTTGGGGATGGTTGTGATGGGGTCAGTCAGGAACAGCAGTATGTCATCCACGTATGCAGCTAATTTGTATGATTTGTGGTGCATATCAACCCCTTTGATAGTGGGGTTGTCTCTCAGTTTGCGAAGCATGGGTTCAAGGGTTAGTATAAATATAAGCGGTAAAAGGGGGCAACATATCATACTTACCTCCACTGTGCAGTTTGTTTTGCACAGAGTGGCCCCGATCCTCGTATTCTGGGGTCCCCCAACGTCGCTTGCGGCTCCTCCCCGCATCGGAAAACCCCCTAGGAGAAGCACTCTCCCTGGAAGTTACCATGTGGACGTGCTCCCTAGTCCAGCATTTGCGTCCATAGACACAGAATGCCGGACTCGCCCCTGCCCACCCGGGCGCCCACGTCATTGGATTTGATTGACAGCAGCGGGAGCCAATGGCTGCCCTGCAATCAATCTATTCAAGCAAGAGCCGAGACCCCGGCCAGAGAGGGTTTGCGCGTCTCCGGCATGGGAAGGAACAGGCTCAGGTGAGTAAAGCGGGGGGGGGGGGTGGGGGGGCTGGTCAGGTTTTTTCACCTAATGCATAGGTTGCATTAAGGTGAAAAAACACGAGGGTTTAATTTTACCATGTTCATCAATGTAACATTGCTTCCATTGGATTGTTCATATTTGCTCATTAGAGCCAGTTTGTTTCAACATAAAACAGAATTTTTGTTTGGTCTCAAATATCTGGACCTGTCACATTTGGTTATTTAAATATTAGGTTGCACTATCAGAGCCAAATTTTTTTTTTTTAACAGAAAATTTTTATTGAACAAATCAGCAGAACACTACAAGAGTTTAATACAGACATTGTAGTGAGAATAAAAACAGTGAAATTGACCCTTAAACAATAGCCGTTATTTATCAAAAATTCCAGGTGTGCAAACATCAGACGTTTCACTCAACCAGACCTCTCAAAGCTCAAATCTTCATACATTTTGATAATATAACATGAGTGGCCCAATATTCAACTAACCTGGTAGGGACAGCAGGGGGGGAGGGAAGACAGGGGGGGGGCGGGGAGAAGAGAAAAGGAAGGAAGGGGGGGGGGGAAGAAAGGAAGAGAGGGGGAGGGGAAGGAGAGATGAAAAGGAATGGGATGAAAGAAAACAGGCATAAAGAGATGAGACGTGAGATATAGGATAACTTCCATTACTTTCCCCGTCCTATGGGGTAGGGGGATCAGGGTCTCCGGAGGCGTCAACCCAGGACGACCAGATTTTATCAAACTTCCCCGGGCATTGCCTACTTTCATACGTTAATTTATACAGAGAGAGTACCTTATTCACAGACCTTATCCACGAGGCCAGGGTAGGAGGCTCTACCATTTTCCACCGCAATAGAATTTCCCACCAAGCATAGTACAATGCGAAGGTTAGACACAATTTGCTATACCTATCACCCTCAACATCTTCCAAATGACTGAGCAGTAGTATCTGGGGATCCGCCTGCAAGTCTGATCCTATGACATTGCTCAGTGTGGATGCCACCGCTGACCAAAAGAGTCGGAGACAGGGACACGACCAGACCATATGCCAGAAAGTACCCACTTCCTGTCTGCATCTCTGACAATTGGGATCTCTCTGAGGGTAAATACACGCCAACATCTGTGGAGTAAAATACGCCCTGTGCAGAAACTAGAATTGTATGAACCTATCTTTTGCAGCGATCATGAAAGGAATGTAGGATATTAAACACTCCTTCCATTCCTCCTCATCTAACGAGGGAATATCAACCCTCCACTTATCCCAGGTTTTAGTTAGTTTGGCATCATACTCCACTGTCAGGTATAGGTATTGTGTGGAGAGGGTCTTCCCCATCACGCTGGAAGTCAAAAGCCTTTCAATAGAGTCTGGTTCCAGTATTAGGGGGGCAGGGAACTGAGCCTCAAAGGCGTGCTTCAGCTGCCAGTACCTAAACTGGAAGGAGGCAGGAATAGCAAAGGATTGTCTAAGGGCTTGAAAAGTCATAAGCCTGCCATCCTTGACTATGTGCTTTAGTGTAAGAATTCCCTTTTTTGCCCAGAGAGAGGGGTCCGGTAAAGTATAAAAATGGGGTAGCATAGGGTTGCCCCACAGGGGCATGTGAGGTGAAATGTGATTAGGTTTCCCATATATTTTCCTAGCCTCCTGCCAAACCTTTACAGTGGTACGCATCGGGGTTGTCATGGACAAACTGGCCCTGAGACCCCGAAACGGGAGATTACTCAAGGCAGCAAAGGAGCCCAGGATGGCTGCCTCCAAAGTGACCGCTGGATTTTGCGTGGGCTGGGAGAACCACCATCAAATCGTGACCAGAACTGCAGCCCAGTAGTAGATTTGGAAATTCGGTAGCGCCAATCCCCCTCCCGAGAGAGGGAGATATAAGATCTGCTTGGCCACCTGGGTGGCCTCCCAGACCAGACAAAGTGTATTAACAAGCTCTCCAGCATCCGGAAAAAGGTCCTGGGGATGGGTATGGGTGTATTGCGAAAAAAATATAGGTATTTGGGAAGGTAAATCATTTTTAGCAAGTTGACTCTGCCAACAGGAGTCAATGGAAGGGAACGCCAAGCAGAGCATTTAGCCGTAAGTTGTGTCATGAGTGGACGCAAATTGTTGTCAATGTAATCTTGAACCTTACCGCTAATTTTTATCCCCAAATATTTGAAATCATCTACCCATTTAAGTTGCGGGTGTGGTACCCTTGGGGTCGAGGGATGGAGTGGGAATAGGACCGACTTGTCCCAATTGATGTGAATCCCCGAATACCGACCAAATCGATCAATCAGATTGAGTGCAGTCTGCAAAGAGGACGACGCATCCGCTAAATAAAGCAGAGCATCGTCCGTGTAAAGCGATAACTTCTCCTCAATGGGTCCTACCTGAAGACCCCTTACCCCAGGGTCAAGAGCAAATAGACCCGGGGAAAGGGGACACCCCTGTCGCGTGCCTCGAGACAATTGGAACTTCCCCGAGAGGCATCCATTGGTACGTACTCTAGCTGAGGGGCCATGGTACAGCATGCGGAGCCATTTCGTGAAACCCGGACCAAACCCGAATCGCGAGAGAACCTCCCATAAGTAACCCCACTCGACGGAGTCAAAGGCCTTCTCCGCGCCGAGTGAGGCCACCATCCCGTTAGTCACCTCGTCCGCCCTGTCTATGTGAGTATGGAGGCGTCTGATATTAATGTCAGTTCCCCTACCGGGCATGAAGCCAGTTTGATCTCTGTGGATTAAAGCAGTAATTACCAGGTTAAGCCTATTGGCCAATACTTTTGCCAGTATTTTTGCATCCACGTTCAGAAGAGATATAGGGCGGTACGAGGAGCACAACGTGGGGTCTTTCCCTGGCTTGGGTATCACTACAATGATTGCTTCGCTCATCGTGTCTGGAAGTTTCCCCAGACGTGATGACTCAGAGAAGAGGACTTGTAGTTTGTCAACTAGTTCTGTGGCATATTGTTTATAAAACTCTACAGGGATGCCATCAGGTCCCGGAGTTTTCCCTGTCTGCATTGATTTAAGTGCCCGTAGTATCTCCAAGGACGTAATTGGAGCATCAAGCTTGTCGCGATACGTTACTGTAAGGGCTGGGATGTCAATGTCGTCTAGATATGTCCCCAGATCCTCCCCTCTATAATCTACCCTGGACCCATAGAGAGATTCATAAAAGTCCGCAAAGCAACAATTGATCCCTTCCGTTGTGTGGATTAACTGCCCCGAGGAGTCTCTAATATGTGAAATGCTCATCCCACCTGCCTGTTCCCTGGAGAGCCAGGCCAACAAACGGCCAGACTGCTCTCCCTGCTCAAAAATCCGCTGGGATTGAGCCAACATTTTCTTCTGAGTGAGAGATGTACGGAGACGAACCGCCTCCTTCGTCAACAGTTGTAGATGCGAGTAGTGCGCAGGGTCCCGGGTACGAACAAACAGAGCCTCCGCGCTGCACGCCTCCCGCTCTGCCTTCACTAAGTCTGCTCTACGCTCACGTCGGACCCTGGCAATGATGGTCTGGTAGTGCCCCCTCATCGTGGCTTTGAAGGCATCCCACACTACCGCGGGGTCAGCAGAGCCCACATTTATAGCCCAGAAATCAAGCAGTTCCGTTCTAAATTGGGATTCTACTGCGGTGTCTGAAATCCAAAATCTGGAGAGCCTCCATATCCTTTCTACTGAGCCTAGGGAGAGATCCAAAGACAACAACAAGGGTGCATGGTCGGAAATTCCCCTAGGCAATATTCGTATGTCTGTGACCCTTGGGAGAACCTGAGTCCCTGCGAAGACCAAGTCTATGCGGGAAAACGTTCTGTGGGAGGCCGAGTGGCAAGTGTATGCCCTAGATTGGGGGTGACGCCACCTCCAGACATCAGTCAGGCCATAGGTATCCGCCCACTCAGCCAACCCAGAGCAATGACCTCCCGCAGGAGTTAGCCTGTCTAAATCTGGGTCAGGGACCAGATTAAAATCCCCCAATATGACATTGTTATCAGAGGCAAAGTCGGCCAGCTTACCAGTGATCTGATTAAGCACCTGCAAGGAGGCCGGGGGGGGTAAATATAAGCCCACAATAGTCCACGTTAGAGAATACATTTTTGCGTGGATAATAACATATCGTCCATCAGGGTCCAGGGCCAAATCCAAGAGCCGAAATGGAAGTGACTTCAGTACCAGTATAGTTACACCCCTAGAAAATGTGGAGTGCGTGGAATGATAGTGGTGTCCCACCCATGGTTTTTTAAGGGCCAGAGTCCTACGACCTATTAGGTGCGGTTCCTGAAGCACACATATGTGTGGATTATAAGACTTAATGAATTGGAACACCAGGGAGCGTTTAACCGGGGAATTCAGTCCCCTGGTGTTCCAGGAGATAATGTTAAGTGAGGACATGGCCATTGATAGTGTTAAGAGTATTAGGATCAATGGAAATTGCGGCTCTCGGACCGGACCCCGGGACCCGAACCGGACACATTTGTAGACAGTGTAATGCTGATAAGTCAATTATTTTGGTATGAATAACAAACAAAAACAAAACCAAACCAAAAACAGATAAAGGATCCCAATAATCGAAGGAGATGAAAATAAAAATGGCCCCAATAGGGGAACTTACCCCACCCCCCTCCCCACCCAACCCCCCAAAACTAAGGCGGGTTTCAATCCCGAACTTATTCAGCTCGCCGGCTGCAGCAGAGGGTCCGTGGAAGAGGTGAACTCACCCCCCCCGAAACTTCACACGGGGGGGGGGGACAGCATTTCAAGCGGCTTATACAGTTGAGAGCTCCGTTTGTAATACAACAGGCTGAGGGGGTGTATAAAGTCAGATGAAGGGGAAATATCCGAAAGTGCGACCCCACAGTAAAGTCTGTCCATCGTTGGGTGAAGATACCAAACAAAAGTGTTCCTAACACCCCTCAAGAGAACAAGCAGTTGTAAAGGAATTTCATATTTCCACGGTCTCCTGACCAACTTGTTTGGCAGGGGCATTATCTTAGAATTTCCCTGGAAGGGGTAATAAACTTCTCCTCCCAAGACTGTCCACACCATGGATTGAACTGAGCATAACTTATGCAACGAAGAAAGTCATCCATGTGGGAATACATATATTGCCTCAGACCTGAGCCAGGGTTATGGTGAACAAACAATGAAGGATCTCACCTTACATGCCAGGTAAACTGTCAGCGGATCCGTGGTAGCGCGTCCAGCCAGGTTGAGGCCTCCCTTGGAAAGGTAAAGAAACGAGTTGTCTCGCCATCCTGGACTCTCAGGCGAGCAGGGAAAAGTACACTGTAACGAATGTTGCGTGATCGTAGAGCTGCCTTAACTTGGTCAAAAGATTTCCTGAGCTTCTGGGTCTCTACCGTATAATCAGGGAAGATCATCAACTTCGTGTTCTGGAATCTGAGGTCCCCAACGTTTCTAGAGGCACGAAGAACTTCGTCTCTGTCTCTGAAATTAAGTAGACGTAGAATGAAAGTGCGAGGGGGGGATCCAGGAGGCCCCGGCTTAGGCGGGATGCGATGCGCCCTTTCCACCGTGTAGTAAGGGGACCAGCGGGCTTCAGGTAGAAGGTCACGGAGCAAGCCCTCTATGAAGGAGGTAGGGTTACTCCCCTCCACCCCCTCCGGTAAACCAACAATGCGAATATTATTACGCCGGTTCCTGTTCTCCGCATCCTCGGCTCTATATTCAAGGGCCTTTACTTTAGTTTGGAGAGTACGGAGTGACGTCTCATGTTCCGTAATGGTGTCTTCGGTGGTGCTCAGTCTTTGCTCCGTCTCAGTGACTCATGATCTGATTTTGTCTATATCTTGACGGATTAGACCCATGTCCAACTGAACTGCTTCAATCTTTGTTGTTAGTGTTGATTGGCAAGTTGCGATGGCTGCCCTGACGTCCGCCAGCCAGGGGGGACGAGAGTCATCCGACTCCATAATATCTGACTGTGGGACTCTGTGGGTGCCGCGTACCTTAGGGACCTCCGGAGGGGGGCCGGTGGGGGTCTGGGGGGAGTCCGGCTGCGGTGGGAAGGTCAACTTCTTACCCCCTTTGCTGTATCTTGCGCTGGAATTCCGGCGCCTCATTCATGTGGCGGTTGCCCAGATCCGGGCAGTTTTCAGCAATTAGTATAGGGGGCCTGTCTGCGAAGTCAGGGGTATTCAAGCATCAGGTAAGATAAAATTTGTGTCCCCTTAGGAGTCTTCTCCCCTCATCTGTAAGCAAATGGTACAGGAGCCGCTGACACAGGCCTACAGGGATAGTCAAAGGAATTTGGGCGCTCCAGGATCTGCTCCTGTGGCCTAGCAGTGTCTCTTAGCAATCACAGGGCCCCTTGCACTAGGCCAGCAAGACACAGCACTCCCCCCTGTGATCCGGCGGCCCTGGGGCTCCAGGAAAGGCCGCGGTCGCGGCCTAGTAAATTGCGGGGGGGGAATATGTCAGGCCCAGGATGCGGCCTAGATACAGTTCAGGATGACCTCTCCCGCCCTCACCTGTGGTCCGCAGCAGTCAGCAAAGCCTGATGTTCCATCCAATTGCGGCAGGGGGTTCCCGGTTCGCCGCGCGGCCCGTCAGGAAATGCTGCGGCTTCGGCCTAGTCGCCCGCGGCAGGCCGGGTCTCCAATCTCACACCAAAAATTACAACTTGCCCCAGATCTCAGCAGGGATAGGATCCCCTATCCCCTACTAGGCAGCAGAGGTGGATTTAAAGCGGTTTGGGATGCGATGTATCCGGATTTTGTGCGGATCGGCGGAGCTCTCTGAAAAAACCGCCGCTTACAGCACCATCTTGACCACGCCCCCTCATCAGAGCTAAATTTAAGCAAATTCATTATAGGTTATGGGTAAGAGCAAACCAACAATACTTTGAGGGGGGTGTAATTGAGCAGACTTGAGGGCAAAACCATTTTAGTTTATCTTTTAACTGAATTCATAGGTCAGATTTACTAGGTCATCTATAAGTCCCTTTTCAGATCTCATATAGAATTAAGTTGTGCAGTTTTGGACTTTTTTCTAGTCAAGCTGAGCTTGAGAGGGCTCACAGGGGAAAACATTATAGCTAAGTTTGAGTGTGGTATTCTTGCACACTTTGGACCACTGATGCTGATTCCAGCTTTTGCATGCACAGTAGGAGTCACTGCCTTTCTGTGCTCCGATACTGTGCCTGGCTGGCATGTAAACTGCAGGGGCCACTGGTACTTTCTGGCCAGAGTATGCACAATGAGGACTGCTATTTTTCTGAGATCTGGCACTGTGCCAGGCTAGCACATGAATGGTAAAGGTTTGCCAGCACATGTATACTACTGTGCTAGAAAATCTAAGCACAGTACTGTGCATGCGCCAATCAGGGCCTCTACTATGTATGCATTGGCTGGGCACAGCATCAAGTCTCAGAGAGTCAGCAGACCCTATTGAGCATGCACTGGCCAAATAGCACCCATGGCCCTTACTGTGTACATGCCAGTCAGGCACAGAGCCAATATCCTTACTTTTGTACATTGGGTGCTCTCCTAAAAGGAAAAAATAGCATCAAAGTAAAAGGATTAAAGGCACAAAACAAAGGAGAAAATCAGTTTTTGTACTGACAAGAAGCATGCTAATAGGAAGAGAAAGCAGAGTGACAGACAGATGAGCTCATGACTGTGCTGCTTTTCCTTTCACTCACAGTTAGAGGCTGGTCCAGTCACAGGCTGGGGAGAATCCAGAATGATGTGTTTTTAGGGGAAGAGGCTTGAATGACCCTGGCCATTAAGCTGTGGGCATCCAGCAACAGGAAAAAAACCTCTAAATTGGAGGTGAATATTGTAGATAAATCTCAACGCCAAAAAAACTTGAAAGATATCCCTTGCAGTGGGGTTGTGCTGTGGTGTAAGGGTTAATTGTTTTATAAGCCTGAGGGAGCATAAAAAACACTTTTTTTTATACTTCAAGTTTTATTCAATTTTCAACAGTTACAAAAAGGTAACAAAAAGATTATTACATAGATACATTTTCAACCTATGGTATGTATACACTTAGGTGCGTATCTAGAACATGCAAAAAATGTGTTGCATATATGTGCTACTAAAGGAGCTATAACATGTAAATACGTGGTCTTATATAGGTAGTAACCTAAAAGAAAAAAAAAAAAACGTTATCGATTGTAGATTTAACTTAAACCTTATTCTTGCTATCTACAGGAAGTGGGGCCAGCAGACAGTCACACACGTAGTTATATTTTACTACGTGGGGAAACTGGGCGCATAATGCTGAGATGTGTGGACTGTCTACTTATTAATGAGGAATAAAGATTATAACGGAGTTGTGAGATTTTTGTGAGTAAAGGAGGAATCAGTCCAGCTGTACACTTCTAGGGTCGTTGATCCATAAAGTCCAATTTTTGAAAAAATTTTCAGTGGTGAGATGGGCTTTGGAGAAGCCATATTCCATTTTGAAGTTTTCGTTTAGGATTATGATCACTTCCTTGATGTCAGGAGGATGAATACTTTTCCATTTCTTTGCAATTGCCAATCTTGCAGCGATGAGGATGTGGGTGGCCACTGTTTGAAATTTCCTGGGCCATGTAGGAATCATCAGACCCAGGAGAAGGTCAATGGGAGATAGATTATTTGTTGTGAGTTTAGTATTTGGTTCCAAAAAGACTTTGAGGTGTGGGCACTCCCACCAAATATGGAGTAGAGTTCCTGTAAGACTGCAATTTCTCCAGCATAAGTGGGATGTGTTGGGGTGCATCTTGGCAATTCTGGTGGGAGTGTAGTACCAGTGTTGAAAGAGCTTTTGTAAGGATTCCCAATGCGTGGTGCAGTGAGAGAGTTTCGATGGTAAGGATAAAGCCTTGTGCTATTGATTAGATGGAGGGGCTGAAGGAACGTGTTTAGACCACTGCAAGATTTGGGTTTGAGTTGAGTTCTGAGCAGGTTGAGAGAGCAAGCCATAAATATATGATATTCCCTTACGTATGCTTTTAGTGGAGGCAAGATATTGTATCATGGGAGATAAAATCTCGTCTTGTGTTATCCAATGTGTTTTATTGAGGAGAGATCTGATCCTGAGGTATATATGGAAAGTTCTTGATGAGAGACTGAAGGTAGTTTGCAGGACGTTGAATGGGATTAAACCGGACGCAGTGAAGAGTTGACCAATGGTGTGAATACCTGCGTCAATCCATGTACATAGTTGAAGATCAGGTAGAGTTATTGAGCAAGCTTTGAGTGGGATGAATTGTAGAATGGCTTGAGGTAACCCCTGTAGCATTTGAGGAATAGATGTCCATACTCTTTGGGAGGCCGTTATTGTGTCCATAGGAAAGCATTTGGGGTTTGGGGCAAGAAGTGAGGCACAGAGGTATTGTTTCGGGTCTTTGGTTAGCATTTCTGATTCTATTTGTGTCCAGTTGGAGGGAGTGGATGGATTCCACCATAATTTCAGTTGGTCTAGAATGACTGCTTTGTAATATAGGCTAACGTTAGGGGCTCCCAATCCCCCCATTCTTGCTGGAGTCAATAACTTGTGGTGTTTTATCCTGGCCCGTTTGTGTTGCCAGATAAAGGAGTTGATGAGAGATTGGAGATTTCGTAGTTGCGTTGAAAGGAATGGCACTGGTAGCGTGCGGAAGACATAGAGAATATGTGGGAGCATGAACATTTTAGCTAATGCAATTCTACCCGCCCATGATACAAAGGGATGATGTATATCATTAGATATTCTTTTAAGCTTTTCTACCAGGTCTATCAAATTTGTGCGTAGCAGATTTTTGCTAGGTGAGGTCAAGCGGATTCCTAAATAGGTTAAAGATGAGTCTTTTGACCAGAAGAATGAGGAGTATTTTGAAATGTGTTGTATGGTTGGTTTATCTAGGCCTAGCGCCAGCATAAAGGATTTGCTATGGTTTACTTTGTATAAAGATATTGCACTGAACTGGTCGAGGATATATTGAATCTCGGTCAGGGAGCATTTTGGGTCAGTGACGGCGATTATTACGTTGTCTGCGTAAAGACCAATTTTGTGTTCAGTGGTACCAATGTTGATACCTTTAATTTGGGAGTCAGAGCGAATCTTTTGGGCCAGGGGTTCCATGATCATGACAAAAATTAAGGGTGACAGTGGGCAGCCCTGCCTTGTACCATTCGTAATGTTGAAGGAGTTTGGACAATACACCCGAAGTCCACACTTTGGCACTTGGGGAAGTGTATAGGCCGAGTATGGCATATAGGAGTGTGCCCGATATGCCAAACTTGCGTAAGACCGCTTCCATGTAAGTCTATTGTACCCTATCGAATGCCTTCTCTGCATCCAAAGAAAGGAGCAGAGAATGCATTCTGTTATGTTCCATCTATTGTATGATGTCGACAAATCACCGGGTCCCGTCTGATGCTTGTCTCCCTGGTATGAAACCGACTTGATCTATATGTATCAATTGATTCATAACCTTGGAGAGTCAGAGAGCTAATATTTTTGCATACAGTTTTGTGTCCGTATTTAGTAAGGAAATGGGCCTGTAATTCCCTGGGGTGTCAGTTGGTTTACCTGATTTAAGGAGAGTTACTATCAGGGCTTCGAGGCATTCTTTTGGGATTTTCCCTGTAGAGGCATATTGATTAAATGTGGTGCATAAGTGGGGAGAGAGGATGTCGTTGAAGTGTTTGTAATACTCATTGGAGAACCCATCCGGTCCTGGGGCTTTGTGTAGTGGAAGGGATTTGACGGCGTTAAAGATTTCTGCTTGTGTGAATGGGGTGGACAGCTCGGCTTACTTGTGTGGGAGTTAGTGAGGGAAGTTGTATGGACGAGAGAAAGGCTTCTATTTCTTCGGTACCTGGTGGGGAGGTGGATCTCTGCTCTTGCAAATTGTATAATTGTGTATAGAAGGATGCAAACGTGTTAGCTATGTCCAATGGATTGGACATGCGCACTCCTTTTGAGTTCAGAAGGTAGGGGATTTTTGTACGCATTTGTTGACATTTAACTTGTCTGGCCAGGAAGGCTCCAGATTTGTTGCTAAAGGAGTATGAATTTAATTTCAAGCGTTTGACATAGTAGTCAAATTTGTTGTGTAATAGTTCACTTATTTTGAGTCTGTAGTCTCTAATCGCATCAAAAGTTGTCCGATTGGGTGAATTTTTGTTTGTTAATTCTAAGGCCTTTAGTTTTTGTAGCAGTGACTCTATTTCCGCTAAGCGTCTTCTGCGTTCTTGGGCACCAAATTTGATGAGTAGACCTTGCAGAAAAGCCTTATGGGCTAACCATACCATAGATTGATCCTCAACAGATGCACAGAAATTCTCAATCTCGGATTTTATTTCAGTTTCATACTTTGGATTGGTTATGAGGGATGAGTTCAGTCTCCATATAGAACGATTTGTTGGACAGGTTTGAGGGAATATTCTCAAGGATATTGGAGCGTGGTCTAACCACGTGATGAGACCTATATTTGATTCTGAGGTTGCCAATAGTGCTTTTTTTGTTTGTGAGGAAAAGGTCAATCCTAGAATAAGAATTCCCTGGGTGAGAATAAAAGGTATAGTCGCGTTCAACGTCGTGCATGCACCTCCAGGGATCGTATAAATCTTCGCTATCTATGAATGAGGAGAGAGCAGATGCCCTCCTTCTATCTGAGTTGGTAGAATCCAGTGTGGGGTTGGGGGTGTCATTAAAGTCACCACAGATGATTAACGTGTTACTCTTGTAGGGTTCTAGAATATTTTTGAGTTTTTTGTAGAATTTTTTTTATGAGGTGTTGGGTACATAAACGTTCACCAGGGTCATGATGTGATTATCAATCGTGGCGACTAAAATTATAAATCTGCCTTCGTCATCTGTGACTACGTGGTGTAGGGTAAAAGAAACCTTTGGCGCTAATGGCTATCATTACCCCACTTTTTTTTTTGTTGTTGTTGGAGAGGAAGTACTGGGAGTATTTTTTGTGTGCACAAGATGGGGCGTTGGTGTTTGAGAAATGTGTCTCTTGCACGCATAGTATGTCTGCATGTTGGGAGCATGCTTCTTTCCAAAGAACATTTCTCTTAAAGGGGGAATTAAGCCCTTTGGCGTTTATAGATGTGATCTTGAGTGTCATAATTGTAGGCGTTAGAGGTTGGTTTGCAGGAATTGAGCGCGACTATAATCTTGTATACAGGTGGCTGTTATAAAGAATGGCTATTGGACAGTAGTAAGAATTGAGAGTTATAACAAACAACTTAATAGCTCTTAGTAACTGAAAGAAGGTAAAACAACCGTTGCAACTCAGAGTGTGACAAATACAGATTATGGAATATCGTTAGAGATATTGCACTCTATTAGAAATAAGGACAAAAGAAAAACAATATAAACAGTTCTCAGATAATGTATTGAGTGAAAAATTGTAAGTAAGCGTTTGACTAAGTGTGCATGGCACACTATAAAGTGGTGGGAGGTGGAGACTAATACATCCCCCAAGTAGGATATATCTGAGCTGGGGACTAGTAGATCTAAGGTAGCATTAGGTTTTATCCGCCTTGTTTGGTTGGCGTTGAGCAGGAAGATTCGGAGGTGCATCCTGATTGTGTGGTCGTTGAGACGTCGCAGGGATGGGTAGTAGGCCCCAGTTTGTTAGTTTCTTATATCCATCTTTAGGCGATAGAATTGGGATTGTTTTTTGCTGGTATGTGACCAGAAGCTTGGTGGGGTATCCCCAACGATAGATAATTTTATGCTCTTGTAGGATTGAGGTGACCGGGGTGTATGCTCTACGTAGTTCCATAGTAGCTGGTGACAAATCCACAAAGAGGGCTATTTTAGAGTAGGGTGCCGTAAGGGTTTGAGATTCCTTGCCGTGCATAGGATTTGTTCCTTTATGTAAAAAAAATGGATTCTGGCTAGGCCATCTCTGGGAATCTCCGCTGGCAGGTGATCTGGTTTTGCGATTCTGTGTGCACGATCGATGAGTAGGTCGTGCGGAGAGAGATTAGGAAGCAGGGTGAGAAAGAGCTGCTGTAGGTATTTTTTGAGCTCATTGGGTGGCACTGACTCGCGGATCCCTCTGAATTTTATGTTATTTCTTCTGGACCTGTCCTCGAGGTCTGCCAGCTTCAGTTTAATTTTTTGGATCTCATCCGTGTGATGATAGTGTGCATCGAGAAGCTTGTTATGAGCTTTACTCATTTCAGATATATGTTCCTCAGTGGTGTCAGCTCTGTCTTCCAGACAGTCAAGCCTGTCATGTGCTTGTGATAAAGATAGCTGCAGCTCCCTGTGTAAATCTTTTTGTAGAGTGAGTAGCATCAAATTTAGCATGCTTTCTGACACTGGGTTGTCAGTTACAGGGATATTTGCTAAGGAGGATGGGAGTGTGGAGCTGAGGGAGGTGGATTCTGAGGAGTTCCCAAGGTGTTTTTTGGCCTGTGGAGTTTTGGTGGGTGAGTTGCAGGGAGAAGAGGCGAGTCTCTTACCTCTGTCCTGCTGTGCCTCAGTTGGATCTGATGCTAGAGGAGGGAGACTACCCATGTCTTCTGTGTCCCTCGATCCTGTTAGCACTGCTCCTTGTTGGCGGTGTGGCTGAGCGCTGCTCGTATGGCCGTGCTGTGCGGCTGGGAACGGAGAGCGGCCGGCGCCATCTTGCTTGTGTCTCTGTTCCATGAGGCCAAAATATTCAGTCAGGCGGCGGGGTTGTGGCGGCGGATTACGCCTCCCTGACATGCCGGTTCGTGTCCCGTTGTTCTCCCCTCACTACTCGGGGAGAGGGGAGAAGCTTGTAGCTGTGCGTTGCTGTATATCCCAGCTATGGAGCGGAGCATATGATTCAAGCTTCCATCCCGCTCCGCGGCTAGCCACGCCCCCTCCATAAAAAAACACTTTTACTTACCTGATCCATTGCTCCCAGGCAGATGGTGCTTCCCCATGCTACGGCGGTGGACTGTCCCTTGGCATCATCACACCTAGTGCTGGGCTATGGATCTAAGATCGCTGGAGTGTAAGGAGGAAGATGCTAAAGGGACCAGTTTAGCTGCGAGAACGAGTGGAGGATCAGGTAAGTAAATGTACTTTAACAAGTCCCCTAGACCTAAACTAACAAATAACCTTTGCAGTGGGGGCGGAGTCAAAGGATCATTTTCAAGTTGGGCTTTCTAGCTGGTTTTGTTATTTCCCATTGAAGCTGAACACCAGGCAGATATAAAAGACACAAATGTAATTATGTAATATTGCATACAGACCCAAATTAATTAATTTATTTATATTTAATGGACGTTATGTGGGTACCTGAGTTTGGTTGTGTATAAGCCCCAAGCAGATCCTTCACAGCAGAGTTCAGATTGGGGTAGGGCGAAGCAGAATAAGGAAACAGTCAGCTGTGTTGCAGTACAAGGTCCATGCTGATAGGAGGTGTGACAAAGACAAAGATTGTTTATTACAAAACCATATTGTATATTGGATATTATATTGTGCTTGACTGTCCATGACTTTTAATATTTTAAAAAATGCATTAATGCTTTTGGGCTTTTATTGAAGTATTTGTTTAAGGACATTTGTCCTTAGCATATTTGCGCTCTGTCTGGGAAATATGTAACTGTGTAGAAGTCCCTATTTGAGATATACTAAGGCAAACATCCATTAACCCATTCACAAGCTAACTTGTGGATTTAGTATTTGTGTGTGCATGTGGGGATAGTTATTGCTTAGACTATTTCAAAGTGTACTAGATCACACATCAGCTGATTCACTTATTACCAGATGACACTATATAAATTGATAAAAAAACAGGTACATAAAAAATAAATAACATTGATTACATTGTGAATGCATTTACCGGTCAACTATATAGGAGAAGTTACAAAACATGTACATGATTCCCATGTACAACAAACACTTGAACCATCAATATCCTATGCTACAAGCACAGCCTTTATGGGCTCTTAATAAAGGCTTTTTTTTGGGGGTGAAACATACATTAGACTCAAAAGTATCCATATGTAGCGCTGGTAGATTTATGATCTACCAACTGATAGGTAAATTTAGTAAATTGCTCTTTAGGGGAGTTAGTTTTGCCTCTGTTCCAGCTTGGCTGACATTGCGTGTGGTTCCACACTGAGCCGGAGGGTGTCGCTGTTACCATTGGCTAGTGTTGGAAAGGCAACGTGTCAAAGCGTATGGATGCTACTCTGTCCCGGAGACAACTCGGTGGAGGTGGTCCTCCGAGTTGCATTCTGGGAGAGGGTATTTATGGGACAGACGCCATGTTTTGGGGTTCATTTTCAGCCACCTGCTGGCCCTCCTGGCCGACAGGTATGCGTTAGAGTGCTACTTCGTGGTCCTCCGTTCCAGAGGCCCATGCCGCTGCGGCACGTGGGTGGGCCCAGAAGCATGTCTGGGGCCTACCACAGCAGCCGAGGAATGGTCCTGAGCTGTCTATCCAGAGTGAAGAAGCTGGACAACCGAGAGGATCCCAGGGGAGGACCCGTCATGGAAGGATCACGCAGAGTGCTGGTCTGGAGAGGGGCCTGGTGACTCAGTTGGAGGACGTATCCTAAAGTAGTTTTACAGCATAGTACTGCCGGGTTGGCTTAGAGGTCCAAGTACTGTGTCTGACATTCACCGCAAAGTTTAATACATCCTGTGGCAGAGGATTGTATGGATTTATTTCAAGCTACTTCCTTCGTTACTTGGTTCAATAAAGCATTGAAAATGTATTCAAGTGTTGGTGCTTTTATCGTCCAGAGGTAAACTTAACGGACCCCTTGACCCGGTGCCGGTGAAGCAGGGGTGTCGAGAGTGAAGGTTAACAAGCCTGCTTAAACCAGCAGCTCCACTGAGAGTTATTGCTATATGTGGGGGCGTCATCCGGGATTTGTTGACCATTAATTCTCGCAACCCAGAGAGGTGTTTCACCGGGAGTTTACGGACTTTGTCATTTTTTCAGGAAGAGAAGAGGTTAAAAGTTGCAGGACTTTATTTCTGAAAGCGACGGGCGCCAGTAAAAGCCCGGGAGCTACGTGATCAGAAGAACAAGTGGGAGGAGTCTACCCTGCTTGATACAGCGTGGGACGCGTGTATGTGTTTGGCGCCAGAAAAGAAGAGAGGCCCCGTGATCATGCTGAGAAGATCAGAGTGTGGCCATGTCTTTTTCAGCGATGCAGTCAATTATGGGACCGAGAATGTTCTCTGCAAGCACCGCGTTGAATACTGTGCTGACCGGAACCCTGCTTACAGATACCGGTGTTCGTCTAAAGCCGCAGGGGAGGTTTATTCTGTATACCTCAGGAGATATTGAGGGACAGGGCATGATTTGCCATAAATGTGAAGGACTGGCCGTACATCTCCGTCCATTTGGCCGATGTCCGCAGTGTGGAGAGTATTTGTTTGTGGTGGAGCAACCTACCATGTCGCCCCATGCTTATTGGATGGATTGGGCAACAAGTATCGCCACAGTAGAAGCTGCTATTACTACGGAGAGAGAGAGGCAGGCCGTCACTTTGCCTGTTTTTGCCGAGGATGTTCCAGAGAGGGACACCGCTGTTGCCGTCTCATCAGTGGACATTGCTTTGAATTCTGAGTCCACCATGCCTGTCTCTGTTATACCTGTACAGAGGAAGGTAGGATATGTGAAGGCTTCCCGCGGCCGTGGCCGAGGACTACCCCCAAGGTTACCCGAACCGGATCCAGAAAAGTCCACGACAAGAACCGGTAAGCAGCTGATGGGGAATGTATCTGGGACTGTAAATAAATATCTGCCAGCGGAAGAGTTGGGAGATTCGGAAATAGAATCCATGTCGGATCTTTCCGGTGATGATGACCTGTTTGAGACTATGTCACAAGAACTGTTATGGTCACAAGGCAAGGATGTCGCCTCTGCTGTGACTTTCCCTGAGTGGACAGCCCTGAGTTCTGGGAGGACGTCACCCTGTGTGGAGTCACACAACACTGTAAATGAGACTTTGTCGAAAGTTGTTAATTCACTACAGACACCGGCTGGGTCTATGGTGAGCAAATCATTGGATTCCTGTGTGCCTCCTGGCATGGGAAAGAACAGATCTTTGCCCAAGCTTGCACGTTTGCAGAGAATGTTAAACAAGCGTGTAGCTACAGAGTATGGCTTGGAGTTCCCCTATGTCCCCCAGGATGTAATGCTAGTGATTGAAGTTAACCGGGAACTTTGGTACAGTGAAGCTGTTTGGTACTACTTGTCTGTGCCTAAGCCTTTCCGAAAGACTGGATGTTCTGTTAAAATGGATGAACGTTTTAGTAGATGTTTTATGCACTGGAACTTCGGTCGGCACATCTATGCTGACAAAGTGGTCATCTGCAGGTCCGGAAAAGATGACGCTGTATATTTCATTACCACGGTGGATAAACTGGGAAAGACACTGACCTTGCCAGATCCCCGATTTTATTGGTAACTATGGACAATAGAACTCTGAAGTTAGTTAGTTAGTGTCAGTATAAAGAGATCTTCGTGGTCAAGGTCTGGATATTCATCTCAGAGTTTTGAATCCAAGGACTTCTTTTTGCTATCCGGATTTCTTTCATGTGAAAAAAAAATTATATACAGGGATGGACCCCTAAAGATTATTTTTGATAATAGATTATGGGAAGAGAGTTTTATTTTTAAATGAGGCTTTGCTCCTGATGTTGTACAGTATATATGTGTGTGTTTAACATGTTTTCCTTTTCAGGAACCATTTGATCTCCTATCAAGCTGTGAGGCTTTTCAGTTAGATAGATAGTGAGGTTGTGTACAGTCATAAGATGGTTTTGTTTACGGACGTGAACATATTGTTTTATAGATGTTAATCTCATAATGTCTTTCCACTGTCTTTCCTTCTTCTCTATCCAATCCAAGTTCTAAGCTCAAATACCTGCTCCCAGGCTTGGGAGTTATTATCATTATTTTTGGACAGACATTGAGGACAACGTCTATTGTAGTGGGGGGAGTATGTAGCACTGGTAGATTTATGATCTACCAACTGATAGGTAAATTAAGTAAATTGCTCTTTAGGGGAGTTAGTTTTGCCTCTGTTCCAGCTTGGCTGACGTTGCATGTGGTTCCACACTGAGCCGGTGGGTGTTGCTGTTACCATTGGCTAGTGTTGGAAAGGCAACGTGTCAAAGCGTATGGGTGCTCCTCTGTCCCGGAGACAACTCGGTGGAGGTGGTCCTTCGAGTTGCATTCTGGGAGAGGGTATTTATGGGACAGACGCCATGTTTTGGGGTTTGTTTTCAGCCACCTGCTGGCCCTCCTGGACGACAGGTATGTGTTAGAGTGCTACCTCGTGGTCCTCCGTTCCGGAGGCCCGCGCCACTGCGGCGCGTGGGTGGGCCCAGAAGCATGTCTGGGGCCTACCACAGCAGCCAAGGAATGGTCCTGAGCTGTCTATCCAGAGTGAAGAAGCTGGACAACCGAGAAGATCCATGGGGATGACCCATCATGGAAGGATCACGCAGAGTGCTGGTCTGGAGAGGGGCCTGGGGACTCGGTTGGAGGACGTATCCTAAAGTAGTTTTTCAGCATAGTACTGCCGGGTTGGTTTAGAGGTCCAAGTACTGTGTCTGACATTCATCGCAAAGTTTAATACATCCTGTGGCAGAGGATTGTACGGATTTATTTCAAGCAAGTCTGTGGCAGAGACTTTTGTTCGTGCTACGTACTGGCTGCTAGGCAAGTGAGAGAGGCCTATCCAAGCGAGCAAAGATTGTGTCCCACAAGGGGATTGCATCCAATTACAATATTCAACTTTAAAGGACGTTCTCAAGAATTCTAAAGAAAGGTATTTGAGCTTCCCTGTAGCTTCCCTCCTGCCTCTTTCCTGCTACTTCCTTCGTTACTTGGTGCAATAAAGCATTGAAAATGTATTCAAGTGTTGGTGCTTTTATCATCCAGAGGTAAACTCAACGGAACCCTAGACCCAGTGCCGATGTAGCAGGGGTGTCGAGAGTGAAGGTAACAAGCCCGCTTAAACCAGTAGCTCCACTACACATAAACTAGAGGTTTAGTGATGTTAACAATAGGCCTTTCCACACATGGCAATTCTGGAAAAAGTGATATCCTGGCTGCATGTATAGTTCTAAAGCCAACATCAATCAGCAGTGCAGGACCTTTGTTCTTTCTGGGTAACTCATCACAGAACACCAGGGAGGTGATTCTGCTGCTTGACCAGATGTAAAATCCTCCCCTACCTCTCCTTCTGTTGAACCCCTTTAAAAAAAAAAATCCTGCTGAAGTATCAACAAACTACACCTAAGAAAAAAATACAATGCTACTCAGTAGGGGGTTGTGTGGGGCTTCTCATGCCATTGAGTGATAATATCTTGTCAAAAAGTTATTATGAAAAATTGTCTCCTGCTGACCTTACAGTGCAATTTTTAAAAAATGTTGCTGATATCAGCTAGAGGGGGTAGATTGGCACAAAGAAACAAGTAGAGCATTACATTAGGGTGTGGCTCAATTAGCATTGATTAGGAAGAAAGTAAAAAACACATAGGAAAGACATAATGCTGGGGATGGAAACAAACACACTAGAGAGTGGAGATTTAAACAACTCTTTGGTGTAACTAAGAAAAAATGTAAAGTGAAAAAAAATTCCCTAATCTGTAATTTCTCTTCATGTTGAGATCGCTCATCATACGTAAGCCGGAGCTACCCCCTATGTTGGCAATAACAAAGTGAACCCAGTATCTTCTCCACTTCCTCACATGCTCTGCCTTCAGCATAACTGTAGCGCAGGCAACAGTCACAACAAAAACTTACAAATCCTCTTTATCTCCTGCATGTCTATTTATGGACTTCCAACTAATACTTCAAAGGCTTGGGCCAATTGCAGTTAACTCTATACACCTAAAAACCTAACATATGTCAGCAACACATGTCAATGCACAAAGAAAACACATGCTAATGCATAGCAACACATTAGAAAATGTAAATTAAAGCATGTCAACGCATGTTGACACACTGCTCTAATGCTATGAAATACCGCACCTGCACACACATAGATCCCAGTAGGCTCTTAGACTCAAGGCTCTGCAGGCGACTGGAATGGCAAAGTAGCATGACAAAGGTGTGTGTTGGGGGGGGGGAGGGGTGTTGGGGGTGTACCCTATCAAAAGAACCTATCACTTTGTCCTAAATGACCTGAGCTAACAAACAACCAAAACTGCGGATACCCAATTATAAATAATGCCCATTCACTTTTCATTTTATATGAGAACTGTCATTAATTATACTCAATTGTTATATTGGAGGACAAAGCATTATTTTTAAATACATACAGTGCCTTGAAAAATTATTCATACCCCTTAAACATTTCCACATTTTGTCATGTTACAACCAAAAACGTAAATATATTTTATTGGGATTTTATGTGATAGATCAACACAAAGTGGCACTTAATTGTGAAGTGGAAGGAGTTTTTTTTACAAATAAATATCTGAAAAGTGTGGCGTACATTTGTATCCAGCCCCCTTTACTCTGATACCCCTAACTAAAATCTAGTGGAACCAAGTGCCTTCAGAAGTCACCTAATTAGTAAGTCCACCTGTGTGCCATTTAATCTCAGTATAAATACAGCTGTTCCGTGAAGCCCCCAGAGGATTGTTAGAGAACCTTAGTGAACAAATAGCAACATGAAGTCCAAGGAACACACCAACCAAGTCAGGGATAAAGTTGTGGAGAAGTTTAAAGCAGGGTTAGGTTATAAAAACTATCCCAAGCTTTGAAAATCTCACAGAGCACTGTTCAATCCATCATCTGAAAATGAAAAAAGCATGGCACAACTGCAAACCTACCAAGACATGGGCGTCCACCAAACTGAGGCTGGGGAAGGAGAGCATTAATCAGAGAAGCAGCCAAGAGACCCATGGTAACTCTGGAGGAGCTGCAAAGATCAACAGCTCAGATGGGAGAATCTTTCCACAGGACAACTATTAGTCGTGCACTCCACAAATCTGGCCTTTATGGAAGAGTGGCAAGAAAAAAGCCGTTGTTGAAAGAAAGCCATAAGAAGTCCCATTTGCAGTTTGCGAGAAGCCATGTGGGGCCCACAGCAAACATGTGGAAGAAGGTGCTCTGTTCAGATAAGACCAAAATTGAACTTTTTGGCCTAAAAGCAAAACGCTATGTGTGGCAGAAAACTAACACTGCACATCACCCTGAACACAAGATCCCCACAGTAAAACATGGTGGTGGCAGCATCATGTTGTGAAGATGCTTTTCTTCAGCAGTGACAGGGAAGCTGCTCAGAGTTGATGGGAAGATGGATGAAGCCAAAGGGCAATCTTAGAAGAAAACCTGTTGGAGTCTGCAAGAGACTTGAGACTGGAGTGGACATTCACCTCCCAGCAGGACAATGACCCTAAACATACAGCCAGAGCTACAATGGAATGGCTTAGATCAAAGCATATACATGTGTTAGAATGGCCCAGTCAAAGTCCAGACCTAAATCCAATTGAGAATCTGTAGCAAGACTTGAAAATTGCTGTTCACAGATGCTCTCCATCCAATCTGAGCTTGAGCTATTTTGCAAAGAAGAATGGGCAAAAATTTCACTCTCTAGATGTGCAAAGCTGGTAGAGACATACCCAAAAAGACTTGCAGCTATAATTGCAGTGAAAGTTGGTTCTACACAGTATTTACTCAGGGGGCTGAATACAAACGAATTAATGCACACTTATTGGATTTTTTTTTACCAAAAATATGTAGCAGAATACATATTGGCCTAAATTGAAGAAATTTGATTTTTTTTAAATTTTATAGCAAAAAGTAAAAAATATTGTTGTTTTTTTTCAAAATTGTTTGTCTTTTTTTGTTTATAACGTTAAAAATAAAAAACTCAGAGGTGATCAAATACCACCTAAGGAAAGCTCTATTTATGGGAAAAAAGGACATCATTTTTATTTGTGTACAGCAATGTATGACCACGCAATTGTCAGTTAAAGTTGCGCAGTGCTGTATCGCAAAAAATGGCCTGGTTATGAAGGGGGGTAAATCTTCCAGAGCTCAAGTGATTAGTTGCTTGTTTACCAAAAAAAATATATTGGTGACTAATATTTTTGTGTATTACTATCAATATACAGGATTGATATAGCACCAACGGTTTGCTTAGCGCTTTACAACATAAGGCCAGACAGTACAGCTACAATGCAATTCAATAAGTGGTTACAAATGATTTTCTCATGCTTGCCTTTGTCTCAAAAATTCATGTGCATTTTAACCACACAAAGATCACTTCAGTCTTAATCTATATCTGTGCTTAGTCTTGACATGAGTACCTTTTGTGTAGCTCAGTGCGGCTATAAAGTACCAGCCACTCTTACAAATAATCTTGTTATTTTTTTCGTTTTTCCATTTCATTTTTCCATTATTGCTTAGCATAAGGATCACTAGTTTTGTCCATTTTATTATTAATATGTTAAAGCGACAGATAGAAAAAGAGTACGCATTATTATTGCATCTGCTTTAACCTTATGGCACCTTTACTCAAAAGGAATTTATATACAATATAGTGTGAGATATCACACAGTTCAGGAGAAAAGTGCATAAATCCTGTTTTGATACTTTGTTTATTAATGATATCTAGGCAACCAAATCATACATACTTTGACATTGTTTTTGTACTTTGCCCAACAATTTTCAAGGGAAGGGAAGGAAAATTAATGTAGACATGTTATGATCTGATTTTTACTGAATGGCAAACATCTATGACGATATAAGTTACAAGCTATTCCTGATGTTCGGCTTACAACAGCACTTTTGAAAGTAGATTTTGATTTACTTTAGACGTTACAAGCCTTTGCGACATTGCTTTAAAGAAAAGACAGTGTGCTAGCAATTTGTCATTGGAATAATACCCAGAATATACAAGTTAGAAAGTGCTTTATCTGTAAAACATAATTCACTGTGCAGATGCATAAAAATACCCACCTCAAAATTCACTTTACCTCAAATTCAGCCAGCTCGACTTTTTATGTACTATGCTTTGAGGAATAACAAAGCCAACAAAAATCTTAAATATGTAAGAAGATGAAAAAGAGTACACTTGATGCTGGTTTTCATGCACCTAGATTTTTGGAATGGGCATAAAGCCCATGGACTAGGGAGAGATTTGATCATGTTGCATATTTTTATAGTTTTTTTTATTTTTATTTGGAAAACAGAGAGTTTAACACGGTGTATGTCAACACTACTTACAATGGGGAAAAAAAGTATTTAGTCAGCCACCAATTGTGCAAGTTCTCCCACTTAAAAACATGAGAGAGGCCTGTAATTGTCATCATAGGTATACCTCAACTCTGAGAGACAAAATGTGGAAACAAATCCAGACAATCACACTGTCTGATTTTTTAAAGAATTTATTTGCAAATTATGGTGGAAAATAAGTATTTTGTCAATATCAAAAGTTCATCTCAATACTTTGTTATATATCCTTTGTTGGCAATGACAGAGGTCAAACGTTTTCTGTAAGTCTTCACAAGGTTGTCACACACTGTTGCTGGTATGTTGGCCCATTCCTCCATGCAGATCTCCTCTAGAGCAGTGATGTTTTGGGGCTGTCGCTGGGCAACACGGACTTTCAACTCCCTCCAATAGTTTTCTATGGGGTTGAGATCTGGAGACTGGCTAGGCCACTCCAGGATCTTGAAATGTTTCTTACAAAGCCACTCCTTCGTTGCCCGGGCGGTGTGTTTGGGATCATTGTCATGCTGAAAGACCCAGCCACGTTTCATCTTCAATGCCCTTGCTGATGGGAGGAGGTTTGCTCTCAAAATTGCACGATATATGGCCTCATTCATTCTTTCATGTACACGGATCAGTTGTCCTGTTCCCTTTGCAGAGAAACAGCCCCAAAGCATGATGTTGCCACCCCCATGCTTCACAGTAGGTATGGTGTTCTTTAGTTGCAACTCCGCATTCTCTCTCCTTCAAACATGACGAGTTGTGTTTCTACCAAACAGTTCTACTTTGGTTTATCTGACCATATGGCATTCTCCCAATCCTCTTCTGGATCATCCAAATTCTCTCTAGCAAACCTCAGACATGTACTGGCTTAAGCAGGGGGACACATCTGGCACTGCAGGATCTGAGTCCCTGGTGGCGTAGTGTGTTACTGATGGTAGCCTTTGTTACATTGGTCCCAGCTCTCTGCAGGTCATTCACTAGGTCCCCCGTGTGGTTCTGGGATTTTTGCTCACCGTTCTTGTGATCATTTTGACCCCACGGGGTGAGATCTTGCGTGGAGCCCCAGATCGAGGTTGATTATGAGTGGTCTTGTATGTCTTTCATTTTCTAATTATTGCTCCCACAGTTGATTTCTTCACACCAAGCTGCTTGGCTATTGCAGATTCAGTCTTCCCAGTCTGGTGCAGGTCTACAATTTTGTTTCTGGTGTCCTTCGACAGCTCTTTGGTCTTCACTATAGTGGAGTTTGGAGTGTGACTGTTTGAGGTTGTGGACAGGTGTCTTTTTTACTAATAACAAGTTCAAACAGGTGCCATTAATACAGGTAATGAGTGGAGGACAGAGGAGCCTCTTAAAGAAGAAGATACAGGTCTGTGAGAGCCAGAAATCTTGCTTGTTTGTAGGTGACCAAATACTTATTTTCCACCATCATTTGCAATAAATTCTTTCAAAAATCAGACAAAGTCTGGATTTGTTTCCACATTTTGTCTCTCATAGTTGAGGTATACCTATGATGACAATTACAGGCCTCTCTCATCTTTTTAAGTGGGAGAACTTGCACAATTGGTGGCTGACTAAATACTTTTTTGCCCCACTGTACCTTCCTTAATTCAGAGCTGCATCTGCTTCTAATGCATGTGGCCTGTGCCTCCTGAAGACACACACACTGTTACTTTCAGTCAGAGCAACGCAGCCTCTGCCTAATGTCTCCCCATCACTGCCAAATATTATCAGAGTACTACAGTATCCTCCTGTTGTTTCACACCAGACTTCCTTCCTCTGCCTGGTCTATATAAAGTTGGCACAACTTCTGGCTCACTGCCTAAGCAATACTATTTCTAGCTAGCTTCTGTGCTCCTGGTAAACATTCCTGCTCTCCAGCCTGTATCTTTCTTTATTGATTCCCATGCTTTGATCTCTGGCTTGTTTTTGGTTATCCTTGTTCACTGCCTGCCCTGACCTCTGGCTTGTTCCTGGTTATCTGTGTATGTTGCCTGCCACAATCTCTGGCTAGTTCCTTGTTATTCATGTCTGTTGCCAGCCCTGATTATTTTGTAACTGTTATCTACTCTGAACACTTGCTTGTATCCTGGCCATCTGTGTCCACAGACAGTCCTGACCTATAGACTGCTATCTAGTGACTTAATTGGTTCACCTATCTGCTCCAGACCCTATTCCTGGTGTCTTCCTGACTGGTGATCACATCACGTAAGTTTTTTCCTGCATACAAATTATGCAAAATTCAGTAATACCACACCTAAAATGTGCAATAAATTTTAGGAAGATGCCATCTATGATAAATGGTAAAACAATTTAAGAGAAAAACCTATTAACACTGCACCTAGAAGTTTTAGGCAGCTACCGTTATGAGTAAGGAGTAATTATTTAAGGAGCACTATATTGCCCATTCATAGTGCTAATGGCATTATGGACATGTGAAAAAGGTCAATAGGTTCTTTTAAGTAAACCAATACCTACCAGGTGCAGTTTCTTCTAGCATACTGCATACCATCTAGGATTTCTATTGAAACTCTAGCCAGGCTATGGGGATTAAAAACACCCTTTCTGGCCTCTTTAATTAAAGGCACTGAGGAACAATGCATCCTCAAAGTTCACAGCAGAACACTAATGTCAATAGAGTTATCTCAGCAGCTTAGCTCACCCTGTTCTATCCTCCAAGAGCACCAACTCTGTGCTTACAGTAATGATTAGAAAGCTAGATGGCCACTGTATCACTTCTGGGAGGGGGAGCAGGGGAAGTTGAACTGATTAGAGAAGGACATCAATTCTAAAACTATCAGCTCTCTTCCGGTTCCGGCGCCGTATGTGAGGGACAGGGAGACCGGTGGCACCGCTCAGCCCGCAGGAGAATCAGCCTATAAAACCCCAGCGCTGCACTAGATCGCCCGGAAAAAGACACACATACCCTCCCCACGCCACCGCGGATGGAGCGGTATCTCACCCAGCCGCAATCCCGCTCAGGAACCGGATCAAGGGACACGTCTCCTTCTCCCTCAGGAGCGCCTGTGTCATCTAAGATGGCCGCCGCAGCACGAGCCTCTTCCCCCACACAGAGCGCCCAGCAGCCTCACATACACAGCTGCCCCAGTGAGGAGACACCACATGAGTCAATGGATACTAGTCTGCAGAGGAGCCAGGAATCACACAGCTCCCATGACAAAATAGCCCAGGCGGTAGCTGCACTGCTTTTACCCACCATTACAGCTGCAGTGGACAGAGCAGTGTCTGAGGGCATACTGCAGCTGAGGAAGGAGCTGGGAGAACACTCCATGAGACTGATCAAAGCTGAACAGCGCATATCCTCAGTAGAGGATGATCAGTATAACATGAGCGCAGAAATGGAAAAATTCATACAAGATCAGCAACGACTACATGAACGCATGGAAGATCTTGAGAATCGTTCCAGGAGGAACAATCTGAGGATAATTGGCCTCCCTGAATCGTACAAACAGGGTTACCTACTAGACCTATGTACCCCCATCCTCCCTGAGGCTCTATGCATAAACCACTGCTTCACAGTGGAAAGAGCTCACCGGATCGGAGCCCCGGCGAGCAATCCCAAACACCCGAGACCTGTCATAGCGAAGTATCTTAACTATGCCGACCTGCACGGACATACTGCAGAGCTTCCGAAAAGCACGGTCCGTGGTGATAGAGGGTCACAAACTCCTACTGTTTGCAGATTATTCGGCGGAGGTATCCCGCAAACGCAAGGAATTTCCACCGATTTGTGCAGAGCTTTACAAAAGAAGCATCCGCTTCACGTTAGCGTACCCTGCTATCCTTCGCTTACAAGCCCCGGACGGGGAACAACTCACTTTCCAGTCTCTGGAAAAAGCAAACGCATTTCTACAAGTACTCCCGCCCAGGCAACCCACTTCCGATACCTATGCGGATAAAGTGAGATATGGGCCAAGGGAACAAAGGAGCCCAAGGAAAGACCCTCCTAAATGGCTAAAATTCTCCTCTTCACTCGACCAACCTGAGCACCGTTGATCATACTCAGAGACACGCTCAGTGTAGTACAGGTAACTTTGTCTTGGGAAACACTACCTCCCACGAACCTTCCAGTTTGGACTACATTCACAGTCCGTATGAGAGTTGGTTATTTCAGATGGTCGTATAGGCATGCTGGAGTTATGCCTCCTGCACCCCCCTTTCCACCTGCAGAGCAGTGTCTGACCTTCTACAAACGCACTTCTGCCCTGCGGGCTAGTGGTTCATCCGGTAGTGAAATTGCATACAGAAAAAAGTGAAGTCACGAAAAGCTTTTTTCCTTATGGTTAACCCTCCCTCTTTCTGTTTTCCCCCTCTCCCTTTCATGCCCTCCTATCTTGAGAAGGGAAGGTTCCTCCACACATGCAGACGAAATTCAACATCGTTTCAAAATAACTTGACCCTGTTCTATTCCTCACGGGTACATTACACATACAACCACTTGCACTTTATCCCCCATACCTGACCAATGCAATCCATTCAAATAACATCCTGGAATGTTAAGGGGCTGCATTCCCCTATCAAACGAATGAAAATTCTCAGACACCTAAAAAGATTGAAAACCGACATCGCTTTGCTTCAGGAGTCGCACCTGGCGGAAAGTGATTTCTTCCGCATGCGGAAGTTATGGGTAGGGAAGGTGATAGGCTCTGCACAAAAACTTAACTTATGATTTATTATCCGTTGACAAAGACGAAGACAGCAGGTTAGTGTCCATTCACCTCAAATTAACATAAAGCGAAATAAGAATAACCAGCTTCTATGCCCTGAACTCTCCAGACAAAATCTTACATCTAAACTAGCGAACGAGTGTAATATCCCCCACCTCATAGGGGGCGACTTTAGTTCGACCATTAGCAACAATGAAGACAGGTCCAGTACACGCCACCATCCGAGACCAACCACACATGACCAGTACATCCAACTCTACCACATGGTTCATGCCCTCGGTCTAATAGATATTTGGAAGCTCCACCACCCCCTGGATAGAGAGTTTACCTTTTTCTCCCCGGTTCATAACTCGTTTGCCAGACTTGACTACTTCCTCTGCACACACTCCATGCTAACCAATATCAGAGAATCTTATATTGATGATATGGTGATCTCAGATCATTCACTTATTTCAGTCACCCTAGACAATCTAAACACCTGCCAGGATTTTAGACATTGGAGATTCCCGAAGCATTTGAACCAAAATGTTAGTTTCAAACAAATGCTAACCGAAGCATGGTCGGACTATGCCCACAACAATAGATATCACGTAGATAACCCTAATCTGTTCTGGGAGGCAGGCAAGTCCTTTTTGCGAGGTAAGATTATTGCTTTTGCGTCGGCTTATAAAAAAAAGACACACAAAAAAAATATTTAGCCACTAGCGACAGACTTCGCATGGCCCAAGAGCGGCTTAATGTTCAAAACAACGCAGAAAACCGTAAATCTTGGCTGGAAGCTAAGGATCTTTTTAATACCTGGGCAAATAATTTAGAACTTATGAAATTGTCTTATACTCAATTACAGTTTCATAATTATGGGAATAAGGGAGGGAAATTGCTGGCCAGCCTCACTAAGGACACATATCATCCCACGCATATCACTGCCTTACATAACCCAGACGGTTCTATCTCCTCATCTCCCAAAGACATTAATAAAACACTAGAAAAGTTCTACAACAACCTGTATGCCCAGGAGTCGATAGACCCCACTATAGCCACTACCTGGCTAGAATCTACCCCCCTTCCTCAATTCACCCAAGACCAACTGATATTGTTAAACACCCCAATCACCGAAGAGGAAATTATGGTTACCATTAGCGGCCTAACCAACGGCAAAGCTCCTGGCCCAGGTGGATATACGCCCGAATTTTACAAATTGCTAAGAGAGGAAATTACCCCTCCCCTACTAGCGGTTTGCAACTCAATCTGGGAAGGCGGATCTTATCTCCCGACAGGGCAACAAGCCATCATTAAACTTATTACCAAAAAAGGAAAGGACCCAAAGGATCCAGCATCCTATCGCCCCATTTCCCTACTTAACATAGACTCTAAAATTCTTTCCAAGATAGTGGCCTCTCGTTTAGCAAATATCGTGCCCTCTCTCATCCACCACGCTCAATCAGGATTTACCAAAGGCAGGTCTGCCTCCTCCAATCTGAGAAAAGTTCTAGCAGCTCTGGAATACGGGAAACAACAACCATTAGACGATGTAGCAATAATCACCCTAGATTCCGAAAAGACTTTTGATAACATTAGTTTTCGATGGCTATCCTTAGTGATGCAAAAATTAGGAATTTCTGGCCCATTCTACCACTTTATTCATAGCCTCTATTCTGCCCCCACAGCCACGGTAATAGCTGCAGGCATACAATCCAACCCCATACGGCTACATAAGTGCACAAGACAGGGTTGCTCCCTCTCCCCTTTACTCTTTAATTTCACCATTGAACCTCTGTCAAGATATCTCAGCACCACATCCTCCATTCTTCGCGGATGATATACTGATTTTTACTACCTCCCCCCAAAATGATATCCCCGTCATCCAAAAAATATTTGAATCTTTTCGCAAATGCTCGGGCTTGAAAATAAACATCGCCAAGAGCGAGATTCTCCCCCTCAGTACAAAACCTTCACGATCTTGGTTATCCTCTTCACCCTTCCACATAAACGAAAAACACATTACCTACTTGGGCATAAAAATAGGCAAGGAATTTTCCTCTCTTTATTATCTCAACTACCCTCCCCTGATATCAAAAAATTGTGGGTGAGTTGGAGGTTTGGTCCGACCTACCACTTTCACTCTTTGGAAGATGTGCACTATTCAAAATGGTCAGCTTTGCCCACCTCTTTTATCCCCTTCAAACTTTACCTTTGCTATTAAAACATAAAGATATACAGATTCTAAACAAGGCAATTACAAACTTTTTATGGAAAAAAGGCAAACCGAGAATAGCTTTGACCAAACTTTTCCTCCCGAAGAGTGAGGGCAGAGCCAATCTCCCGAACATTAGAGTGTATAACCTAGCTTGCTTACTCAGAACAGGATTGGACTGGATCTTACAATCGTCTAAATACTCCAACTATGCACTAGAATCGGACATGGTACATCCGTTCAATTAGCCGCTCTCTTGCATAGCTCGCTACAGAAAACTCAGAGGCATATCAAACAAAACTTGCTTTTCAGGGACACAATAATTGCTTGGCGGGAAGTGAGGAAAAAATTGGGTCTGTCACCATATGTATCCAAGTTTCTTCCAATCCATGGTAACCCAATGTTCTCACCAGGTCTTCTATACGAACCATTCTCCAAATGGAGGAACAAAGGGCTATGTCATGCCTTCTTTAATAAGGCTTGTGATTTTCCTATTTACCCTTTGATTTAATTAGATTGCTCTATGCTGCCATCTAGCGACCATTTTGCATAACTGCGCTATATCTATTTCATGTAGTCATTTAGTATAGCTGGCTAGTTTTGGTACATGAAAGCCTCCGTACTTTCTATCCCATCAGGCCTTGCATCAGTTTCCTCCACCATTTTCATCTTTTCCTACCATGGAAGCATACACATCTGCTGCTAAGCTCTACGTTAGCCATCCGGATCCATCTTCGGTATGTTTACTAATTGTATCTTCAGCTAGATAGATAGATAGGTAGGCACTAATTGTATGATCTTTATTAATTGCATTTTGTCTGTATCTGTTACAGTTTTACTCTATCTTATATCAATAAAAGTTCAAAAGGATTCTGCGCCTACTGGAATGCATTGGTATGAGAGGAGTTAACAGTGTGCCCGAATACACCTCAGTCACGTGTAGTGAGGGGCATAACAGTAAAACGAAGGCTTCTAAGCACGGCTGGCATACAGAACAGCAGCAAAGCAAAGGCTTCTAAGCACGGCTATCTTACAGAACGCCAGTAATACAGCAGTGTTATCAGCTTCCATATAGCCGGACACCATGTCACAGACAAAGTCAGAAGTTTACTCCACGAGCACAAGGAGGTCAGTGAAAAGCGAAACAATTGCCATTGCCCGCGCAAAGGCGCAATCTGCAAAAGTAAAAGCTGACTTTGCGGTAAAGGAGGCCAAAATAAAAGCTGCATTCGCCGAAAAAGAAATAAAAGCTGCGGCCGAGATGCAACTTAAATTAGAAAAGTTACGTATGGAAACTGCATTGGAGGAACTAGCTGCAGAGAAGGAGTCAGCGGCTGCTGCGGCCGAGGCAGACATCTTAGAAGAACTTGCAAAGCCCACCAGTGAGCGGCTCAGCAACGTACTTGAAAGAAAATCCGTTCCTGACGACGGTACAGAGCGTACCTCAGAATATGTGCGGAGACACGCCGAACCAGACAGCTGCCCACTTACAGCACCGAGAGCGGAATCAACCCCTGCCATTCACAGGCCTTACATCAAGCAAGAAAGTAAACCCGCACTCAGTCAGTTTTCAGCACATTCTGCAGCCAGGCTATCAAAACACTACGTCACAGTTGACCAAATTGAAAATGAAGAACGTCGGGTTAAAAGACACAGCGCCTGTATCTCTGATGACCGCAAATACCCACCAAGTTCCTGGCACAACAGAGCGCCCCCTGGCTACTCACACAACAATCAAGGTATGTCAGATCTCTTCAAGTTCTTAGCACGACGTGAACTGTTAGCAAAGGGACTTGCAAAGTTTAACGATCGCCCTGAAAGTTATAGAGCATGGCGTTCGTCCTTCAGAAATGCAACTAGAGACCTTGAGCTAAATGCAAGTGAAGAAGCCGACCTCTTAGTCAATTGGCTGGGGAATGAGTCGTCAGAGCATGCAAGGAGAATCAGAGACATTAACATTAATTACCCAAGCAGAGGGCTGAGCATGATATGGGAAAGGGTTGATGAATGTTACGGTTCCCCAGAAGTTATAGAAAACTCTCTTTTTAAAAGAATAGATGACTTTCCCAGGATTCCTAACAAAGGCTACCAGAAGCTAAGAGAATTGAGTGACCTAGTGACAGAACTCCAAATAGCCAAAGCAGAAGGAGACTTGCCAGGCCTTGCCTTTCTGGACACAGCCCGTGGCGTTAACTCTATAGTGCAAAAGCTACCTTACAGCCTTCAAGAAACCTGGATTTCACGAGGCTCCAAATACAAGCAAAAGCACAACGTCCCCTTCCCACCATTCTCTTATTTTGTGGACTTTATTCGCTATCAAGCAAAGGTTAAAAATGATCCTAGTTTTGACATCTCATCATCTGACTCTGCTTACCCTAGGTCAAGTAAGCCTGCTCTAACCTGCAACTTCAAAGACGCACCTGTTGCAGTACGCAAAACAAGTGTATCTCCAACACAGGATCCAAGCAGAGAGTGTCCTCTTCACAAGAAGCCTCATTCGTTGTCAAAGTGCAGAGGTTTTAGAGAAAAGACTCTCCAAGATCGCAGAACCTTCCTCAAGGAAAACAGACTTTGTTACAGGTGCTGCGCATCAACTTCTCACCTTGGGAAAGACTGTAAGGTGAGCATCAACTGCTCTGAGTGCAACAGCTCAGAGCACAACACAGCTCTACATCCAGGGCCAGCGCCATGGACTCTTACCCCCTCACCCACAGTGGACGAGCACGGCGGGGAGCAACAAGACACAGTACCTCCTGTAGTTACACCCCGGTGCACCCAAGTCTGTGGAGAAGGTCTGTCTAACAAATCCTGCTCTAAGATTTGTCTTGTCACAGTTTACCCCACGGGTCGCAGAGAAAAGGCAGTGAAGCTATACGTGATCCTGGACGATCAAAGCAACAGATCACTCGCCAGCTCAGCCTTCTTTGACACTTTCAAAATCAAGGAAGCCGGCTCTTCATACTTACTTAAGACTTGTACAGGGGTAAGTGAAGAAACTGGGAGAAGAGCCATTGGTTACCAAATCGAATCCTTTGATGGTCAGACAACCCTGCCTCTGCCAACTCTAATCGAGTGCAATCAGTTCCCAACTGATAGAGAGGAGATCCCTACACCAGAGGTGGCACTTCATCATGGACATCTGAAGGGCATAGCACATCTCATCCCTGAACTGGATCCCCAGGCCGAGATAGCGCTTCTCCTTGGGAGAGACATCATCAGAGTTCACAAGGTGAGAAAACAAATCAATGGTCCCCACAACTCCCCCTATGCCCAGAAGCTAGATCTAGGATGGGTCATCATAGGCAACGTATGCCTAGGGAGTGTTCACAAACCAACCAGCGTGAACTCTCTCTTTACAAAGACACTAGAAGGTGGGCGTCCATCCCTATTTCAGCCTTGCACCAATAGATTCCTTGTAAGAGAGAAGCCTGCCAGTGTAATTCATTCCAACCCTTACACCGCTAATCTTCTTTGTCATGAAGACAGAGATCATTTAGGGTGCTCAGTTTTCCAAAGGACTAAAGAAGATCACAAAATTGGCCCATCTATTGAAGATCATATCTTCTTGGAGATAATGAGACAGGGATTCTACAAAACCAACGAAAACAGCTGGGTGGCACCCCTGCCTTTCAAAGCGCAGAGACCCCGTCTTGCTAACAACAGAGAACAAGCTTTGAAACGCTTTTCTTCCCTCAGATCCAATTTTCAAAGAAAAACAGAAATGAAAGGGCATTTCTTCTCATTCATGAGTAAGATGTTTGAGGATGACCATGCTGAGATAGCCCCACCTCTGAAAGACAATGAAGAGTGCTGGTACCTACCAATCTTCGGTGTCTACTACCCCAAGAAGCCAGGTAAAATCCGGGTAGTGTTTGACTCCAGCTCACGGCATCAAGGGGTCTCATTAAATGATGTCCTCCTAAAGGGACCAGATCTCAACAACACACTTCTTGGTGTTCTCATCAGATTCCGCAAAGAAGCAGTTGCCATAGTTGCAGACATTCAGCAAATGTTCCACAGCTTCCAAGTCAAGGAAGAACACAGGAACTTCTTGAGTATCCTATGGTTCAAAGACAATGACCCTACTAAAAACATTACAGAATACCGCATGAAAGTGCACGTTTTTGGTAACAGTCCATCTCCTGCTGTTGCCATCTATGGACTTAAGCTATCTGCCCAAGAAGGTGAGAAAGACGTTACACAGTTTATTGAAAGAGACTTTTATGTAGATGATGGTCTGAAATCACTTTCTTCACCTGAAGCTGCAATAAGTCTACTCAAGAGGACTCAAAGCACGCTTGCCTCTTCAAATCTCAGACTGCATAAGATAGCATCAAACAGCAAGGTCGTCATGGAGGCCTTCCCTTCCCAAGATTATGCCAGTGACTTCAAAGATCTGGACTTAGCTACAGACTCCCTTCCTATGCAACGCAGCCTAGGACTCAACTGGGACCTCAAGTCTGACACCCTTATCTTTCAGGTTGACCAAGAGACAAAGCCCTTCACACGGCGAGCTGTCTTATCCACCATCAACAGCCTGTATGATCCACTCGGGTTTGCAGCACCAATTACCATCCAAGGTAAGATTCTGCTTAGAGAGCTTACTGCAGACACATGTGATTGGGATTCTCCACTACCTCCTGAGAAAGAGACATTATGGGTAACATGGAGAGACTCTTTAAAGACTTTATCCAACCTACACGTACATAGACCATACACCCACTTTCCTCCCACAAGGGTTCAGTCTACAAAGTTATGTGTATTCTGCGATGCTTCAGTTAAAGCAATAGGAGCAGTAACCTACCTCAACTCAGTAGACATCGAGGGCCAAGTTCATATTGGGTTTGTTATGGGCAAAGCCAAGCTAGCACCATATCCTAAAACCACCATTCCAAGATTGGAACTGTGTGCTGCTGTACTAGCAGTAGAACTAGCAGAACTTATTACATCTGAGATGGATCTAGAACTCGAGGACACAGAGTTTTACACAGACAGCAAGGTAGTGTTGGGTTACATTTACAACGAAAGTCCTAAGAATCAGGAAGTCGACACAGCCCACCCAGTGGCATTATGTCTCAACTGATCATAACCCAGCAGATCATGCTACAAGGTCTGTACCAGCATCCCGTCTCAAAGACACTACATGGCTCACAGGACCACCCTTCCTGTACAAGTCAGCGCCTACCACTCCAGTAAGGGAGACATATGAACTGATAGAACCTGAATCTGACTCAGATATCCGTCTTCAGGTTTCCACACTACATACAACAGCTTCTAACCAACTGTTGGGATCCAAGCGCTTCCACAAATTCTCCATTTGGAAGTCCTTACAAAGAGCTGCTGCAAGCTGCTGCTTGCTTGGTGCACAATGCCAGACCCTTGACATCTATACCTAATGATCCTGAAGATCCTTTCTTGCTTACACCTTCCACTTTGCTCACTCAGAAAGTTGAGGTGATCACAGCTCCTCCAGTCAATCTAGACACAAAGGACTTATACAGATGTCAATGGAAAAGAGTACAAGTGTTAGCTGACACCTTTTGGAACAAGTGGAAGAAACAATACTTGTCTAATCTACAGACCAGGAACAAGTGGCAAGACAGCAAACCCAACTTACAGCCTGGTGCCATCGTTCTCATGAAAGACTCTCAATCCAAGAGAAACGAGTGGCCTTTGGGTTTGATAACCCAAGTGTTTCCCAGTGAAGATGGAAACGTCAGAAAAGTTGAGCTCTATCTGTACTGTACTCTACCCCCTCAGCTAACATTGTAGCTTTTGGCCACAAATCAGATCTGTTACAAATTAGAACAGGAACCAGGCAAGGCTGTCCCCTTTCACCACTCTTATTCATAGTTGCTATAGAAACAGTGGCGATTGCCATCAGGTCTGATCCTAATATACATGGTGTATACAGTGGAGGCAGAGATCATAAGTGTGCATTATTTGCGGATGATCTTTTATTATTCATCACAGACCCTATTACGACCCTGCCTAACTTGGCTTCACTACTTTTTGACTTTGGAATGGTATCAGGCCTGAGGGTCAATCAGTCTAAATCAGAGGCAATGGATATTAATCTACCTACCTCAACCCTGACCTCTGTACGCGCTTCTTTTCCATTTAGGTGGTGCAAACAGGCCCTTCCCTACCTAGGTGTAAAACTCACCCCAGACATATCTACCCTATACAAGGCTAATTATGCCCCTCTTCTCTCTTCCACGATGGAGGACTTAAAGAATTGGCAAAACCATAGTCTTTCTTGGCTGGGCAGGATAAGTACCGTCAAAATGATGACCCTTCCTAGAATTCTTTATTATTTTAGGTCCCTTCCGATTTCAGTTCCTACAACATTTTTTAAAAAACTCCAATCATTAACTTTCAAATTCATCTGGAGCCGGGGAGGTTGCAGGGTGGCTCGATCTTCCTTGTATGTCTCAAAGGGACAGGGCGGATTAGGGGTACCACACTTTTTACGTTACTATAGAGCGGCCCAGTTGGCACAACTTTACCAAATTTATTCTACGTCCTATCGCCCTGATTGGGTTAACCTAGAGGCACAAGCGAGCTCTCCTCTCCCTATGGACCTTCTAATGTGGCTACCTTCTAAGGAACGCAGAGCCATTCTGAGCCCCTCTCTATCTCACTCACTGAACCTTTGGGATAGGATGTGCAAAATATACTCTCTTAGGTCGCCACATACTCCAGTTGCCCCCATTTTTGGGAACCCGCACTTTCCCCCGGGACAACACCCACAACAGTTTGCTTGGTGGATCAATAAAGGCTTGTACAAGATAGCACATTTTATAGATCAAAAGGGCATCAGAAAACCCTCCTATTTTCGAGACACTCTAGATATGCCCCTGACCGAGTCCTTTCGACTCTCCCAAATCACTTATTACTTACATTCACTATGCAGAGACCAGGGGGACATCACCACTAGAACGTCCTATGAAAATAAATGCCTAAGAGGGCCTGAAACGCGAGGTAGTATTTCAGAGTTATATGTTCTACTAACAGACCAAGGCTCTAAACTTCCCTACCAATTAGCTTGGGAGGCGGACCTGGGGGAGACGATTGATGAGGACACTTGGTCCAAGTGGTCAGCCATGGTACACAGGGGAATTCTGAACACTTCTCTAGTAGAGGCGAACTATAAGGTATTGTCACGATGGTATCTAGTTCCGACACGGATAACCAAAATCTACCCAGACGCATCGCCTCTCTGTTTCAGGAGGTGTGGCCAAGAGGGCACAATGCTCCACACCTGGTGGACATGTCCGAAGGTCAAGAGATTTTGGATAAGACTTTTTAATCTGGTTTATTCAGTGACTGGAGTGAACATACCTAAAAACGTTAAGACGGCATTATTCTCTGATCTCTCGAGCGAACTACCCAGGCATCTCAGATCCCTTATCTTCTTTATCCTCCTAGCAGCCAAGATAACCATAGCGCGAGCATGGAAAACTCCCCTGATAAATTTGGCATTAGTTAAAAACAAAATTTCTTGGATCATGATAAATGAAAAATTAACTAGTATTCTTCGCGACCAACAAGATAGATTTGAAAGGGTTTGGAACCCTTGGATTAGGTACCTCCAGTCGCCGTGAGGGGCGGGTCAGCGGCTTGGAGCGTGGAGATCGTTTGCACACTCTACTTCTTCTTCTCTTTTCTTTTCTTCCTCTTCTTTCTTTCCCCCTTCCCTCTTCTTTTCTTTCTACATACAAACAATTACTTTGTCCCTACAGTGGGGTTATCATACGCATGACATCGGGCTCTACAGTATATTAATCCTAGAGTATACCTAATACCTAAGTTTTCTGTTATAACCCCAAGTTGGGAAATTGAACTACATTACATGACAGTCCCTCTTCAGGGAATTTCACTGTAATATCTTCTACGTGTGTTAAGCGTCTTAGGTGCCTTAGCACAGTTATATAATGAGCCATTCACGCTACTTTGAGATTCACTATCGTAATAATACTGTTGACACGAAACCTGTATCAATGTGAACCCTGTTATCTGTTAAAATTTGATTTCAATAAAAACATTGGAAAAGAAAAGTTGAGCTCAAAGTAATTAGGCAAGGCCAGCCTAAACTTTTCCTCAGACCTGTTTCTGAACTTATTTTGTTACTCTCCTCCGGAGTGCCATGATGTGTGGTATCCGTGGGAAACCAAGCGGGGAGTGTCATGCCTTCTTTAATAAGGCTTGTGATTTTCCTATTTACCCTTTGATTTAATTAGATTGCTCTATGCTGCCATCTAGCGACCATTTTGCATAACTGCGCTATATCTATTTCACGTAGTCATTTAGTATAGCTGGCTAGTTTTGGTACATGAAAGCCTCCGTACTTTCTATCCCATCAGGCCTTGCATCAGCTTCCTCCACCATTTTCATCTTTTCCTACCATGGAAGCATACACATCTGCTGCTAAGCTCTACGTTAGCCATCCGGATCCATCTTCGGTATGTTTACTAATTGTATCTTCAGCTAGATAGATAGATAGGTAGGCACTAATTGTATGATCTTTATTAATTGCATTTTGTCTGTATCTGTTACAGTTTTACTCTATCTTATATCAATAAAAGTTCAAAAGGATTCTGCGCCTACTGGAATGCATTGGTATGAGAGGAGTTAACAGTGTGCCCGAATACACCTCAGTCACGTGTAGTGAGGGGCATAACAGGCTAACTAATGCTTATGCTCTCTACCATGGAGCACACAATACCCTCAAACCATTTCAACTTCTAGCTGAAGAATTCAATCTACCTCCTCGTCATTTTCTGCATATTATGCAATACGCGGATTTCATCAGTAAAACTTGCCCGAAGAGAACTCTAAGATTCCAGCCTTCATTCGTAGATAAGTTGATTGCAGACAAACGCCACTCCATATCGGGCATATACCACCCTCTAATCTGGAAATTCACAAAATCTCTGAACAGCACCTCTATGTCATCCTGGTTAAAAGACCTTCCGGGTCAAGCAGATTTAGACAACATCCTAATGGGCTACAAGATAACCAGACACATTACAACATGCGAATCCTGGAGGGAAACTCAGTTCAAATTGTTGCATAGGGCCTTCTATCCGTTTTCAACAAATCATCCTTCCACTTCGGGACATACCTGTCCATGGTGCTCACTTTCCAAGCCATCTTTAATTCACCGTCTCTGGTTCTGTCCACGGATAGCCAATTACTGGTCTACAATCCTCCAATACATAAAAAAAGTGGCTACGTTTATGCCCGACAAGGACCCTATGCTTCTGCTATTCAGTTTCCCACCACAAAGAAAGGATTCCCCAGTGACCTCCAAAGTACTACCTCAGGATCATTCACAATGGATACTTCTAACGTTACTCATAGCCCGAAGAAACATCTTCAACCACTGAATATCCACTGAACCTCCGAACCTCCAAACTTATCCGAAACAATAAAAAATCTCAAAGCCCTATTATACCAAGAAAAATTGAATACCGTAACCCATCCTGCAAGGTCCAAACAAATGTTTGATAAGAGATGGTCCTCCTTCGTCGCTAACTGCCTAACAGCATCAGAAAAAAAAGACTTACTTGGAACTATCCCCTTTCTCACTCACTGAAAAGGGTCTTTTACCTAGCAACGAGTCACCTCCTTAATTAACTTTACATCTACATTCTGTCAAGCTTCTTTTCGGAGATGTCTCTTTGTCTTATACCTTTGGTTCTCTGTCTGGATGCATACATTACTTTCAGAAATGTAACTTGCATAATTCCCTTACCGCTATGAGGTTATTTTCCTAAGTTGTTTGTTCTCTTTGACACTTAGTCTTCAGGGCATTGTCGGGGGTGCCGAGGGGAGATACTCTCCAAACGTCTTCTATCGGTCCCCCCCCTCTTCTTCCCGTTTTAATCCTTCATCTCCAGTTTTCTTTCTCCTTTCCCCTCTTTCTCCCCACTTTGGAACCCTTTTCTTAACACAATACTTTCGATGAGTTTGTATATCTTATAGGATGACAATGTTTGTAACCTTAACTCTCGAATTATGTCAATAAAATATATTTGAAGAAAAAAAACTATCAGCTCCTATGCTTGTGATCCTGCTACGTATCCTGCTTCACAGCAGTATTGTGAAACACAATGTTTTGCTTAAAGAGCAAGTACCTTGAAATCAGATAACATTGACAAAGGGGCAAGTCTCTAAAATATGTTCGTCAGCCCACCTAATCCACTGACTTTAGTCTCTTCCAACAGTCCAGAGGAAAACCTCACACGCTGACAGCAGTCTGTACCCCTGGAGGTCTGGTAATCCATCTACTGGACATCTCACAATGCTGTTGAGTGGATTCCCCCACTCACTTTGCTGTTCTGAGTCCCTTGAGTTTAACTCCAGTGCTACTCAGCCCTCCTAGTTTGCAGCATCGATCCCACTGAGCTGGGCAGAGGGCTCTGTGCACATGCTGACAGCTTCCTAATCCACAGCGGTGTGGCATACCATCATCTAGCTCATCGGTCCCTGCTTTGTGTCTGCTGTTTACAGTTTCATCTTTCCACCTCTGAAGTTCTTCCCAAAGAATGTTATGTAAGTCTTCCAGTGATGTCTTTTATTTTTTTACTTTAAAAGGTTTTTTAATGAGTTTTTCAATATTATACAGAGACAGGGTTAAAACAAATAAAAAAGAAAAATGTAAACAAATATGATTAACAAGTTTGATTAGAAAGCACAGAGCCAGAGTGATCGTATTTAGAGTTACAGTAATATATACTTACAGATACTTATGTATACTTGTATTTGCTAGTCCATAAAACCCAACATTTGTTGAATTTATCACAGTAAAGTGAATTAATTGCTAAGAGACGTTCAAATGTATAGTTTTGTTGCACTTTTCTGATCACATCATTTATATTGAGTGTTAGGGTGCTTTTCCAGTTTTGGAGTACCAGGGACCTAGCTACTAGTAGTATATGGGTGACTATGTGTCTCATGTTTTGCGGAAATTTTTCTAGCCCTATTAGTAGGATAGCCAATGCGGGATTTGGAGATGTGAGTATTCCTGTAATGAACGAGATGAGTTTAAATGTTTGATTCCAGAAGCTAACTACATTGGGGCACTCCCAGAACATGTGGAGAAGGTGACCTTTATGTCCACAATCTCTCCAGCATAGGGGTGACGTGTTGGGAAACATTTTTACAATTCTGCATGGGGTGTATTGCCATTGGTTCATCACCCTTATTGAAGATTCCCAGTGGTTAATACAGTGTGAGGCACGTTGTATAGTTTGAAACATGAATTTCCATTGGTCTTCAGTAAGCGTTTTACCTATGTCCATGTCCCACCTTATATGTACTGCAGATTTTTTGAACACTCTTTTATTCTGTAGCGTGTTGTAATACAGTGATATACCCTTATTGTTTTTAGCACCCTGGGTGAGGTGTCGCCATATGGAGGGCGGGAGTTTGAAGGTACTTATTGAGTTTCTTTTCATAAAGTGAGATACTCGCAAACACGTGAAGAGCATATGTTGAAGCATATTATGTGTTTTCATAATGTGTTCTGCCGATTGTGGGGTGTTGTGTGTGAGAAGGTCATGTACTTTTGTTATCCCATGGTTGGGGAGCGCTTTCAAGGAAATCATTGGAATATTAGCTTCAATCATGCTTAGAGGAAGAGTAAAATCTATTGTCTTGCTGTTACTAAGTGTGCGTGTTAGGAGGAATCTCCAGGCTTGTAATGATATGATGATAGTTGGGGGTAAGTTTCTGAGGTTCCAAGGTATCCAGGTGTCTCCTAAAAGGACTGTCTGCAGGTCTGGTAAGGGAGCTAAATATCTTTCTATGTCTACCCATAGCGGACTATCCGTGGTCAAGAACCAATATTTGAGTTGGTCAAGTCTAGTATCCCACATGTAGTCGTGTATGTCTATCAGGCCTGCGCCCCCTACAGATTTGTGGGGTATTAGGTTGGGTCGAGAGCATCTTGCTTTTTTGGATCCCCATAAGAGTTTCCATTGAAGGTTAGAGAGGGATTTAAGATAATGTTCCGGAATAGCTACTGGAAGCACTGGGAACATGTACAAAATTTGAGGGAGAATCAGCATTTTAAATGCTGCCAGCCTACCTAACCAAGATATTTCTCGGTTTACTATATTACAAGTTTGAGTTTGTATTTTGTGAATGAGTGCCTTCATATTAGTGTCCATTAGTGAAGTATTATCATTAGTCAGGGTAATGCCCAGGTACGTTATGCCTTTAGTGCTCCATGCGTATGGGAGGGATTGTTGTAGTTCAAGACAATCTGCTTTCGGTACACCCAAGTTAAGTATGAGGGATTTTGAAAAATTTACTTTGTAATATGAGATATCACCAAAAGATTTCAGTATTTTGTGTGCTGCTGGGAGGGATTTTAGTGGGTTTGATAGCATCAGGATCACATCATCTGCGAATAAATTGATGACATGGTGCGAGGAGCCAAAATGGAATCCATGTATATCAGTGTGAGTTCTAATGGCCTCCGCCAGGGGTTCAATCATGAGGTTGAAGATCGTTGGGGATAAAGGGCAGCCCAGGCGAGTACCATTAGTTATCTGAAACGGTATGGAAAGCATACTGGATGTGTACACCTGCGCAGAAGGGCAAAAGTACAGGGCCAGTACTGCGTTCAGTATATGACCACAAAAACCAAACTTGGACAGAGTCATTGACATGTACTTCCAGTGTACCCTGTCAAACGCCTTCTCTGCGTCAATTGAGAGCAGCAGAGAAGGCGTTTGATTTTTAACAGCATAGTGGATTATATTAACCATTCTCCGTGTAGCATCTGAGGTTTGTCTCCCCTTCATGAAGCCCATCTGATCGCGTTATATAAGGGATGGGACACATTCCGCTAGTCTTTGTGATAAGAGTTTTGCGTATATCTTTATGTCTGTGTTTATTAGGGAGATTGCACAGAAATTAGGTGGTGTATTAGGTTCTTTGCCTGGTTTGGGCAGAGTAACTATGTATGCCTTTAGCATTTCTGGGGGGAAGGATGATGTGTCTGCTGCTTTTGTAAAGACCTGTTGAAGATATGGTGTAAGGTGTGATTTGTATATTTTAAAATATTCATTGGAGAACCCGTCAGGTCCTGGCGATTTGCCATTAGGTAGGTAGGCTAATGCATTTTCTATTTCGGGTATAGTGAATGGAGAATTCAGTAAGCTGATTTGGGATTCCGATAGGGAAGGCAACTTCAGGTTGTGAAGAAAGTTTTGTATATTTGGTTGAGTTGGTTGGTGTGTGGTAGAGTCATCTTTAATATTGTACAGACTACTGTAGTAAATAGCGAATTGGTTTACAATGTCCTTTGGATTAGTGAGTTTATGTTTGAGGGTGGGGTGAATCAGATGTGTGATTCTTGATTTGGATTGTATCGCTTTTATTCTATTGGCCAAGTATTTGCCTGCTCTATTAGCATTGGCGTATGAGTTCAATTTCAGTCGGCGTAAGTGGTAGTCATATTGTTGGGTCAATATATCTCTTAATTTGTTTCTCAGTGTGGAGAGTTGTTGTGTGAGATTCAGATCAGGCTTTTGTTTGTTTTGTGATTCTAAGGAGTGTATATCCGACAGAATGGAGTTGATATGGGCTGTGTGTCGCTTCTTTTCTCTAGCACTCAGCTGAATTAGTATTCCCCTCATATATGCCTTATGGGCGTTCCATAGAGTAAAAGGGTTTTCTACCGATTTTGCATTATCATGAAAAAAATTGCTAAGGTGTTGAGATATGATTGTGGACGTGTGGTGTTCTCGTAATACTCTGATGTTATTGCGCCAGATGGGTGGAGAAGAGGAGACAACCTGGTCATTGATAGTAATAGTAACAGCTGCATGGTCAGACCACGTGATATTGTGGATCTGTGCAGAGGAGACTTTCTGTAATAACCATTTATCAGTGAGGAATAAGTCAATTCGTGAATAAGAACAATGCCTGTGGGAGAAAAAAGTGTAATCTCTAGCATTCGCGTTTAAGCAACGCCAAGTATCAAAGAGTTCTGCACTGTGAATAGTTTTGTTTAGGAATGTGTTACTATTCATTTTGGTATTTGTCGTATCTAGTTTCGGGTCCACAATAGGATTAAAGTCACTGCATAGTATGAGGTTGCCATACAGGCGGGACTTCGTCTTCTTAAGAAGCCTGTTGAGAAAACGGGTTTGATGTGAATTTGGTTCATATAGAGACACCACCGTATATGGAGTTGAGTTAATATCGCCCTTGAGGATGATATATCTGCCGTTAGCATCCAGAATGGTTTCCTTGAGTTGAAAGGATAGCGTATTTCTCAGTGCAATTAGAACCCCTCTCTTTTTATGTCCTGGCGTGCATGCCAAAAACACATGGGGGTACTCTTTGTTGGTGCATGTCGGTGCATTGGATTCCTGGAAGTGAGTCTCCTGGACACATAATATGTCTGCCTTGTGTTTTAGGGCCTCGGCCCACACGGAGCGCCTTTTAGCAGGGTGATTTAAGCCCCTGGTGTTTATAGATAGGCAGTTAATTGGCATGGAGATAATTTTGGTGATTGTGCAGCGTCATTGTGCAGGTTATATACTCACTGTGGCCAATTGTATCTTCTGGCACAGCAGAGTTGATTCTGTGTAATTCCGGTTCGTAACTGGCGTCCACTACTGGTCGGCGTGCTTCCATCATAAAAAAGGTAAAAGAAAACAAACAATGTAGAAGAAACAAAGTTAATGTTGCAAAGTTAACAAACTTATTAAGAAAGGGATCATTAAACAGATCCATTTGCAGACGTAACTGCTGTTTAGGTGGTGGCAGGGAGAAAACAGGGATTGAACTTGGACACCCTGTATCCGGAGAGAAGGAATGTCAGAAGTCGTGTTACGTTTATGCATTTTCACCGGCAGATTTCTTAGAGGAGCGTTTGCGTGAAACCACTTGCCAGTCATCTTGTATTGGATTAGGTGTAGGAGCTTGGGCAAGTGGCGGAGTATGGGCTGGTAGTATGCCCCATTGTCACAGTGCTGAAATGCCTTCATCCAATGTGGAGATCAGGACTGACGTACCGTTATGGGTAATGGACAGCTTGGCGGGGTATTTCCACTTGTGGATAATGTTGTGGTTTCATAAAGCCTTGGTTATTGTCGCAAGGTTGCGACATTGTTGGAGAGTGTGCCTGGACAGGTCTGGTAACAGCTGCAGCTCAGCGTATTGCGGGTGTCTGCTGTCAGGTCTACGTGACACTATCAGGAGTTGTTCCTTGATATGATAGTAGTGTACCCTAAGTAGCACATCCCTGGGAGTATTTTATGGAAGGAAGGATGGTTTGGGGATACGGTGGATGCGATTCACAATGAGGTCCTGTGGAGACAGGGATGGGATTAGGGTGGAAAAGAGCGCTTGGGTATACGCCAGTAGTTGTGTAGGTAGCAGGAATAGATTCAGGTATCCCCCTAATCTTGAGATTGTTCCTCCTGGAACGGTCTTCCAAATCTGCTACTTTTGTTTTCAGCCATGCAATTTCTTCTGTGTGGTTGCTGTGTGCATTCACCATTGTGCTGAAGGATGAGGTAAAGTCACTCATACTGTGTTCAATATGGCCTACTCTACTTCCCAAAGCCTGCACTTCTTTCTGACAAAGGACCGGAGCGGCCGTTTGGTGTGGATGCAGCCCGCTGTCCTTTCTGGCTCATCCTAGCACCGGCGCCATTTTGGTGGTGATCGCGCGCTTGGAAGAAATCCTGCAATTTCTGCAGATTTTGAGGATTTTTTCGGTGCCTGGGCATATCGGCGGGCACAGCGGGTTCCAGGGGTTCCGTGGATGAGTCGTGAGGCCGGGATGATGCCGGTGTGCGTGGATGCTTTCGGATTCTCTCCGGCGGCCGAGTGGAGCTCTTACATTAAACGTCCATGTTGGAGCTCGGTCGCCACACCCACCTTCCAGTGATGTCCTAATAAACATTGACATTTTTTTTTATCCATCTCCCTGGCTATTTGTATTTCTTGAAATCATTGATGACTTCACACAATCACACAGGTCAGAGCTGATAATTTCTACATTGCCCCCGGCAGCAGCAACAGACCACTGAGTACTTACTGAGTAGCTGGTGAAGGAGGAAGACATAGTGAGAAGAGAGTGGATCAATGCCCTCCACTGGAGGGTTTTGACACCAAACTTATGAGTGGTTTATCTTATTTATAAAGATCTTGAAAAAGATTGACAATGTACTTTAGAAATCAATCTGGAGATAAAAAGCACTTACTGTTATAATTGTTGTTATATGACTGTCCAATTTGGTGCGGTGTTTACAAATGCTGCTCCAAAAAGTGACTCCTTGGCAGTATTTTGTTGAATTTGAAATACAATTGGATGAACAAAGTTATTGACTCAAATTAGTTCTTTGGGACACTTTTATGGGAAAAGGAAAGTCATACTGTTGATACTAGTATTGATAATATTTTGTTAGAGCACATTCAGTGTTACATATAACTCTGTCTCCTTCCTCTTTCTGCAGGGGTCCCCCACAGCTCTGTTTTTGGACCCCTTCTCTTCACTATCTAAACCTCTACTCTTGGTCACTTGATAACCTTCCATAGCTTTCAATACCATCTCTACACTGATGACACCAAAATCTATCTCTCTGCTCCTCAGCTAAATCCTTCAGTCTCCTCTCGCATTTCTAACTTATTAACTGACATACCGACAATTATGTTGCACTACTTTCTTAATCTAAATCTCTCTAAAAATGAGCTGATAATATGTCTCTCTGCTCATGCCCTTCTCCATGACTTTTCCATCAAGATCAATAATACAACTATCAGTCCCTCCCCCCACACCAAGGTAATCTGTCCTTTCGGGCCCATATCCAATCACTGTCAAAAGTCTGTAGACTTCGACTCTGTAACATCTCTACAATTTGCCCCATTTTATCTAATTAAACCACCAAGCTACTCATTCACTCCATTGTTATCTTTGGCCTTGACTACTGAAATTCCCTTCTCATTGGCCTACCTCTCCATAGGCTATCCCGTCTTTAGTCTGTCATGAATGCTGCTGCCAAACTCATATACTTCAACCATGCAGTGTCTGCCACCACTCTCTGCCAATCACTCCACTGGCTTCCAATTGCCCAGCAAATTAAATTAAAAATACTAACAATAATATACAAAGCCATCCACAACTCTGCCTGAGCTACATCCCCAATCTTGTCTCCAAATATCACCCAAACCGTCCTCTCCATTCCTCCCAAGACATTCTGCTCTCAAGCTCTCTTGTTTCCTCCTCCCATGCTCATCTCCAGGACTTCTCCAGAGCCTCTCCCATCCTCTGGAAATCTCTACCTCAATTTGTCAGGCCATCTCCTACTATGGCTGCATTTAGGCAATCGCTGAAAACTCATCTCTTCAGGGAAGTCTATCACTCCTTCATCTAACTGAACTTTTATCTCTTCAATCATCTCATCCCCCACAGTTATAACCCTTTGTACCACTTGCCCCACCCTATTAGATTGTAAGCTTTTATGAGCAGGGCCCACTTAACCCTCTTGTATTTTATTGTATTGTAACTTTTTTGTCTCCCTTTAGATTTTAAAGCACTGCGAAAACTGTTGGCGCTATATAAATCCTGAATAATAGTAATAACAATCATTATTATTAATAATAATAATAATAATAATAATAATGACTCATTCTTTGAGCTTGAGAGGTTGATGTTATTAGAGTTGAGAGCATAGAGGAATAAAGCCACCTTACAAGTGTATTGTATATAGATCAGAAGATAGTCCCCAAAGGTCTGTGGTTCAGATAAAACTCAGCTGTGATAATCTCACTGAATGAGTTGTGATTTAGTGCAACTTTTAGTGGAACATTACAGAATTTGTCTAAATTGCTAAAAGAAAATAAGGGAAATTTAGATCACTCCAAGAAAGGACTGATAGGAGCACGAGAGAAGAAAAAAAAACAATAAATAATGAGAGATATTAGAGATTATAGATCTGACACAATTCAAAAGAGAGAGAGGAACAGGCAATTAATTAAACCATGAAGGAGGAAGAAAAAGAAGCAGATGAAATCATAATAATTTCACTGAAAATAAGTCACGATTTTCAGAAGGAAGAAAAGGGATGAAATAGCGATATGTATGAGTATTGGAAAAGTCCTGAATGGGGTGAGTTAGAATAAAAGGGGGAGAACCTAGAAGACAATCATGGAGGGGATCTGTTGGAGGTAAGAAATAGGGAATCGAGAGGAGAGACCCATTCAAAGGGTTTCCCTCTGACCATGAAGAAAGAGAGAGAAAAAACATTATTAGGTAGGATGTTAAAGGGGATGGTAAAAATGAAGAACAGTGGAAAAATAGGTTCTGCCCCTTATGGGATCATGGGGAAGAAGGGGTCCACCCATTTAATCAACAGGCACATTGTTAAGGTTGGAGAGGTAAGAGCAAGGATCCACCATGGAGAAAGAACTATGGATATCACTAGTAGGGATGAGCCAGATGTTGGAGTCGAACGTAAGTTCGACTCAAACATCGGGTGTTCGCCCGTTCTGCGAGTACGCAGAAAATTGGAGTGCCGCGGAATGCCCCATAATGCACTGGGAGATCACAGTGCATTGATGTCTGATGATTGGCAAAAGCATGCACCTGACCTGCATGCTTTGGCCATTCACAGCGTAATCTGCTGTGAGAGCCATTACTGGCCAAAGGCAATGTGCCTTTAGCTAATCGTGGCTCAGGGGGCTAAGTCCACACCCCACACTATATAAGGCTGCTTACACGGCAGGCATATATAGTGTAAAGATTGAGATAACGTTGGCTAGAGGCAGGTTGGTTAGTGGTGTACAGGCAGTTTAGTGTATATATATATATATATATATATATATATATATATATATATATATATACAGTGGGGCAAAAAAGTATTTAGTCAGCCACCAAATGTGCAAGTTCTCCCACTTAAAAAGATGAGAGAGGCCTGTAATTGTCATCATAGGTATACCTCAACTATGAGAGACAAAATGTGGAAACAAATCCAGACAATCACATTGTCTGATTTTTGAAAGAATTTATTTGCAAATGATGGGGGAAAATAAGTATTTGGTCATCTACAAACAAGCAAGATTTCTGGCTCTCACAGACCTGTATCTTCTTGTTTAAGAGGCTTCCCTGTCCTCCACTCATTACCTGTATTAATGGCACCTGTTTGAACTTGTTATCAGTATAAAAGACACCTGTCCACAACCTCAAACAGTCACACTCCAAACTGCACTATGGTGAAGACCAAAGAGCTGTCGAAGGACACCAGAAACAAAATTGTAGACCTGCACCAGGCTGGGAAGAATGAATCTGCAATAGCCAAGCAGCTTGATGTGAAGAAATCAACTGTGGGAGCAATAATTAGAAAATGGAAGACATACAAGACCACTCATAATCTCCCTCGATCTGGGGCTCCACGCAAGATCTCACCCCGTGGGGTCAAAATGATCACAAGAACGGTGAGCAAAAATCCCAGAACCACACGGGGGACCTATGGAATGACCTGCAGAGAGCTGCGACCAACGTAACAAAGGCTACCATCAGTAACTCACTACGCCGCCAGGGACTCAGATCCTGCAGTGCCAGACGTGTCGCCCTGCTTAAGCCAGTACATGTCTGGGCCTGTCTGAGGTTTGCTAGAGAACATTTGGATGATCCAGAAGAGGATTGGGAGAATGTCATATGGTCAGATGAAACCAAAGAAGAACTGTTTGGTAGAAACACAACTCGTCATGTTTGAAGGAGAGAGAATGCGGAGTTGCAACCAAAGAACACCATACCTACTGTGAAGCATGGGGATGGCAACATCATGCAAAGGAAACAGGACGACTGATCCATGTACACGAAAGAATGAATGGGACCATGTATCATGAGATTTTGAGTGCAAACCTCCTCCCATCAGCATCATCCTTATTGAAGATGAAACGTGGCTGGGTCTTTCAGCATGACAATGATCCCAAACACACCACCCGGGCAACAAAGGAATGGCTTTGTAAGAAGCATTTCAAGGTCCTGGAGTGGCCTAGCCAGTCTCCAGATCTCAACCCCATAGAAAACCTTTGGAGGGAGTTGAAAGTCCGTGTTGCCCAGCGACAGCTCCAAAACATCACTGCTCTAGAGGAGATCTGCATGGAGGAATGGGCCAACATACCAGCAACAGCGTGTGACAACCTTGTGAAGACTTACAGAAAATGTTTGACCTCTGTCATTGCCAACAAAGGATATATAACAAAGTATTGAGATGAACTTTTGATATTGACAAAATACTTATTTTCCACCATAATTTGCAAATAAATTCTTTCAAAAATCAAAAATGTGACTGTCTGGATTTGTTTCCACATTTTGTCTCTCATAGTTGAGGTATATCTATGATGAAAATTAAAGGCCTCTCTCATCTTTTTAAGTGGGAGAACTTGCACAATTGGTGGCTGACTAAATACTTTTTTGCCCTACTGTATATATATACCATGCATCCAGTGCAGACTATATATACAGTGCAGGCAGTCTAGTATATCTATATATACAGTATCTCACAAAAGTGAATACACCCTTCACATTTTTGTAAATATTTTATTATATCTTTTCATGTGACAACACTGAAGACATTACACTTTGCTACAATGTAAAGTAGTGAGTGTACATCTTGTAAAACAGTGTACATTTGCTGTCCCCTCAGAATAACTCAACACACAGCCATTAATGTCTAAACTGCTGGCAACAAAGGTGAGTACACCCCTAAGTCAAAATGTCCAAATTGGGCCCAAAGTGTCAATATTTTGTGTGGCCACCATTATTTTACAGCACTGCCTTAACCCTCTTTGGCATGGAGTTCACAAGAGCTTCACGGGTTGCCCTCTTCCACTCCTCCATGACAACATCATAGAGCTGGTGGATGTTAAAGACCTTGCGCTTCTCCACCTTCCGTTTGAGGATGCCCCACAGATGCTCAATAGGGTTTAGGTCTGGAGACATGCTTGGCCAGTCCATCGCCTTTACCCTTAGTTTCTTTAGTAAGGCAGTGGTTGTCTTGGAGGTGTGTTTAGGGTCGTTATCATGTTGGAATACTGCCCTGCGGCCCGGTTTCCAAAAGGAGGGGATAATACTCTGCTTTAGTATGTCACAGTACATGTTGGCATTCATGGTTCCCTCAATGAACTCTAGCTCCCCAGTGCTGGCAGCACTCATGCAGCCCCAGACCATGACACTCCCACCACCATGCTTGACTGTAGGCAAAACACACTTGTCTTTGTACTCCTCACCTGGTTGCCGCCACACACGCTTGATACCATCTGACCCAAATAAGTTTATCTTGGTCTCATCAGACCACAGGACATGGTTCCAGTAATCCATATCATTAGTCTGCTTGTCTTCAGAAAACTGTTTGCAGGCTTTCTTGTGCATCATCTTTAGAAAAGTCTTCCTTCTGGGGCGACAGCCATGTAGACCAATTTGATGTAGTGTGCGGTGTATGGTCTGAGCACTGACAGGCTGACCCCCCGCCCCTCCAACCTCTGCAGCAATGCTGGCAGCACTCATATGTCTATTTCCCAAAGACAAACTCTGGATATGACACTGAACAGGTGCACTCAACTTCTTTGGTCGACCATGGCCAGGCCTGTTCTGAGTGGAACCTGTCCCGTTAAACCACTGTATGGTTTTGGCCACTGTGCTGCAGCTCAGCTTTAGGGTCTTGGCAATCTTCTTCTAGCATAGACCATCTTTATGTAGAGCAACAGTTCTTTTATTCAGATCCTCAGAGACTTCTTTGCCATGAGGTCCCATATTGAACTTCCAGTGACCAGTATGAGAGAGTGAGAGCGATAACACCAAATTTAACACACATGCTTCCCTTTCACACCTGACATCTTGTAACACTAATGAGTCACATGACATCAGGGAGGGAAAATGGCTAATTGGGCCCAATTTAGACATTTTCACTTAGGGGTGTACTCACCTTTGTTGCCAGCGGTTTAGACATTAATGGCTGTGTGTTGAGTTATTTTGAGGGAACAGCAAATTTACATGTGAGGGGTGTACTCACTTTTGTGAGATACTGTATATATATATATATATATATATATATATATATATATATATATATATATATATATATATATATATATATATATATATATATATATATATATATATATAAAAATATATATATAAAGATATATATATATAAAGATATATATATATATCTATATATCTATATATAGATATATATATATATATATATATATATATATATATATATATATCTATAGATATAGATATATATATATATATATATATATATATATATATATATATATATATATATATATATATATATATATATATATATATAGATATTTATATATATAAACAGTGTAGTCAGTGTAGAATATACAGTATATATGGTGCATGCAGTGTGGTATATATATATATATATATATATATATATATATATACAGGAGGGACGGAAAGTATCCAGACCCCCTTAAATTTTCCACTCTTTGTTATATTGCAGCCATTTTCTGAAATCATTTAAGTTCATTTTTTTCCTCATTATGGTACACACAGCACCCCATATACAGAAAAACACAGAATTGTTGACATTTTTGCAGATTTATTAAAAAAGAAAAGCTGAAATATCACATGGTTCTAAGTATTCAGACCCTTTGCTCAGTATTTAGTAGAATCACCCTTTTGATCTAATACAGCCATGAGTCTTTTTGGGAAGGATGCAACAAGTTTTTCACACCTGGATTTGGGGATCCTCTGCCATTCCTCCTTGCAAATCCTCTGCAGTTCTGTCAGGTTGGATGGTAAACATTGGTGGACAGCCATTTTTAGGTCTCTCCAGAGATGCTCAATTGGGTTTAAGTCAGGGCTCTGGCTGGGCCATTCAAGAACAGTCATGGAGTTGTTGTCAAGCCACTCCTTCGTTATTTTAGCTGTGTGCTTAAGGTCATTGTCTTGTTGGAAGGTAAACCTTCGGCCCAGTCTGAGTCTGATATTCCTAGGCCGCATTCATCTTTCTCTCGATTGCAACCAGTCGTCCTGTCCCTACAGCTGAAAAACACCCCCACAGCATGATGCTGCCACCACCATGCTTCACTGTTGGGACTGTATTGGACAGGTGATGAGCAGTGCCTGGTTTTCTCCACACATACCGCTTATAATTAAGGCCAAAAAGTTCTATCTTGGTCTCATCAGACCAGAGAATCTTATTTCTCACCATCTTGGAGTCCTTCAGGTTTTTTTTTGCAAACTCCAACTTTCATGTGTCTTGCACTGAGGAGAGGCTTCCGTCGGCCACTCTGCCATAAAGCCCCGACTGGTGGAGGGTTGCAGTGATGGTTGACTTTCTACAACCTTCTACAACCTTCTCCCATCTCCTGACTGCATCTCTGGACCTCAGCCACAGTAATCTTCGGGGTCTTCTTTACCGCTCTCACCAAGGCTCTTCTCCCCCGATAGCTCAGTTTGGCTGGACGGTCAGCTCTAGGAAGGGTTCTGGTCATCCCAAATGTCTTCCATTTAAGGATTATGGAGGCCACTGTGGTCTTAGGAACCTTAAGCATAAATTTTTTTGTAACCTTGGCCAGATCTGTGCCTTGCCACAATTCTGTCTCTGAGCTCTTCAGGCAGTTCCTTTGACCTTATAATTCTCATTTGCTCTGACATGCACTGTGAGCTGAAAGGTCTTATATAGACAGGTGTGTGGCTTTCCTAATCAAGTCCAATCAGTATAATCAAACACAGCTGGACTCAAATGAAGGTGTAGAACCATCTCAAGGATGATCAGAAGAAATGGACAGCACCTGAGTTAAATATATGAGTGTCACAGCAAAGGGTCTGAATACTTAGGACCATGTGATATTTCAGTTTTTCTTTTTTAATAAATCTGCAAAAAGGTCAACAATTCTGTGTTTTTCTGTCAATATGGGGTGTTTTGTGTACATTAATGAGGAAAAAAATGAACTTAAATTATTTTAGCAAATGGCTGCAATATAGCAAAGAGTGAAAAATTTAAGGGGACCTGAATACTTTTCATCCCCACTGTATATATATAGTCAGGTCCATAAATATTGGGACATCAACACAATTCTAATCTCTTTGGCTCTATACACCACCACAATGGATTTGAAATGAAACAAACGAGATGTGCTTTAACTGCAGACTTTCAGCTTTAATTTGAGGGCATTTACATACAAATCAGGTGAACAGTGTAGGAATTACAATAGTTTGTGTATGTGCCTCCCACTTTTTTTTTTTCTTCAATTATAACTTTTATTCAACTTCAGAAGAGGGTAAAGCTCCAGTGCAACAGCATATATGTATAGATGTGGAAATGAGTGAGGACGCAGCCTCTATCAATATGAAAGTGAATGAGGACGCAGCCTCTATCAATGTGACATTCTTAATTCCAACATTTTAATTATTTTAACGGTGATATATACCGTATTTATCGGCGTATAACACGCACAGGCGTATAACACGCACATTCATTTTAAGAGGGAAATTTCAGGAAAAAAACTTAAATTTTAAATAAGGAACTTTGAAGCAAAATAAGGGTCAGTGCCTATCTGCAGCCTCACCATTGCCTGATCAATGCCCATCTGCAGCCTCACAAGTGCCATCAGTACAGCTTCGCCATTGCCATCAATGCAGCAGCCTTGCCATTGCCTTCAATGCAGCAGCCTCACCATTGCCTTCAATGCAGCAGCCTCACCATTGCCTTCAATGCAGCAGCCTCACCATTCCCTTCAATGCAGCAGCCTCACCATTGTCTTCAATGCAGCAGCTTCACCATTGCCATCAGTGCAGCCTGATCGATGCCCATCTGCAGCAAGAGGGGACAGGGAGGGGGGTGGAATGAGTGCCGACAGATTACATGCAGTGAGAATCCTATGATAGACAGAACAGTGGTCCAATGGCGGCCCAGCAGACGGGACTTCCTATTACAGAGGCCGCCAAGTAAACAGGAGATTCTCACTGCATGTAATCTGACGGCGCTCGTCCCGCCCCCCTCCCTGTCCCCTCCTAGGCAGCTAAAATTTAAGTATTGGCGTATAACACGCACATGCTACTTGCACCCGATTTTCATGGTGAAAAAGTGAGTGTTATACGCCAATAAATACAGTAATCAAAATGCCTTATACTACTGCTATATAATCGAGTAGGGCCTTCCCTCTCCATTTCCAATTTTCATATCAAAAAGATTTGAGAATAAATTGTTCAAGAAAAAAAAAAGGAGAGGGGAAGAAGAGGGGTAGCGTAGAAGGGAAGACAAGAGAAAGAATGTTAGTAGGAGGTAGAAAGGGGAAGGAAGAGAAGGAATCTAAAGGAAGGAGAGGGAGGTTGTAAGAGAGTAGAAGGGGGCAGGGAAGCAGGAGAGGGGGGATGGGACGAGGAGGCACATGGAGGCAGCGGACGCACCCGTCCGAGCCGCAAGGAACCACCCACACTTTCAGACCGTACTGACCGACTTTTCCCAACATCAATCCCTCAAAAAGGGGAATATGCTAAACAGATGCGCTATTTCCCATGAGGGTCTGACCCTCGTCTGAGAATATAAACGTATTCCACTTGGTCCAAGTCTTGGTGAACCGTCATTTTGGTGTTGGGCCGTGAGAAAGAGATCCTCCATTTTTTTGATATCCTCCACTTTTCTAACCCACATACTAACAGTAGGAGCCTGTGTGGACTTCCACAGTAAGGGAATGCACGCTTTGGCTGCACCAAATAGGTGACGAATCGAAGATTTTTTGTAAGCCCTACTGGGTATGTGGGAGGCATGAAGTAGGAAGAATGCTGGGTCTGCCACAATGGGGTGCTCCGTGAAATTCTGTGCCATATGTTGGATGGTCTTCCAGAATTGCTCCAAAATGGGGCAGGTCCAAAAGATATGGAGGAGTGTACCTCGATCGCTCTGGCATCTCCAGCAACGATCCGAGGAAGATGGGAATATGATATGTAATTTTGCAGGAGTATTGTACCACCTAGTAAGCATTTTATAGTTCGTCTCCTGCTTCTTTGTGCATAGCGAGGATCCATATGTGAAATGTATGATATTTTGCTTTTGACGGGACGTGAAGGTACATTGCAAGTCCCGTTCCCGCGCAACGAGGCATTGCAGTCGGAGGTCCTCTGATGGTGTAATCAGCAATTCATATGTAGCAGACAAGGCGTGGGGCATTGCACCCTCTTCCGAACAGTAGGTTTCATAAGTGGTCAAAGTTGGAGCAAAATTTCTGGGAGGAGGAAGTGACTTGAGAAAATGTTTGAGTTGAAAAGCTCTCCAGGGATCCAAACGTAACGGACCATCCGAGCTCATGAGTTCAGATGTGGTGGGCCAACGGCCGTCCATGAGAAAGGGGGAGGCTTGGAAACAGTTTGAGTTTCTTAGGGAGTAAAAGATTGGGTCTGTATAACCCGGCGTGAACTCTGGTGTTCCCAATATCGCACGGAGCGGGGAATCAGATGATGAGAGTCGGTATCGTGTAAAGAGAAATGAGTACGTACGCACAGCCATGCCTATTAGGGGATGATTTTTGACTTCTCTGGGTAGCACGTGATGGCACTATGGTGTTCTGTTCAGGGGTATGTCACACTGAGTCTGTTCCAGTCTGGTCCACAGTTTAGTGGACTGGTGGCGATTCCAGTCAATGAGTCTGGTCAGATGGGTCGCATAATAATATTTGCGGAGGTCTGGGACTGCCAGTCCTCCATATGATTTGGGGAGTGTAAGCTGACGTTTGTTAAGTCTGGGCTTTTTCTGAGCCCATATGAAATAAAAAAATAGAGCGCTGGTTTGGGCAAAATAAGAGGAAGGGATTTGGATCAGTAATGCCTGTAGAAGATACACAAATTTGGGAAGAATACACATCTTAAGAATATTACATCTACCAAACCATGAATGTAACCCTGTATTCCATTTGGCGAGCAGAGCACGTACAGCTGACAGTAGCGGAGGAAAATTTAATGCAAATACCTGAGATATTTTGGAGGGAATATGTGTACCTAAATATTTCAGGGCCGTAGCAGTCCACTTGAATTTAAAACTGTCTCTAATGCCCCGTACACACGGTCGGATTTTCTGACGGAAAATGTGTGATAGGACCTTGTTGTCAGAAATTCTGATCGTGTGTAGGCTCCATCACACATTTTCCATCGGATTTTCCGACACACAAAGTTTGAGAGCAGGATATAACATTTTCCGACAACAAAATCCGTTGTCGGAAATTCCGATCGTGTGTACACAAATCCGACGGACAAAGTGGCACGCATGCTCAGAATAAATACGTTGAGGAGTGAGATTGGCCTATAGCTCGCACAGGCAGTAGCATCCTTCCCGTCCTTGGGTATCACTGCAATATGTGCATCTATATATATATATATATATATATATATATATATATATATATATATATATATATGGATATGGGTTCATCCAGCAACTCACTGGCCTCATCGGGTAGTTTAGGCAAGCCTGATTTGGACAGATAGTCCTCTATTTGAATTTGTGAGGAAGCTGGCTTCTGTAGGTTGTAAAGGGATGCATAAAAATCTTTAAAATCTCCTGCAATGTTTTGAGGGAGTGTAATTCTCTGTCCCGAAGGTGCCATAATATGTGTGATGTAGTTCGCAAGTACCTGTTCCTTCAGGGAATTGGCCAAAAGCTTACCACATTTATTCCCTGATTCATACGACACGCGCCGGCAAACCTGTATCGCAGCTTTAGCGCGATACTGCATTAGATCTGTGATTTTGGTACGCAAAAGCAGTATTTCTGCTACCCCTGCAGGAGTTTGAGCATGTTTGTGTCTAGCTTCAGCTCTATGTAAGTCATCAAGAAGTGACGTCAGCTGTGCCGAGCGTTGTTTCTTAATGCGTGCCCCATGTTTAATTAGAGCCTCCCACTTTTTAAGGGACCAAAAGTAATGGGACAGATTAACAAGCATCCATCAAACTTTCACTTTTTAATACTTGGTTGCAAATCCTTTGCAGTCAATTACAGCCTGAAGTCTGGAATGCATAGACATCACCAGACGCTGGGTTTCATCCCTGGTGATGCTCTGCCAGGCCTCTACTGCAACTGTCTTCAGTTCCTGCTTGTTCTTGGGGCATTTTCCCTTGAGTTTTGTCTTAAGCAAGTGAAATGCATGCTCAATCGGATTCAGGTCAGGTGATTGACTTGGCCATTGCATAACATTCCACTTCTTTTCCTTAAAAAACTCTTTGGTTGCTTTCGCAGTATGCTTTGGGTCATTGTCCATCTGCACTGTGAAGCACCGTCCAATGAGTTCTGAAGCATTTTGCTGAATATGAGCAGATAATATTGCCCGAAACACTTCCGAATTCATCCTGCTTCTTTTGTCAGCAGTCACATCATCAATAAATACAAGAGAACCAGTTCCATTGGCAGCCATACATGCCCACGCCATGACACTACCACCACCATGCTTCACTGATGAGGTGGTATGCTTTGGATCATGAGCAGTTCCTTTCCTTCTCCATACTCTTCTCTTCCATCACTCTGGTACAAGTTGATTTTGGTCTCATCTGTTCATAGGATGTTGTTCCAGAACTGTGAAGGCTTTTTTAGATGTTGTTTTGCAAACTCTATTTTGGCCTTCCTGTTTTTAAGGCTCACCAATGGTTTACAACTTGTGGTAAACCCTCTGTATTCACTCTGGTGAAGTCTTCTCTTGATTGTTGACTTTGACACACATACACCTACCTCTTGGAGAGTGTACTTGATCTGGCCAACTGTTGTGAAGGGTGTTTTCTTCACCAGGGAAAGAATTCTTCGGTCATCCACCACAGTTGTTTTCCGTGCGTTCTTTCTTTTTAAGGATGTTCCAAACAGTTGATTTGGCCACATCTAATGTTTTTGCTATCTCTCTGATGGGTTTATTTTGTTTTTTCAGCCTAATGATGGCTTGCTTCACTGATAGTGACAGCTCTTTGGATCTCATATTGAGAGTTGACAGCAACAGATTCCAAATGCAAATAGCACACTTGAAATGAACTGTGGACCTTTTATCTGCTCCTTGTAAATGGGATAATGAGGGAATAACACACATCTGGCCATGGAACAGCTGAGCAGCCAATTGTCCCATTACTTTTGGTCCCTTAAAAAGTGGAAGGCACATATACAAACTGTTGTAATTCCTACACGGTTCACCTGATTTGGATGTAAATACCCTCAAATTAAAGCTGAAAGTCTGCAGTTAAACCACATCTTGTTAGGTTCATTCCAAATCCATTGTGGTGGTGTATAGAGCCAAAAAGATTAGAATTGTGTCAATGTCCCAATATTTATGGACCTGACTGTATATATATATATCTATATCTATATAGATATATATATCTATATAGATATAGATATATATACAGTGCAGTCAGTGTACAGTATATAATACACATATACACAATATAATGTACAAAGTCATTAAGGGGAACCCTATGACAGAATTAAGAAAATAAACAGCATGGGTCCCCCCCAGCCCATATCAGGCCCTTTGGGTCTATAGATTTTAAGGGAAACTCTACATAAACATTTTTAAAAAAAAATGACATGGGGTCCCCCCAAAATCCATACCAGACCCTTATCCGAGCAAGCAGCCTGGCAGGCAAGGAAAGGGGGGATGAGCAAGCACTCCCCCTCCTGAACCATACCAGGCCACTTGCCCTCAACATAAGGAGGGTGCTTTGGGGTCCCCCCAAAGCATTGTGTCCCCATGTTGATGGAGATAAGGGCCTCATCCCCACAACCCTTGCCCAGTGGTTGTGGGGGTCTGTGGGCAGGGGGCTTATCAGAATCTGGAAGCCCCCTTTGACAAAGGGGCCCCCAGATCCCCCCATGTGAATGAGTGTGGGTTACATTGTAAAAGAAAAGAAAGTGTCCGGCGATGTACATCCATCATCAATCACGCCCGCCTGATGAACCTGATTTTTCGGGCTCGTCGGGCGACATGATTGACGATGGATGTACATCGCAGGAAACTTTTTTTTTAATAAAACTGTCTTTTGTATTTTTTACCCGATACCCATTCACATAGGGGGGCCAGCATTTGGGGGCCCCTTTGTTAAAGGGGGCTTGCAGATTCTGATAAGTTAGCCCCCCCACCTGCAGACCCCCACAACTACCGGGCAAGGTTTCTGGGGATGAGGCCCTTGTCCCCATCAACAGGGGGACAAGGTGCTTTGGGGGACGCTGCTTTTTTTACAATTGTGGCGTGGGCCTGCTATGGACTGGGGGGGGACCCATGCCGTTTTTTTCCTTGATTTTTATGTATATTACAGGGACCCCACACTACATTACAGCCGGAAACAAGTTTAAATGAAATTTTTTCCTTTAGAAATGTAATTTTGTAAGATACATGAGACAAATGCAGCACTTTACAGGCAGACTAAGGGGACCCCCAGGCATGATATTTAAAGGACTGGGGGGACTCCTCGCTGTTTTTTTCATTTTTTTAAAATCTGTTTTGCCAGGAGCTGGCAATACATTACAGCTGCAAGCAAGTTTAAATTACATTTTTTTCCTTTGCTGTGTGACATGTTCTAAACATGGCACAGATGTGCCATTTTACAGGCAGACCAAGGGGACCCCCCAGGTACGATATTTAAAGGAATATTTAATTTTTATTGTTTCACTTTAAGCATTATTAAAATCACTGCTCCAGAAAAAACTGTAGTTTTTAAAACTTTTTTGCATTGATACATGTCCCCTGGGTTCCCCATACACTTTTTATGGCAATAACTTGCATATAAGCCTTTCAAATGAGCACTCTTGATTTTTCATGTTTGTGTCCCATGGACTATAATGGTGTTCACATGTTCGCACAAATTATTTGCCTGTTCGCATGTTCTGGTGTGAACCGAACTGGGGGGTGTTCGGCTCATCCCTAATCACTAGTGCAGGTAATGACTAAAAAAATAAAAAAAATTTAAAAAAGGGGGAGGAGATGTAAGTTTAAAAGTTGAGTGAGGGGATAAGAGAATTCAGGAAAAGCAATAATAAAAACAATTACATGCAGAATTAAAGTGGTTGTAAAAGCAAGACTTTTTACCCTAATGCATTTCCTGCATTAAGGTAAAAAATATCACCTCCCTAAATACTTACCTAAACTTTATTTGATCCAGCGCAGTGTCTGTCTGCAGTGGTGCTCTCCTCTCTCTCTCCATACACATGGAGGCAACAGAGGGAGAAATCGGCTCCTGCTGATGTCAATCAAATCCTGGGGCTGAGCCCAATAGAAAGGAGTAGTCTAGAGCACTGGGGGGGGGGGGGGGCAAGAGGGGGTTTGGGGCTGACTTGTGCAATACCATTGCTCAGAGCAGGTAAATATAACATGTTTATTGTTTTAAAAATATATTATTTACAATAATTTAGGTGAAGAAGTCCTCACAAAGCATGGTACTGCAGTGTTACAAAAGGTCCTGTATTTGCCCCATCTAAAAAACTAAATAAGTTTGAGAATTTTGTAGGCATTGATAAACTTATCTGTAAAAAAACACTTAAAAAATATTCTGAAAAAAATCCAGTGATAGCAAATAAGGAGTAAGAAGATAAATACACATGTACACTACTCTAGAAGTAAATGGTGAATATACAGTGTTTTGAAAAAATATATTGAAAATATATTGAATTGGATAAACTGGAGGTGGGATCAGTGAGACACTACAATTTAATAAAGAGTGAGTGAGAAGCACTAGAAAGTTGGAAGAAAGTCATAAATATTGTGGATAAATTGACAGACAAAGGAAGGGGGTAGTAATATTAGACAAAGTAAAATATGAAAAAGAGGTTAAAAGACAATTAGCAGACAAGGAGACATATATACTGCATAACACTGAAAAGTGATCCAAAAGCACAAAACAGTAAGAAAGTTATCAAACAGAAAGGTATATGATCTTGTTATTAACAAGAAAGAGAAATCATTTTTGCTATGAAAGGGGTTAATTTAGGCGGATACTTCTCCTATAGCCCTGCCTATTAAACAGGTGACCACAGTGAGACAGACAGCTGTTTTTGGAAGTCTTCATTCTAGGGAAAAGCTGTTATATTGGACTGTCTAAAACACATGCATGGATATATGGCTATTGGATTCTCTTCTAGTTGGTGAGCCCTCTGTGCTGATATACATTGCTTTGTTTTGGACATTGTGATATATGCTGAAATAAAGCAGCTACATCTTTTGTTTGCACTGTGGAAAGCCTGTTTTGTGTTTGCTGACAAATAAAGTGGACTTTAAACCGGAACTCTACAGTATATCTGGGAACTACAGACCAGTCAGCCTAACATCACTAGTATGTAAACGTTTGGAGGTGATGATAAGAGACTTCATCTAAGAATTTGCAGATGATTTTTGACTTCTCTGGGTAGCACGTGATGGCACTATGGTGTTCTGTTCAGGGGTATGTCACACTGAGTCTGTTCCAGTCTGGTCCACAGTTTAGTGGACTGGTGGCGATTCCAGTCAATGAGTCTGGTCAGATGGGTCGCATAATAATATTTGCGGAGGTCTGGGACTGCCAGTCCTCCATATGATTTGGGGAGTGTAAGCTGACGTTTGTTAAGTCTGGGCTTTTTGTGAGCCCATATGAAATAAAAAAATAGAGCGCTGGTTTGGGCAAAATAAGAGGAAGGGATTTGGATCAGTAATGCCTGTAGAAGATACACAAATTTGGGAAGAATACACATCTTAAGAATATTACATCTACCAAACCATGAATGTAACCCTGTATTCCATTTGGCGAGCAGAGCACGTACAGCTGACAGTAGCGGAGGAAAATTTAATGCAAATACCTGAGATATTTTGGAGGGAATATGTGTACCTAAATATTTCAGGGCCGTAGCAGTCCACTTGAATTTAAAACTGTCTCTAATGCCCCGTACACACGGTCGGATTTTCTGACGGAAAATGTGTGATAGGACCTTGTTGTCAGAAATTCTGATCGTGTGTAGGCTCCATCACACATTTTCCATCGGATTTTCCGACACACAAAGTTTGAGAGCAGGATATAAAATTTTCCGACAACAAAATCCGTTGTCGGAAATTCCGATCGTGTGTACACAAATCCGACGGACAAAGTGCCACGCATGCTCAGAATAAATACGTTGAGGAGTAAGATTGGCCTATAGCTCGCACAGGCAGTAGCATCCTTCCCGTCCTTGGGTATCACTGCAATATGTGCATCTATATATATATATATATATATATATATATATATATATATATATATATATATATATATATATATATATATATATATGTATGGATATGGGTTCATCCAGCAACTCACTGGCCTCATCGGGTAGTTTAGGCAAGCCTGATTTGGACAGATAGTCCTCTATTTGAATTTGTGAGGAAGCTGGCTTCTGTAGGTTGTAAAGGGATGCATAAAAATCTTTAAAATCTCCTGCAATGTTTTGAGGGAGTGTAATTCTCTGTCCCGAAGGTGCCATAATATGTGTGATGTAGTTCGCAAGTACCTGTTCCTTCAGGGAATTGGCCAAAAGCTTACCACATTTATTCCCTGATTCATACGACACGCGCCGGCAAACCTGTATCGCAGCTTTAGCGCGATACTGCATTAGATCTGTGATTTTGGTACGCAAAAGCAGTATTTCTGCTACCCCTGCAGGAGTTTGAGCATGTTTGTGTCTAGCTTCAGCTCTATGTAAGTCATCAAGAAGCAACGTCAGCTGTGCCGAGCGTTGTTTCTTAATGCGTGCCCCATGTTTAATTAGAGCCTCCCACTTTTTAAGGGACCAAAAGTAATGGGACAGATTAACAAGCATCCATCAAACTTTCACTTTTTAATACTTGGTTGCAAATCCTTTGCAGTCAATTACAGCCTGAAGTCTGGAATGCATAGACATCACCAGACGCTGGGTTTCATCCCTGGGGATGCTCTGCCAGGCCTCTACTGCAACTGTCTTCAGTTCCTGCTTGTTCTTGGGGCATTTTCCCTTGAGTTTTGTCTTAAGCAAGTGAAATGCATGCTCAATCGGATTCAGGTCAGGTGATTGACTTGGCCATTGCATAACATTCCACTTCTTTTCCTTAAAAAACTCTTTGGTTGCTTTCGCAGTATGCTTTGGGTCATTGTCCATCTGCACTGTGAAGCGCCGTCCAATGAGTTCTGAAGCATTTTGCTGAATATGAGCAGATAATATTGCCCGAAACACTTCCGAATTCATCCTGCTTCTTTTGTCAGCAGTCACATCATCAATAAATACAAGAGAACCAGTTCCATTGGCAGCCATACATGCCCACGCCATGACACTACCACCACCATGCTTCACTGATGAGGTGGTATGCTTTGGATCATGAGCAGTTCCTTTCCTTCTCCATACTCTTCTCTTCCATCACTCTGGTACAAGTTGATTTTGGTCTCATCTGTTCATAGGATGTTGTTCCAGAACTGTGAAGGCTTTTTTAGATGTTGTTTTGCAAACTCTATTTTGGCCTTCCTGTTTTTAAGGCTCACCAATGGTTTACAACTTGTGGTAAACCCTCTGTATTCACTCTGGTGAAGTCTTCTCTTGATTGTTGACTTTGACACACATACACCTACCTCTTGGAGAGTGTACTTGATCTGGCCAACTGTTGTGAAGGGTGTTTTCTTCACCAGGGAAAGAATTCTTCGGTCATCCACCACAGTTGTTTTCCGTGCGTTCTTTCTTTTTAAGGATGTTCCAAACAGTTGATTTGGCCACATCTAATGTTTTTGCTATCTCTCTGATGGGTTTATTTTGTTTTTTCAGCCTAATGATGGCTTGCTTCACTGATAGTGACAGCTCTTTGGATCTCATATTGAGAGTTGACAGCAACAGATTCCAAATGCAAATAGCACACTTGAAATGAACTGTGGACCTTTTATCTGCTCCTTGTAAATGGGATAATGAGGGAATAACACACACCTGGCCATGGAACAGCTGAGCAGCCAATTGTCCCATTACTTTTGGTCCCTTAAAAAGTGGAAGGCACATATACAAACTGTTGTAATTCCTACACGGTTCACCTGATTTGGATGTAAATACCCTCAAATTAAAGCTGAAAGTCTGCAGTTAAACCACATCTTGTTAGGTTCATTCCAAATCCATTGTGGTGGTGTATAGAGCCAAAAAGATTAGAATTGTGTCAATGTCCCAATATTTATGGACCTGACTGTATATATATATCTATATCTATATAGATATATATATCTATATAGATATAGATATATATATACAGTGCAGTCAGTGTACAGTATATAATACACATATACACAATATAATGTACAAAGTCATTAAGGGGAACCCTATGACAGAATTAAGAAAATAAACAGCATGGGTCCCCCCAGCCCATATCAGGCCCTTTGGGTCTATAGATTTTAAGGGAAACTCTACATCAACATTTTTAAAAAAAAATGACATGGGGTCCCCCCAAAATCCATACCAGACCCTTATCCGAGCAAGCAGCCTGGCAGGCAAGGAAAGGGGGGATGAGCGAGCACTCCCCCTCCTGAACCATACCAGGCCACTTGCCCTCAACATAAGGAGGGTGCTTTGGGGTCCCCCCAAAGCATTGTGTCCCCATGTTGATGGAGATAAGGGCCTCATCCCCACAACCCTTGCCCAGTGGTTGTGGGGGTCTGTGGGCAGGGGGCTTATCAGAATCTGGAAGCCCCCTTTGACAAAGGGGCCCCCAGATCCCCCCATGTGAATGGGTGTGGGTTACATTGTAAAAGAAAAGAAAGTGTCCGGCGATGTACATCCATCATCAATCACGCCCGCCTGATGAACCTGATTTTTCGGGCTCGTCGGGCGACATGATTGACGATGGATGTACATCGCAGGAAACTTTTTTTAAATAAAACTGTCTTTTGTATTTTTTACCCGATACCCATTCACATAGGGGGGCCAGCATTTGGGGGCCCCTTTGTTAAAGGGGGCTTGCAGATTCTGATAAGTTAGCCCCCCCACCTGCAGACCCCCACAACTACCGGGCAAGGTTTCTGGGGATGAGGCCCTTGTCCCCATCAACAGGGGGACAAGGTGCTTTGGGGGACGCTGCTTTTTTTACAATTGTGGTGTGGGCCTGCTATGGACTGGGGGGGACCCATGCCGTTTTTTTCCTTGATTTTTATGCATATTACAGGGACCCCACAATACATTACAGCCGGAAACAAGTTTGAATGAAATTTTTTCCTTTAGAAATGTAATTTTGTAAGATACATGAGACAAATGCAGCACTTTACAGGCAGACTAAGGGGACCCCCAGGCACGATATTTAAAGGACTGGGGGGACTCCTCGCTGTTTTTTTCATTTTTTTAAAATCTGTTTTGCCAGGAGCTGGCAATACATTACAGCTGCAAGCAAGTTTAAATTACATTTTTTTCCTTTGCTGTGTGACATGTTCTAAACATGGCACAGATGTGCCATTTTACAGGCAGACCAAGGGGACCCCCCAGGTACGATATTTAAAGGAATATTTAATTTTTATTGTTTCACTTTAAGCATTATTAAAATCACTGCTCCAGAAAAAACTGTAGTTTTTAAAACTTTTTTGCATTGATACATGTCCCCTGGGTTCCCCATACACTTTTTATGGCAATAACTTGCATATAAGCCTTTCAAATGAGCACTCTTGATTTTTCATGTTTGTGTCCCATGGACTATAATGGTGTTCACATGTTCGCACAAATTATTTGCCTGTTCGCATGTTCTGGTGTGAACCGAACTGGGGGGTGTTCGGCTCATCCCTAATCACTAGTGCAGGTAATGACTAAAAAAATAAAAAAAATTTAAAAAAGGGGGAGGAGATGTAAGTTTAAAAGTTGAGTGAGGGGATAAGAGAATTCAGGAAAAGCAATAATAAAAACAATTACATGCAGAATTAAAGTGGTTGTAAAAGCAAGACTTTTTACCCTAATGCATTTCCTGCATTAAGGTAAAAAATATCACCTCCCTAAATACTTACCTAAACTTTATTTGATCCAGCGCAGTGTCTGTCTGCAGTGGTGCTCTCCTCTCTCTCTCCACACACATGGAGGCAACAGAGGGAGAAATCGGCTCCTGCTGATGTCAATCAAATCCTGGGGCTGAGCCCAATAGAAAGGAGTAGTCTAGAGCACTGGGGGGGGGGGCAAGAGGGGGTTTGGGGCTGACTTGTGCAATACCATTGCTCAGAGCAGGTAAATATAACATGTTTATTGTTTTAAAAATATATTATTTACAATAATTTAGGTGAAGAAGCCCTCACAAAGCATGGTACTGCAGTGTTACAAAAGGTCCTGTATTTGCCCCATCTAAAAAACTAAATAAGTTTGAGAATTTTGTAGGCATTGATAAACTTATCTGTAAAAAAACACTTAAAAAATATTCTGAAAAAAAATCCAGTGATAGAAAATAAGGAGTAAGAAGATAAATACACATGTACACTACTCTAGAAGTAAATGGTGAATATACAGTGTTTTGAAAAAATATATTGAAAATATATTGAATTGGATAAACTGGAGGTGGGATCAGTGAGACACTACAATTTAATAAAGAGTGAGTGAGAAGCACTAGAAAGTTGGAAGAAAGTCATAAATATTGTGGATAAATTGACAGACAAAGGAAGGGGGTAGTAATATTAGACAAAGTAAAATATGAAAAAGAGGTTAAAAGACAATTAGCAGACAAGGAGACATATATACTGCATAACACTGAAAAGTGATCCAAAAGCACAAAACAGTAAGAAAGTTATCAAACAGAAAGGTATATGATCTTGTTATTAACAAGAAAGAGAAATCATTTTTGCTATGAAAGGGGTTAATTTAGGCGGATACTTCTCCTATAGCCCTGCCTATTAAACAGATGACCACAGTGAGACAGACAGCTGTTTTTGGAAGTCTTCATTCTAGGGAAAAGCTGTTATATTGGACTGTCTAAAACACATGCATGGATATATGGCTATTGGATTCTCTTTTAGTTGGTGAGCCCTCTGTGCTGATATACATTGCTTTGTTTTGGACATTGTGATATATGCTGAAATAAAGCAGCTACATCTTTTGTTTGCACTGTGGAAAGCCTGTTTTGTGTTTGCTGACAAATAAAGTGGACTTTAAACCGGAACTCTACAGTATATCTGGGAACTACAGACCAGTCAGCCTAACATCACTAGTATGTAAACGTTTGGAGGTGATGATAAGAGACTTCATCTAAGAATTTGCAGATGAAAATAGAATCATTAGTAGTAACCAGCATGGATTTATGAAGGATCATTCTGGTCAGACCAACCTTTGAATATTCTATTAGTATGTAAACTGTACTTTGGATAAAAGAAGGCCTGTGGAGCATTTTATACTGTACCCCATAAATAGAGTTAGGTGAACAGTTTTGAGCCGAGCAAAAGCTCAGCCCGATCATTGCCTGTTCGTTAGGTGAACACCTACATTTGCGGGGAGCTCGGCAGCGCTGCGCGCTGCATAGTGCATTCTAAGCCCTGAATGGACAAAGCTTTGACCAATCAGGGCACAGTGAATAGCTGGTTGTTAAGGAGTGGGCCAGGAAGCCGGCCACACGTCTTTAACAACAGATGAGTCATCAGCTGTCGTCAGGATTCCCCGCTGACAACTGAATGAAAAGAAAAACATTGCCGGCGATAGAAAAATATTTTAAAAAAATGGTGAGTGGCTCCCCCATAGGGGAACCCCACAGCAAGATAAAAACAAAAAACGGCATGGGGTCCTCCCCCAAGATCAATACCAGACCCTTATCTAAGCATGCAGCCTGGCAGATCAGGAAAGTGGGGTGGGGTGAGCGAGTGCCCCCCCTGAATCATACCAGACCACATGCCCTCAACATGCACCTTGTCCTTATGTAGATGATCTCTTCCCACAACCCTGGGCTGTGGTTGTGGGGGTCTGTGGGCAGGGGGCTTATCAGAATCTGGAAGCCCCCATGTGAATGAGTATGAGGTACTCCTACCTATTCACCAAACAAAGTGTCATAAAGAAATAAAAACACAGACACAGTTTTTGACAATTCCTTAATTAAAAATAAAAAATAACCAGCTTTTAAAATGTTTATTCTCCTAACTGCAGGCTAAAGTATTTACAACCCGCATTAGATCCTGTTTTTGTCCTGCTAATGGGATTCATGATAGGATTATATCGTGATAATATTTACAATGGCTATTTACCCATTGAGTTCATCAGATTGTTTAACAATCCTGACTGGAATTTAAATACACCATCTTCTACAGTAAGGGTGAAGTGAAGTTTCTAGATTTATTTATTATGGTTAAGAATGAGAGAATCAAAGCATAAGTCAATCAGAAGGAAGTTGACTGCAATGACTTTGTGCCCATAGATAGTTGTCATCACAGGCCATAAATCAATGGTTTTTCAAAAGGGCAATTTTTACTGCTCTGATAAAGGTAGTTATATACATCAATGGAAAGGGCAGAGACAGGAGTTTCTTGAGAAGAAGTATGATAGTGGAGGATGCCTTTCATCATGCCATGGTACAAGATAGAAATGGCCTGTTGAAAGAGAGAGGAGGAGAAAGAAAGCAGGCTAAGACTCTACTGGGAATTCTACCATTCTCTGAGGATAAAGGAAATGTCACTATGGTAATCAGAAAGCACTGGATTATAGTCAGAAAAGACATGCTTGAAAATATCTCACCCCTGATACACAGGATAGTTTTTAAAAGGGCTCCCACCCTGTGGAATATTTTAGGTAAAAGTAATCCGCAGGAGTAGAAACACCCTTTAACATCTTCTTACTGAGGAGAGATATTTTAGGTACTGCCACAGGTATTGTCTGTCTGCAGGCACATGAAAGAAAATAGAAAAAATATTTATAAGTTAAAATCAAATACCACTGGAAGAACATTTAAAATATATTTTTCTTATAATGTGCAGTACCGATATTGTTGTCTACCTCTTTGAGTGTGAATGTGGGCTCTAATATGTGGGTCACACTAAGTGCACTTTAGCAAAATGAGTAGAAGAACATCTGAGACACATTAGAAAAGAGAGAAAAAGATCATAGTGTGCCCAAAAAATGTAGGTGCCACCATAATCACGACCCAAATGGCCGTACAAGGCAATTAACCCCACAACCATCTTTACTTTACTATGTAACCAGCAGGTGCTACCTAAAGCCATTTAAAAAAACTACACCCAAAGTTTGCCTCTATCTGTGCCACACTTTATTTTACTCTACCAAGAGGGCCCAAGTTTCAATCTTGCACACAAGCCCACTGCTTTCATAAAATGCCCCTGTCCGAGTGGATTCAAATTTTTGGCAATCCAGGAGAGGTGGAGACTCCATTGAGTTTTTAAACCAAAAAAAGGGTGAGAAGATTTTTAAACCAAGAAAACTTATCCCTAACATTAAACATTGACATCACTATTAGTTGTTACTTTCAGTACAGTGGTAATGTTTCTTTTATTATGTAATAATCTATGTACTTAAAGCGGAGCTCCGCTTAAAAAACTAAAATAAAAGTCAGCAGCTACAAATACTATAGCTGCTGACTTTTAATAATCGGACACTTACCTGTCCCGGGGTCCAGCGATGCGGGGGAACGAAGCCCCGCTCGTCTCCCCCTCGGCTCAGCGGCGCCGGCATTGTAACTGTGGGCGCCCAGCTGTGGCTTCACAGCCGGGCACCCACTGCGCATGCACGAACCGTGCCGCACACTGTGACTGGCCGCGCAATCATCTGGGACCTGTCACGTGTCCAAGATGATTGCCTAGAGGGAGGGGGGAGAGGTGATCTCCCTTCCTGTGCCGAGATAAGTGACGTCAAGAGCCCAGGCGCTGAAGGAGGCAGACTACGAGGGACCCCCTAGCAACAGGCATTAAGAGGTGAGTAAAAAAAAATTTTCTCCAAATATTTTTTTTAAATTTTTTTATGCACATTAATGAAATTCTTTTTTTTAAGTTTAAGTTAGGACACGTGTGATACGGATGTTGTTATTTTTTGATCTTACCTTCCTAGATAATTTTATGGTTTTAGGCATCCAGAAGGGATAAGTATAATATGCATACTAATGTGTAATCTCTTGTAGGAAGGGTACCAAATAGTGTTTTTATCTAGCAAAGGAAGAGTTATCTGTTTTAAGGGTTGCACTTTTAAAGAATTGATAACGTGTTCCAGCGAATTATTCTTACTGATGTTTGATCTGTTATACAAAGAGTTAATGTGCAATAATAAATAGTGGTTGTATTCAGCAAGGGAATGATTTATGGTTGTAAGGGTTAATGATTATATTTTAGAAGAGTGATTGTTAGGTGGCTTCCCACCCCATCTTCCCCAATTAAGAAGGTCCTATCTTTTTATTGGTTGTGAGGAAGACTGGCAGTGGTTGTATCAAGAGGCCGAGACAAGTAAATCCTTAGTTACCTTGAATTGGAGTTGGTCCCTAGCAAGATACTATTATCAGGGCTTGGCATTTGCTATACTTGATATACCCTGCTTCAGGTTAGTGCAATAACATTTTAATAATAAATGTGCTTCTATATTCTGCACAAAGAGCAGCTTGTTTCCCTATGTGTTATTAGCAATAGCAATGGAACCCTCTGGAGATGTGCATGGAGGTTCATTAGTGATGTGACAGTGAATGAGAGTGAGGCTTTGATACAGAAAGCAGTCACCAGCAGGCTTAAGCTGCCAATCTATGCTACCGATCCACTTCTGCACAACCACCCTGTCAGATTTTCCCTGCTTGATCAGCACTGCATGCTATAGCTTGCCACGCTGATCAGTGTGTTCTGATGGCGAGGAAGTTGCCCCACTGTCAGAATACAATGACTCAATACGAAGGATTCCCCCATTCGCATCAAATGTGTAGATGATGGAATCACTTCAGTTTCTTTTGTTCAAACTGCATTAGAGTGCAAACTGGCTTGCTGAGTAGCTAATAAGAGAGGACGACATTGTGAGGAGGGTATGGCTCTAACCCTTCTGCTTGAGGACATGGCACTGAAACTATGTTGATTCTTCTTAACTATAAACATCAGGAAAAAGATTGACATTATCCTTTATAATTCCACTCCTAGGGGAAAGGAGTAATGGTGTTCTAATTGTTGTTATATGACTAATCAATCTGGTGTGATGATTACAGAGGCTGCTTTTAATAGGGTCAACCTTGCTCAGTCACTTTTTACTTGAGTATTACTGATTTATTGCTTGCTGATATCAGCAAGCAATAAATCACTACTATAAGTGGTCTGTTCCTATGAAGGAAACTTGTAGGGGCCTTCTCTGACTTAATTCAGATCCACTCAATGTAAAAAAAAGGCAAACATTTGGATGATGTTGGATGATCTGGATGATAGTTGCTTTTGACTGTGTGAGCATCAATCTCTCACAAGAGTGAGCATTTTGTCATTCAAAATTTTAGCAAAAATATGCCTGTGAAAATGTTGCCATCTTGCTAATTTCTATCCAAGCAAATCTAATCCTACTCTTAAAATGTCTCAAGACAGGTGTTTTTCCAATATAAGTTGCATCCTAAGGTTAAAAAGGGAAAAAGTTGGGGCGCATGCACAAGGCTTTACATGGCAGACGCTTCTCTGTAAAGCTCCGCACTCCCTGCCGCACACTCGGGACTCTCACGCCTTACTGAACCAGCATTTCGGAGCCGCTATCACAGGGATCGCATCTCCCCACATCAGTGCCCCTTCCGGTATGGTGCTAACGGGTCATCGCGGAAAATCTAAGCAAAAACCCATCAAAGAAGCGCTGGCCCGCGCTTCCTCCAAGATGGCGGCGAAGGCCCGGGCCCTGGCTGAACTCTCAGCATCATCTCCTGCTCGCTCTGATATGCCTGACAGTGAAGATGAGATTGACATACAGGAGAACCTCGGCGGTTCCCCATCCGCTCCAAATACAGGTATGTCACAAACTGCCTTCATGAAACTCATGGAAACTATGCTTCACAAGGCCCTTAAAGTAACATCAGACCAGATTACCAATAGCCTGACACGTGAGATACGCGAGATAGGCCAACGCACAGCAGACCTTGAAACAAGGGTTGATGACATGGAATTAACCCTTCAAGAGCAGGCACAGGAGCAAATTGCTCTCAGAGAGGAGATCTCCATGCATTTGTCCCGCCTCGAGGACGCGGAAAACCGCTCCCGCAGATCTAACCTACGCCTCAGAGGCATTCCAGAAACAATTGATGACTTGCAATCTTTCACTACAGCACTATTCCAAGAGCTGGCGCCCTCCATACCTATCGAGCGCCTTGAGTTCGACAGAATCCACAGAGCACTCACCAGGCGCCAGACAGATGGACCACCAAGGGACATTATTATCAAGCTGCATTTCTTCCGCACGAAAGAACAGCTCCTGGCAGCCGCCCGTAACAACAACACCCTTCAATTTCAGAGTCACACGTACCAATTGTTCTCTGACTTAGCACCCCTCACGATTGCTAAACGCCGTGCTATGAAGCCTCAACTGCAGGTACTTATACAACACCAACTTAAGTACACGTGGCGGTTCCCATTCGTGTTACAATTCTCCTATCAAGGACAGCAGCATACCTGCACCACCCCAGAATTGCTTCAAAGACTGCTGGAATCGCTCCACCTATCTCCCCAGACCGACCATTCGGATACATCCCTTCCTCGCACACCAGCCAGATCCGCTTCTCAACCATACACCACGACCCCTAAACGGAATAACCCTGGACCACCATCCATCCGGAAAGGAACCCCAGCCAGATCATCCGAATATTCCTATCTCAGCACGAAATCCCGAGCCCCACGCTGAAGACAAAGGAACTGACTTTTTTTTCTTATCTCCCCCTCTTTTTTGAGCACACAGGTACTCGGTTGCATTTGCAGTGATTGACTTCACATCATCTCAAGAGACCCTCCTTGTGACCGAGACCTGTTTTAAGACCTCCGTCGAGTACGGACACTCTGCACTCTGAAAATGTTTCCTCTTCAGGGCTCACAGGCCACTTAAGGCCTCCTCAGGTTCAGTTGTTTTGTTCAACTTTCTTTTACTGTTTTAAAAGTTTTTATTTGATACTATAGCCAAGCTGTTCTCAAATACACAATTGCGTAATGAACATACCTAGCGCGCGCTTGACCTGGCCTGCTAATGGTGAGCCAGGTGAACCCCGCTACTCTGCCACTTTTGAGTTCAAGTATTGGTAATGAAACAGTTATACAGCTTTTGCACTTTGGTTAAAATGTCACAATTATCAGGTACACCTTTTTAGTATGCATCCCATGCCTCTCCCTCCCCCCCCCTTCCCCCCCTCCCCTTTCCCCCCCTACCCCTCTTTCTCCCCTTTCTCCCCTTCCCCCCCTCTCCTCCTGTCTACATCTCTCCCCTCCCCCCTTCTCCCCTCCCCTTCCTTCCCCCCTATCCTTTCCTGTAATCCTAAGATATTGACCCCCCATGGGAATAACACTAACTGAGAACTCACACACGTGCTTATCAGCTACTGAAGTGAACTGTACCTTTCGTTCTTACATTCCCCACCCTCCACTTTTATTTTGATATTTTACAGTTATATACATTACCTGGGGGCAATGGGGAATAACTTGCATTTTTTTTTCTTTTTTTTTTTTTTGTTTTCCACTTTACTTAACTTTAAATTGTTTTTACTATCCCCGTTTGCGGCGGGGAGCAGTCAATGCTCACCCTCTCTACGGTGCACTCACTCTTTGACCGGACTTTCAGTTGCAGAGCCGGTGCACACATTGGTCGGGCACTACTGACTTACTACCTCCTTATTAGGGGGATCACTCAGTACTTCGCCCAACACCCTATGCTCTCCCTCTCCTTCCCTTCTTTCTTCCCCCTCTTTGATTCTACACCTTTACTCTCTAACCTTCTCTGTGCCGGTCGGCTCGCGCGGGCCCTGTACTCTTTGTCATTGGCTTCCCATAACCCTATAATGGCCCCACTTGAAATCCTTACCCTAAATGTTAAGGGACTAAACTCACCACATAAGCGAGTAAAGGCATTTCAAACCTTTGCATCCTTAAAGGCTAAAGTCGTAGCCCTCCAGGAAACCCATGTTTCCAGACGCCAAACCCCGAGCTTTTTTAGCTCTAAATACCCACAGGTATTTACTGCTTCAAGTAAATACCTGTGGGTATTTAGTGTAGTGTAGTGTAGAACTGCTAAATGTCTTCTTGATGGCCTAATTACAGCCATTTACAAAATAACCAGCTTTTATAATGTTTATTCTCCTAACTGCAGGCTAAAGTAGTTACAACCCGCATTAGATCCTGTTTTTGTCCTGCTAATGGGATTCATGATAGGATTATATCGTGATAATATTTACAATGGCTATTTACCCATTGAGTTCATCAGATTGTTTAACAATCCTGACTGGAATTTAAATACACCATCTTCTACAGTAAGGGTGAAGTGAAGTTTCTAGATTTATTTATTATGGTTAAGAATGAGAGAATCAAAGCATAAGTCAATCAGAAGGAAGTTGACTGCAATGACTTTGTGCCCATAGATAGTTGTCATCACAGGCCATAAATCAATGGTGTTTCAAAAGGGCAATTTTTACTGCTCTGATAAAGGTAGTTATATACAGTGCCTTGCGAAAGTATTCGGCCCCCTTGAACTTTTCAACCTTTTGCCACATTTCAGGCTTCAAACATAAAGATATAAAATTTTTATTTTTTGTGAAGAATCACCAACAAGTGGGACACAATTGTGAAGTGGAACGAAATCTATTGGATTGTTGAAACTTTTTTAACTAATAAAAAAATGAAAAGTGGGGCGTGCAAAATTATTCGGCCCCCTTGCGTTAATACTTTGTAGAGCCACCTTTTGCTGTGATTACAGCTGCAAGTCGCTTGGGGTATGTCTCTATCAGTTTTACACATCGAGAGACTGAAATTCTTGCCCATTCTTCCTTGCAAAACAGCTCGAGCTCAGTGAGGTTGGATGGAGAGCGTTTGTGAACAGCAGTTTTCAGCTCTTTCCACAGATTCTCGATTGGATTCAGGTCTGGACTTTGACTTGGCCATTCTAATACCTGTATACGTTTATTTGTGAACCATTCCTTTGTAGATTTTGAAGTATGTTTGGGATCATTGTCTTGTTGGAAGATAAATCTCCGTCCCAGTTTCAGGTCTTTTGCAGACTCCAACAGGTTTTCATCCAGAATGGTCCTGTATTTGGCTGCATCCATCTTCCCCTCAATTTTAACCATCTTCCCTGTCACTGCTGAAGAAAAGCAGGCCCAAACCATGATGCTGCCACCACCATGTTTCACGGTGGGGATGGTGTGTTGAGGGTGATGAGCTGTGTTGCTTTTACGCCAAACATATCGTTTTGCATTGTGGCCAAAAAGTTGGATTTTGGTTTCATCGGACCAGAGCACCTTCTTCCACATGTTTGGTGTGTCTCCCAGGTGGCTTGTGGCAAACTTTAGACGAGACTTTTTATGGATATCTTTGAGAAATGGCTTTCTTCTTGCCACTCTTCCATAAAGGGCAGATTTGTGCAGTGTACGACTGATTGTTGTCCTATGGACAGACTCTCCCACCTCAGCTGTAGTTCTCTGCAGTTCATCCAGAGTGATCATGGGCCTCTTGGCTGCATCTCTGATCAGTCTTCTCCTTGTCTGAGCTGAAAGTTTAGAGGGACAGCCAGGTCTTGGTAGATTTGCAGTGGTCTGATGCTCCTTCCATTTCAAAATGATCGCTTGCACAGTGCTCCTTGGGATGTTTAAAGCTTGGGAAATCTTTTTGTATCCAAATCCAGCTTTAAACTTCTCCACAACAGTATTACGGTCCTGCTTGGTGTGTTCCTTGGTCTTCATGATGCTCTCTGCGCTTTCAACAGAACCCTGAGACTATCACAGAGCAGGTGCATTTATACAGAGACTTGATTACACACAGGTGGATTCTATTTATCACCATCAGTCATTTAGGACAACATTGGATCATTCAGAGATCCTCGCCGAACTCCTGGAGTGAGTTTTCTGCACTGAAAGTAAAGGGGCCGAATAATTTTGCACGCACCACTTTTCAGTTTTTTATTTGCTAAAAAAGTTTAAAATATCCAATAGATTTCGTTCCACTTCACAATTGTGTCCCACTTGTTGGTGATTCTTCACAAAAAAATAAAATTTTATATCTTTATGTTTGAAGCCTGAAATGTGGCAAAAGGTTGAAAAGTTCAAGGGGGCCGAATACTTTTGCAAGGCACTGTACATCAATGGAAAGGGCAGAGACAGGAGTTTCTGGAGAAGAAGTATGATAGTGGAGGATGCCTTTCATCATGCCATGGTACAAGATAGAAATGGCCTGTTGAAAGAGAGAGGAGGAGAAAGAAAGCAGGCTAAGACTCTACTGGGAATTCTACCATTCTCTGAGGATAAAGGAAATGTCACTATGGTAATCAGAAAGCACTGGATTATAGTCAGAAAAGACATGCTTGAAAATATCTCACCCCTGATACACAGGATAGTTTTTAAAAGGGCTCCCACCCTGTGGAATATTTTAGGTAAAAGTAATCCGCAGGAGTAGAAACACCCTTTAACATCTTCTTACTGAGGAGAGATATTTTAGGTACTGCCACAGGTATTGTCTGTCTGCAGGCACATGAAAGAAAATAGAAAAAATATTTATAAGTTAAAATCAAATATCACTGGAAGAACATTTAAAATATATTTTTCTTATAATGTGCAGTACCGATATTGTTGTCTACCTCTTTGAAAGTGAATGTGGGCTCTAATATGTGGGTCACACTAAGTGCACTTTAGCAAAATGAGTAGAAGAACATCTGAGACACATTAGAAAAGAGAGAAAAAGATCATAGTGTGCCCAAAAAATGTAGGTGCCACCATAATCACGACCCAAATGGCTGTACAAGGCAATTAACCCCACAACCATCTTTACTTTACTATGTAACCAGCAGGTGCTACCTAAAGCCATTTAAAAAAACTACACCCAAAGTTTGCCTCTATCTGTGCCACACTTTATTTTACTCTACCAAGAGGGCCCAAGTTTCAATCTTGCACACAAGCCCACTGCTTTCATAAAATGCCCCTGTCCGAGTGGATTCAAATTTTTGGCAATCCAGGAGAGGTGGAGACTCCATTGAGTTTTTAAACCAAAAAAAGGGTGAGAAGATTTTTAAACCAAGAAAACTTATCCCTAACATTAAACATTGACATCACTATTAATTGTTATTTTCGATACAGTGGTAATGTTTCTTTTATTATGTAATAATCTATGTACTTAAAGCGGAGCTCCGCTTAAAAAACTAAAATAAAAGTCAGCAGCTACAAATACTATAGCTGCTGACTTTTAATAATCGGACACTTACCTGTCCCGGGGTCCAGCGATGCGGGGGAACGAAGCCCCGCTCGTCTCCCCCTCGGCTCAGCGGCGCCGGCATTGTAACTGTGGGCGCCCAGCTGTGGCTTCACAGCCGGGCACCCACTGCGCATGCACGAACCGTGCCGCACACTGTGACTGGCCACCCAATCATCTGGGACCTGTCACGTGTCCAAGATGATTGCCTAGAGGGAGGGGGGAGAGGTGATCTCCCTTCCTGTGCCGAGAGAAGTGACGTCAAGAGCCCAGGCGCTGAAGGAGGCAGACTACGAGGGACCCCCTAGCAACAGGCATTAAGAGGTGAGTAAAAAAAATTTTTCTCCAAATATTTTATTTTTATTTTTTTATGCACATTAATGAAATTCTTTTTTTTAAGTTTAAGTTAGGACACGTGTGATACGGATGTTGTTATTTTTTGATCTTACCTTCCTAGATAATTTTATGGTTTTAGGCATCCAGAAGGGATAAGTATAATATGCATACTAATGTGTAATCTCTTGTAGGAAGGGTACCAAATAGTGTTTTTATCTAGCAAAGGAAGAGTTATCTGTTTTAAGGGTTGCACTTTAAAGAATTGATAACGTGTTCCAGCGGATTATTCTTACTGATGTTTGATCTGTTATACAAAGAGTTAATGTGCAATAATAAATAGTGGTTGTATTCAGCAAGGGAATGATTTATGGTTGTAAGGGTTAATGATTATATTTTAGAAGAGTGATTGTTAGGTGGCTTCCCACCCCATCTTCCCCAATTAAGAAGGTCCTATCTTTTTATTGGTTGTGAGGAAGACTGGCAGTGGTTGTATCAAGAGGCCGAGACAAGTAAACCCTTAGTTACCTTGAATTGGAGTTGGTCCCTAGCAAGATACTATTATCAGGGCTTGGCATTTGCTATACTTGATATACCCTGCTTCAGGTTAGTGCAATAACATTTTAATAATAAATGTGCTTCTATATTCTGCACAAAGAGCAGCTTGTTTCCCTATGTGTTATTAGCAATAGTAATGGAACCCTCTGGAGATGTGCATGGAGGTTCATTAGTGATGTGACAGTGAATGAGAGTGAGGCTTTGATACAGAAAGCAGTCACCAGCAGGCTTAAGCTGCCAATCTATGCTACCGATCCACTTCTGCACAACCACCCTGTCAGATTTTCCTTGCTTGATCAGCACTGCATGCTATAGCTTGCCACGCTGATCAGTGTGTTCTAATGGCGAGGAAGTTGCCCCACTGTCAGAATACAATGACTCAATACGAAGGATTCCCCCATCCGCATCAAATGTGTAGATGATGGAATCACTTCAGTTTCTTTTGTTCAAACTGCATTAGAGTGCAAACTGGCTTGCTGAGTAGCTAATAAGAGAGGACGACATTGTGAGGAGGGTATGGCTCTAACCCTTCTGCTTGAGGACATGGCACTGAAACTATGTTGATTCTTCTTAACTATAAACATCAGGAAAAAGATTGACATTATCCTTTATAATTCCACTCCTAGGGGAAAGGAGTAATGGTGTTCTAATTGTTGTTATATTACTAATCAATCTGGTGTGATAATTACAGAGGCTGCTTTTAATAGGGTCAACCTTGCTCAGTCACTTTTTACTTGAGTATTACTGATTTATTGCTTGCTGATATCAGCAAGCAATAAATCACTACTATAAGTGGTCTGTTCCTATGAAGGAAACTTGTAGGGGCCTTCTCTGACTTAATTCAGATCCACTCAATGTAAAAAAAAAGGCAAAAATTTGGATGATGTTGGATGATCTGGATGATAGTTGCTTTTGACTGTGTGAGCATCAATCTCTCACATGAGTGAGCATTTTGTCATTCAAAATTTTAGCAAAAATATGCCTGTGAAAATGTTGCCATCTTGCTAATTTCTATCCAAGCAAATCTAATCCTACTCTTAAAATGTCTCAAGACAGGTGTTTTTCCAATATAAGTTGCATCCTAAGGTTAAAAAGGGAAAAAGTTGGGGCGCATGCACGAGGCTTTACATGGCAGACGCTTCTCTGTAAAGCTCCGCACTCCCTGCCGCACACTCAGGACTCTCACGCCTTACTGAACCGGAATTTCGGAGCCGCTATCACAGGGATCGCATCTCCCCACATCAGTGCCCCTTTATGGTGCTAACGGGTCATTGCGGAAAATCCAAGCAAAAACCCATCAAAGAAGCGCTTGCCCGCGCTTCCTCCAAGATGGCGGCGAAGGCCCGGGCCCTGGCTGAACTATCAGCATCATCTCCTGCTCGCTCCGATATGCCTGACAGTGAAGATGAGACTGACATACAGGAGAACCTCGGCGGTTCCCCATCCACTCCAAATACAGGTATGTCACAAACTGCCTTCATGAAACTCATGGAAACTATGCTTCACAAGGCCCTTAAAGTAACATCAGACCAGATTACCAATAGCCTGACACGTGAGATACGCGAGATAGGCCAACGCACAGCAGACCTTGAAACAAGGGTTGATGACATGGAATTAACCCTTCAAGAGCAGGCACAGGAGCAAATTGCTCTCAGAGAGGAGAACTCCATGCTTTTGTCCCGCCTCGAGGATGCGGAAAACCGCTCCCGCAGATCTAACCTACGCCTCAGAGGCATTCCAGAAACAATTGATGACTTGCAATCTTTCACTACAGCACTATTCCAAGAGCTGGCGCCCTCCATACCTATCGAGCGCCTTGAGTTCGACAGAATCCACAGAGCACTCACCAGGCCCCAGACAGATGGACCACCAAGGGACATTATTATAAAGCTGCATTTCTTCCGCACGAAAGAACAGCTCCTGGCAGCCGCCTGTAACAACAACACCCTTCAATTTCAGAGCCACACGTACCAATTGTTCTCTGACTTAGCACCCCTCACGATTGCTAAACGCTGTGCTATGAAGCCTCAACTGCAGGTACTTATACAACACCAACTTAAGTACACGTGGCGGTTCCCATTCGCGTTACAATTCTCCTATCAAGGACAGCAGCATACCTGCACCACCCCAGAATTGCTTCAAAGACTGCTGGAATCGCTCCACCTGTCTCCCCAGACCGACCATTCGGATACATCCCTTCCTCGCACACCAGCCAGATCCGCTTCTCAACCATACACCACGACCCCTAAACGGAATAACCCTGGACCACCATCCATCCGGAAAGGAACCCCAGCCAGATCATCCGAATATTCCTATCTCAGCACGAAATCCCGAGCCCCACGCTGAAGACAAAGGAACTGACTTTTTTTTTCTTATCTCCCCCTCTTTTTTGAGCACACAGGTACTCGGTTGCATTTGCAGTGATTGACTTCACATCATCTCAAGAGACCCTCCTTGTGACCGAGACCTGTTGGAAGACCTCCGTCGAGTACAGACACTCTGCACTCTGAAAATGTTTCCTCTTCAGGGCTCACAGGCCACTTAAGGCCTCCTCAGGTTCAGTTGTTTTGTTCAACTTTCTTTTACTGTTTTAAAAGTTTTTATTTGATACTATAGCCAAGCTGTTCATAAATACACAATTGCGTAATGAACATACCTAGCGCGCGCTTGACCTGGCCTGCTAATGGTGAGCCAGGTGAACCCCGCTACTCTGTCACTTTCAAGTTCAAGTATTGGTAATGAAACAGTTATACAGCTTTTGCACTTTGGTTAAAATGTCACAATTATTAGGTACACCTTTTTAGTGTGCATCCCATGCCTCTCCCTTCCCCCCCCCTCCCCCCCTATTTCTCCCCTTTCTCCCCTCCCCCCCCTCTACTCCTGTCTACATCTCTCCCCTCCCCCCTTCTCCCCTCCCCTTCCTTCCCCCCTATCCTTTCCTGTAATCCTAAGATATTGACCCCCCATGGGAATAACACTAACTGAGAACTCACACGTGCTTATCAGCTACTGAAGTGAACTGTACCTTTCGTTCTTACATTCCCCACCCTCCACTTTTATTTTGATATTTTACTGTTATATACATTACCTGGGGGCAATGGGGAGTAACTTGCATTTTTTTTTGTTTTCCACTTTACTTAACTTTAAATTGTTTTTACTATCCCCGTTTGCGGCGGGGAGCAGTCAATGCTCACCCTCTCTACGGTGCACTCACTCTTTGACCGGACTTTCGGTTGCAGAGCCGATGCACACATTGGTCGGGCACTACTGACTTACTACCTCCTTATTAGGGGGATCACTCAGTACTTCACCTGACACCCTATGCTCTCCCTCTCCTTCCCTTCTTTCTTCCCCCTCTTTGATTCTACACCTTTACTCTCTAACCTTCTCTGTGCCGGTCGGCTCGCGCGGGCCCTGTACTCTTTGTCATTGGCTTCCCATACACCCTATAATGGCCCCACTTGAAATCCTTACCCTAAACGTTAAGGGACTAAACTCACCACATAAGCAAGTAAAGGCATTTCAAACCTTTGCATCCTTAAAGGCTAAAGTCGTAGCCCTCCAGGAAACCCATTTTTCCAGACGCCAAACCCCGAGCTTTTTTAGCTCTAAATACCCACAGGTATTTACTGCTTCAGCAAACACAAAACATAGAGGAGTTTTGGTAACTTTTCACCACACCATGCCATTTACCCCCCTGTCTGAGATAAAAGACCCTGAAGGTCGCTATCTCATCCTCGTGGGACTATTGCAGGACGTAACCACAACCTTCGTCTCCTATTACGCCCCCAACACAAATCCAAACCCTTTTTTTTCGCATCTATTACAAGTTGTGAAAACACACTTCAGGGGAACCTTGTTCCTGTGCGGTGACTCCAACTCAGTGTTGCAGCCACACATAGATAAATCGCCCTATGCCCCAGAACATTACACTCCTTCCACACAATTTCGTAAACTAATACAGATGGCCTCCCTCCTAGACACATGGAGAGAATTCAATCCCACTAAGAAAAATTATACATTTTACTCACACCCACATAAATCTTTTTCCAGGATTGACCATATATTCATTTCCATAGCATCTGCCCCACTCCTCCTCCACTCACACATCCAACCAATTACATGGACAGATCATTGTGCTGTTATCACCACAGTGTCATCCTTAATTCCACAAGCTACCAACAGATCATGGTGCATGAATCACTCTCTATTGACCAACCCATCATACTGTCTGGATATCCAGGTAGCCCTTAAGGACTATCTTACACACAACGCCACCCCTGACATCTCTCCCATCCTGCTCTGGGAAGCACACAAACCCGTGATACGAGGCACATGCATCTCAGTGGCGTTGCATCTTAATAGAGACAAGAAACACAAATTACGTCAACTTGAATCAGATTACCACGATAGTTTCCTTTTATTCCAATCCAACCCAACCGAAACACACAAATTAATGTTAGAAAAAATTAAGCTAGAACTAGATTTACTTTTGGCTGAGACGGCTGATAAGGCTATCCGTAGGACTAGCCACACGATCTACACCAAAGCAAACAAACCAGACACCTACCTGGCTTTACGTCTACATAGACCAGACCGTACTCGTATTCCTATTAGACTCAGACTGGCTAAAGACATAATCACTAGCAATCCTGTTAAGGTTCTCTCGGAGTTCCGTAAACAGCTAGCAAATCTCTATGATTCTAAAACAGCGTTTCCATTGTGCCAAGCAGAGAAGCTGTTTCATAATTTACCTATCCCAACCCTGTCTGAAGCCAGTCGCGAGCTCATGGAGAGTACGATCACGACAGATGAAGTTTTAGCAGCCATCAAAACCCTCAAACCTCATAAGCGCCCGGGCCCTGATGGCCTCCCCAGTCTCTATTATAAAAAATTTGCTGCAGAACTATCTCCCCTTCTTACCAATACTTTTAACACCATACTAAAGCAACACTCTTTTGGCAGAGACACATTGACAGCCCTTATCTCAATGATCCCCAAACCAAAAACTGACAGTACATTATGGTCCAACTATAGGCCAATTTCACTTCTCAATGTGGATATCAAGATCTTAGCCAAAATCCTTGCCCTACGCCTCAATCCCATCATTGGAGGTTTGATACACAAAGACCAGGTTGGCTTTATACCCAAACGACAAGCGAGTGACAACATCAGACGTGTAATTCTTCTACAACACCTGGCCCGCTCCCGTAAGATTCCTATGCATCTCCTCTCCCTAGATATACGGAAAGCTTTTGACACAGTCTCCTGGCCCTATCTATTTTATATCCTCCAGCATTGGGGCTTCGACCCAAATTTTTTAAGTTGGATCAACGCCCTTTACAACCACCCACAAGCTTATGTGCACTATTCTGGATTTCGGTCGGATCCCTTCCCAATCGCACGGGGGACTAGACAGGGCTGCCCTTTATCTCCCCTGCTGTTCGCACTCACTATCGAACCTCTAGCAGCCCTGATTAGATCTAACCCTGATATTCGAGGCTTGGAAGTAGCATCAGTTTCCCATAAATTGTGCCTCTTTGCTGACGACGCACTAATGTTTATTACATCACCCCACACTACATTACCAAACCTTATGAGCACCTTAGATAAATTCTCTCGCATATCTGGACTTGAAGTCAACCAATCCAAATCCAAGGCCCTCGATGTGTCTCTGCCACAAGCTGATCTTGAAACATTACGTAGAAATTTTCTCTTCCACTGGTCCTCCTCATCTATTCCTTATTTAGGGATCAAGTTAACTAAAGACCCATCCAACCTGTTCCAATCTAACTACCTCCCAATGCTCTCACAATTATCTTCTCTACTTAATTCTTGGCTACCACTATGCGTCTCCTGGTTAGGGCGTATCGCAGCTGTGAAAATGTCCCTATTGCCAAAGCTTTTGTACTTGTACAGAGTGCTCCCTACCACAGTCCCACCCTACTACCATAGAATTATACAAAACAAAGTTTTCAAATACATTTGGGGTCCTATTAGACCCAGAGTGGCGAGACCGGTTCTCCTCCGTAACAAGCTCTGTGGCAGCCTGGGCATTCCCAACTTTTCACATTATTATCATGCAGCCCGTCTAGCCCAGTCAATATTATACCATGCTAAAACGGAGACACCGCTTTGGGTTGCCCTCGAGGCCATAGACTTACACCCGATTAATGTAGCTAATTTACTATGGCTCCCTACATCAGCGCGAGGACCCATAACTAATCCATTAACACAACACACGCTTAAACTATGGGACAGACTGAAAACCCCCTTTAAACTAATGTCTCCACACTCCCCACTTCTATCTTACCTAGGCCACCCCCAATTCTACCCAGCTCGCACAGAGCCAACTTCATCCCATGCCTGGGTCCAAGCGGGTCTGACTAGCATTTGCGATCTAGTTAGTGGAGACTCTGTAAAATCATTCCCAAATATCCAGGAACAAGCACAGCTCCCCTACAGAGAATGTTTCCGCTACCTCCAAATTAAACATTTTGTGCAAACAATCATAAAATCTAACTCTGGGCTAGACACTCTAACTGAGTTTGAGCATATGTGCAACTCGGACCCGCAAGCCCTAGGTATTATTTCCCATCTATACTCCCACCTTACATTACCGCCCCCAGATCTCCCCACCTATGCACAGCGATGGTTAAGGGACCTCGACATTACCCTTGAACTGGATGACTGGACGACCATATGGTCTAACACAAAAAACTCATCCCAAAATGTTGTTGCTTCAGAAGCGAACTATAAAGTGTTAATGCGCTGGTATCTTGTTCCAGCTAGAATCGCTAAATTTCTACCTGAGTCCTCTCCAAGCTGTTTCAGAGGGTGTGGAGACAGGGGCACGCACCTACATATTTGGTGGACATGCCCCCTGGTGCAGTGCTTCTGGGCAACGGTATTCCGGATGGCATCCACCCTCCACCAAATTACCTTATCTCCTAGCCCTACAATGGCCCTCCTTAACCTTTTCCCGCAAGATTACACCAGATCACAACTCCGTCTCCTCCTACACTTATTTACCGCAGCCAAACAGACGATTGCTAAGGCTTGGAAAACACCCACTCTTAACATAGTCGAAATGAAGAATAGGATTACCCAAGCAATGATACATAGCAAAATTGAAGCAAGAATTCTTGATAAAGTCCCTCAACACTCCAGAACCTGGCAACCCTGGGTTGAACATTTTTTGCCAGCGGATATTGACAAAAGCCTGGTGTTGCTTTAGGTGGGTCTTAATATCACCTGGAGACTCTGGAATAGTTCTTGTGCCCGCGCGGGCTGACCGGTACCTCCTTCCTCTCTGCTTCTCCTACCCACATCTCCTTCTCTTAGACCCCGTCTTTACTACTACTTTTCCTCTTTTCACCCTTCTACCCCACCTTACCCTCCAAACTTAAATATTGGTAATGTACTCTGTTACATGCGATAGTTTTGGTGGCCTCCCCACCACTGTTTTTGGAGAATGGCCAACACCTTATTGTAGTAAAACTGGGAACGTAGCTCTTTCATATATCTAATTATACTGATCCAGCATGTTGCTTGATTAAGAATATACCTGCTGTTATATTATCCAGTTTTCTTTATGCTCATGTTCTTCTACATTACTTTTATGTACACTGTCATCTATTCTTATGATACTATGTATTGAACTTAATGTAACAGTTGTATGTGAAATTACCAATAAAATATTTGAAAAGAAAAAAGGGAAAAAGTTGTCCTAAATTACACTTTGTCACATAGCCAATTAGGGATGGGATTGAAGGAGAGAACCACACAATTAGGAACATTCCAGAAAAGAACCAGTTAGAACACTTTTATTTTAATATCCTATTAAAAACATCCTAAGGGTCTGAGTCTCATTTGATGTGCAGCCTTCCAGATATATCAGAAGGTGCATTTGAGCCACCGTGTACTTACCAAGTTGACCACAATCTCCCTAAACCATACTTAACAACTAAGGTAAGTATTTATTAAAATGTTCAGTTTGTGTCTCATCATTCTTGCAGGAATCCCATGAATCCATGTATTATCTAACGCAGTCCTTCTCAGCTTTGGGACCAGAGCCTGGTGAATTTTTCCTGAACGTCTCCCAAATCGCACAACAGTGAACGTTTATATACACATATTAATATATGGGAATGCAAAATATGTATGTAAAATGTGTTAAAATGTGAGTAATTTGTTAAAAATATCGGTTACTGTAATTCATATTTATTTCTGATATGTACTATCTCATGATTCCACAAGAGTTCCCCTCTGCCCAATATGCCTTGCACCTTTTTCTCCAGATACTGTGTAGCAATAACTCTCGGCGGAGCTGCTGGTTTAAAGCGGGACTGTCCTCTTATCTCTTTACCCCTCTTAAATTGTTCAATCCCCTTGACACAGCTGTAGTGCAGTGTTGTAATGATATGAGTATTGACTTTAACCCACAATATACACTTATATTTATATTTACCTCTACCTGGGTGTCTGTAGCTCCACCTGCAGGAGAAATAACAACACTGCACACAAACTTCTTTCTTTGAGTAAGTAGTATATTTATATAAAGGGTTATTACAATGACTACACTATCACACCAACGTAGTGCAATAGTATAGTGAATAGTTATGGCAATTGGTAACATACACAAATATACCTAATTGTATATATCTATACCAGGGAGCTCCCCCTGCTCTAAACTGTAAAGTCACTATACTTAGTAAATAAATGCAGAGCCCTGCAATAAAAAAGATAGTGTTGATGTCTTCAGTCTTCGCTAGCTAAGAACTTGTAATTGTAATTCACAAGGGGGTTCCTTTTGGGTGTTGCGCAGTGTAAGGTGAGGCAGTTATAATCCGGCAGACTGACTAATGCCGCGTACACACGGTCGTACTTTTCGTCTACAAAAGTCCAACGGACGCTGACGGACTAAAGCTGGCTGGTAATCCGATCGTGTGTGGGCTTCTCCGGACTTTCAACGTACTTTTTTAGCCTCAAATTCGACGTACTTTAGATTTGAAACATGCTTCAAATCTTTACTTCGTAACTACGACGGACCCCGAAATCCGCTCGTCTGTGTGCTAGTCCGACGGACAAAAAGCCACGCTAGGGCACCTATTGGCTACTGGCTATGAACTTCCTTATTTTAGTCCGGTGTACGTCATCACGTACGAATCCGTCGGACTTTTGTGTGGTCGTGTGTAGGCAAGTCCGTTCGTTAGAAAGTATGCCGCAAGTCCGCCGCAAGTCCGCCGAAAGTCTGCCGGAAGTCTGTCGGACAGGCTGTCTGACTTTTGTAGACGAAAAGTCCGACCGTGTGTACGCGGCATTAGTGTTCTCATATGAAGAAGACAAACATCTAGCATCCGCTCTTGAATACTGAAGTCTATGCAGATGTACTGTTTTCCAACTTAACTTGTTCTGTGGGACTATCAGTCCCAGCAACACTCTGTAACAGTTCTAAGTGTGTGTGTAGTATTAAACAAACTTCCGGGTGTTAACCCTCTCACCACACGGGATCCAGGCAGATGGATTTCTCTGTTTCTGCAGTTCTCAGTCCGTATGGAGGCACCACCATGCCGTCACACTGTTCTGTTCACTAACGACCAGGAGTCCTCGGTTACCTCCCCACGGGTCCCTGGAACGAGGCAGGCCACGCGTCCCAGGAACAAGAGACCTAAGATGGCCGCTCCTTATCCTTTTATATCCTCCCACAATGCAGTTCAGTTCAACACTTGTCCAGGAGCATTGTGGGTAGGTCACGGCTAAAGTTCTGAAGTAAACAATCAATCACTTCCATGTCTCTTCACTTAATCATGAAACGTAAAAGTATTGTACCTTTTCAATTATCCACAAGATGGCACTATAACAACTTATGTACTGCATAACACACATATGGCTAAAAACAACAGTTGTCAGCGCTACAACTGTATATCGAAGTGGGTGCAAACTGATATTCTGCCAAAATATTAATCTGGTAAAGGATGTGAACTATCAAGTTAAGTGCATTTATAAATCAAAAATAATACAATATAGTTAATAGTTATAGTAATAGCTCATGGTAGTGATAAAAGTTATATTAATAGTTCATAATATCAACAATAGTCATAGTAATAGTTCATAAATATAATTCATAATATAGTTCAGCTTCAAAAGCAAGGCTGGGTTCCCATATATGCAAATTGGATGTATTTTTAACTCCATTTTACGTTTTTATATAGTAAATTAGTACATGGTATTTGTTAATTCTTTATTTAATTATTTCTATTTATCTGCATAAACATAATAGCAGGACTACATACCATTATATATGGGCAAATTATACCATTAACATTTAACAAATTCTTGATTATAAACTCAGCAAATGGGATATTCACCAAACATTTACCACCTGCAATGAATGTTTGATCACATTCACAGCTTTATAGCTATACTTAAAGTTATGACAATCCCAGCAATGAAGATGTCTCTATATGGATAATGAGCATGCACAAAATAAATCCAATTTAATCAATTGTATCCCTGCACAAACATTACATATACAAGGGGTATCAAATAGTTTAATAATGCAGAGATGGAAATAATAAGCATTCATACAGATAAGAACTTATAACTACTAGGGATGAGCCAGCGGTTGGAGTAGAACGTCAGGTGTTCTAAAATGAACCTAACATATGGTGCGTTCGTGGGAAATTTGAGCGCCACAGAATGCCCCATAATGCACTGCAAGATCACAGTGCATTGCTGTATGATGATTGGCCAAAGCATGCACCTGACCTGCATGCTTTGGCCAATCACAGCGCGCTCTACTGAGAGAGCCATAACTGGCCAAAGGCAGGGTGCCTTCAGCCAATCATGGCTCAGGGGGACTAAGTCCACGCCCCACACTATATAAGGCCGCTTACATAGCGGCTGTGTGTAGTGTTGTTGGCGTGGACAGAGAGATAGCTTGAATTAGATAATTAGATTAAGCAGAAAGGTTATATATATGTAGCGCCCTCTACTTTAGGGTAGGTGCGATAGTGTGGTTTGGTAGTATAGGATTTAGTTACAGGTAAAATTAGCCAGGTTTATGGTCTTTTTCTAGGCCTGGTTGTTTTGATTTAGGTGTGGGAGTGTCAGAATAGGAGGGGGGTGTGGCCACCTACACTTAGGCTCAGAGATACCTCCTCTGCCTGTCAGTGAATTATGTTGGAAAGAAGAGGATGGGCTGAGATCTGAGTGGCAGGAAGCTCATGTGTGAGTCCTGATCAATCATTAATTTGTTTGGTCGAGAGGAGGTCTCTCATATAAGGGGGGTCACATGCTCGAAAGAGGCGAGGGCCTGGGTGAGAAGGAGGAGGAGGGCCTGGGGCCCGGGAGAAAAAGAGGCGAGGGCCTGGGGCCCTGGAGAAAAAGGGGGTTGAGGAGTGTTCCAGGAGGTCCAGGGCGGGCGACTGGAGCATAGCGGAGCCAGCATGTAAAGCTGGGGAGAGAGCCAGGCATTCCCATTCGGGGATGTGCCCGGCGAGCGAGGAGGAAGTAGGAGTAAAGTGGAGGAACTGAACTGGGTGATTGATTTTCTGTGAGTGAAACATGGACTGTTAATCGGGAGGAAACAGGTCAGTGACAACCCAGAGAAGCAAGTGCAGGAACCATAACAGTAACTTCCAAGGAGGGGCGTTATGTATGTGGGTCATGGAAATAGGCGGTGATGGACTGTGACTCAGCATTAATACTCCAAAGGAAAAGAAAGCAGAGGGAATTATTCAGAGTAATGAGTTTCTGTTCAACTTGGGAGTGCTACACAAGAGGAAGCAATACACTCAGGAAAGGATAGTTCTAGGGAAGTCCAATAGCAAAAGCTACGTCTGTGGGTTACACCCTTATAAAGTGGGGTCTGGCGGAGCATCTCATATCTACCTATGAACAACCCCAAACTAACTCCACGAATAAAGAGGTATAAAACTTAAACATTGACTGATAGGTGTCATGTGCGTGCATGGGAGATCAGAAGCGGAGTGATTGGCAAAAATGATGATGAACAAACCAGCAGCCCCTACGAGGGTACCGCTACATATATATATATAAAATTTGCATCCAGTGTAGCCTATATCTACAGTGCATTCAGTGGTGTACTGTTTCTAATACACTTCAGGCGGTGTGTTAACCACTTACAGCTGGAAGATTTGACTGCTTAATGACCAGGTATTTATTTGCGATACGGCGCTGCGTCGCTTTAACACACAATTGCGCGGTCATGCAACACTGTACCCAAACAAAATTGACATCCTTTTTTTCCCACAAATAGAGCTTTCTTTTGGTGGTATTTGATCACCTCTGTGGTTTTTATTTTTTGCGCTATAAACAAAAAAAGAGCGACAATTTTGAAAAAAAAAAAAACAAATATCCCCAAAAATGTTTTTAAAAAACAAATTTCTTCCTCAGTTTATGCCAATATAAATTCTTCTACATATTTTTAGTAAAAAAATTGCAATAAGCGTATATTGGGTGGTTTGAGCAAAAGTTATAGCATCTACAAACTATGGGAAAGATTTATGGAATTTTTATTATTAATAATATTTTTTTTACTAGTAATGGCGGTGATCTGCGATTTTTAGCAGTACAGCGACATTGCGGAGGACAGATCGTAATTACCTGGAGATAGTGGGGATATCAGGTCTTAGTCTGCGATGGAAGCATCTGAGGCCTCCGTGCTGTATGTGTCCCGGGAGACCGCCGTCATCTTGGCATAGGTGAGAGGAGAGGCCGCCACGGACATTTGACCATTCAGGTTCCTCCTTGCCTGCGCTGAGGACATTGGGAGATTCCTGGGGGTCTCCCCTATTTAAATATTCCGGTATTGTGCCTGTAGGATCATTTTAGCGGCTCCGGTGGCTGCTGTGGGGCCGTGGTGGAGCAGAGCACTAAAAGCCAGCAAAAATTTCAGGAGCTGCCGCGCATGAGCCCCCAACAGATTCATTTTTATGAAGGTCAGTCGATCGACCGAGTCGGTGGACAGGCGCACCCGGGGATTGGTTACAAAGCACTCCAGCAGCACTGAATGTGCGTTCCGAAAGAACGCTGGATGCAGGACAGGCCAGTAGCTCAATTGCATACTGTGCAAACTCTGGCCAGTGATCCATCCTCAAGACCCAGTAACCCACAGGATTTTCAGTGGGAAAGGTGTCCAAGTCAGATCTTGCCCCTAGGTATTCCTGCACCATGTAAAACAGACGCTGGAGATGGTTGCTGGAACCGATCATACCTTGGGGCTGCAGACTAAAAAAAATTGTCTGAACGCATCGGTCAGATGGCCACCTTCTCCACCGCTCCTTCTTTGACTGACCAAAGCCTCGGCAACACGTTGACCAGGAACAGGAGTTTGTAACCTCCCAGTCTCTGGAAACGCGTTGCACAGACCTTTCTGCAAGGCCTCCCGAAGATGTTTCATCCTCTGCTCCCTCTGCAATGGCAAGATATGCAACCTTACTCTTGTAACGTGGATCAAGGAGGGTTGCCAGCCAGTAACGATTCCTCTCCTTGATACCACAAATACGAGGATCCTTCCGCAGGCTTTGCAGGATCAGGGAGGCCATGAACCGTAGGTCTGCTGAGGCATTCGGTCCGGAGTCCTCTGGGTCACTAAGGATGACATGATCCGCAGCCACCTCCTCCCAGCCACATACAAGTTCATGGGTTTCTTGGGACTGTAAATGATCCCATAAGACTGCTGCTGATGCTGAGTGCCAGGTTCCACCTCCATGCTGACACAATCCTCCTCCTCGTCCTCTTCCTGTGTGATCGGCGGGCACGCAGGAACACTGTCTGAATAAAGGGGCCCTTGAGAGCTAAGGAAGTCCTCCTCTTCCTGCCTCTGTTCTGCCTCAAGTGCCCTGTCCATTATTCCGCACAGCGTGTGTTCCAACAGGTGGACATGCACTGTCACTGCTCACGATCCTCGTGGCCTCCTCAAATGGTGACAGGACAGTGCATGCATCCCTGATCATGGCCCACTGGCATGGGGAAAAAAACCAAGCTCCCCTGACCCTGTCCTGGTGCCATAGTCGCACAGGTACTCATCGATGGCCCTCTGCTGCGTGTGCAGCTGCTGCAGCATGGCCAACGTTGAGTTCCACCTGGTGGGCATGTCACAGATTAGGGCAGGTTAAATTCCTTTTGGAGGTCAGCCAGCCGAGCACTGGCATTAAATGACCGGCAGAAATGCACACAGACTTTCCTGGCCTGCCTCAGGATATCCTGTAAGCCTGGGTACCTGCCCAAGAACCACTGCACCACCGAGTTAAGGATGTGAGCCAAACAGGGCACATTGGTTAGTTGTCCCTGTCGGAGGGCGGAGAGGAGGTTGGTGCTATTGTCGCAAAACCACCATTCCTGGCTTAAGTTGGCGTGGCGTCAACCACCTCTGAATCTGCCCCTACAGAGCTGACAGAATCTCTGCCCCAGTGTGGCTCCTGTCCCCCAAGCACACCAGCTCAAGCACCGCATGGCATCTTTTGGCCTGCGTACTTGCGTAGCCCCTTGAACGCCTATGGAGCACCGCTGGTTCCGAGGACAAAGCACAGGAAGAGGCCATGGAGGAAGAAGAAGAGCAGGGGGTGGAGGAGAGAGGTGTGTCAGAATCACCAGTAGTGGCATTTTGGAGGCATGGTGGCAGAACAACCTCCAACACTACTGCACCTTGTCCTGCATCCTTCCCAGCTGCCAGCAGAGTCACCCAATGCGCCGTGAAATTTAGGTAACGTCCCTGTCCATGCCTGCTGGACCATGAGTCAGCAGTAATATGCACCTTACCGCTGACCGCCCTGTCCAGCGAGACCAAGACATTGCCTTCCACATGCTGGTAGAGAGCCGGAATTGCCTTCCATGAGAAAAAGTGGTGTTTGGGAACCTGCCACTGAGGAACTGCACATTCCAGAAACTTACAGAAGGGGGCAGAGTCTACCAACTGAAAAGGTAGCAGTTGAAGTGCTAGAAATTTTGCCAAGCTAGCATTCAACCGCTGGGCATGTGGATGGCTGGGAGTGAACTTCTTTCTGCGGTACAGCAGCTGGGGCAGGGAAATTTGCCTGGTACAATCTGACGTCGGTGTACAGATAGCAGTTTGCCCGCAAGTACTTGGCTGTGACACACCTAATTCTACACCTTCATTCCTCTCAGTGCAGGTCTCAGAGAGGACTGAAGGTATAGTGGGGTTGGAGATCCCAGCTGATGAGGAGAAAGGAGAGGTCCTCTTTGTTCTTTGGTGTGGGTCTTTTAGGTACGCTTGCAAACGAACTGCATAGCAGGTCAACATATGTGTAGTCAAGCATGTGGTGCCCAAGCGGGAGATGTTTTGGCCACGCGAGATACACTTGAGACATATGTTGCAAATAGCAGCAGTAGGATCTGATGCACTCGTCTCAAAAAAAGGCCCACACCAAAGAACTTTTAGAATAACGCGCAAAGACAGCAGCGCCCTGCACATGCGGAGCTCTGCGGTGTGATGTAGTCAGTGTGCTACCCTTAGGCTGGTCCCTGGAGGGCATCCTGCCTCATTGGTGATGTGCCTCCTCCTCCTCTCTCCTATATGGCACCCATGTGGAGTCAGGGACCTCGTCATCCCCTCCCTCCTCATCACTGGAGCAAACCTGGCAGTATGCTGCAGCAGGGGGAACATGACTGCCAGATTGCTGTCCTTCTTGGGCACCCCCTCTGTCTGGGCTCACTTTACTGCCTTACTCTAGCTGAGTACCATCATCGGAGCCTTCAAAACGCTGGGCATCCTCCTGGAGCATGTACACAATACTGTGGTCAAACAGTTCGGGGGACTCCTCAGGAGGACATGGTGGGGCTAGGGAAGAAATCACTGATGCCATTGAGCTGGGAAGAGGCCGCGTTGGCAGCTGCTTTGCCAGACAAAGTACCCTGAGCCTGGGTGAGAGAGGATGAGGAGGATGAGGAAGGCTTGGTCATCCACTCGACCAAGTCTTCCGCATGTTGCGGCTCAACACGGCCAGCTGCCAAAAAAAAGGCCAAGCGTGTCCCACGGCCACGTGCTGATGAGGATGCACCGTGTCCACGACCAGTACTGTTGCCTCTAGACACAGAACCTGCTTGCCCTCTTTTATTGTCTTGTGACTGACTGCCTCTCCTTGTTGGCCTTCCAGACATACTATTGGCCTGCAGTGAGATGTAGCTGCACAAAACTGGGATGTATATATATACCGATTATACTGCAGCTATCAGAATCAACTGCCTGCCTGTAGTATTATTAGTATGAGAACACCTGCACTTGTCTTCAGGTAGCTATACTGTAGGTGCAACTGTGCAGGGTACACAGTACAGTAACTGGAAATACGTCAAGAGCCTACACAAGCACCTGGCTTCAGGTAGTTATACTGTAGGTGCAACTGTGCAGGGTACACAGTACAGTAATTGGAAATGTGTCAAGAGTCTACACAAGCACCTGGCTTCAGGTAGTTATACTGTAGGTGCAACTGTGCAGGGTACACAGTACAGTAACTGGAAATACGTCAAGAGCCTACACAAGCACCTGGCTTCAGGTAGTTATACTGTAGGTGCAACTGTGCTGGGTACACAGTACAGTAACTGGAAATACGTCAAGAGCCCACACAAGCACCTGGCTTCAGGTAGCTATACTGTAGGTGCAACTGTGCAGGGTATACAGTACAGTAACTAGAAATACATCACGAGCCTACACAAGCACCTGGCTTCAGGTAGTTATACTGTAGGTGCAACTGTGCAGGGTACACAGTACAGTAACTGGAAATACGTCAAGAGCCCACACAAGCACCTGGCTTCAGGTAGCTATACTGTAGGTGCAACTGTGCAGGGTACACAGTACAGTAACTGGAAATACGTCAAGAGCCTACACAAGCACCTGGCTTCAGGTAGTTATACTGTAGGTGCAACTGTGCAGGGTACACAGTACAGTAACTGGAAATACGTCAAGAGCCTACACAAGCACCTGGCTTCAGGTAGTTATACTGTAGGTGCAACTGTGCTGGGTACACAGTACAGTAACTGGAAATACGTCAAGAGCCCACACAAGCACCTAGCTTCAGGTAGCTATACTGTAGGTGCAACTGTGCAGGGTATACAGTACAGTAACTAGAAATACATCACGAGCCTACACAAGCACCTGGCTTCAGTAGTTATACTGTAGGTGCAACTGTGCAGGGTACACAGTACAGTAACTGGAAATACGCCAAGAGCCCACACAAGCACCTGGCTTCAGGTAGCTATACTGTAGGTGCAACTGTGCAGGGTACACAGTACAGTAACTGGAAATACGTCAAGAGCCTACACAAGCACCAGGCTTCAGGTAGTTATACAGTAGGTGCAACTGTGCAGGGTACACAGTACAGTAACTGGAAATACGTCAAGAGCCCACACAAGCACCTGGCTTCAGGTAGCTATACTGTAGGTGCAACTGTGCAGGGTACACAGTACAGTAACTGGAAATACGTCAAGAGCCTATACAAGCACCTGGCTTCAGGTAGTTATACTGTAGGTGCAACTGTGCAAGGTATACAGTACAGTAACTGGAAATACGTCAAGAGCCCACACAAGCACCTGGCTTCAGGTAGCTATACTGTAGGTGCAACTGTGCAGGGTATACAGTACAGTAACTAGAAATACATCACGAGCCTACACAAGCACCTGGCTTCAGGTAGTTATACTGTAGGTGCAACTGTGCAGGGTACACAGTACAGTAACTGGAAATACGTCAAGAGCCCACACAAGCACCTGGCTTCAGGTAGCTATACTGTAGGTGCAACTGTGCAGGGTACACAGTACAGTAACTGGAAATACGTCAAGAGCCTACACAAGCACCTGGCTTCAGGTAGTTATACCGTAGGTGCAACTGTGCAGGGTACACAGTACAGTAATTGGAAATGTGTCAAGAGTCTACGCAAGCACCTGGCTTCAGGTAGTTATACTCTAGGTGCAACTGTGCAGGGTACACAGTACAGTAACTGGAAATATGTCAAGAGCCTACACAAGCACCTGGCTTCAGGTAGTTATACTGTAGGTGCAACTGTGCAGGGTACACAGTACAGTAACTGGAAATACGTCAAGAGCCTACACAAGCACCTGGCTTCAGGTAGTTATACTGTAGGTGCAACTGTGCTGGGTACACAGTACAGTAACTGGAAATACGTCAAGAGCCCACACAAGCACCTGGCTTCAGGTAGCTATACTGTAGGTGCAACTGTGCAGGGTATACAGTACAGTAACTAGAAATACATCACGAGCCTACACAAGCACCTGGCTTCAGGTAGTTATACTGTAGGTGCAACTGTGCAGGGTACACAGTACAGTAACTGGAAATACATCAAGAGCCCACACAAGCACCTAACTTCAGGTAGCTATACTGTAGGTGCAACTGTGCAGGGTACACAGTACAGTAACTGGAAATACATCAAGAGCCTACACAAGCACCAGGCTTCAGGTAGTTATACAGTAGGTGCAACTGTGCAGGGTACACAGTACAGTAACTGGAAATACGTCAAGAGCCCACACAAGCACCTGGCTTCAGGTAGCTATACTGTAGGTGCAACTGTGCAGGGTACACAGTACAGTAACTGGAAATACGTCAAGAGCCTATACAAGCACCTGGCTTCAGGTAGTTATACTGTAGGTGCAACTGTGCAGGGTATACAGTACAGTAACTGGAAATACGTCAAAAGCCTACACAAGCACCTGGCTTCAGGTAGTTATACTGTAGGTGCAACTGTGCAGGGTACACAGTACAGTAACTGGAAATACGTCAAGGGCCTACACAAGCCCCTGGCTTCAGGTAGTTATACTGTAGGTGCAACTGTGCTGGGTACACAGTACAGTAACTGGAAATACATCAAGAGCCCACACAAGCACCTGGCTTCAGGTAGCTATACTGTAGGTGCAACTGTGCAGGGTACACAGTACAGTAACTGGAAATACGTCAAGAGCCTACACAAGCACCTGGCTTCAGGTAGTTATACTGTAGGTGCAACTGTGCAGGGTACACAGTACAGTAACTGGAAATATGTCAAGAGCCCACACAAGCACCTGGCTTCAGGTAGCTATACTGTAGGTGCAACTGTGCAGAGTACACAGTACAGTAACTGGAAATACATCAAGAGCCTACACAAGCAGCTGGCTTCGGGTAGTTATACTGTAGGTGCAACTGTGCAGGGTACACAGTACAGTAACTGGAAATACATCAAGAGCCTACACAAGCACCTGGCTCCCAGTAGTTATACTGTAGGTGCAACTGTGCAGGGTACATAGTACAGTAACTGGAAATACGTCAAGAGCCCACACAAGCACCTGGCTTCAGGTAGTTAAACTGTAGGCGCAACTGTGCAGGGTACACAGTACAGTAACTGGAAATATGTCAAGAGCCTACACAAGCACCTGGCTTCAGGTAGTTATACTCTAGGTGCAACTGTGCAGGGTATACAGTACATTAACTGGAAATACGTCAAGAGCCTACATAAGCACCTGGCTTCAGGTAGTTATACTGTAGGTGCAACTGTGCAGGGTACACAGTACAGTAACTGGAAATACGTCAAGAGCCCACACAAGCACCTGGCTTCAGGTAGCTATACTGTAGGTGCAACTCTGCAGGGTACACAGTACAGTAACTGGAAATACGTCAAGAGCCTACACAAGCACTTGGCTTCAGGTAGCTATACTGTAGGTGCAACTGTGCAGGGTATTTACAGTAACTGGAAATACGTCAAGAGCCCACACAAGCACATGGCTTCAGGTAACTATACTGTAGGTGCAACTGTGCAGGGTACACAGTACAGTAACTGGAAATACTGTAAAACACCTGCCTGCCTGTCAGTATATTAGGAAGAGAAGAACAGGATCTAGTTAAACTGTACAGTGTGTGCGTATATATATATATATATATATATATATATATATATATATATGCATATATATATATATACACAATACACTGTAAGTGCAGCTAACTGACTCGACCTGCCTACTCTATCTAAGTTAAATCAAATGACACTGTCTCTCTCTCTATCTATCTTTCTCCGGTCTCCACCGCAAAACACTACACAAGGCCGCCACGGAGACGGCCTTATATCGTTTGGTGTGTGTACTAAACCCCCCCAGCCATAATTGGCCAAAGCCTCCTTGGCTTTGGCCAATTACGGCTCTCTGTACACACAGCGCTGTGTTGGCCAAGCACGCGGGTCATAGTGCATGCTTGGCCAATCATCAGCCAGCAATGCACTGCGATGTCACAGTGAATTATGGGCTGTGACTCGCCACTCGAATTTGGCGCGAGTGGCCCATATCGTTCATAATTCGGCAAACGACCAAACACACGATGTTCGATGAGTCGAACATGCGTTTGCTTCGAACACGAAGCTCATCCCTAGTGTTGAGCAGTGCCTGGTTTTCTCCACACATACCGCTTAGAAATAAGGCAAAAAAGTTATATCTTGGTCTCATCAGACCAAAGAATCTTATTTCTCACCATCTTGGAGTCCTTCAGGTGTTTTTTAGCAAACTCCATGTGGGCTTTCATGTGTCTTGCACTGAGGAGAGGCTTCCATCAGACCACTCTGCCATAAAGCCCCGACTGGTGGAGGGCTGCAGTGATGGTTGACTTTCTACAACTTTCTCCCATCTCCCGACTGCATCTCTGGAGCTCAGCCACACTGATCTTTGGGTTCTTCTTTACCTATCTCACCAAGGCTCTTCTCCCCCGATAGCTCAGTTTGGCTGGACGGCCAGCTCTAGGAAAGGTTCTGGTCGTCCCAAACGTCTTCCATTTAAGGATTATGGAGGCCACTATACTCTTAGGAACCTTAAGTGCAGCAGATATTTTTTTGTAACCTTGGCCAGACCTGTGCCTTGCCACAATTCTATCTCTGAGCTCTTTAGGCAGTTCCTTTGACCTCATGATTCTCATTTGCTCTGACATGCACTCTGAGCTGTAAGGTCTTATATAGACAGGTGTGTGGCTTTCCTAATCAAGTCCAATCAGTATAATCAAACACAGCTGGACTCAAATGAAGGTGTAGAACCATCTCAAGGATGATCAGAAGAAATGGACAGAACCTGAGTTAAATATATGAGTGTCACAGCAAAGGGTCTGAATGCTTAGAACCATGTGATATTTCAGTTTTTCTTTTTTTAAAAATCAGCAAAAATGTCAACAATAATGTGTTTTTCTATCAATATGGGGTGCTGTGTGTACATTAATGAGGAAAAAAAATGAACTTAAACGATTTCAGCAAAAAATCTGAATACTTTCCGTCCCCACTGTATATGGATAAATGTATAATTCTGGTATATCCTGTGAATACCTGTTTATCTAGGAAAACACATGCTAGAGGTATATTTTTATACAGTTATAGTCATGATTCATATGTCTTTCATAACACTAATTGGCATTTTAAAACAATTCTTACTTCTAATTTGTTCTTGCAAAATATCAAAATATTATATTTTTTTACCTTATGACAGAATAATCATTGGGTCAGTAGACACTAAAGTCATAATTGTTTTGATGACCTGGAATATAATATATAATTGGAATGATGTACAATCATGTGTATTTTAAAATATCACTGTGTAGATAGAATTCTGATGTCTCTCAGAAATGTTTGAAATTAACTTTGGGCAGGCTCAATTTGTTTTTAGATAGTCCAGCTGTATACACACCTCTGGTGTCCTCACAATAGGTTTCGTTAAAGACTTTGTTTGATAATGGCTTGTCTCATCTGGGAAAACAATGGCGTTTGCTTAGTCTTTCAATCAGGTATACAAGTAATCCTTTATTGCAGGGTTGTATTTCTTTGTCTACCCACCAAATGTAAATTTATTTTTCTGGTTTCTGATTCGCAATTAATTTGGTTATGTAAACTGGGATGGTTGATCCATTTAAAATAGGGAAATCTATGAAGTCATGGTGACCTTTAGTTTACCGCTGTGTTAGGGCCTAACCGCTTTGCAACCATATATCCCCATCTTAAACTTATGAGAGATGCTTATTTCTTCATCATAATTACATCATAACCCCCCTGGTGAATGGGTCAAATGCCGTAGTTGTTTGAGACAATTGCCGGGACAGAATCTCAAAGAAATATGGCTTAATTCGGGCATTGTAAGTCTAGTTTGTGAAGATGGTTCCGGGCTATGGATATATAGTATATAAGGGGCGTAGACACCTACAGATAGGTGTAATTCTTTGGGAGAAAGGTGGGTTTGTGATCGATGTGTGCATCTCAGAGCAGTCATATATTGGTTGGTGGGAAATGTATCACCCTGGTCACCTTTGGTCTTGGCCATACTGGTGGGTTTGTCTGTATAGATTGGCCATCAGTGGTATCCCTGGATCCCCCACACGGTCCCTTCTCTGGATGTCTCACACATGTTGGACTCTTGGTTCTGTTGATGGCTCATGGACATCTTAATCCTGTAAAGAAAAATGGATTCCATAAGAAAATAAATATATGTTTTTCACTAACATGATCTGTGCTTGAGATCTCAGTGTCAAGCTGGTATCCTGGGCTTCCTCGGAGACCCCCTTTAGTCCATTGTGTGATCAGTCCTTTATCTTAATACTCTGGATGGCAAGACAATGTATGAAACTTTTGCTATGGGGGATAGAGCTCCAGGGCTCATTAACATGAGGTAATTTATTTATAGGTATGGATACCAGACATTAACACGTGATTTACACTCTTCAGAACCATTTTTGAGCTTAACTGTAGTTGTTCTGGAATAATAAAATCATCAGAACATTTCAGTTTTACATGTGACAACTTACTGTCAGTAATAAAATATTTGACATTATATTCAACCTTCTACTTGGGAGGAATAAAACAAATAAGATCTCCCTCCTTTGGGGTGTCAATACAACTCATTTGAGGCAATTAAACTACCTTATGAGGGTGACTTCTCATCTTTTACAAGAATATCAGAAAATTTAGGCCTCCTGACATCAGTGTCTTTAAGATTCGGTCTTCCTCTGGAATTACCATTTTTGGCGACTTCTTGGAACTGGACTGTTTGGAGTGACCTGCTTATGTCAGAGGAATGAAGTGACCACTGAAAAATAGGAGAATAATTAATATCTAACAACCAAGATCCCCCAGTAGGGATTTCCGGATCCTCACTACTGTGACCTGGGGAAAAATATGGTGTTAGAACCTCTGTCTCCTATACCTTTATTCAGTGAATTCCTCTGATTTATTTTGACATGGGTGCTTCAAAGGCTCTGTGGCCCTTGGCTGTCCACAGGATTTGCCCCTAAAGAAGTGTTATTTAGGTTTCGTGCAGCAATGAAACTGTGTAACATATCCATAATTCGATCTATTTTGGTTTCCACGGTGCTTATAGGCTGATCAAAATTGGGTTGTGGGACCCGGTTTCTGTAATCTCTGGGGACTTCTGGCTCAGTCTGATCAGATATATCCCCATCAGAATCACTGTCTTGATTCTGGAGTAGTGGTCTGGACCTTAGTCGCTCCCTATATTCCCAGGAATTTAGGGGTGTCCTAACTTGTGGTGGTTCCCTATTACCTGTGTAGGTCCCCGGGGCAAATTATACCGGTTATAGTGAGGGTTTCCACTCTCAAGGTTAAATCTGGCCCTTTGGGGTTACTCCCTATAAGTTTTTCCTACACCTCAGGTCCAGTTCCCTTGGAGGATACTCCTGAGTAGGGATGAGCTTCGAGTTCGAGTCGAACTCATGTTCGACTCGAACATTGGCTGTTCGCAAGTTCGCCGAACAGCGAACAATTTGGGGTGTTCGCGGCAAATTCGAATGCCGCGGAACACCCTTTAAAAGTCTATAGGAGAAATCAAAAGTGCTTACCAGTTCATACGTACTGGTATGGAATTTAGGGGGAACCCCACGTCATTTTTTTTTAAAATTTTGGCCGGGGTTCCCCTTAATATCCATACCAGACCTGAAGGGCCTTGTATGGAATTTAGAGGGACTCCCACGTCATTTTTTTTTTTTAATTTTGGTTCGGGGTTGCCCTGTGGGGAATTCCCATGCCGTTTTTATCAATGAACTTCTATGTGTATTGTCGGCAATGCAATAGCCGCGGGTAGTTTTAAATGTGTTTTTTCCTTCGAAATGTCATTTTGCTGTCAGACTGTTCTAAACACGGGAAACATGTGCCCCTTTACAGGCATACTATAGACACCCCCCAGCTACGAAATTTAAAGGAATATTACACTTTTATTGTTTGACTTTAAGCATTATTAAAATCACTGCTCCTGAAAAAACGGCCGTTTTTAAAACTTTTTTTTGCATTGATCCATGTCCCCTGGGGCAGGACCCGGGTCTCCAAATACTTTTTATGACAATAACTTGCATATATGCCTTTAAAATTAGCACTTTTGATTATTCATGTTCGTGTCCCATAGACTTTAATGGTGTTCGCGTGTTCGAACAAACTTTTTTCCTGTTCGCATGTTCTGGTGCGAACCGAACAGGGGGATGTTCGGCTCATCCCTACTCCTGAGGTGGTCTTTGTGCTCCCCCCTTTAAAAGGTGGTCTCTGCTCCCCCCTTCTGATTTGTGGGGTATCCGATATGTGGCATATCTCCTCTGACTATATCAATGTATAGTAATTCTTGAGGAGTTATGAGTTTCAGACACAAATTTAGTTCTGGGTGCAGGCCTTCCTTTGTATTCCTTGGTCTGTTGGATAGAGTACAAATTGTTACTCTCTTTTACCAAGTACTCCAGTGAACACCCCCTTTGCAGTCTTTCGCTAAACTCATTTTTATGTAAGTAGGTAGGGCCTCGAAGAATATGGATTTAAACTCAGAGTGATTGTAATATGGCTCCTTTTCTGCTAAGTGGTAAGAACTTTTGAGCACAGCCAGAAATTCGGTGGGGCTTTGATGACTGGTACATCTCATATTGTGTATAGCCGCTCTAGCCACTGTAACATTTTTGTATGGGCCAAATTCTATATGACAACGGTGTTTAATTTCTTACCATGAAGTACCTACAGACCTTTTAAAGATTTGAGGATTCAATAATATACATGCATGCCTTCTTCTAAAAGACTGGGATGGCACTATTTAAAAATTGTATTATTTTTGAGGCTGTTTAGGGATACCTGTCTTTTTCTCTGAACCTAAAGAAAACTAATTAGACCTACCTTTATGTGGTGGTTCAAATGTAATCCCCCTGTGCTCTACAGATGGCTTGGGGTAGGACATGGGTTCTTTTTCTATATCCTTCTTCAGATTGAGAGTCAGATCTTGGATTTTTGTCACTCTTTAATTTCAGGGTTAGGCTGCTGAGCATTACCCTGGGACATTAACTTCAATTGTTCTTTTAATTCTTCTAATTGCTTAATTAGGAATTCCTGTCCTGACCTAAGCGGATTTATTTCTCCTTCTAATTTTCCACTGCCTATTACTCTGCAACTTTCATCAGGGGACCCTTTTCCTTGCCTAAGGTATAGCAATAGGTGTCCCAAGTACTTGCAGCAAATCTGCTAGCAGTACACCATTGATTTTAGCAGGCACATCTCCCTACCCCAGTTGCTGAACCGTAAAAATAAATTTGGTCCCAGCCATCCACATGCTCAGCGTCTAAATGCTAGCTTGGCCAAATTGCTAGCAGTGCAATTGCTGCCTTTTCAGCTGGTAGACTCTGCCCCCTTTTGTGAATTTGTGGAATGTGCTGTACTTCAGTGGCAGGTTCGAAAATGCAATTTTTTTTCACGGAAGACCACGAAATGCCTCTCTACAGGCATGTGGAAGGCAATGTTTAGGCCTTGTTGGACAGGGCGGTCAGCAGTAAGGTTCATATTACTGCTGACTAATGGTCCAGCAGGCATGGGCAGGGACGTTACCTTTCCTTCATGGCGCACTGGGTAACTTTGCTGGCAGCTGGGAAGGATGCAGGACAGGGTTCAGTGTGTTGGAACTTATTCCGCCACTACGCCTCTAAAATACTAGTGGTGATTCTGCCACAGCTCTCTCCTCCACCCCTTCATTTCTTCTTCCTCTATGGCCTCTTCTGCAGATTTGTCCTCTGAACCAGCAGTGTAAGTGTTCAAGGGGCTATGCAAGCAGTCAGGCTAAAGGATGCCATGCGGTGCTTGAGTTGCTCTGCCTAGGGGACAGGAGCCACACTGGAGCAAAGATTCTGTCAGCTTTGCAGAGGCAGGCTCAGAGGTGGTAGATGCTACACCAGCTTCAGCCAGGAATGGTTGTATGTGACAATGGCACCAGCTTCTCTCCATCCTCCGACAGGGACACTTGACCCATGTTCCATGTTTGACACACATCCTAAATTTGGTGGTGCAGCAGTTCTTGACCAGGTACCCAGGCTTACAAGATCTCCTGAGGCAGGCCAGAAAAGTCTGTGGTCATTTCCGCCTGTCATACAATGCCAGTGCTTGGCTGGCTGACACTTAAAGGGAATGCAACATGCCCACCTACCGCCTCATTTATGACATGCCCACCAGGTGGAACTCAACATTGGCAATGCTGCAGCATCTGCACACACAGCAGAGGGCCATCAATGATTACCTGTGCGAGTATGGCACCTATACAGGGTCAGGGGAGCTTGGCTTATTTTCGCCATGCCGGTGGCTACTGATCAAGGATGCATGCACTGTCCTGTCACTATTTGATGAGGCCACAAGGATGGTGAGCAGAGACAATGCATGCATCAGTGACACTATACTCCTAGTCTTCCTGCTGGAGCACACGCTTTGTGGAATCATGGACAGGGCACTTGAGGCAGAACAGCGGGAGGAAGAGGAGGACTTCCTTTCTGCTCAAGGCACCCTTTATCCAGATAGCATTCCTGCAGGCTGCCAAACACACAAGAAAAAGAGGAGGAGGATTGTGTCAGCATGGATGTAGAGGATAAAACTCAGCAGCAGTCTTCAAGGGATGGTTTTCAGTCCCCACAAAACCCAAGGAGTTGTACGTGCCTGGGTGTGGGTAGTTACAGATAATGTGATTCTTAGTGACCCAGAGGACTCAGAATCAAATGCCTCTGCAAACTTAGGCGGCATGGCCTCCTGATTCTGCAACACCTGCGACAGGACCCTAGGATTCGTGGTATCAAGGAGAGGGATCATCACTGGCTGACAACCCTTCTTGATCCACGTTACAAGGGTAAAGTTGGAGAATTCATCCTGCCTTCACAGAGGGAACAGAGGATGAAACATCTTCAGGAGGCCTTGAAAAAAAGTTTGTGTAATGCATTTCCAGACCCTGGAAGGCTACCATTTCCTGGTGCTGGACGTGTTGCTGAGGCTTGGTTCAGTCAGAGGAACAGCGGTGGAGAAGGTGGTCGGCTGACCAATGCCTTTGAACAATTTTTCAGTCCTCAGCGTCAAGGTCTGATCGGTTCAAGCAACCATCGCCAGCGTCTGCATTATATGGTGCAGGAATATCTAGGGGCAAGAGCAGACTTGGAGACCTTTCCAACAGAGCATCCACTTGGTTACTGAGTCTTGAGGATGGACCACTGGGCAGAACTTGCTCAATATGCAATTGAGCTACTGGCCTGTCCTGCATCCAGCGTGCTTTCTGAATGCACATTCAGTGCTGCTGGAGAGTTTGTAATGGATCAAAGAGTATGCCTGTCCACAGACTCCAGTGATAGGCTCAATATTCATAAAAATGAATCAGTCTTGGATCAGCAGCTATCAAGCACCCAATGCTGATGTAACTGATTGAATTTGCTATGGATCTGGGATCCCTTGAAGACTGCCTATGCTGACTATCCTATTCCTCCTCAATCATGATGATGCTAGCTTCCAACAATATTTTAGGGTTAGGGCACCATCACCACTTAAGGCCCAATTTTTCTGCCCCTGTTTAACATTTAACAGCAGGGCCTATTCCTGCACCCAACAAGAGTATCTGTGAGGGGTTACAGTGTTGTGGCACCACCACCACCACACAAGGCCCAATTTTTTCTAACCCTGTTTAACAGGTGCATGTTATTACAATTTTTGATAAAATATTTCCACACAGGGCCTGTTCCTTCGCCCAACAAGAGTAACTGTGAGGGGTTACAGTGTTTTGGCGCCACCAAAACCAAAGGCCCTATTTTTCTGCCCCTGTTTAACAGGGCAATTTAATTACAATTTTTGATATAATATTTCACAGCAGGGCCCGTTCCTGCGCCCAACAAGAGTAACTGTGAGGGGTTACAGTGCTCTGGCACCACCAACATCAAGGCCCAATTTTTTTGCAGAGTATATAGAGCAGGCCATATAGTATATATACTGCTGTTCAGAGTATATAGTGTCTGGGGGCCATGGGGACCCCCACACCATTTTTTATTACATTTTGGTGCGGGGTACTCCTTAATATCCATACCAGACCTGAAGGGCCTGGTATGGATTTTGGGGGCCATCCACGCCATTTTTTTTTTTTGTATTTTTGGCACGGGGTTCCCCTTAATATTCATACCAAACCCAAAGGGCCTGGTAATGGACTGGGGGGGGGGAACCCACGCCGTTTTCTCAATGATTTTTATCTATATTGCCTGGATCCGACAATACATTACTTCCGCGAGCACTTTTAAATTACATTTTTTCCTTTAGAAATGTAATTTTGCTGTGGTACTGTTATAAACATGGGAAAGATTAGCTACTTTACAGGCAGACTAAGGAGACCCCTCAGGCACAATATTTAAAGGAATATTTCATTTTTATTGTTTCACTTTAAGCGTTATTGAAATCACTATTCACAAAAAACCAGCCCTTTTTAAAAAAAAAATTGGCATTGATACATATCCCCTGGGGGCAGGACCCGGGTCCCCAAACAGGTTTTATGGCAATAACTTGCATATAAGCCTTTACAATGATCACTTTTAATTTTTTATGATCGCGTTTACCGGTGTTTGCATGTTCGCACAAATTTTTTGCCTGTTCACATGTTCGGCTGCGAACCGAACCGGGGGTGTTGGGCTCATCCCTAATCATTACTCAGAGTTACTCTTCCACATCACACTGAATGCATTTCAGCAATCATTCTAGCCAGGCCTCAAATCCTGAATGGTCCAAACATATAAAAGTTAGATGTTACCAAATCTGAGCTGTAGAGTATATGAGAGACCACTGACCAGCCGATTTTGTCATTCACATGACTGGCGTGGCCTAAGAAGGGTGTAGGTGTGTATTATCATGATGCAACTGTATGGCATGAATGTCTTTGGGGAGTTATCTGATTGGAACCCACTTCACACAGACTTTGTGATATTCCAGACTCTCCACCATTGCCTGTGCTGACCCATAAGACATATGCACTGCATCACAAATTTTTTGGATGGGGATGCATCTTTCTTGTCGAATTAGCTCATTAACCCTGCTGCAGTTGTTATTGATGTTTGAAGTTGATGGAAAACATTTTCTTGGCTTGTCAACAATTTCAGTTTCTTGCTTCTTAAATTTCTTCACTTCAATTACTGCATCACTATACATGTTCTTCAGACATGTATGGATCTGAACAGCCGAAAAACAATCTTTTATCAGAAACTCTATCACTGCTCTTTGTTTTAACCTCTTACTCATGATTCCCTTGGTACAATCTTAAAAAGAGAAGCACACAATGATTGTGTTAGATCATATGTATGTGATACAGCAGGCATTTTATTATAAGTTTTCATGAACAAAAGATATGAAACAACAGGTATTTTTGATACCCTTCATAAAAATATATTTAAAGCCACTTAAAATCAACCCTGCAAGAAATGTACATACACTGTATTTGACTTGTATCAAACCTTTGTAATTTCATCAAGACAGCATGTGTTCTTTGTCTGCTATTAGGGTATCATCCCTTTGGGTATTAGAATCTAATACTTGAATAGATAGAGTTTGCAGAATATAGGGTCCCAGTTGTTTTTTCTTCTTTATTAATATACCCTAGACATTAATTTCTCTAGCGAAACCCACATACTTTTTCCATTAATGTTTTGTATAAATATTACTGTTTGTGTAGTGCAACTATCTTTATCATTATGACTTTGATGAAGGTTATATCACATCTTACAAGACATCTATACAAATTCAGAAAACATATACATTCCCAAATAAACTTTTTCTCCTAAAAAAATTAAGAAAAAAAAATAGAACTTTTAATGCACACTTATCATAACTTTCAATATGGAAAGGACAAGGTTAGGTCATGTAGATAACCGATAAGATATAAGTCGCTTATCTGTAAATGACAGGTTTGGAAAATATTAACAGGCAAATTCCAACTTTTATAGTGACTAAAGTTAAAAAGACATATTCCTGTGCATGCTTCTGCTACTTTAGTTCACAGTGCAAACCCAAAGAAGGACAGAATCCATTGGCAAGAACATTTACGTACACGCAATTCCATGCAACATGTGAAATCAACTTGTGAGCTATCAATGGTATTCAGTGAACATTGCAACTGTCTATCAAAATCCAAAACTTATTTCTTTTTATTTTTTTTAGATTAATAGTCACTTCCTGTTAGTTCCTCTTACTGCCTGAAAGTTAAGAGAAACTGCCTAAAAAAAGAAAAAACCCTGTCAGGGGGTTTAACTTATGGCTACTCTATCACACTAAAGTTTTGGCTTCAGATGTTAGAAAGCTTATTTCATTCATGTTCATCTGAGTTATTTGTAATCCACTGTTTTTGAGAGTCTGCCAGACAATCAGAAAAAATTCCAATTCTTAAAGCTGTTCTGCAGCCATCTTAAACCTTGTGTGCTCAGGAGAACACAATCCATTTCTAGGCCCTGCAGCTCAGTGGGACCCTCCGGCATCAGCTGTGACAAAGAGTTCCAGACCAAATCTACAGCAGAAATATAAGGAAATAAACTATAAATATATGGGGCAGTCTAAATTAGGCAATTAAAACTTTTTGAAATTAATAAGGAATACTACCGGTACATCGATCCACACCAGAAAGGCAGAGGGAGATTAGGGAAGTAAACAAGTGGCTGAAGAGCTGGTGTAGTAAGGAGGGGTTTGGCTTCCTGGAGGACTGGGCCGACTTCTCAGTCGATAATCGGTATTATAGAAGGGACGGACTGCACCTAAATGAGGAGGGTGCAGATCAGCTGGGAATGAAGATGGCCAAAAAGTTAGAGGGGTTTTTAAACTAGGCAATAGGGGGGAGGGTCCAGAGGTAGAGATAGTCAACGCGGAACATATTCCAGAGGGTAGTATTGGGGGGCATTAGTGGTAGGTTGACCAAAGCACAAAAACCCAAGGTAAGTATAGTAGCAAGTCCTAGTTGCAATCTCGGAACACCCAATAAGAGGATAATATGCGGCCGGTCTAAACTACATGGCATGTTCACCAATGCCAGGAGCCTGGCGGACAAGATGGGTGAACTAGAGATACTGTTGTATGAGGATTTGGATTTTGTGGGAATTTCAGAGACCTTGTTCAACAGCTCTCATGATTGGCTCGCAAACATTCAATGGTATACCCTTTATCGTAAGGATAGAGAGGGTAAAAAGGGGGAGGGGTATGCCTATATATCAAGAATAATGTACAAGTGAATGTGAGAGATGAAATCACTAAGGGAGCTAGGGAGGAGGTGGAATCCTTATGGGTAGAGCTCCAAAGGGATGAAGCTAAGGGGAAAATAATACTGGGAGTATGCTATAGGCCCCCTAACCTAAGGGAGGAAGGGGAGACAGATCTCCTATCACAATTTGGATTAGCAGCAAGGATGAAAAGTGTTATCATAATGGGGGATTTTAATTATCCAGACATAGACTGGGCGGAGAGAACAGCGCATTCATTTAAGGCTCGCCAGTTCCTAAATGTCTTGCAGGACATTTTTTTGGGTCAGATGGTAGACGCACCAACTAGAAATTAAGCGTTACTGGATCTACTGATTACCAACAATACAGGCCTGATCACGGATGTGGAAATACGGGGCAATTTAGGTAACAGCAATCACAGGTCAATTAGCTTCAGTATAAATCACACAAATAGGAAACATAAGGGGAATACAAAGACACTGCATTTCAAAAGAGCCAACTTCCCTAAACTACAAACCTTGCTAGAAGGCATAAATTGGAATAAAATCTTAGGAACAAAGAACATGGAGGAGAGATGGGTTTGCTTTAAGAGCATATTAAATAAGGGCATTAGCCAATGCATCCCATTGGGTAATAAATTTAAAAGAGTGAACAAAAGGCCTGGATGTCTTAACTCCAATGTAAAAATGCATAAAAAAGCAAAGGAGAAGGCCTTCAAAAAATACAAGGTTGAGGGATCATCATCAGCATTCAGACTTTATAAAGAATCCAACAAGAAATGCAAGGGTGCAATAAGGACGGCTAAGATAGAACATGAAAGACACATAGCAGAGGAGAGCAAAAAAAAATCCCAAGAAATTCTTTAAGTACGTTAATAATAAAAAAGGGAGGACAGACCATCTTGGCCCCATAAAGAATGAGGAAGGAAAACTGGTTACAAAAGATGGGGAGATGGTGAAGGTATTCAATTTATTCTTCTCCTCAGTCTTCACAAGGGAATCGGGGGGCTTCAGTAACCAAAACTGCAGTGTTTATCCTTATGACGCATCACAGGAAGCACCTCCATGGTTAACAGAGGACAGAATTAAAATTAGACTTGGGAAAATTAACCACTTCAGTCCCGGAAGGATTTACCCCCTTCCTGACCAGAGCACTTGTTACAATTTGGCACTGCGTCGCTTTAACTGCTAATTGCGCAGTCATGCAATGCTGTACCCAAACAAAATTTGCGTCCTTTTCTTCCCACAAATAGAGCTTTCTTTTGATGGTATTTGATTAACCTCTGCCATTTTTATTTTTTGCGCTATAAATGGAAAAAGACCAAACATTTTGAAAAAAAATGATATTTTCTACTTTGTGTTATTAAAAAAATCCAATAAACTCAATTTTAGTCATACATTTAGGCCAAAATATATTCAGCCACATGTCTTTGGTAAAAAAAAATGTCAATAAGCGTATATTTATTGGTTTGCGCAAAAGTTATAGTGCCTACAAACTAGGGTACATTTTCTGGAATTTACACAGCCTTTAATTTATGACTGCCTATGTCATTTCTTGAGGTGCTAAAATGGCAGGGCAGTACAAACCCCCCCCAAATGACCCCATTTTGGAAAGTAGACACCCCAAGGAAATTGCTGAGAGGCATGTTGAGCCCATTGAATATTATTTTTTTGTCCCAAGTGATTGAATAATGACAAAAAAAAAAAATTACAAAAAGTTGTCACTCAATGATATATTGCTCACACAGGCCATGGGCATATGTGGAATTGCACCCCAAAATACATTTAGTTGCTTCTCCTGAGTATGGGGATACCACATGTGTAGGTCTTTTTGGGAGCCTAGCCGTGTACGGGGCCCCGAAAACCAAGCACCGCCTTCAGGATTCCTAAGGGCGTAAATTTTTGATTTCACTCCTCACTACCTATCACAGTTTTGTAGGCCATAAAATGCCAAGGTGGCACAAACCCCCCCCCCCCAAAAAAATGACCCCATTTTGGAAAGTAGACACCCCAAGGAAATTGCTGAGAGGCATGTTGAGCCCATTGAATATTATTTTTTTGTCCCAAGTGATTGAATAATGACAAAAAAAAAAATTTACAAAAAGTTGTCACTCAATGATATATTGCTCACACAGACCATGGGCATATGTGGAATTGCACCCCAAAATACAGTTAGTTGCTTCTCCTGAGTATGGGGATACCACATGTGTAGGTCTTTTTGGGAGCTTAGCCTCGTACGGGGCCCTGAAAACCAAGCACCGCCTTCAGGATTCCTAAGGGCGTAAATTTTTGATTTCACTCCTCACTACCTGTCACAGTTTTGTAGGCCATAAAATGCCAAGGTGGCACAAACCCCCCCCCAAAAAAAATGACCCCATTTTGGAAAGTAGACACCCCAAGGAAATTGCTGAGAGGCATGTTGAGCCCATTGAATATTATTTTTTTTGTCCCAAGTGATTGAATAATGACAAAAAAAAAAATTTACAAAAAGTTGTCACTCAATGATATATTGCTCACACAGACCATGGGCATATGTGGAATTGCACCCCAAAATACAGTTAGTTGCTTCTCCTGAGTATGGGGATACCACATGTGTAGGTCTTTTTGGGAGCCTAGCCTCGTACGGGGCCCTGAAAACCAAGCACCGCCTTCAGGATTCCTAAGGGCGTAAATTTTTGATTTCACTCCTCACTACCTGTCACAGTTTTGTAGGCCATAAAATGCCAAGGTGGCACAAAACCCCCCAAATGACCCCATTTTGGAAAGTAGACACCCCAAGCTATTTGCTGAGAGGCATGGTTAGCCCATGGAATATTTTATATTTTGACACAAGTTGCGGGAAAATTACAAACTTTTTTTTTTTGCACAAAGTTGTCAGTAAATGATATATTTGTAAATAAAGAGGGGGGTTGGGACTTTAAATGAAGCACCAATAGGTGCCTCCATCCCGGTAATTGTTTCAAAATTCAAAGGAAATTGGGACTTTAAAATGAGGCAACTGGACAGTGGAGGTATAAGCACACTATCAAAATTTAATTACATAGCGTATAAAATACATAGTTCATCTTGTATATAGCATAGAGCATGCATGGGACCTAAACATAATGTATAAAAAAGATGTAAAAACAGTTACATGCGAACAACGTATGGTCAAAGTAGTGAACATATCCATGTTAAATGGCAATAAGCCTGATACTGGTACATGCGTCCACATGGTATACATACATTCATCAATGAGTATAAAAGTATATCATATAGTAAAATGGTTGTAGATGGGTAAGTAGCAGTCCATTTGGGGTGTAGTAGTGGCATCAAATATAGCTCGACGCATTTCGTGGGTTATCCCACTCGTCAGGAGCAGATGCGATAGACATACCTATGGAGTATATATATATGTAAAGATGGAGTAAATCATACTCTAAAGAGAATTTGTTTATAATATTTTTATGTAAAAACTGATTGGCCATCCACACTCACCCACTCAGACAGCACCTGCAATGTGGGGCAGCCATCTCTTTAGAGTATGATTTACTCCATCTTTACATATATATATACTCCATAGGTATGTCTATCGCATCTGCTCCTGACGAGTGGGATAACCCACGAAACGCGTCAAGCTATATTTGATGCCACTACTACACCCCAAATGGACTGCTACTTACCCATCTACAACCATTTTACTATATGATATACTTTTATACTCATTGATGAATGTATGTATACCATGTGGAGGCATGTACCAGTATCAGGCTTATTGCCATTTAACATGGATATGTTCACTACTTCGACTATACGTTGTTCGCATGTAACTGTTTTTACATCTTTTTTATACATTATGTTTAGGTCCCATGCATGCTCTATGCTATATACAAGATGAACTATGTATTTTATACGCTATGTAATTAAATTTTGATAGTGTGCTTATACCTCCACTGTCCAGTTGCCTCATTTTAAAGTCCCAATTTCCTTTGAATTCAGTAAATGATATATTGCTCAAACATGCCATGGGCTTATGTGCAATTACACCCCAAAATACATTCTGCTGCTTCTCCTGAGTACGGGGAAATGACCCCATTTTGGAAAGTAGACACCCCAAGCCATTTGCTGAGAGGCATGTTGAGTCCACGGAATGTTTTATATTTTGACACAAGTTGCGGGAAAGTGACAATTTTTTTTTTTTTTGCACAAAGTTGACACTAAATTATATATTGCTCAAACATGCCATGGGCATATGTGGAATTACACCCCAAAATACATTCTGCTGCTTGTCCTGAGTACAGGGATACCACATGTGTGGGACTTTTTGGGAGCCTAGCTGCAGACGGGGCCCCGAAAAACCAATCACCGCCTTCAGGATTTCTAAGGGCGTAAATTTTTGATTCACTCCTCACTACCTATCACAGTTTCCAAGGTCATAAAAGGCCAAGATAGCACAACCCCCCCCCCCCCCCAAATGACCCCATTTTGGAAAGTAGACACCCCAAGCTTTTTGCTGAGAGGCATGGTGAGTATTTTTCAGCTCTCATTTGTTTTTGAAAATGAAGAAAGACAAGAAAAAAATGTTTTTTTTTCTTTTTTCAATTTTCAAAACTTTGTGACAAAAAAGCGAGGTCTGCAAAATACTCACTATACCTCTCACCAAATAGCTTGGGGTGTCTACTTTCCAAAATAGGGTCATTTGGGGGGTTTTTGCCACCTGGGCATTCCATGGCCTCCGAAACTGTGATAGGCAGTGAAGAGTGAAATCAAAAATGTACGCCACTTAGAAAGCCTGAAGGCGGTGCTTGGTTTTCGGGGTCCACACATGTGGTATCCCCGTTCTCAGGAGAAGCAACAGAATGTATTTTGGGGGGTAATTTCACATATTCCCATGGCATGTTTGAGCAATATATCATTTAGTGACAACTTTATGCAAAAAAAAAAAAAATGTGTCTTTTCCCACAACTTGTGTCACAATATAAAATATTCCATGGACTCGACATGCCTCTCAGCAAATAGCTTGGGGTGTCTACTTTCCAAAATTGGGTCATTTGGGGGTGTTTTGAACTGTCCTGGCATTTTATGCACAACATTTAGAAGCTTATGTCACACATCACCCACTCTTCTAACCACTTGAAGACAAAGCCCTTTCTGACACTTTTTGTTTACATGAAAAAATTATTTTTCTTGCAAGAAAATTACTTTGAACCCCCAAACATTATATATTTTTTTTAAGGCAAATGCCCTACAGATTAAAATGGTGGGTGTTTCATTTTTTTTTTACTCAGTATTTGCGCAGCGATTTTTCAAACGCATTTTTTTGGGAAAAAACACACTTTTTTTAAATTTTAATGCACTAAAACACACTATATTGCCCAAATGTTTGATGAAATAAAAAAGATGTTTTTAGGCCAAGTACATGGATACCAAACATGACATGCTTTAAAATTGCGCACAAACGTCCAATGGCGACAAACTAAATACATTTTTAAAAGCCTTTAAAAGCCTTTACAGGTTACCACTTTAGATTTACAGAGGAGGTCTACTTCTAAAATTACTGCCCTCGATCTGACCTTCGCGGTGATACCTCACATGCATGGTGCAATTGCTGTTTACATTTGACACCAGACCGACGTTTGCGCGAGAGCAGGGGGGACAGGGGTGCTTTTTTTTTTTCTTTATTATTTTCTTGTGTTTTTATCTTATTTTTAAACTGTTCCTTTCATTTTTTTTAAATCATTTTTATTGTTATCTCAGGGAATGTAAATATCCCCTACGATAGCAATAGGTAGTGACAGGTACTCTTTTTTGAAAAAATTGGGGTCTCTGATCATCTCTATGGTCAGCTGGCTGAATCACCGGCTGCTTTCTCAGGTTCCCTGTTGGCACAGGAGAGCCAGAGAAAAACATGGATGACAGTGGGGGGGCATTCCCTCCCATTGCTTGTAAAAGCAGTCTAGAGGCTAATTAGCCGCTAGGATTGCTTTTACATGAAAGCCGACCGCTGGCTGAAAAAAATGATACCTAAACCTGCAGGCATCATTCTGGTATAACCACTCAAAGTCCAGCAACATACCAGTACATTGCTGATCTTTGTTGGGCACATATTGCAAACTTTTTTTTCATGCAGCCTGTGGGCTGAACGAAAAAAAGAGATTGATCGATGGGTATGCCCACAATTAGCATACCTCCCTTCATCCACCCACTTCTAATGATGGGAATACATGCACCGTATATATGCCGAAGCATGGGGCATCCTCCCGCAAAAGTTAGGAGCAAATCGCTCCTCCGCCCTCTGCTGCCCCATGCTTCGGCATATATGCTGAAGTATGTAACTGTGGTGGTGAAATCACCTCCGACAGCGCTGGAGTCATGGCTTTATGTATCGTGGAAGCAAACGCTGTTGCTGTCAAGATAGATAAATCTGCGCTGCAACTGAATGGCGTACCTGCTAAGCAAATGATGGTTAACAATAAAACAAAGTTACATTACAGTATAACAGTAAGACTTACCATACCTGCAAAGCAAATACAAAAAAAATAGTAAAAAATAAAACATTTAACGCAACCTGTGCCTAAAATATATATATGCCGAAGCATGGGGGCATCCTCCCACAAAAGGTAGGAGCAAAATCGCTCCTCCACCCACTGCTGCCCCCACGCTTCGGCATATATGCTGAAGTATGTAACTGTGGTGGTGACATCACCTCCAACAGCGCTGGAGTCACAGCTTTATGTATCGTGGGAGCAAACGCTGTTGCTGTTAAGATAAATAAATCCGCTCTGCAGCTGAATGACGTACCTGAAAACAAAAAAATTGTTAACAATAAAACACAGTAAACAGTAAAGTATAAAAAAATTGCATATCTGAAAAGCAAACATGGTAAAACATATTTTTTCACATTTTTTTTTTTTTTTACAATTTTTTTTGTAACTATAACTTTTGTAAATGGTACCAGGTTCGGGTCTCTCAAAATGCAATGGCATCTTGGGAGACCCTATGTTAGTGTGCTTTGTCTGTGCAGACCTGTACCCTACGCTAATACTCAACTAGTGAATGGTAGCATTGAAAACATTCACCAATGCAAAGACCAGGATTGTCAGGACAGGAGGGACAATAATACCGGGTGTCACGCCTATACCAGCACTTGCTGCAGACACGACATCTTCTTTATGGGGCTCGTTGGGTAGGGGTACTCGAGAGGACATACGGAAAATGCCTCTCATGCAGCCGGCTTACTGCATTTGGTTGGGGAAGGTGAGGTGGAGCACCATCTGGAAACAGAAGGGCTCTGACGATCTCTTCCTGGAATTTAAGGAAGGATCCAGTCCGTCCTGAAGCTCTGTATAGCACATGAGCATTCAGCAAAGCCAATTGAAATAAATAAACAGACACTTTTTTGTACCAGCGTCTGGCCTTATGGGCAACTAGGTACGGCGCCAACAACTGGTCATTGAGGTCCACCCCTCCCATGTTAAGGTTATATTCGTGGACACAGAGGGGTTTCTCCACAATACCAGTCGCCGTAGTAATTTGGACCATTGTTTCTGCATGAAGGGAGGTAAGAACGAAAACATTCTTATTATCCCTCCACTTCATAGCGAGCAAGTTATTACACTTCAAGCAGGCTCTCTCCCCCAGCCTAAGACGGGAATATACAAGCCGCTGTGGAAAGCCCCAGCGATTAGATCGCACGGTGCCACATGCTCCAATTTGATGATCAAACAGGTGACTAAAAAGTGGCACGCTCGTGTAATAATTGTCCACTTACAAGTGGTACCCCTTTCCGAATAAGGGTGACACCAAGTCCCACACAATCTTGCCAGCGCTTCCTATGAAGTCAGGGCAGTTTGTCGGCTCTACGTGACCATCTTTGCCTCATAAACCATAAAACTATATGTATAGCCTGTGGCCCTGTCACAGAGCTTATACATCTTGACCCCGTATCTGGCACGCTTGCTGGGAAGGTACTGTTTGAATGACAATCGGACAGAAAATTTAATCAGGGACTTATCAACGCAGACAACTTGATGGGGAGTAAACAAGTCTGCAAAATGTTGGTTGAAGTGCTTTACGAGGGGCCAAATTTTGTAGAGCCGATCGTATTCAGGGTCTCAACGAGGACGACAGCGTTCATTGTTGCTGAAGTGCATGAACCGCAAGATCTGCTCGTATTGTGCCCTGGTCATGGAGGCAGAGAACAAGGGCATATGGTGAATTGGGTCAGTGGACCAATATGACCGCAACTCACTCTTTTTAGTTATGCCCATGTTGAGGGAAAGGCCCAGAAAGATCACAAATTCGGAAACCGTAATTGGTTTCCAATCTCTGGCAAGGGAGAACTGGGGAATAGTGGCGATGTGTTGACCAGCGTACAAACTGCTTTGGTCCACAATAGATCTATAAAAATCCAGTGACGTAAAATCAACTGTTTCCACCTGAATGCCGGGTTGGCCAGAGAATGGGGGAAGTACGGGTGCTGCAGAAGTGGTGGGTTCCCAATTCGGATTGACGAATGCAGCAGGAAGGGCACTATGGGCACGACGGGCCTGTGTTCGTCTTGTTAGTGGCAGCGGGACACTACTTGTGCTTGCCACCTCGCCAGCTTGAACTGCACTTATGGGACTCGCCACGTCACCAAGTGTTAGTGCAGTGCTGGATGTACGACCAGGGTGTACTAGGCCGATGGTGCTTGCCAGTTCACCAGAAAGAATAGCGGCGCTAGTACTTCTCTGCTCCATACGAGGGACCTGCAGTTCTTGCACATCAAGGACAGAAGAAGAATTTCAGGGTCTGGTACGCCTGACCTTGGCAGGGACCACAACTCCGTCGTCAGAGCTATCTGTCATGGAGCCGCTGTCCTCTACAGGATCGTATTCTGAGCCTGAATCTGACAGATGAGTGACTTCCTCTTCACTATCTGTCATGCTCAGAAACGTGTAGGCCTCTTCACTAGTGTACCTTCGATTTGCCATTTTGGGCTCTAAATTTAGTGGTACACTAGTGAGACTCACAGGTAAAAAAGCTCCTGACTGTTAGCGACTATATCAAAACGCTACCAAAAAAACTGTTAGCGATCGCAGGGATCAGGCCTGACTCTGCAAACGCTGCAGTTATGTGTGCTTAGTGTTTTGTAAGTGACAGTGATTGATCGATACTGCACTTGGGTGGGCTGGGCTGGGCCGAGGGGCAAAACGCAGGTGCTAGCAGGTATCTGGGATGATCCCGCTAACACTGCATTTTTGGGAACCCTAAACTGCTGGGGACGCTATTATAGATCTGATCAGATCAGATATTGATCTGTTCAGATACTATACCACTAAGGGAGGAGTATGCTGCGTACGTGGGTGTTAGCGCTACTGGCACTAACCTGACGCTGCCTGGGGCGACGCAGACCTTATCTGACCCTAAAACTTAACTTATATCACTGCCGGGCGATTAGGGGGTTAAACCTTTATTAGGTAATAAACGGCGGGTGCCCTGAAACTATAAAAAACAAACTAACTAACCAGCGTCACCCGTAACAGTTATAAGGTGATCACTGGTGAAAGGGTTGACTATGGGGCAATCAGGGGGTAAAACCTTTATTAGGTAGCATATGGGGGTCCCTGTCGCTATAAAAAACTGACGGCGAACCTATATACTTACCTCCCTAACTAGCGTCACCTGTGACACTAATACAGTGATCAGATAAATGATCGCTTAGTGACACTGGCGACGGGGGGGGTGATCAAGGGGTTAACCTTTATTAGGGGGGGTAGGGGGGTATCCTAGACCTAAAGGGGGCTAACCCTAACTGCCCTACCACTTATAACAGTCACAAACTGACACCAATGCAAAAAGAAAAAACTGCTATTGGTGTCACAGTGACAGGGGGTACAGGGGGGTTATCGGGGGGTGATTGGGGGGTGATCGGGGGGTGATGGGGGGTGAAAAGTGTGCCTAGTGTGTTCTACTGTTAGTAGTGTTGGTGCACTTACTTGGATGTCTTCTCTCCTCGGCGCCAGAACGAAAAGACCGGCTCGAGGAGAGATGACATCACTTCCTCTGCCGCTGTTTACATTACAGAGGCAGAGGAAGGATTTCATTGGCCGGGAGCTATCACGAGGGGGTGGCAACGAATGGATGGCCTCCCCCTCACATCCGATCGCCGGGGGAGAAATACCCACCGCCTCAGGCACCGGGAGGGTACAACCGGACCTGTACGTTACTTTGCCTGCCCGTGCCATTCTGGTGACGTATATCGTCGTGAGGCGGTCAGCAAGTGGTTAACATTAATAAATCACTGAGACCAGATGGCTTGCACCCGAGGGTACTAAGGGAACTCAGTCAAGTAATTGCCAGACCATTGTTCCTAATTTTTACTGACTGTCTACTGACTGGAATGGTACCAGCTGATTGGAGAAAAGCCAATGTAGCACCAATATTTAAAAAGGGCCCAAAATACATCCCTGGGAATTACAGACCAGTTAGCCTAACATCAATAGTATGTAAACTCTTGGAGGGGATGATAAGGGACTATATACAAGATTTTAGAGAACTGTATCATTAACAGTAATCAGCATGGTTTCATGAAGAATAGTTCTTGCCAAACCAATCTATTAACCTTCTATGAGGAGGTGAGTTGCCATCTAGATAAAGGAAGGCCCATAGATGTGGTGTATCTGGATTTTGCAAAAGCATTTGACACAGTTCCCACGTAAATGTTTACTGTACAAAATAAGGTCTGTTGGAATGGACCATAGGGTGAGTACATGGATTGAAAACTGGCTACAAGGGCGAGTTCAGAGGGTGGTGATAAATGGGGAGTACTCAGAATGGTCAGGGGTGGGTAGTGGGGTCCCCCAGGGTTCTGTGCTGGGACAAATCCTATTTAATTTGTTCATAAACGACCTGGAGGAAGGGGTAAACAGTTCAATCTCTGTATTTGCGGATGATACTAAGCTAAGCAGGGCAATAACTTCTCTGCAGGATGTGGAAACCTTGCAAAAAGATCTGAACAAATTAATGGGGTGGGCAACTGCATGGCAAATGAGGTTCAATGTAGAAAAATGTAAAATAATACATTTGGGTGGCAAAAATATGAATGCAATCTATACACTGGGGGGAGAACCTCTGGGGGAATCTAGGATGGAAAAGGACCTGGGGGTCCTAGTAGATGATAGGCTCAGCAATAACATGCAATGCCAAGCTGCTGCTAACAAAGCAAACAGAATATTGGCATGCATTAAAAAGAGGATCAACCCAGAGATAAAACGATAATTCTCCCGCTCTACAAGACTCTGGTCCAGCCGCACCTAGAGTATGCTGTCCAGTTCTGGGCACCAGTCCCCAGGAAGGATGTACTGGAAATGGAGCAAGTACAAAGAAGGGCAACAAAGCTAATAAAGGGTCTGGAGGATATTAGTTATGAGGAAAGGTTGCGAGCACTGAACTTATTCTCTCTGGAGAAGAGACGCTTGAGAGGGGATATGATTTCAATATACAAATACCATGCTGGGGACCCCACAATAGGGATATAACTTTTTTGCAGGAGCGACCACAACATACAGGGATATACAGTGTAATACTGACATTTCTAAATGATTTGTTCCATTATTTCATTAACTGCTAACATAAAGAGGAGGTTTCCAAAAGTTGTTAGTGCTAGAATGTTAAAATACTATGCTAAAATAAAAATAAAAAACTTTATTGTTGACAAAAGTTTATTTTATTCTAAAAAGTGTTTCGTACTTTTTTTTCTGCTAAAGCATAAAATACTTTAATGTAACGAACCCTTGGTAATCATATATTAAAACTTTTGTTATTTACAGCTTACAGTAATTAAGATCTTGAATATCTCTGTTTCAATAAATGCTTACTAAACCGAAGAGTAAATGTGTTCCAGGAATATTAAGATATTACATTTTTATTCCTATTATGCCTGTATTTATTTTCCAACTTATCATCTGCTTACAGTTAACCCTTTAACATTTTCAAAATATAATATGTAATTTGAAAGGGTAAAATGCATGTATATATTCTGCAATGACTCAAAATAGGTTTGAGGTATATATCAGTTCTGAAATTTTTGTTTATTAAAAATGTATCACTCTTTTCTTGAGCTAACCTTTTTTTGATTTCCCCTTCTTCAACCACAGGTGATCCCTAGGACCCCCCTTTTCCACCACCTTTCCTCCTCTCCCCAGCTCTCCCATTTACTCTTCCTTTACAATGTATCCCTTTAGAAAGCCTTATCCCTGTCAATCTTCTGCAACCCCTGAGCCAATAAAGGTTGAGCTACCAAGAGAACCACACTATAAATACAATGCACATCTTTTTCCTGACAATATCTGCTCTAGCTAGCTGACCTTCACCATACAACTTGTCAGTTTTATCTACCATCTGTTATCTTGATCATGGTTTCTGTTCAGCTTTATGGTATTTTACATCAATTGTTTCCTATTTGATTGTCACCGCCTTCTGTATTCCAAGTACCTTTGTATCTTTGCAACTAATAAACATATTGAACAAGGAAAAGAAATACCAGAAACTGTCTATAGAATATATAACTACAACCATTTACCAGAATTTTCTGAAGGTAATCATTTATTGTATAAGTGTATTAATTAAATGATTAAAGCATAACTTCACTTTTGTTGAGAAAAAAACATTCCCCTCTGGGTGATCTATGTACATTGCAAGGATCATAACAACCTTTGTTGCAGATTCCTACCTTTTGTTATTCTGAAGAAATACATGTGTGTTTGTCTGTGCCTCTGTCCTGAGTGGGTCAAATGGGAGTGGTTTCATAACTATCAGTCAGCTGTGGCAGCTGCAGAACACTAATGAGGATAGCTACTGGGCCTGCATCCCTTTAGATGTGTTCATATTGGGAGTTTCTCACCAAAAATCACATTTTTGTTGCAGGGGATGCCTGAAATCTGACTTATCTTTGGCAGACTTCTGGGAAAATTGGTGAGCCAATCACAAAAGCAGAAAATGATGTTTCTGTGGAGTGGTCAGTACACATTCTGTGTACAATACAACTTTATGTAGCCATATTGCATTGCATTTAAAGAATATTACAGCGGCTACAGATTGAAAAGGAAAGGTAATTTGTAATAACATTCAATCACAATATGACTTGTATTGCAATTGTAAACGCTATATTATTTTTTGTTTATTTGCTATTTTTTTCCCCACAAAAGTGGAGTTATCCTTTAATTGAAATAATTCTTCGGCTAAAGAATGATCTCAAAACCAGTTGTTTCACATCAGATAGATTTGGAGCAAGGTGGATTGATTCTTAAAACCATTATAGATGCCTAGAACCTTAAAAAGGAGTTTTCTACCTATGACAAAAGGCATGGAAGACTGTTTGCTTCTGTGCATATAGTACATCTGTAGCAATAATAAAGAATAATTGTTGTAAAAGTGGTGCTATTAAAGTGGAAATAAACTTAACTAACATATGCTATGTCTCTTCTGCAGTATCAGATACTTACCTGACTGTTAGCAGTCTTCTATTGAATGCACAATGAGCTGCACATGCTAAGCTTGCATTCCCAGCGCACTCTGGCTATGCTGGAATGACGTATTCTTATGCGCATGTGTGGGATAGGGTAATTTCCTGACCAGCCAATCAGGAGGCTAAAAACTAGCACCCAGAGTAAACTGCTGCATGGTTGGAATGAGGAGGTAAATTTTTCTGGGAGTTTAGTTCTGCTTTAAGAATGAACTTTACCGCATGTGCTAGTAGACCTCACAAAACTGGTGGTAGGGATTTTTAATCTAGGGCAGACTATTTTAAAGGGGCCATACCAGCATAAATGTATTGTTAGAGCTTTATTGAATTCCTCCCATTAGACTTTAAATCAAAAGTCAATTGCAGAATATATATTAGTAATGCTGCATAACTTAAACATAAATTTGACTGAAAACCCAGATTTAATCATATGGCAGCTTTGTATGCGTGTGGGGAAGGAGGAGGAAAGCAGGAGGGATGCAGAGGTGTAGAGAAATTACTGTAAGGAAATCTCACCAGTGGTGTCAAGAAAGGAAAAAAGAACGCACACACACACGGCCACAATGAAGTGTCACTCTGGTTTGGCACTGAGATTTTCAGTTAATTCCTTGATGAAGAAACAATCTGAAGTACCTGACACTATTTGACCTTGTAATGATTATTGCAATGTGTTGAAAATTTTGAATTCATTAACTGCAACAAGGTCATATAATTTTATATTTTATATGTCTGATGATGTGCAAGAGATCTGAAAGCCAGCAAAATGTAACACAGTCATCACAATACAGTTATTCAATAAAGCAGTGCAAAGAATAATGATAATGGGCAAAGTGCATAAAACCCATATCAATCAGCCAAAAATTGTTCTCAGCTACACTGATTAGTAAATTAGCAAATCATTGTTTGCTATGTATTAATAGGTGTGTTACTTGTTCCTTTGTGGAAGTCAATATTTTATACTTGTTTAGAACCAGGATCACCTGCAACATTTAAATATAGCATTCTACTCACACATATATGATTTACTTTTTAACATTCAAAATATTTTTATTTAGATTTTGTAAAGAGAACAAACAAGGTTGACATTACCATAAGCCTATGTACACATGATAGGATTTTCTGACAACAAAACCGTGGATTTTTTTCCGAAGGATGTTGGCTCAAACTTGTTTTGCATACACGCGGTCACATAAATGTCAGAAAATTCCAAACGTCAAGAACGCGGTGACGTACAACACGTACGACGAGCCGAGAAAAATCAAGTTAATAGCCAGTGCGGCTCTTCTGCTTGATTCCGAGTATGCATGGACTTTTGTGTGTCGGAATTGTGTACCTACGATTGGAATTTCCGACAAGTCTTGTTGTCGGAAAACTTGAGAATCTGCTCTCAAACATTTTTTGGCGGAAATTTCGACAACAAATGTTCTATGGAGTATACACACAGTGCGACTTCCGACAACAAGCTCACATCCAACATTTGTTGTCGGAAAATCCTATCGTGTCGTATACGGCCCATATCAGCTAATTACAGATAAAGAACTAACATCTGGGACATAAAAGTGAAAAGAAAAAATATATTTTTACTTATCGGAGTCAGATTCGTAGTGAAGTGTAGCACTACCAAATTTCCAGGACCAGAATACATAAATAAGTACAACATATATATGTTATGGCACAGAGATTGCGTAAACAATAAAGAGAACATAAAATAGAGCAAAAGGGTGTAGATCAACACCTAAGGAACACCTTTGGACTCGAAAACATCCGTGTTGCAATCACCACTACATGTCAATGAGTACATAAAGGGTGAATTAACACCATATAATTTACTTTTTAGGCAGTGGTGGTCCTAATCCATGCGCCCAGCCCCTTATCTATATGCAGGGTGCTGGACACATGGATTTGAATGGGTTTTTTTTTCTTTTGAAGCACAAGATTAGAGCCTAAAGCTCTAATTGGCTTGTGTGACAATAGCTAATAAATATTAGCTATTGTCTTCCTGGTTCTCATCCTGGCCAATCAGGAAGCGGGTCTTAAGACCCGATTGGCTGAGAGGAGAAGAGACTGTATTGGCCATTGAGGAGGAGACGCAGGGGGGAAGCTGTTGAGGAGGAGAGGCCAGCTCGTGACCTAGATGGGGTAAGTGCGGGGTTTGCGGATCGACCTAGCGATGGGGGGGATTTTGACCGACCAACCACACGGGGTGAGGGGGGTTTGAACTGACTGATGGGCCAACCAAACGGGGGGGCTGGCACTGTTTTTAAGTAAAGACAGCACTCCCTATTCAGCCTCAATTCCAACACTAAAGATAGATACAGAATGCTTACCATAAATATGACTGATCTATTAACAGTGTTCTTACGGGTATTTCCACTTTTGTAGCCCAGGTTGAGATAATACCTACTTTATATTTGCTACATGACTACTTCACATAGCATAACATAAAAAACTAATTGCAACTTTCCTTTTTAGATGCTCTTTTCTGAAAATTCTAGAAAGGAAACATAACACTTAGCTCTCTCTGTTATGAGGGGGCGGAGAAGCCATGTTTACTATAAACTTATCTGGGGACAGATATCCCATCAGTCATTTTAGATTTGAACACTGTCTTTACAAAAGGTTAAATGTTTAGGAGCTAGGCTTTTCCTTTGTGTGTTAATGAGAACTGGACCCAACTATTGGGACAGAACACGCTGAGCTAGTTGCAGACAGATATGACATCTTCCCCTTTGAAACATCTAAAAGGTAAGAAATCTTTTTTTTAGGAACACATAACAAACACATATTGGAGTTTTCTCAAACCTGACTGCAAAAGTGGAAAAAAAGTAAAAATACACTTTAAATGCTTCTGGCTTTAAGTTTATGTAAACACATCATGTAGTTTCCAGTATGTTTAGCCTCATGTCATACTGTATACTGTTTTGCTGAACCACTTCAGCCCCGGAAGGATTTACCCCCTTCCTGACCAGGCCATTTTTTGCGATATGGCACTGCGTCGCTTTACCTGACAATTGAATTGTGTGGTTGTGCCATGCTGTACCCAAACAAAATTGACGTCCTTTTTTCCACAGAAATAGAGCTTTCTTTTGGTGGTATTTGATCACCTCTGCAGTTTTTACTTTTTGCGCTATAAACAAAAAAAAAGCAACAATTTTGAAAAAAAATACATTTTTTTTTTACTTTTTGCTATAATAAATGTCCTCAGATTTAAAAATTGCAATAAGCGTATATTGATTGGTTTGCGCAAAAGTTATAGCGTCTACAAAATAGGGGATAGATTTATGGCATTTTTTTAAAAAAATTTTTTTTACTAGTAATGGCTGCGATCTGCGATTTTTATTGGGACTGGGACAGGTTTAAAATGCCTTTTAAGCAAATCAATTTGTCAATCTGTTGCAAAGTTTCTTGCTTGGAGATCCCAGTAACATCGCTCAGTCCATACCTTGCAATTAGCAGCAGCATTGTCAGCCTGCATGTTCACTCCATCAGTTGGTCCTTATGCCGCGTACACACAAGCGGACTTTACGGCGGAATTTGCCCGGCGGACTGGATTTCGTCGGACAATTCGATGTGTGTGGGCTCCAGCGGACTTTGTTTTCTCAAAAGTTGGATGGACTTAGATTTGAAACTTGTTTAAAATTTATCAGTTGAAATCGAGTCCGGTCGAAAAGTCCGCCGTCTGTATGCTAGTTCGACGGACTAAAAAGCCACGCTAGGGCAGCTATTGGCTACTGGCTATGAACTTCCTTGTTTTAGTCCGGTCGTACGTCATCACGTACGAATTCGACGGACTTTGGTGGATTGTGTGTAGGCAAGTCCGTTCATTCAGAAAGTCTGTCGTAAAGTACGTCGAAAAATCCGCCGGGCAAAGTCCGCCGTAAAGTCCGCTCGTGTGTACGCGGCATTAGGCTTCCTATCAGATAGGTAACTAACTGAAGAAGTCCACATATCATACTGCCAGTGGCTTAACAGTGTATAAGCATCACTTGTGAAAATCAGGCCAAATGAGGGAAAGTATTTTGCACATCAGTAACTTCCAGTATTATACACCGTACACAGATATAATTTGTTGGAAAGTGTCCTTGAAAGCATGCACAGATCCTTCCCTTTTTGTGGTAGAACAGGCAAAGATATTGTCACTATATAACTAGAATTTACTGGCTAAGTCTAATTCTGCCAAAAATAATCAAATATTTATAGGTTATCCTATGATGATACACTAGGGACTCATATACACATTATTGTCTATCAATTCAGATTTTTTTTTCTTTAGAATTGACCAACAATCAGTATATTTATATGCACCTTTTTGTCCATTTCATTTTGCTCCATTCTAAAATTCCTTTAATCATGTTTAATATGTGAAACAATTTAAATAATGACAGGCTGTCCATGGTCAAATTGCCATGACTTCTGGGCCCATTACTTGCAATCTAGTCTTACAAATGAAAAAAAAAAAAAAAGGACAGTGGACATAGGTCAGCCACACCTTCAAAACAAGAAACTGCTCTATATGCAGTTGCAATCTCTATATTTTACATCTACTATGCTAAATCTAAGCATAATGATTGTCCTTAAAGCAAAACTATGGGCGTTTTTTTCATTTTGGATAGAGTAAGGGAGGGTTAAAGCCCCTGGCAGATTTTTTTGTTTGCTATTTGTGTTCCATTGCAGAGATTTCCTTTCACTTCCTGTCCCATAGCCAAATAGGAAGTGAGAGGAAATCCATGCAAATTAAGGAAATTACTTGGGCAGCCCAGGTCACCAGAACTAGTGTCCCTTTGAAGATTTTCCCTCTATTACTTTTCTGGGGACAACCCAAAATTTGGGATTTTCTTATGCTTTCACTTTCAATAATAAAAGTAAATAAAACAAATAGAGTGGATGAATCTTCCTAATGGGGGAACAGTGTCAGGAACCAGACACTCAATGAATCAGACTAAGACAGAAGTGCAGTAAAAGTTACACTATTTAATAAAAGGGTAAAATGGTATAAACAGAGCAAATGTAGTCAAAACATAGCCAGAGTTTGGTAACCAGGATGGGTAGTCAGAACAAGCCAGAGAAACAGGAGTCCAGAGATCAGCAAAGTCCAGTGCAGTAAACAGGATCAGGAACCAGAAGGGAAGTCAGACAAGCAAAAGTCTTTCACAGGAAAATACAGCAGAGAGAGTCTGGATATGTTGACAAAGGTGAAGGCACAGAAGATCTGATCCATGCAGTTTAACCACCTCAATACACTTACACCCCCTTCCTACCCAGGGCATTTTTCAGCTTTCAGAGCTGTCACGCTTTGAATGACAATTGCGCAGTCATGCTACACTGTAACCATATGACATTTTTATAATTTTCTTCACACAAATAAAGCTTTCTTTTGGTGGTATTTAATCACTCCTGTTTTTTTTTATTTTTTCCTAAAACAAAAAGGCCAAAAAGTTTGAAAAAAAAAGGTTTTTCTTAGTTTCTGTCAGTAAATTTTGTAAATAAGTAATGTTTCTCCTTCACTGATGGGCGCTGATGAGACAGCACTGATGGGCACTGATAGGCTGCACTGATAGGCACTGATGAGGCAGCACTTATGGGCACTGATAGGTGGCACTGATATGTGGCACTGATGAGCACTGATAGGCGGCACTGATGGGTGGCACTGGGCACAGATGGGCAGCACTGGTGGGCACAGATAGGTGGCACTGGTGGGCACAGATAGGCGGCACAGATGGGCCACTGATGGGTGGCATTGATGAACAGCAGTGATGAGCATTGATGGGCAGCAGTGATGGGCATTGATGGGCAACACTGATAGCCAGCACTGACTGGCATCACTAATGGTCACTGATTGCTGGCACTTGTGGGCACTGATTGCGGGCACTTGTGGGCACAGATTGGTGGAAATTGTGAGCACTGGTTGGCACTGATTGCTGGCAGTGGTAGACACACAGTTCTGGCACTGGTGGGCACTTACTTGTAATCAGGGCACTGATGATCAGGGCCCTGATTACATCCCTAGCTGTCCCCTGTGGGGAGATGCCGTTGATCGACTCTCCTCTCCTCACACTCTGTCAGTGTAAGGCGAGGTGCGCTGATTACCAGCATCTCCATGTTTACATGTGACCGGCTGTGATTGGACACAGCCGATCAAATGGTTAAAGAGCTGTGGTTCTTTACACAGATCGGGGTCGCGCCGTGTCCTAGCAATATTTGACGGCCAGTGGGCTGGAAGTGGTTAAATAGCTAGCTGATGAGCAGGAAATGAAGACCAGGTGAGTCACTGTGGAATGAAAAGTGCTGCCAATTAACCGACCGCTGAGCACAGAGCTCTGAGAAGGAAGGGCTGAGCCCAACCCTGACACACAGAGAGCAATACAAACTGACAGGGGTTTTAACCCATCTCCACTCTATCAAAAACTAAAAAAAAAAAGTTTTGCCTTTACTTGTTCCTTTAACAATTTCATGACCCAACATTTCCTCCCTCTCTGTGTCCACAAGGCAAATGGCATAGAGAGATACTGCAGAATGCAATTGAATGTAAAATTAATAGTAATTTATTGCATATCCAGTAGGCATTGAATCACGTGTTTGGGAGCAACAGCATCTACAGCTTTAGATCTTTAAATATTTGCTAGAAACAGCACCATAGACTGTAACTATATGCTTTTGGTAGGTATAATCCACAGCTGAATAAATTACAAGTGGTTCATTTATGAGGATTTCTGCCACAAACATACAGCATCTGGAGTAAGGAAGCATTGTTTTGTTACAATCTGAAACTCATTCAATTTGAGCTGTAAGATTATGGTTCTGCTGTGTAAGGAAGGGATGTGACTGACCTCAGGGTTAGGATCAATTGCTGAAGCCCTATAATGATCATGTGTGCTTACATTGACTTTTAAGCTATGGACATTTGTCATCATAAGCTTTGGCATGTTAGCTGTAGGCAGTAGTGTTACCACTGTTATTAGTACAATGATAATAGTAGAGTGATTTACAGATGAACAAAAAAATGTGTATATTGATTTACACAAACTTTGCAAAAACACTTCCAATGCAAAAATCCTTGGTCCACTGGATTACATGATATCAGTTTAATGTGCCTGTCCTTTGCAAGAACCAGCAAATGGTGATATTTACAACAAAAGCATCAGATCCCTATTTATTAATTAGTGTCAACAGACTGAGGCTGATTTGCTAAAAAAGTTAAGAAACAAACAATAAATTGTGAGAGAATAAACTTCTTTTCCAATAAGATAAAAAAACATTTTTTTTTTATTTTATCTGTACATGGTTGGGTATTCAAGGTTAACAGAATATTTGCTGGATAATTGAAGTGATTGTTTACACAGTCTATTGTGTGAGGATTTCAAACGCTATTAGTAAATTAGCGCAACTATCTCCATTTTTGCTGTTGCAAGAATTTACATGTTCAACTATCATAATATTTTAAGGGTATCTTGTTGTCATGTAATGTTTTCAAAGCTGTTTAAGAAGTCACAATCTTCCAGTTTAATACATTTGTTATGGCATTTTATTAATGCACCCCAGACAGAATTACAGGGAGAATATTGTCTCTGTAGTAATTTTTGATGGCAATCATGTTTTTTTTTCTTCTTTCAAATACCATTGTCTTGGCTTGCTTCAGAAAATAGTTTTTACCTTGTGCAAATGCATCAGAGTATTGACTACAGAATTCTCACAGTAAATATGTATTTGAATTGTGCTTCACTGTGTTACCATAGATCTCAGAAGACTGCTGTTTGTTTGGAAAATAAATATTTTTTTCTGCCAAATGTCAACTAGCAAAGTTGCTTTTTCTACACTTATATATAATGAGTGGCTTTTGGGCTCTGTGACAAAAATACATTTTGGTACAGTACTAGTAAAGTTCACTTTGTAGCAGCCTTGAGAACAACCCTAAGTTCCAGTTACAAATGTTGGATTTTTCCTCACTTTAAAGTCTGGTACACACTATGAGTTTTTTTTTTTTTTTGTGTTCCCTAACTCGTGTCAGCTCCGGTCGAAACCAATGTACTAGCTATACAAAGTTAGTACAGTGATCTCCCCTGCTGAGCTGTTGGGTTCTGACAGGGAGAAGGTCCTCCCGCCATAACACTCCGATCAGCGTTCTCTGCCTTTGGCTGAGAGCGCTGATCAGGAGTCGGTCAACTGCTGGTTTTCCAGCATGCTCATCCGACAGAAGCCGGCCAGACTGACATAAACACGGGCCAAATGTCAGCCATTTATTTTTTTATTATTACCAACTATTTTTATTTTTTTGAAAAGAAAAATGTACATTCAGTTTGCAAATTCTCTTCAGGTACATAATACTTGCAATCAATTACAGGATCAGCAGGAAAAAAAATGCTACTGGTATATAACAACATAACTCGAATTTGACATTGCCCTGACCAATATCTAGGATTATTTTATTGATTATGGGGGAAGAAAAAAAAATGTTTTTTCTTTATCAGGGAGGTGGGTGACATCTGTGAGCAGTGAGGTACCTTCCATATGTGAATTTGCCTACCAAGTATCTTATATATCATATGATGACCAGGGGGCCCATTTCCTGTCAAACACACGCATGGTGTCCAACAGGGTGTGGTGGATTCTTTCCATTAGACAGATAGCTACCATGTGTCATAATACTTGGTCTCAGGGAACTGTCTGTGATCTCCAGTGCAGGGCTATAGGCCAGTGTACTGCACTGAAGAGTGTATGGGCTAGTTTTTGAGCTGGGGGGGTGCCTCGGGGAGGTCCTCAAAAATTAAGCCCATCTGAAATGTTAAATTATAGTGTATTCCAGTGATCTGGGCTCCCTTGTTAGATACTTTTAGCCATAGAGTTGAAGGACCTTGCAGCTCCAAAAAATGTGGAGGTGTGTACCCCTATCTGGGCAACCCCTGAAGCAGTTCCCTGGGACCAAGGGAATAAATTTATTCAGTCTGGAGGGGGTATAATACCATCTTGTGTGAAGTTTTAAAACTGTTTCTCTAACCGCCATTGATTTTGTACATTTTCTCATGTTGGAAACCATATCCATCCAACTTTCTGGGGCTTTTTCTAGCCCAGCTTAATTTTCCCAGCTGAGCATCGCTTGTGATTTGGAGGGAAGGTCCCTGTCATTTAGATATTGATATAAGGAAAGTATTCCTCTAGGCGGTCTGCGACCCTAGAGACTAGGTCACGGTCTGCAAGGAGGGAATCGTTTAGGCACCAGGAGTCATTACTAGGTGAGATACCAATATGAGTGAGATCAAGCCGTACCATGTGGTGATCTGACCATGGGCATGAATGTATGTGGGCTGCTGTTTAGTTGGCTAATATGACCAGAGTGCTATAATCCAGCCTAGAATAGCTGTCATGAGGGTGTGAGTAGAAGGTGTAGTCCCGGGAACCCACATTATGGGCTCTCCAAGAGTCAATAAGCTGGTGAGTACTGAGCAAGCAAGAGAGGGTTTTTGGGAAAGCATTAGCATTGCTCACAACTCGGCTTCTGTCTAGTTTTGAATGGGCCACCATGTTAAAATCCCCTCCAATCACTAGGTGCAGCGAGAGATACCTGTCCAGGATCTGAAAAAAGGAGGCAGAAAAAGATGCTTGTGAGACATTTGGAGCATAAACATTTGCAATAGTAATTGCTTTACCATTACAAAGACCTGTATTATCAGGAACCTGCTAGCAGGGTCTTTATAAACATGCTGCACATCCAATATCAATGAATTCTTTATAAAAATGGCTACACCTTTAGACCTAGAATCAAATGTGGTGAAGAAGTGCTGTCTATAATGGCGATCAAAGTAGCTAGGGTGGTTAGAGGTGGAAAAATGTGTCTCCTGAAGGAGCAATATGTCAGCCCCCAGACTTTTATAAGATCTACAGGCCTTCCTCTTCTTTTGTGGGGAATTAAACCCCTCTACATTGTGCAATATTATCTTAATCCCCATGAGTACAACCTAGGGGGTTGAGGATTGACATGACATCTGGTAGAGAACCGTGTGCATACTTCAGTAATACCCTTTTTAGAAGGCAGGAGACCCCTAGGATCACCGTGCCCGTGGCTAACCATAGGCCTCACTTTACTTATAGGCAACCTAGGTACCTGAACACATTTATCACTTAGCAATCTAGAGCCAGAGCCACCACCAAAAAATAAAAATAAAAAGGAAGAAAAAGAAATGACAATTAAACTTGTACACCGAATAAGTGCCAACATATAGTCTATGTTAGAATGGCATTGGGGGGGAGTGGGAATAGAAAAAAAAACGGTACTTCCCCACCAACTGATAGGAAGAAAACCTTCCTGAAGGACTATGTAGTCCAATGCCCTTATCAATTCAAAAGAACCTATATAGATTTGAGCGTTCAGACTCAACCAGATCTGAGGTCAAGATGGCCATTCTCTCAGGAGTAGTCTAAAACCTGCAAATCAAGTTTGTTAATTTTTAGAGCAGGGGGTCAACCACGCGGGCTCAACGAGACAAAGAAAAAGCCATCTTGCGACACAAAACTGTAGGTGATAAAACAGAGAGGAATGGGGAAGCCAATGGTCGAACAAAGTTACTGTAATCGATGTCACTTGGTATCCAAGGTGAGCCTCAAATCTGTAGCTCACAAAGTCCATGGCGTTGTCGTCTGCGGTCCCGTTGAGGAGATAGAGTGCCCCAGATCTGTGATGTGCGGGGTGTAGATGGTTGTCTGGGCAATTGCTCAGGCTCCAAAAGTCCCAATTTGACCAGCAACTCCTTTCCACTTTGAAGCGTGGTGACCGTATAGGTGGTACTGTTGTAGGGGACCTGGAGTTTGAAGGGGAAGCCCCAGCGATAATGTATGCTTGCAGACTGCAGAACTGTGGTGACTTCTTTGAGATTTCTGCATTTCTCCAACGTAGCAGGGGAGAGGTCTCGGTATATCTGGACCCTGGTCCCGTCCAGCTGAATGTTAGGGGTATTGCGGGAGGCTCTCAGGATATCCTCCTTAACAAGGTAGTCCTTAAGACATAGTACAATGTCCCTTGGGGGTTTATCATCCGGAGGTTTGGGGTGCAATGCTCTGTGAATCCTGTCACAGGCAAATGAGGCATCTGATGTATTTGGTAGTAAGGACAGGAACAGTCTTTTAACAGCCGGGAGCAGGTCCGTGATCTGTGATTGTCACGTACCTTATCGGAGTCTGAAGTGACAAGGTCGGCCTCCCTTGTATCTCCAACCCGGGTCCCGCTGAGAGTGGGAACAGAGGGACCCCAAGGAAAGGAGGAACACGAGTGCCTGTAGAAGTAACCCAGGAAGCTTGAGGCAGATGATGCGACTTTAGGTATGTAGGAAGTCGCAGCAGATCGCAGGAGCCGAGATGCAGAAGCTTGACAGGCAGCTGGGAGCCAAACAGGAGACAGGAACGGAGTGACAGGAATAGCCGGGTTCGGAAGCAGGCGGACAGCAAGGTACCAAATCATCAGGCGGGAGCAGAGTCAAGTAGGAAGCCGAAATCAGGAACCAGTTAATCAGGATTTGGGAGAGTCCAGAAGCAAGGTCAGGGGAGCCGGGGTTCAGCAACGGATATCAAGCAGGCAGGCAACACAGGATATAGATACAGGAACAGCTGAAGATCAGTCAGCATCTGTTACAGTCAGTGTGTCCTTTAAATAGGCTGTCTGGCGCCAAAGGGCCACGCGGACGCGCTCCCGCAGGCGCGCCCATTCCTTTGCGCACGCGCATTGGCACGTCTGCAATCCGAAGAGTCCTTCCCGAATGCATGCGTGCGTAAAGAGTCCTTTACGAACGTGTGTGCACGCGAGTGAACCCGGAACGCAACAGTTCTTTTACAGTGATCAAGTTATTGTGCCAATCTAAAGAAGGTTGAAGCAGGGTGACTGTGTCTGTAAGGGATTCATGGTCCCTGCGGAGGTCCAAGTATGCTAGCTTGAGCTTGTCATGTTTTGTTTCCAGCAGATCCGCCCTCCCCCCAGCACCGCAAGTTTCTGTGATAGCGTGTTAGTGGATTTATATAGTTCCAATTGGAACTTGTCAGAAAGCTTCTCATACATGGCAGAGAGGCTGGTGTCCAGCTCTGCCTTTGTGAGGTTAACAGGGTACTCACTGTCTGTAGAGTTGCCGGCCGGGAAGGCACTCTGGCTGTGTGCAGGAGCCGGAGCGCGTGGTGGCTGGGCGCCATTTTGCGACATCCCGCTCTGCTCCCGGACCCGAAGGAGGTAGTTAGTTGGGGACTTTTGCGCTGGCTTTCCCCGGCGAGCTTTGTGTGTTGGCATGCACCTTTGAGTCCCCTAGGGATTTGGGTAGTTGGTGGCTGAATTCCGTGTGTTTTACCCCAGGGCAGTGCTAGAAGTCTCCGCTGCTTACGGAGCTCTCGTTACAGGTGTCCTCCTATCATCGTGCCGCACATGTGCTCCCAGCCGTTTTTTTTTAACCAGCTGAGGTCTCCCGAAATTCGGCTCATGTGCACCAGGCTTTAGTTCTGGTGAAAATGGTCATCAGGACAATAGAAAGGGTTGATCTCCACAGTGGTGACAATAAAAACCTGACAGGTATTCTAATCTTTCTGTACTCTGCCCAAAACCTAAAACTTCCCCTACCCAATACCACAGTGTGACCTCAGGGCATTATCTCCCACTTGTATCTCCTGAGCACACTCCACTTTTGACAGTAAAAATATCATATGCCAATTCTCACATTAAATGTTTTTGGATAAACTTGTTTCCCATGTCTATAGCACTAGGCTTATATTACCACAATGTCAGTGTATGTTACAGCTTGACCAGAAAATTGTGTAGCCTTCCTTTTTGTTGTCTTATTGTACACCTTTTAAAAAATCCTATTTTTTCTCAAAAAAATCTAATAAAAGAAAAAAAGAAAATTGTCATTAAAAAATACTTCCATTTTTTTTTCTGAATGGAAAGTTTGGCAGGGCACCTGTAGTCTATAGCAATAAGGTTACAAGCTTACACTGATCAGCCATAACTTTATGACAACTCATAGTTTAAGTGAATATCTTGTTACAATGGCATATGAAAATTGGTGTGATATTTATAGGCAGCAAGTAAGTATACTGTTTATAAAGTTGATGAGTTGAAAGCAAAAAAAAAATTGGCATTGCAGTTTGTTATGTATGGGGCTGCGTAGCCGCAGACCAGTCAGGGTGTCCATGGTGACCCATGTCCACAGCCAAAATGTCTGTAATTGACACAAGAGCATCAGAGCTGGACCATGGAGCAATGGAACAAGGTGCCCTTATCCAATGAATCACATTTTTTAGCATCATGTGGATGGCCGATGGATGTGCATCACTTACCTGGGGAGCAAGCCGGCGGAAGCAGTGTGATGCTTTTGGCAATTTACTGCTAGGAAACCTTGGTCCTGCCATTCATGTGGGTGTTACTTTGACATGTACCACCTACCTAAACATTGTTAGTGACCAATCCCACCCCTTCCTGGAAACAATATTCCCTGATGGCAGTTGCCTCTTTCAGCAGGATAATAGCCCTGCCACACTGCAAAAATAGTTCAAGAATAGTTTGAGGAACATAACAACAAGTTCAAGGTGTTGACTTGGCTTCCAAATTTTCCAGATCTCAATCTATCAATTATTTGTGGGATGTGCTAGAAAAACAAGTCCAATCCATGGAGGCCCCACCTCACAAGTGGCTGAGCATAAAGTTATGTCTGATTAATGGATATGCCTTCTGTATGTTTCTGGGTGCCTTCAGTGGGACTTCATGGCTTTTTATTTTAACCACTAGGCGTCCGCGCTATAGCCGAAAGACGGCTACAGCGCGGACTCCAATTGCCGGGAGGGCGTCCCTGGACGTCCTCCTGTTTACTTCCGCATTGCGCGCTCCCGCGAGCGCGCATCGCGGAAGTTTTGTGCTGGCCGTGTCCCTCGGACACAGCCAGTCACAGATCACCGTAAACGGCCAATGACAGCGGCCGTTTACGGTGCGATCGGCGGTGCCAATGAGAGAGGATCTCATATGTAAACATATGAGATCCTCTCTCATCGCCGGCTCTCCCTCCTCACACAGAGACAGCGTGTGAGGAGGGAGAGCGAACCGCTGCGGCGGTGAGTGTAAAAAAAAAAAAAAAAAGGTGTCCCGCTGTTAACAGTCCCTGCCATCTGCCCTGCTATCTGCCCTGTCATCTGCCCCTGCCATCTGCCCTGTCATCTGCCCTGTCATCTGCCCTGTCATCTGCCCCTGCCATCTGCCCTGTCATCTGCCCCTGCCATCTGCCCCCACTGCCACGTATAAGTGCCATCTGTCATCAGTGCCACATAGTGCCATCTGTCATCAGTGCCACATAGTGCCATCTGTCATCAGTGCCACATAGTGCCATCTGTCATCAGTGCCACATAGTGCCATCTGTCATCAGTGCCACATAGTGCCATCTGTCATCAGTGCCACCTGTCAGTGTCACGTGCCATCTGTCATCAGTGTCACATGTCATCAGTGCCACGTATTAGTGCCACCTGTCATCAGTGTCATCAGTGCCCCGTATCAGTGCCACCTGTCATCAGTGTCATCAGTGCCACGTATTAGTGCCATCTGTCATCAGTGCCACGTATTAGTGCCATCTGTCATCAGTGCCATGTATTAGTGCCATCTTTCATCAGTGCCACATGTCATCAGTGCCACATATCAGTGCCATTTGTCATCAGCGCCACATGTCGTCAGTGCCACATATTAGTGCCATGTGTCATCAGTGCCACATATTAGTGCCATCTGTCAGTGCCACGTATTAGTGCCATCTGTCAGTGCCACGTATTAGTGCCATCTGTCATCAGTGCCATGTATTAGTGCCATCTGTCATCAGTGCCACGTCAGTGCCACGTATCAGTGCCATCTGTCATCAGTGCCACATCAGTGCCACGTATCAGTGCCATTTGTCATCAGTGCCACGTCAGTGTCACGTGTCATTGTCCTGGTGCTCCAGGGCCTTCAAAAGTGTAATAGGTAGTCAACAAATTAGATGTGTAATTTATGCTCCTAGAACACCTGATGGTGCTCCATGCATGTTGGGCCTCTCTATGTGGCCAGGCTGTGAAAAAGTCCCACACATGTGGTATCGTAATACTCAGGAGGAGTAGCAGAATGTATTTTGGGGTGTCATTTGTGGTATATACATGCCATGTGAGAGAAATAACCTATTACAATGACAATTTTGTGGGGGGGAAAAAAAAAAAAAAAAATCTTCATTTTGCAAAGAATTGTGGGAAAAAATTACAACATCAAAAACCTCACCATGCATCTTACTAAATACCTTGGAATGTCTACTTTCAAAAAAGGGGTCATTTGGGGGGTATTTGTACTTTCCTGACTTGTTCGGGTCACAAGAAATGAGATAGGCCGTCAGTGCATCAGATGTGATCAATTTTTATGATTTGCACCATAACTTGTAGACTCTCTAACTTTCAGAAAGACCAAATAATATCCACTAATTTGGGTTATTTTTACCAAAGATATGTAGCAGTATAAATTGTGGCCAAAATTTATGAAGAAAAATTACTAATTTGAAAAATTTTATCACAGAAACTAAGAAAAATGCGTTTTTTTTCAAAATTTGCGGTCTTTTTTCATTTATAGCGCAAAAAATAAAAAACCCAGAGGTGATCAAATACCACCAAAAGAAAGCTCTATTTGTATGAAAAAAAGGACAAAAAATTCATTTGGGTACAGTATTGCATGACTGAGTAATTGTCATTCAAAGTGTGAGAGCGCTGAAAGCTGAAAATTGGTCTGGTCACGAAGGGGGTTTAAGTGCCCAGTTGTCAGGTGGTTAAAAAAGGTGGAAAAATCAAAAGCATCAGTAGGCAGATGGCCAGACACACAACCTTAAAGTACAGTTTGCAGCTGCTTTTTGGGCGAAGCTCTGACAGTATATTTTTTTCACATTTGCCTACCTCATTAGATGAATACACAAAATTTTAATTACAAAAGAAAAACTGACATATTTAAAGCAAATTAAGAAGGTCACAATTGTTGCCAAAAATCTTAAAATTCCCATGATGCAAAAGGCTCTGTAAACAGAAAATAACACTTTTATAGTTCTATACAATCAGTATCTGTGCACTAAAGCACACTTAATATGCCTCTTTTTAGAAAAACTCATGCTTGTTTACTTTGGCCCGGGGTAATGTTTGTTCTGCTTCAATGCATATGGAGATTAAAAAGGTTAATAAGATGACAAAATATTTTGTATGGGTATTTAAAAATGCAATCATTTTATTTAGCTGTTTCTTAATGATGTAAACAATTTTAGCACTATTTGTTATTGTTCCACGTCTGTGCTAACACTTAACTTAACATTCTTGCATACTAGCAGCAATATTTTTTCCTTTTAATGAAAAAAATCATTATGTTGTTTATGATATACAATTACCCACAATGCATTTATTTTACACATGCAGCACGCATAAAAAAGATGATGTTAACACTTCTATGATTATGATAGGGCAAGCAATAATGTTAATTGTTGGGGATCACAGAGGGAATTAAGCACCTGCATATAAGTAATTATGAGTAGGCACATAATACAGAATGGGCTATTAGACAGCTGAAGGATTTGATTATGTTGCAGATTTGGGCTTTTTTTTATTTTTTTTATTTGCATGTTTATTACTAGTTACTCTTATTTTTAGTAAGAAAATAACAATAAGAAAGACAGAATGTATGCATTTGCAGTGCCAGATTCCATTAAATAATTTGTTATTGCAATGCATAAGACCTGAAAGGGTGTTTTTTTTAAATATATAATATATATTGTTTCATTAAGGATAGTAAAGCTAACTCTTTATAGCCATGAATCTCTGTTATGTTGCTTTTTATCTTATAAGTAAAGATTAAATGAGTAATTTAAATAAGAAAGGACTGTAAAGTAAAAATGTAAAAAAAGATGAGTAACCAATTGATAACAGGTTAGTCATGAAGATTCTGTTTTTACAAGAACAGCTTGCTACATGTGTTTTTGCAGATGCCTCCTCCATACTCTTCACAATCTGGGTTCTCCGCCTTGACTATCCAATTATTGGCATAGTATACAGACATGCAGGCAGCTAAGAGGATAATTCCACAGATCCAGAAGACTAGCCAGATTTTTTGAGGGTTGGTGTTTCCTCCTTACCTTTCCTTTCTCTCTAGATGTCCTCATTATAGTTTTGTTAACATGGCCAAATAATGACAAAACCTACCAGCCAGTGCAATCATTGTTAAAATCAGTTTATTTTTTTGCAAACATTGGTATTACTATTGAAACTTGCATCTTCATTGAGCTTAGTTTTGGGCCTTTATGTTAATGATGTACTTATATATAAATCAAAATATGTAACTAATAAAATTCCATCATTTATAGATGCAAAATATGAGTAAATCTGTCTAGTTCAATATGCACAGCAGATCTTGCTGGTCTCTTATCCTCTTATTAGCCAATTTACTTCCTAAACCATCACACCAGGTTTTTTAGACCAGTAAAATGCATTCTTTAAGGTAAATTGTTTTCACCAATCTCCTAATTTCCCTCCACATTCTTTTTCATATCCTTTCTCAGTTCCTTAACCACTTCAGCTCTGGAAGGTTTACCCCCCTTCATGACCAGGCCATTTTTTGTGATACGGCACTGCGTTACTTTAACTGACAATTGCGATGCTATACCCAAATAAAATTTGAAAAAAAAAAACAATATTTTTTACTTTCTGCTATAAAACATACCCAATAAAAAAAAAATGTAAAAAAATCTAATTTCTTCCTCAGTTTAGGCCAATATGTATTCTGCTACATATTTTTGGTGGAATAAATCTCAATAAGCGTATATTGATTGGTTTGTGCAAAAGTTATAGCGTCTACAAACTATGGAATATTTTTATGGAATTTTAATTTTTTTTTTACTAGTAATGGCGGTGATCAGCAACTTACAGTGGGACTGTGACATTGTGATGGACAAATCAGACACTAAGTGACACTTTTGACACTTTTTGGGGTACAAGTGACACTATTACAGTGATCAGTGCTACATGATATATACTGTAACTGTACTAATGACACTTGCAGGGAAGGGGTTAACATCAGGGGCAATCAAAGTGTTATATGTGTTCCCTGGGAGTGCTTTCTAACTGTGGGGGGTGCTTGTACTGTAAGAAGACAGAGATCCGTGTTCTTGCAAAGCAGAAACACAAGATCAATGTCTTCTCCTGTCACAGAACAGCAATCTGCCTTTTTACTGTCTGCCTTGGGAACGATTAGCGGGTCCCGGGGGACATCGGGTCAGCCAAACCCACTGATTGGCTCCAGCTGTGTCCAATTACAGCGGGAGCAGGTTGCGTGCATCCCAGACCCGGAGGAGGAAATCACATATATGTACGTGGGACATTCCTTAAGCGGTTAATTGTATTTGCCTGCACTAAAAAGTCCTTATCATTAGTATAGTCTCCTCTAAAGCCAGACATTGACTCTCATCCGGTTCAGCAGGCACCATGTATGGGCATGCTGACTGAACCCAAGTGGATCAATCTATTTTCACATGAGTTTTGAATGTGGCTATAACACAGAACACAAGAACTAGAACACAATAGCTCCATGGGAGGCATTCCCCCCATCCACACTGACTGTGTGGATGGAGGAATCAAGCAATTTTCTTTCCAGCAACCCGTGGTTGCAGGAAAGAAAATCGCACCTATGGCCAGCTTAAGTCTGTTAAGCTAACTTTTGAGAACATCATCCAAACATGGTTTAAAATGGTAGCCATTTCCTAGGAATAAAGTAGTTAAAGTGGAGTTCCAACCAAAAAAAAAAAATTGTAATGTGTTTAAAAAGAATAAAAAAAAAACATTTGGAGAAAAAAAATTTTTACTCACCTCTAAATGCCTGTTGCTAGGGGGTCCATCGTAGTCTGCCTCCTTCGGTGCCTGGGCTCCTGACGTCACTTCCTCGGCACAGGAAGGGAGATCGCCTCTCCACCCTCCCTCTTGTCAATCATCTGGGACACGTGACTGGTCCCAGATGATTGCGGGGCCAGTGACAGCGCATGGCGCGGCTCGCGCATGCACAGTGGGTGCCTGGCTGTGAAGCCACAGCCGGGCACCCACAGTTAGAATGCCGGCGCCGCCGAGCGGAGGGGGGGATGAGCGGGGCTTCGATACCCCGCATCGCTGGACCCTGGGACAGGTAAGTGTAAAATTAAAAGTCAGCAGCTGCAGTATTTGTAGCTGCTGACTTTTATTTTTTTTTTATTTTTAAATGGGAACCCCACTTAAAGGTTAGTAGTTTTTTTTAAAAAAGTGGCAAATTAGGTTTACCATCCTTTTAAGTAAAAAAAGTGGATTATTTTTTTCTTTACTGAACTGGAAGTAAAAAAACCAAAAAAACATATAGACATTATTAATAATGTAGTTTATGATTTCCGTTAAAGGTTCCTTGTTTCATTTCATTTCCAAAAGAGATGTACATACAAGAGATGTACATACCTCCAGCAGATGTAGAGATATAAATTGACACCTTAAATGTTTCTTTTTCCACTTACCTACAAAAAGGTTGGCAAAACAAGGTGAACATGTAGCCCCATAGCATTGCCCTTCACCTAACTGTAGAAGGATCCTTTACACCAAAAAATAAAATAGGGGGTAGATATATGTGATATGTGAAAGAATATATGTCTGACCTATCTGGTATCAATAAAGTTTGCTTCAGTTCAGAAAAATAATACGTAGTGCCACTACGTTTTATTCTAGGCATATTCGAATGCCTAGAATAAACTTCTAAGGCAAAGTATAAAGTATAGCAACCCATAAAAGAAAATATAGTTAATAATATAGTTTATTCTTATCGTCTTAAAAATGGTAAGCATAGAAGATAAATGTAAAAGATAAGTTCATCACATGATCAGCACACTTGTAGTCTATTGACATTTCCTTCAGCTTTCTGACTGAAAGCCCACATGGAGTTACGGGCAGAAAGCTGGAAGACATGCCTATAGGAGCCTGACATTGCACTCTTGATCCCCTCACTCCTGTGGAAAAAAAATGATAAATGCTAATTTTTTTCCTGCAAAAAATTCGTTAGAGGTGAAACTAGCCTTTAAAGTGGTAGTAAAACATCATTATTTACTTGTACCTACAGGTAAGCCTAAAATAAAGCTTACCTGTAAGTTCAGTAAATATCTCTCACATATGCACCATTTAGGAGATATTTACTATAGTAGCAGCTGGTGGTGTCACCAGCACATGCTCACCGCGCTCTCAATGGATGGCGCGCTGTCCATTGAGAGAGCTATGTCATGGCCGTGACTTCCGCATGCATGTGTGGGATTGAGGTCTTCGCGGCTCGGCCAGTCAAACAGCTGTAGCCTGCAAACCTGGAAGGAGGACCAGGTGAAGATGGAAGCCCTATCAGCAGTGACAGTGCTCTGCTGGAGGGCTTTATTCTAAGGTAAGTCTTTCATAATGTGCCAGTATGCGATGCATACTAGCACATTATGCTATTATTTTGCAGGGGAGGTTTTTTTTTAAAAAATACATTTTTAAAAAAAATACATTTTAAGAGCAAGTGCACATTACTCGTAGTATTTAATGAACAGGCATACATTCCTACTATATACTGACAATATGCTGTAATGCAAAAATGTATATAAAAGGCTGCACTACCATATAATCTAATATAAAAAATCAAATTTGAAGAGACTGTCATCATTAAAGTCATATAGTCTTTAAATAATTGTATTATGCATGTTTGAAGTATTTCTCTTTTCACAAGGTCTGTGAAACATGCTGTTTTCCATAGTCAAGGTGATTTGACAGCTGTGGCAACAGCGGTAAATTCAGAGGTGTCTTGACTGGTGGGATTCCATGTCATATAAAATAAATTGGTAATTTAATTCTATGTGAAGAATATTGATAATAACAGGAATGGAGGAAATGTTCCTGTTCCCTTCAGATTCAACACAAGGTTGTGTTCAATACATGGAAAAGGTACAGGTAAATTTTCAAGTTGGTCAAACTAGCAGTTTAAAGATTTTACCTCTGTGAATATTTGAATTGTTTTGAATTGTGAGAACATTTTTTTTATACATTATAATTACATAGTCTAATTACATAGTCAGTAGGGTCATATATACTCTCAGGACTGGGGGAACAGGCGTCCTCCAGGCAATTTGTAAACTTAAAATCTTTATTGCTCTGCAAACATAAAACAAACACTAGCTTTCCTTTGGCTTCAATGCAAGTAAACAAATTACAGCTTGTCAGCACAAAAAGTCCTTAACCACTTCAGCCCCGGAAGAATTTGCCCCCTTCCTGACCAGGCCGTTTTTTGTGATACGGCACTGCGTCACTTAACTGACAATTGCGCGGTCGTGTGTTTTTTATTTTTTGCCTTATAAACAAAAAAAAAAAACGACAAATTTGAAAAAAACACAATATTTTTTAGTTTTTGCTATAATAAATATCCCCAATTTAAAAAAAAAAAATTTCATCAGTTTAGGCCTATATATATTCTTCTACATAGTTTTGGTAAAAAATCGCAATAAGCGTATATTGATTGGTTTGCGCAAAAGTTATAACAAAAAGTTATAGCTTCTACAAAATTGGGGATAGATTTTTGGCATTTTTGTTTTTACTGGTAATCGCGGTGATCTGCAATTTTTATCAGTACAGATTGGACACTTTTGACACTTTTTTGGGACCATTGACATGTATACAGCGATCAGAGCAAAAAATAGCCAGTGAATACTGCGTAAATGTCATTGGCAGGGAAAGGGGTTAACCCTAGGGGGCGATCAAGGAGTTAAATGTGTACCCTCAGTGTGTGTTCTAACTGTGGGGGATGGAACCGACTGTGGGAGGAGACCGATCACTGTTCCTATATACTGGGAACACACAATCTGTCTCCTCTCCCCTGACAGAATGGGGATTTGTGTGTTTACACACACAGATTCCCATTCTGGCTCTGTCATGATCGATTTCGGGTGACCGGTGGACATCGCGGCCGCTGGGCACGCGCATTGGCTCATCATACCCCTTAAAGCGCCCGCTGTACAACTACAGCGATTCGCGCAGGGAAGCCATACTGCTGCTGTTAACTGATGCCGGGAGGTTGGCAAGTGGTTAAACAGCAAGCAAAACTGAGCTTTAGCTTCTGTAGAGACTCAAAATATAACACAATGGAAGTCTTTTTTGTGAGCATCTTTCACAGGGATCCAGGCCACAAAACAACTTTCCACTCTTCAGACACCACCACCACATTGTCACTCTGAACTCACCTGTTCTACTATGCATGGCTTTAGGGGAAGTATCTGCACTCCCTTATCAATGTACTCTTTCCAGGCAGACTCTTCATGGTTCCACCTAGTTTATCAAGCCCTGCTTGATGATCTAGGCACAAAAATAGATTTTCACTGTATTTTTAACAACGTAAAAAATGTTTTTCCTAATTTTCCTGTCTCATTGAAGTGACCCTGTATAAGTTCCCCAGGAAAGCTATAATTGAAGCCTCTTCTGCTGTTCATACCATCAAACACTGCCTTGTTCTGTCTCCTGTAGTGACGAGGAGGTCAGCAGAGGTAATCAATGAGAGCTGTGGTAGTAACCATTTTTTTATGTTTAAAGTGATTGTAAAGTCTCAGGTTTTTTAGTTAAAAATAACAAACATGTCATACTTACCTGCTCTGTGCAGTGGTTTTGCACAGAGCAGCCCAGATCCTCCTCTTCTCAGGTCCCTCTTCGGTGCTCCTGGCCCCTCCCTCCTGTTGAGTGCTCCCAACAGTAAGCAGCTTACTATGGGGGCACCCGAGCCAAGACACAGCTCATTGTGTCCATTCAGACACTAAGCCGCGGCCCACCACTGCCCCCCAATGGTGCTTCTGTCTGCCAATGAGGAGGGGAGTCCTGGGCAGTCGGGACACTCCAGCAACATTGTGTATCTAGATGGGGCTTGGGTAAATATTAGGGGGGCTGATAGGGACTGCTGCATACAGAAGGTTTTTTTATCTAAGATAAAAAAAACTCCTGCCTTTACAACCACTTTAATTATTTATTGTCCATTAGGGTTTAAATCAGAAATCTAGTTAAATATAACAAGACAAAAGGAATAGCCTCAAAAGATACATAAAAAAAAAAGATTTTGTTGCAATGTTTACTTTTAATACTGACCCCTTCCCTCAGTAAGTTCCCAACTTACTCATTCAACCCATTACCACTGAGCCCAGACTGTCCTCAGCCCGCCTTTGCCTGTAACTGGACAGTAAAAGCAGAAGCAGAACAGTGATGCTCATCTCTCTGTCACTTTGCACTTCTCTTATCAGTATGTATCTTGGCCAGAACAAGAACCAATTAGCCACTTGTATTGCTACTACACTCCACACTGCAAAAGTCTGATATCAAGTCACATTCAGGTATTTACATCACTTGCATTAAAAAAAATACATTTACCGATGTAATATTGCTTACAGAACTGCATTAATTTGGTCATTTTAACTGCTTTCAGTTCATCTTTAAAGTGTAAGTCTAAGCACTTCTTTTTATTTAGACATAGTGAGCCAAGTATTAGATTTTGACAATTGTTAGATCCTCAGTCAGATTTTTATTGTCATCTATGAAACAAAATGGGGACATAGACACAAGAAATGAGGTTTGTGTTTGCTGCTACCATGAGTTTGCATCAAATCTTTTGGAATTTGTTAAGTTTGCAAATCACAAACTTTTGGTAGAAAAAGCTAGAAATCAGGAGCAAACTATAATGCAGTGCATACCCTTTGCCTGGTTACCTGGAGAGCAAGAGCCAATATCTGAACAAGTGGAGAACCCATTCCCCTTTCTGTCAAAAGGTGGGTTCACAGCAGCCATACTGTCAATGTGTGTTGGAGCTGTTAGGGAGATCTAACAATTCTCAGTTGGGAAAGATACTTTTATATTTTGATTTTAGCACTGGTACATGTCCCATATGGCAGTGCACAGCTTCCTTTGCCTTGTTTAACAATAGCTTGCACAATGACTCTCCAGTTGGCCAGAGTTTGATAACAAGAGTCAACCCCCCATTTTTTTTATTGACTTCAACAAAGTTCTCACACTATTCTTTAAATTTAAGCAAGATTTGATAATCCAGGCAGATTTGCTCATCTATAACGTACACTGGGACAAGGAATAAAGGTCAGTGTCTAAGGATATAACCAATAGTAAACCAGAAACAAAAGCTCACCATCATTTTTTATTTCAGGTTTCTCTTCATGCAATCTTAAAAGTCCTCAAAATAAAAAAAAATAAAAAAAGTTGGAAATCCTATACTGAACCAGAAAGGGAAAACTACTGTGAATATCTTGAAACATTTTGCTGAATCTTCCCATGTCAGCATAAAATACAACTACCATTTTCTTTTTCAGCAAATTTACTGAAAAGAAAATATTAAAAAGACAGGACACGGTATGATATGCACTGCAAAATAAGTTTTAATTAACACCAACAGCAGAATGCTTGACTAAAACTTGATTGTAGAACTAGCCACCACATCAACCTTTTAGAAATCCAAAAAGACAATAGGAGAGGACCAACCATTAGCAATACAAACTACATTTGCTTAAAAATAAAGTATTTTCTCCCTGCTACCCAGTGATAGTGCAAATGATTAACACAAAAAAAACCATGTATGCACAGGATTTGTACACCGGAAGATGTGAGTATGTTACTTGGGTTTTTTAATGTTTTATTAACCCCTTGCCGACCAGCGCACAACGATGTATGTCGGCACAATGGCACGGCTGGGCAAATGGACGTACAGGTACGTCCCCTTTAAATTGCTGCATAGTGGGTGCACGCATGCCCGCCGTGTACTCTGTGAGCGTGCCCGTGGGTCCCGCTGACTCGATATCCGCTGGGGGCCCACAATGTAAACAAGGCATTTCCCTGTTCTGCCTAGAAACATGACAGAGATCTACTGCTCCCTGTGAGTGATCTCTGTCATGTTCTAGTAAGACAATCCCCCCTACAGTTAGAATCACTCCCTAGGACACACTTAACCCCATTGATCACCCCCTAGTGTTTAACCCCTTCCCTGTCAGTGTCATTTACACAGTAATCAGTGCATTTGTATAGCACTGATCGCTGTATAAATGACAATGGTCCCAGGATAGTGTCAAAAGTGTCCAATGTGTCCGCCATAATGTTGCAGTCAGTATAAAAATCGCTGATCACCGTGATTACTAATAAAAAAAATAATAATAAAAATGTCATAAATCTATCCCCTATTTTATAGACGCTATAACTTTTGCGCAAACCAATCAATATACGCTTATTGTGATTTTTTTTTACCAAAAATATATAGAAGAATACATATCAGCCTAAACTGAGAAAGAATTTTTATATATACATTTTTGGGGATATTTTTATAGCAAGTAAAAAATATTGGTTTTTTTTCAAAATTGTCGCTCTTTGTTTATAGAGCAAACAATAAAAACTGCAGAGGTGATCAAATACCACCAAAAGAAAGCTCTATTTGTGGGAAAAAAAGGACGCAAATTTTGTTCAGGTACAGCGTCAAATGACTGTGCAATTGTCAGTTAAATCGACGCAGTGCCAAATTGTAAAAAGTGCTCTGGTCAGGAAGGGGGTAAAATCTTCCGGAGCTGATGCGGTCAAATGTATGATGTTCTAAATACTGCACAGTGAGGATTCCTAATTCTTTCTGAGCACCATTTCACTGGAGGTACTGTTAATTGCTTTCTGGAGAGTGTGGAGAACTCTGGTGGTGATTAAGTTCCTAAACATACATGAAGAGGTTTGGAGAGCTATTGCAGCCCAGTTAAAGGGCAAGGCACTTGTATATAAATGATTAAGGTGAGCAGCTAGTGTAATTGGTGGTTGATCACATTGGATGTACACAATAATTTACCTTGAACCGTTACCACTGAAGATTGTTTTTGGATACTGAGCACCTTTGGAGTATGTTAACTAAACTGTGGATTGGAGTTTTGTACATTTTATATTTTATTTGTGGTTATATATGCACTTTTCATTGTGATATTTTTAGTTAGTATGGTTTATGATACATGTTAATGTATGTCATTTGCTTGCACATTAAATAATATAATCTCACTCTAAACTGTTATGTTATAATGCATTGGAGTTGCATATTAGCGCATGTTAGTAGTGTGTTTCTTTTGATTTTTTTTATGATTGTGCCTCACTTTTTCAAGGAATAATGCATCTGCTTAGACCTTCACCGGGGAAGGCCAAGATGCTCACAGTATATGCTTCCAGAAGAATGAACTCTAACCTATTATGTTAGAGTTGTATAGTTCTGGAAATTCAAGATGAAAGAGCCCTGGAAGAAGGCATCTGTCCATTGGTTTGGAACCTTTCTTCACATAGCATAACAACAATCTGATTATATCTGACTATACTGTAGATTATACCAATATTTTACTTCCTCTATAGAGGGGCATGGAAAAGAGAAACAACTTCTAAATGCTTTAGGCTTTAAATGTATCAGGATTAGCCTGCTTCTGCTAAAACTAGGATAGGAAGTTCCCCGTTAAAGTGAAAATTGAAAATGTAAAGAAGGTTTCAGGACCACTCTGTCTGGGAAGATGTTAAAATATTCACTAGAAGGCAATTCTTGCAGCTTCAACACTATATTTGCTGAAAGACTTTCATAAATGTCAAGAACCAGATAGAAAGATAGATGATGAAGAGAAAGTCTGAATTGCCACTGCCAGATCCCATTTAGATGGTATTATTAAATGATAAATTTGAGATTCAGGACCTGTGGAGGAAAGATGTATGCTAGAGGGAAGTTTCAAGAGAATGAGGCATCACTTCTGGAGACCACACTCTGATGTAACAATGTGGGGGATGTGTTTTCAGCTTGCTTATTACCAGGGCACTGGAATAGGCCACAAACTATGAGACACGTAGAATGATTTACTGGCAAGCCAGAAACTCCAGCACATGCTGTGCGAGCTTCAGCCAATGGTCTAGCCAGGGCAAAGAATAGTTCATGGAATCCCCACTTAGAAGAGCACTTGCTGGAGCCCTGGACCCCAAGTAGTCAGCAATCATATGGTTTAGGCACATCCTGTTATTGCTGACCTAAAAGCATTGCTGAGACAGCCAATGCTACCACTACTCCCCTTTAGAGATTTGAAGATCAGAGGCATGTTTGGCAAAGCTGTCTTTCATCTTATCTCTATATCTAATCTTGTCTTATCTGATGGCTGAACACTAAATGTGCAATATATCGCCATTATGTCATCATCTCTGCCAGTCTAGTTTGACTTCTAGTTTTTTATTAAATGTTTTGAAACAAGATTAACACAAATTTTGCCCAGGATTCTTAAATTTTTTCCAGTTGAATACAATTTAAAAAAAGTGTGAATTTTGAGAGAAAACTGTGTGAAATGTATGTGAAACCTTTTATAAATAGTTCCCTATAGTGTTTTCTCTCCCAGTCTTAAGGCTTCTATGCAGGGAATCACAGAGGCTGATCTGAAGACAGATTTAGGTAGTCATGCTAAATGTAAATAATAATGCATCTACTTTTAAACATATGGGCATTTTCATATCTGCCTGGAGTTAAGATTAATTCATCATCGCACAGCATTCAATAGAATAAATGCTTCTCTATTAAAAAGGATAACTGAGGCATTTCTATATTCAAGTGCTTGTTAACCTTTTGGGGTAACTTTCTGAGATTATGTGGATTAAGTAAAAATAATGTTATTGTAGATTTTTTTTCTTACATCCCTTTATCACTTCCTAATTAAAACCTTTAAACATTAATGTATTCATATCTGCTGCCAAGTTAAACTTCTATTTGTCCTGAATAAATTGCTTACAGAAAATTGCTAGGATAGATTATGGATGGACTATAGACTATGACATAAAACTGACACATTCCCTAAACTCAGAAAACATGTTCTAGCTCTATAGGGAGTAAATGTCCATCCCCAAGCACTTCTAGAGAGACCGATCACTTAGGAAAATAAAAATGTTTCAATTATTATAGCATGGCAGGTGTCTTGCATCCTGATTGCATTCTAGAATGAATTACACGTAATCTATGTACGTAGAGTTGCACTATGGCTCATTCCTGCTGGCCACCCAGCCAAAATTTATCAGCCGATCTCTGAAAACACATGACTAGTGTAGTCCAAATGTTACCTTCCTTACCTTACCATAATTCCCCTTTTATACTCCACCTCTTAACCAAAACCCCACCTTAAAATGATGAGACCACACATTTTATTTTGGAGTAATATGGCCACAACAGCCCTTTTATTATAAAACAACTCCAAAATAAATCACTCCAATAAATAACCGATAAATAACCAATAACACAAACAATAACATATTAATAACGTAAACGGTTAACCCCAGTCTGATGGTCTCTGACGGTGACCCCCCTTTCCACCATATATATATATATATAACTATATATATAACCATGTATAACCATGTATAAACAACGCACTGCGGGACTTTTCCAACAAATAGGCCTCCAGCTGTAGCCGCTCGGAGACAACCGTTTTCCCGCAGCTCCACCAAAAACCAGTATTCCCTCCACCGTTCAGGAATACACCGGAGGGGAACATGCTAATGATGAGCCCCCCACCCCTTTAAATCCATCAGTTTTACCGCCCCCGTCAAAGACCACCAGAAGAAAACTACCGCCCCCATCCAAACGTAGTCACCTCAGCTGTCATGACGACCTGTTCATTCCTGAAACGAGAAAAATACAAACAACACTACACACAACACAGTACATTACTTCCCTGTCAATTAAAAAAGGGAGGGAGGGTGGGAAAAACTGCCTCCTCTGTTAAACTTTTTTTCTCACACTGACCTCTCTACTCCCCCCCCCCTTAAATATCACCACTCCCCCTTTGCTACCAACTTAACTTTCGGGCCTCCCCTTTCTCCCATAAAACCTTTACCTGCTCTTTTAACCCTTTCAGTGTCTTCATTAGACACACTGTCATGTCCGGCCCTACACTACCCCTCCTTCTAGTCAGTTTCATTCCGGGCCTCACTTGACTAGTGTAGTCCAAATGTTACCTTCCTTACCTTACCATAATTCCCCTTTTATACTCCACCTCTTAACCAAAACCCCACCTTAAAATGATGAGACCACACATTTTATTTTGGAGTAATATGGCCACAACAGCCCTTTTATTATAAAACAACTCCAAAATAAATCACTCCAATAAATAACCGATAAATAACCAATAACACAAACAATAACATATTAATAACGTAAACGGTTAACCCCAGTCTGATGGTCTCTGACGGTGACCCCCCTTTCCACCATATATATATATATATAACTATATATATAACCATGTATAACCATGTATAAACAACGCACTGCGGGACTTTTCCAACTAATAGGCCTCCAGCTGTAGCCGCTCGGAGACAACCGTTTTCCCGCAGCTCCACCAAAAACCAGTATTCCCTCCACCGTTCAGGAATACACCGGAGGGGAACATGCTAATGATGAGCCCCCACCCCTTTAAATCCATCAGTTTTACCGCCCCCATCAAAGACCACCAGAAGAGAACTACCGCCACAGCCCGAAAGCGTGACCCCCTTACGTTTGAGGGCACCTCCACACCCTCAGAGCCTGCTGTATCCCTTCCTGTAAACCCAGGGACCATAAATCAATCCCCACGTCGGAGAGATGAACCCCATCCCTCCTAAGGTATAAACCGACATTCGTCTCCAGCTCTCGATGACGAATCACAATCCCACCCTGCTGTCTGACGAAACGCCCAACCACTTTATTAATCCTGATGCGCGTTTTATTGATGCTCGCCACTGATCTAGCCCAACGCCAATTTGTTCTGGCAACTATGTCAGACCAAACTAAAAGGGTAGCTGGAAATTTTTCCCGCAACTGCATAAAATCTGCTTTGATGTCCGCCATCAGATCCCTGACCGACCGGACACCTAAGTCATTCCCTCCCGCGTGAATCACTAAAACGTCAGGGGGCCTATCCAACCTCACATACCTCTCCACCTCTCCCAATACTCTACCCCATAACATTCCTGGTCTACCCAACCAGCGTATATACGCCTCCTTTCTGGAAATCCCCAGCTGTCTGCCGTCCGGACGCACGTCACCTCTCCTGGCCCCCCAGCAAACATAGGAGTGACCAACGATCCAGACAGGGCGCACAGGGTTTCCATCTGTAATGCAAACAAGACACAAGATAGCGGCACCCACTGATTCTAAACCTGACCCACTAAACCAACTACAAAATTAACACCCACCCCTTGAACAACCGTATGCTAATATATGCATTAATTTATTCCATCACCAAATTAGGTCTTACATAAGACCGAAATCTCCTAGACTCCCACCTCCCGAGTCTGCGCACCGCCGCCTCGTCCAACCCGCATCTGGCGGCTTCTGTAGCTGCCCCTATGCGGAAGGAATGTGAAGCATAGTCCGACCCCACTAAACCAGCCCTTGTTAAACATTTTCGAAAGATCGTTATAAATTGAAAACGAGACAGATAAGACCCATCTTCATGCTTTAGGAACGGCCCCTCCCCCTTACACCTGATTGACCTAAATGCCCTTACAGCCTCAACTGGGCATACCCTGGACCCAGGAAACTCAAACAGGGACACCTCCACCCCTTTACCTTGCTGGTCAGTTTTGGACCTCCGCAAACGTAGGCATACCCTATCCACCTTCAATCGTACATCTTGATCCAACAACCCGCCCCCAACCTGTTTTGACGGGCTGACCAATTCCCCTACAAGAAAAGCCCCATAAAAAGCCAGTGAAAACGCTGCCGTGAACAATCTGATTTCATAATGCGACAAACAAATAAACCTCAACATGTCACATATGGAAACCAGGTTCGAAAAATTGACCGGCCGTCTCGCATCCCGTTTTTTATATTGCTTCCTATAGCCTTTTAAAGCCTGCCGAACCCAAAAATCCTTGGACCAATCCTCACCCCCCATTAATTTAAACAAAAGGGACAATCCTGCCAATTTTCGGTCAATTGAAGACGCTGCACACCCCTTTTCCATATTCCTGGCTACTAAATACAACACCAGTAACCTGCCTTCTGACGCCCACATCCCCACACCAGCCTCCTGCACCAGCATCGACCACTCCTTCCATACCTTGCTGTAGGCCGTCCAAGTGGAATCACTTACTGACTGCCTGATCCATCCCGCGGCGACTCCAAAGGCAACTCCCACATCCAAACCGGGCAAGGAACTCCTTCCTTGTCTGCCTCCGGCGCCAGCTCCCTGAACTTGTCCCACTGAAAACGAGACAAGGAGTCAGCCAGTGCATTATCCACCCCTGGAATGTGAACCGCATAGATAAAAATGTTCAGACTCAAACACCTAAACACCAGCTGTCGCAACAGCCGAATAACCGGCTGCGAAGACGCTGACATGCGGTTAACCACCTGCACTACACCCATGTTGTCGCAGTTGATCCTCAGCTTCAAATTTCTGCATGCCTCACCCCATAACTCCAATGCTAACACCACTGGAAACAATTCCAGCAGGACCAGATTGCCGAGGAACCCAGCCCTCTCCCACGACTGTGGCCAGGGCTCCGCACTCCATCTCCCCTGAAAATAAGCCCCAAAACCTGTTGAGCCCGCTGCATCGGTAACCAATTCCACATCGAAATTGCTCACCGGTCCAGACATCCACACCGCCCTCCCGTTGTATGAAGTTAAAAAATTATACCAAACTTTCAAATCGTCCCTATGTTCCCTCGTCAATCGAATTAAATGAGTTGGCCGTTTTACTCCTGCTGTAGCCGCCGACAACCGTCGGCAAAAAACCCTCCCCATTGGGATAATTCTGCAAGCGAAATTCAACTTACCCAACAACGACTGAAGAGCTCTCAGTTGCACCTTCTTCAACCCGCGGATATCTCGAATTTCCTTCTGCAGTTCCAATAACTTACCCCTGGGCAATCGGCATTCCATAGCTAGCGAATCTATAACTATGCCTAAAAAACTAAGTTCTGTCGTGGGGCCTTCGGTCTTTTCCGCCGCCAAAGGCACTCCAAACCTGCCCGCGATGTGCTGCAACGTGGAAAGCAAAATCGCACACACAGCGGAGGCAGGGGGGCCTATACACAGAAAATCGTCCAAATAGTGTATTACTGAGTCTAGGCCAGCGACATCCCTAACCACCCATTCTAAAAAGGAGCTGAACGCCTCAAACATGGCACAGGATATAGAACAACCCATGGGCAAACATTTGTCAACGTAAAACTGTTCTTGCCAGTGACATCCCAACAGTCGAAAACTCTCCGAATGTACCGGCAACAAACGAAAAGCTGATTCTACGTCAGCTTTTGCCATAAGAGCCCCCTGGCCGTAGCGCCTCACCCACTTAACCGCCGCATCAAATGAAGTATAAGACACTGTACACTCTTCCGGGTCAATGAAATCATTGACCGAACCTCCTTTTGGGAAAGATAAGTGGTGTATCAATCGGAACTTGTTATGTTCCTTCTTGGGCACCACCCCCAAAGGTGAGACCACTAAGTCCGGCCAAGGTTTGTAGGCAAACGGCCCTCCCATGCATCCTAACGCCACTTCCTTCTGCAATTTTTTCCCAACTATCTCTGGATGCTGTACTGCTGATTTGAGATTCCGTGCCATAGGGGGAACAATCGCCAATGAGCACGGAATCCTAAATCCCTCCGTAAAACCCAACTCCAAAAACCGAGCCGCTCCCTGATCTGGATACTTACCTAGAAAGGGGAGCATTCTTTCCACTCTCACCGGCGTCCTCCCTCTTTGGCGCAGCGTCACTGGCACGCTTTCCCCGTTTAAAACATCTCGACAACGGGTGGGCTCCCCCACACCCCGAGCACTCGTGTCTGAACTTACAGGTCCCCCCAAATTTACAGGCGCCTTCGTTATACTGCCAGCACACACCCCACTTTTTGCCGGCCGAGGGTCCTGAGGAATTCGCACCCCCGGCCCCCCCATGAAACGGCTGAAACGGGGCCTTCGCCGATGACATAAGCCTCATCCATAAGCTAATATCCTTATGGTCCCAACGCAGGGACGGGCGAACCGCCATCCGCTGTCTGAACTGCTCGTCATATCTCAGCCAAGCAGAACCCCCATATACCCTATGTGCTTCTCCAATAGCGTCCATGTAACAGAATAACGCCGAGCAATGCTCGGGGCTCTTCTCGCCAATTACGCTCGCCATAATGGCAAACGCCTGAAGCCAGTTCACAAATGTACGTGGTATCAGCCGGTACCTCCTTTTTTCCTCATCCTCCTTCTTGGAAGAATCGGGTTTTACCCTGTCCAAATTAAATTTTTCCAATGGCAGCAGAGAAAAAATTTCCACATACTCACCCTTTTGAATTTTCTCCCTAACCTCCTGCTTCAGATGTGCTCCCAAGGGGCCCACGAAGCAGACGTAAACCTCGCACCTCGCAGCATCCGCCAACCTGACCACGTCGGACCTTTCCGCCTGCGCCGTGGACCCTGCTTTCTCTGCCTCCACCACCAGACCTCCGACCCCAGATTGTCCAGGAGGCGATATTACCAGGGGCACGCCTACCCTCTCCGCCCCATTGCTCCCCCCCCCGGACTCCATCACCAGTGCTGTCCATGGGGCCACCTGGGGAGGTTGCCCTGCCCCCCTTCCAATCTTCCCATTAGGGTCCGCAGGCCCTGCAAAAATTCTGTCAGTTGTTGGCCGGACCCCGCACTGGCAGGAGTGATCCCCGCCAGCTGCCGTTCCGGCCGGTCCCCTCCCGACTGCGTCCCCCAAACCCCTTGTGCTACCGTACCCACTGTAACCCCCCCTAATAAATCCTGAACTGCACCAGACAACAATACTGACGAGATCGACTTACCAGGCTGACCAGGCACACTCCCCACAGCCGTCACGGTGTTCGCCCTCGTTGGCACTTCCGGCTCCTCTTCGTCCGACAGCTCCCCTTCCGACCGGTCATCCCGCTCTCTCCTCTCTTGACTGGTAAGCCTCCCGGGTGGTGAAGCCCCCGAGGCCGTGGTGTGAGATAGCGGTGGGGCCATCCTTCCTCCAGAAGCACTGCTGCTGACAGACAGGCGTCGCTGCCCTGACCTGACAGCCTGTCTTCTGACAGTCTTGTTCTTTCCTCCTCCCTGCTCGGTAGTCAGGCTGCTGCTCTTCTCCCGCCCGTTGCTGCCACTTCCTCCGGCCACACGTTCCTCCGTCAGGCTCCGCCCACTCTGGTTCCGCACCGACTGACTGGGGCCCTCTCCCAGGGCTCTGCTCGGCTCCCCGATCCTCTCCACCGACCCCTCTGGATGTCCTCTGTGCGGCATGGACGGACTGTCCCTTCTGCTGCGCTCCCCAGGCAGGGAACCGGCGCCATAACGGCCCGTGGCCCCGCCCCCCGAGTTCGGCCGGCGGCGTGTAGACCGCCCAGGGGCTGCTTTTTCTTGTCTCCGCTTCACCGGGGGGCCGACCGCACATCCCCCGGGCTTCCCATCCTCCGAACGGGCCTGGATGCAGGCCCTGGTGAAAAACGCGCCGGAGGCCGAGACCTCCGCGCGCGGCCGGACACCTCACCCGCCGCCGATCCGCACGGTTCTTCTCCTCCAATGTCCCCTACTTGCTGTTTTAGCCATTCCGGTCCTTTCTGCGCTGCTGCCCTTCTCAGCTTCTCCAAAATTTCCTCTACGGCGGCCATTATGGAGGAGCAGTAGTGAAAAAACTGCCTCCTCTGTTAAACTTTTTTTTCTCACACTGACCTCTCTACTCCTCCCCCCCCTTAAATATCACCACTCCCCCTTTGCTACCAACTTAACTTTCGGGCCTCCCCTTTCTCCCATAAAACCTTTACCTGCTCTTTTAACCCTTTCAGTGTCTTCATTAGACACACTGTCATGTCCGGCCCTACACTACCCCTCCTTCTAGTCAGTTTCATTCCGGGCCTCACTTTGCTGTAAGTAAAAAACTGATGGTTAATTGTCTGTCAGATATACAGATTGCCGTTAGGGAAACATTGTCAGGATCTATTTTTACTTTGGCATGTGGAAACAAATGAATCACTCCAAGCCACTGTTCCTTAATTAATTTCAGTACAACTTACAGAAGTAAAAATAAACAGAATTTTATTAATTATTAAACAAACTGAAGCATTACACAAGACTAAAATGAAATGGATATTCTGCAAACATTACAATGTTGTAAAGATGTTAATTGCAGAATATTATAACAGATTTCTAATTGGGATGGAAAAATAGGGCCTATTTGTAATTAGTTGTCCTCTTGTTGTCTATTTTTTTCCTGCTGGATTTTTTCTCTGTATTTATACAGTGTGACCTTGGATATGCCATGACATTTACTTTATATTATTACAATGCTTACTTCTTAATTATTCTTTTGTATTTTTCAGATTTGATGTTTCTAAGGTAATTGAAGCCAGCATCATATTCCGCTTGTATAATGCTTCTGTCATACAGTACATGATTTGTGTCATATTCATCTTATTTTCTATTATTGCATTGATCTCATTGTGGACATTCACCAAACATGAGCCTAACATATGAAAAATGTGCCTTTTATTAGGAATGAGTGAACCGATCCATATTCATTTGAGATATCTAACCCTTCCACAAGAAGCAGATACCCATGGTATTGTGCCCTGCTTCAGCACTATTTTTTTGCAATTCTGTATGAATTTATTGTGACATTGGTGAGCTTGTCCAAACTCCCCTCTATTCCTCATGCTGAGTTGCAACCAAAGAACAACATACCTACTGTGAAGCATGGGGGTGGCAACATCATGCTTTGGGGCTGTGTCTCTGCAAAGGGAACAGGACGACTGATCCATGTACATGAAAGAATGAAAGGGGCCATGTATCCTGAGATTTTGAGTGCAAACCTCCTCCCATCAGCAAGGGCATTGAAGATGAAACATGGCTGGGTCTTTCAGCATGACAATGATCCCAAACACACCGGCCAGGCAACGAAGGAGTGGCTTCGTAAGAAGCATTTCAAGGTCCTGGAGTGGCCTAGCCAGTCTCCAGATCTCAACCCCATAGAAAACCTTTGGAGGGAGTTGAAAGTCCGTGTTGCCCAGCGACAGCCCCAAAACATCACTGCTCTAGAGGAGATCTGCATGGAGGAATGGGCCAACATACCAGCAACAGTGTGTGACAATCTTGTGAAGACTTACAGAAAACGTTTGACCTCTGTCATTGCCAACAAAGGATATATAACAAAGTATTGAGATGAACTTTTGATATTGACAAAATACTTATTTTCCACCATAATTTGCAAATAAATTCTTTCAAAAATCAGACAATCTGACTGTCTGGATCTGTTTCCACATTTTGTCGCTCATAGTTGATTTATACCTATGATAACAATTACAGGCCTCTCTCATCTTTTTAAGTGGGAGAACTTGCACAATTGGTGGCTGACTAAATACTTTTTTGCCCCACTGTAAGTGTTTAGAGGCATTTTGAGGCATTGACATTTAGAGACAGGAAAAAAAATCACTGCCAGCACATCCAGGAGCAGCACCGTTTTGGCAGAAAAAATGCTTGACTTGTGTAAATGTATCTAAACGCATGTTAACTGTAGACATATCAAGCGCTTGAGTGTTAATTCATTTCAATGGCCAGAATAAATTATTATTCTGGCCAGTGAAATTAATTAATGCTTAAGGCTGGACGTACCTAAATTACTACTGCTATTATGCATGACAGCTTTACTCTGTCAATGCTCCAGGATGCCAGTGGGTGCAGGTCCACTAAGTCCTTAACAACTAGTAATGTCACAGTCCCCATTCGCTTATACATCAAGGAATCCCTGGCACTGTAAACAAATGGGTAGGATCCCAGTGATGTAATTGACCATATATGATCATGTCCAAATAAAGTCAATGATGTCATGGGGGGACCCTACCCCCTTGTATATAACAGCTGTCATCTACTGGACCTTTCATTTGTTGGGTGACAAATGAACAAGTGGGACGTGTCTCGGCAGCATCGTTTTCTTTTAGTGGGTTGTCGGCCATCAGACATCGTGATTTAGGGTGATCTGCATTGCTGATTCCCTAGGGCAGTGCCCACCACCATGCTATTATTTGACATCCCTTTACCCATTACCCCAGAAAATGGGTAATTTTAATTTGACAGATTCAGATCTCATTAATTTTAACAGGGTTTGAGTTCAACATCTGAACTTTTATGAAGTTTGCAGAACCCCTAGGCAGTTTGGCTCATCATAAATCCCGACTTGGTATTTATGTATTGCCATGTAAACATGAAATCAACAAACAGACAGCTAGATTTTCTTCTCCTTATTACATTTTCCTACTCTTAAGAAAGCATGCATTAATTATCTAACAATGACAATGTTCCTGGTTAGCAGCATTAGGCAATCCTTTACATTTCCATACATTAGAGGGTACTGCCAGTGTAGGTAGAGGAGAAAAAAACTGCCATCCTTACCTCCTGTAGCATAAATACACACACTGGGGACCTTGGAGAAAACCTGGAGATTTGACTGTGTTGGAAAGCTGAAAATGATACTTAAAATCGATTACACCCAACAATTAGTCTATGTTAACATATCATTTGCAGCAGTCACTATAATTGTAAGGTGGCCTGAGCAGCATACCTGCCTATGCTGCTTTCATTTTCAGCTAGTGTGCCTGTCACCCTAATGTAGACCCATGTTGAGAGAGAAGAAGCTAACATACTAGTGACATTATGCTCTAAAATAAATTGCATCATTTTTACCACCATGCAGTTTAAATTTACATCCCAACTGGAAGTTTTTTTCTGCATTTGCATCCAAAAACTCCTGGGTGTTGGAGCTAAGTGCTGCATGTTCTAAATTTGTTAAAAGATCAGAAACAATTCATTACAGGCATGTAACACAAGTATTGAAGTTTTTACTGTAACTGATATACCATGGTAGTTTAAATGATATGACTCACATTGATTTAATCTTCACAGAGAACCTCAAATGTACTTTTGTCACAGATTAATGCTTCTGTAATCTCATCCATCCACTAACAACCAAACCTTGTGCAGGAGATGTGCAACTAAGCTAAAGGTAGCCATGGGCTCCTGCTGCTGTCAATCAAATCCAGTGAGCAGAGAGTGGGGGATGGGGCTTAGGCCACACTGTGTGTGTCAATAGATGAACACAGCCCTGCTCAGAATTGAGCCCATACATCTTCCCCCATATCAATCATTTTGGTATTGGGGCAGAAGGAGAAGAGGAAGACAACGCCAGCGGGGGACCCAGAAGAGGAGGTTTAAGGCTGCCCTGTGCAAAATTATTGCACAGAGCAGGTAAGTATAACATGCTTGTTATTTTAATAAAAAAATGACATTTACAAACATTTTAAAACAGTATAATAGGTCATTTAGATAACCTGTCAGTTTTTGTCACAAAGATTTACCAGTAGATCAAGTTTTGGGTCTGCACATGGCAAACTGATGAAAGAGTAACTTTTTGAATGACTGACTAAACATCTCTGGCCCTTAGAAAACCAACTTCCTATTCCAGCAGTATTCCAACAAAAAAAGTGGAAATGTCAGTTGGAAACTGGTTGACCTTTTTCTGTATACATATAGAGGCTGATCTACTATAGGCAAAAAAAAGCTGTTTAGGGGCGTGGCTAGCCGCAGACTGAGATGGCCGCCTGTTCCCTCAGCTCCGCTCAGCCATAGGACAGATAGCAACTCTCAGCATACTGCATCAGCTCTTCCCTCCTCTCTGCTCCACTGGAGAGAAGCGGAACCATCGGGCACCCGATCGGTATGTCCGGGAACGGACATACCGGCCTCCATCAGCCCCGCCGCTTCACTTACTATTTCAGATCAGCCGACATGCTGAATACACAAGATGGCACCGGCACGATGCTGCACAGCTCCCTGACTGAAGCAGGGAGCTCTCTTCCTCATGACACCGCCGAAATGGACAGCTCATCCCCACCAGAGGAAACCTCTCAACCCTCACCAAATGACAGAGGTAAGAGAGCTGCACAATCCCCAGCCCTCTCACCCACCAAAGCTCCAAAGCTTAAGAAGCAGCACTGGGACACCCTGGCCGCTGTAGGCCCTGAAATCCCTCCTCATGACTCACTGGCTGCACTCCCTGCATCTGACCAGCCAGCATCTGAACACACACTTATGCTTATACTGCTATCATTACAAAATGACATCCGTAACAAACTGAGATCTTCAATTTCCACTCTTCACTCCAGAATCGATCATGTAGAGGACCGCACGGAGGATATTAGAAAACAACTCACTGAGCATACTGCGGCCTATAACGAAATTGCAGAAGCCCATGACCACCACACTGAAGAAATACAATATCTGCAAGCCAAAATCGCAGATTTAGAAGATCGTTCAAGGAGAAATAACATTAAATTTAGAGGGGTACCAGAATCGGTTAAGCCCCCGGAACTGATCCCCTATATACAACAGCTGTTCCTCACGCTTATTCCTCAACTACGCCAAAGTGACATGATCGTTGACCGTGCACACCGACTTGTCAAACCCAACCACCTCCCAGCATCTGTCCCCAGGGATGTCCTCGCACGCATTCGTTTTTTCCAAGTGAAGGAAAAGATCATGGCGGCTGCCAGATCCACTTCTCCGCTTCCTGATCCTTACTCCTCTGTGTCCCTTTACGCCGACATCTCTGCTGCCACGGCTCAAAAAAGAAGGGAGTTCTCGCAGACCACCGCAACCCTCAGGAATAACAACATCCCATACAAATGGGGCTTCCCTACCAAACTGGTAGTCACGTACCACAACCAGAGCACCACCATTTTCACCCCCAAAGATGGCATCAAACGCTTGCTCAACTGGGGCCTAATCACCACCCCGCCACCTGAACCAACGCCTCAGCGACACCCACCATCATCATCTGCTCCGGGCCCCAGACGCCATACTCATGCTCCCGTCCGCAGATAAAGACTACCTACTCTACACCAGCAAGTGCCTCATGGAACGTTTCTGCGACTTCGCTTCTACAGTACTTCACCTCAAATCTGTCCCTGATGAGCGTACTGATAAGTACACTCCGTTCTCTTTTCCCCCAGAGAAAGAAAAGTGCCAAGCACTTGGAAGATGCTTTGCTGAGTCTTACTTTTTATTTTTTACTCTTTTTTTTTCCCCTTTTTTTTTTTTCCATTTTTACTTTTTTTGTGCTGTCAGTTTTACTTCCTTTTTTGTATACAGCACTAAGTTTGTAACTTACCACTGTTTTCTTACAGGTTTTACCGACTGTTACATAGGTATATTTGACCATCGTTAAGATATATCCTTTGTTTATCTATTGCACCTCTTTATTACAGGTTTACCCCTTCTAACCCCCCCCCCCCCCGTACATACCCACCAACAGGTAGCAACACACACCTTCCCTCACCCCCGCTGGATGTCCACTTGCCAATATGTCTCTCACCATCACATCCATTAACACAAAGGGCCTAAACTCCCCCTACAAAAGAAGCTTATTATGGAAAGAAGCTCTAGCGCACACCTCTGACATATTATGTGTGCAGGAAACCCATTTTGTATCCATCAATCCTCCTTCCTGTTCCCACAAACAATACCCTCACTACTATTTTGCCAACGCCGCCAAGAAAAAAGCAGGTGTTATGCTTGCTGTACGCTCCACTGTCTCATTCCAACCACTCCACACAGACATAGACCCAGATGGCAGATTCATAATCCTGAATGCCACTATCAATAACCACACCATCACCATTGCCAATATCTACTCCCCCAATACAAATCAACATCGCTTTTACAAATCACTAATGAAAAAGCTGGAACCCTTCAAACATGGGCCCCTAGTCATCTGCGGAGGCTTCAACCAAATTGTTGATGCCTCCCTAGACACCTCTAACCCCTCACGCAAACGCTCCTCTTCCCTCGCCTCCCTCCTCCACTCGGAAGACCTTTATGACCCCTGGAGATGCCACCATGGCAACAAAATGAATTACACCTTTTTCTCTCACACGCAACAAACATATTCTCGGAAAGATCTCTTTTTGACTGACAAGCATACTTTGCAATTAGTCCAGGATACCAAAATTGGACTCATCATGTGGTCCAACCACACGCCCATCTCAATGAGGCTGTTTCAAGCACTTCCAAACAGAAAAAATACCATTTGGAGGCTTAACACCTCTATCATTATGCGCCAGCTCTACCAAAAACAGATTCTATCCGAGTTACAACATTTTTTTACCACTAATGAAGGGTCGGTGGATAATTCCACCGTGCTCTGGAATGCCCACAAGGCCTACATTAGAGGCCTCCTAATTAAGATAGGTGCCCATGAGAAGAAGCAGCATAACTCTATCACTAACAAACTCCTAGACCAAATACGTACTCTTGAACAAGCTAATAAATCCCAACCGTCCTCTTTACTTACCTCTGAACTACAAACTGCTAGACACACCCTCGGTACTCACCTCCACACCAACTTCGACTACCATCTCAAACGCCTTCGCCTACAAACCTACTCACATCACAACAAACCTGGGGCTTACCTAGCTAAGCAACTCAAACGCAAAATGTCACAAATATGTCTAAAATTCCGTTCCTTACCGACAGCAGCGGCACAAAACATGTTAACCCCAAAAATATTGCGGACCAATTTAGCTCCTATTACGCCACTCTTTACAATCTCACCAGCACCACCCAAGCCTCACCTCCTTCACGCTCTGATATCGACAATTTCCTTGCCAACCTCCACCTCCCCACACTCTCAAAGGACCAAATCTCCCGACTTTCATCCCCGTTCTCTCCAATGGAAGTTACAGCGGCCATCAAAGCCCTACCACTACATAAAGCACCGGGCTTTGATGGGTTTAATAATGAATATTATAAAGTGTTCTCGGATCACCTTGTCCCCCACCTCTGCCATTCTTTCAACTCTATCGCAAATACAGGCCTCATCCCACCAGACTCCCTCCAAGCCACCATTGTTACCATCCCAAAACCGGGTAAGCCGGCTGACCAGCCTGCCAGCTACAGACCCATATCCCTACAAAACACTGATACCAAGCTATTCGCCAAACTCCTGGCCACGCGACTATCTGCTATAATACCACAACTAATTCATATTGATCAGGTGGGGTTTGTGGCTGGCAGGCAAACCTCGGACGGCACCTGCAGGTTCATTGACCTCATACAATGGGTGGAATACCACCAGACGCCTTTTCTGCTCATCTCCCTTGACGCAGAGGAGGCGTTTGACAGGGTGGATTGGTCCTATCTCACAGCGGTCCTCCGTAAATTTGGCTTTACTGGGACCATCCTACAAGCAATACTCGCCCTCTATTCCTCCCCCAGCGCCAGAGTACTAACCTCCGGGCTGCTCTCTGACCCCTTCCATATCTCCAATGGGACATGTCAGGAGTGCCCGCTTTCACCCCTGATATTCGCCCTTGTCATGGAACCCCTTGCCCAATCAATCAGAGACGACCCGTGCATCTCAGGAATAACAGTAGCACCAAACACGCACAAAATTGGACTATATGCAGACAATGTCATCATCTCCCTAATTGACCCTGTCACCTCTTTACCCACATTGCACGACACCCTGGCTGTATTTAGCAAAGTTTCTCTCTGCAAAATCAACTTCTCCAAATCCAGCATGTTGAGCATAGGATTGGACCAACATACCAAACAAGCTGTTACCAAATGCACATCCTTCTCATGGGCGCCTAACTCCACACTTACTTACCTGGGTATACAAATCACCACACCTTCATCAAACCTACGTGCCCTCAACCTTAATAACCTCACTGCCAAACTACAAAAAGCTGTGCAGGACCTCAAACATACAACTGCCTCCTGGGCAGGTAGAATTGCTCTAGCTAAAATGTTTCTTCTATTCCATGTCCTATACTTATTCCGGACCCTTCCCATACCCTTACTTAAACAACAAATAGTGAAATTGCAAACTATAATCAACACATTTATATGGGGCGGCAAACGCTCTCGACTTAAAAGCAACACTCTCTGCAAACCAGTCACTGCTGGTGGAATGGGAGCACCAGATCTAACGGCCTACTATAGAGCAACTATACTGGACCAAGCCAAAACCTGGTGGAACAATGTTCATCACAACACCTGGCTGCAAATAGAACAAGCAGCACTTCCCTCCCATCCCAAACTGATCCTCTGTGCCCTCCTATTGCAACATCAAGAGCCCCACTCCTTCCTCGATACAGTTAATGCTACCATACGGGTATGGAAATCCATCATACAAACCTCTAATGGCATCCCACTAAACCTCCTCCAACATATCCCATTGGAAGCTCTTCACACCCTCACCCCTGACATTGATTTCTCTGCTTGGACAGCCAAGGGCATTTCCAATATAGGAATCCTCCATGAAGGTCACAACCTCAAATCGTTCCACACTCTTCAAACCCTCTTCCACATAGATCATAAAGACTTCTTCAAATACCTTAGAACCCGATCGATACTCTCCAAAGCACATTGGTTGCAAAACTTACTTATATGGCAAATACTGACTTTTTTCAGTCTTACCTCACCCAGCCAAGGAGGAATCTCGTTTTTCTACAAACTCCTCACCGATACCTGCCCAACACTTAAAACCCCCACAATGCTAAAATGGGAACACTTGTTACAATGCACATACACACCCCAACAATGGTACCGCTCACTTCAATCACCCCTGAAATTCTCCAAATGTCTACTCCAATGGGAAACAGTCCAAAAAATATACCACAACAGGTACCTTACACCAACCAAACTTTCCCATATTTATCCAACCACAAGCAACCTGTGTTGGAGAAATTGTGGATCCCCGGGTACCCCGTTCCACATATGGTGGGACTGCCTGGTCCTAACCACATTATGGTCCATGCTCTCCAAACTCCTCCTCTCCATATTATCGTCCCTGTACCCCTGACTCCACAAATGGTACTACTAGGCCTTGAATTAGAACCTTGGCCTAAACCCTCGCATATTATTATCTCCCACGCTCTTATTGCCACACGTCTAGCCATTGCCAAAAATTGGAAATCTTCACTATCCCCCTCCAGCGGGGACATAATCTCACTCCTGCTGCTTGATGGAATACATGCATGCCAAAGCCCACCTCCAACTTCCTAGATTTCAAACCAATTGGCTACTTTGGCTTAAACACCCAAAATGCAAACCCCCTATGAACATACTCCCCCACAACTGACATCCCTATCCCATTTGCATTTAAATGAACCACCCTGTTTACCTGACTTGCTCCTCTTAATTACTACGATGTATAATATTGTTAGTCATGCTACTACTCTTAGCTTTACTATATATGTTGCGCTACACCAACAGCAAAAATGTATCTTTTTCTTTCTTTTTCTTTCCTAGTTAACACCTCTATACCAACACATTAACAAGATAGAGCTCCACAGACCCTATACTGGGTCAAGAGCAGGCCACTTGCTAACACTCTACAAAGTACCTGCTCACAGATAGCACCCAGACGGGGTGACGGGTTCTGCCTCCTATTGAGGTCAATTACTGCTATCACCTAATTAGCCTGCATATTTGTAGCACTGTTTGACTCCGGAGTGCCTATCCTTTGTTACTGCTCTGTATATCTACCATGATGTATTCACTGTAATCTACTGTATACTGTACATTGTGAAAATCAATAAAAAACTATGGTTAAAAAAAAAAAAAAGAAAAAAAAAAGCTGCTTACTTTCTAAGGGAAGTTGCACTTTACAAGGGAATTTTCCTATGAGCGTAGTGAATGAGTTCAAGCTCTAATAACTTCCATCATCCAATCATGTGCAAGCAAAATTGCTGTTTTTTTGTTTGCTTGTTTTTTTTTTCCTTGTTATTTTCATTGCACAAGATTGGATATTCTTTGGAAAGTGTAATTTCACCACATTCCCTAAGCCTCGGGAAAATCCCCTTGTAATGTGTAACTTCCCTTACAAAGTGAACAGCCTATTTGCCCTTACTAAGTAAACCCTATAATATCTATAATTGGTTTCATAAGAAACATTCCTTTTTATTAAGAACTTAGTAGGAATGACTGTGCAAGTGAGGGTAGCATGAAACTTTTTTTATATAAAAAATAAGAATTACAGAAAATTGCAGGCCTACAGGCTGATATGGCAAAGGAAGAGTATGTATGGGGACTCCTACTATACTTATACCAGCATAGAAATGCCCTTTAGCATTGGAGTGAACTTTGAGAGGGATTCTTTAAAAAAGAGGGTACCTCTCCATAGGTACTGGTGCCACTTTGGTTCTCTAGGCTAATAGCAAGGAGTGCTTCTGTACCACCAGTTCAAAAGAATTTGCCCCCACTTACTTGCTACTATCACCTTATTGCTAGTATATCCTTTTTTGTATGACCTTTTCCCAAAGCCCCAATGCTGAAGGACATGAGACTGGTATTCATATGGCAGGAGGCCATTTTTTTGTGAAAAAATGTACCCTGTAGTAGCTCTATAAAAGTAAGAACATAGCGTTAAAAATTTTATTAGGTGATCACTGTGAATTTGCAGAACCATATATTATTTGAAATGTGCCAAACCCTATTGACACAAATGTTTAACATTTAAATAATAGACATAGAACTTTTCTATATAAGTAAATTGGCACACCTTGTCACCACTAATGACAAATCCTATACCACCAAATATTATTAACAAATATAATGTATAAACTTTCACCAAAAATGAATATTGTAAACAAATATATAAACCAATTTCAAAGCCTCTCTGGTTCAAGATTAGTAGCCAGTGTTGCAGTCATAGGAGTCCTGTAAAAAAGTCTGCATAGACAAAAAGCATTAGGCTTAGTTACGATAGTTCATGTGGGTGACATTGTGGTCTCTGCTCTTTCTGATTTTTACTAAGATTCTGGTCCTGGGAGAGTGCAATTAAGTGGCAGAGTAGATCCTACTGAAGCAGCACTGCTTCGTGTTTTAAGTGAATTTTCAAACTTCTACCTAAAACTCACCAGATAACTCTGTTTCAGAAAAGGTAAATAACACTTTCTGGGACCTCTGTAATAATAATCCGCTGGTAGAATTTGCTCAACCTTTAATTAAAGTGGTATTAACCTTGAGAGGTAATGAAGTCTAAGGTATGGATCTTGGGAGAGTTTAATTAAAGGTTGAGCAAATTCTACCAGAGGATTATTACTACAGAGGTCCTAGAAAGTGTAATTTAACTTTTCTGAAACAGAGTTATATGGTGAGTTTTAGGTGGAGGTGTGTTAATTCACTTAAAACATGAAGTCCTAGTTTACATGGGCACTGAGACCCCTGTACTGTGAACAGGCCATTTTTTTTGCTGTGTGTCTAGTCTTCAGGTGCTGTGTGTGGTTCAGAATTTTTAACTCTATTATGATGCAGAGGCTGCGTGGATACTGTCAGCAGTTGGGGGTTGCATTAAGACAAGTGGCTGTATCCGTGCAGCTATTATGCCCAAATAGGCTTACATGAGCTGCAAGCACACAGTGCCTGCAGTCTAGACATGCTGTAAACAAAATTGCCAATTATGGTATACAGGATTCAGCACCCATGTGAATGAGGCCAAAGAGTTTGATTGAAGATTCAACAAAGTTTTTGGCCTACTCTATCACTGCAACTTGCAACCTCGTACTATTTTTGCACTAGATAGACTTTATCGGGGGCGTGGCCTGACGAGGCATGTGAGCAGACCTGCTGCACGGAGCTCCCGCTGAGAATCCTGCCTAATATCCTTTCCTCACCACCGAAATCGCCCGTTTTTGCCCCAAAGAGCTACCTGATACCTCCTGGAGACACCCGGTGCTGACAGGTGATCGTTTAGTGCTGATGATGACCCGGGGGAACCGAATGGAGACCGAGGCCTGGGAGTCCCAAGCTGACCAAGATGGCGCCGGCCGGTCTCAGCCTCCTAAAGCACAGCGCGGCCTGGAAAAGAAATCCGAACAGGGGGGTAAGTCCAGCAAACTCCCTAAAGGCAAGGAACAACCCAGAGACATGCTTTATTATACTCAAAAGCTGTCTGGACATTCTAATTCTCCTCTGCCTGACTCCACCCAGCCTAACAGGGAAGATACAAGCATGCTAGATGACACAGTGCCATTAGATCTGCAGCAGGATCTCATGTCTGACCCGTCTGACTCCCCCTCAGAAGACAGTGTACAGCCTTCTTTGAGTGAAATCCTGCATGCTGTGCATAAATGTACTGCCTCAGTTGATGATTTGAAGGAGAAATTTGGGGGCCTGAAAGAAACAGTATCCCTTATGCGCCAAGATCTGCAAAAAATCAGGGAAAGAACCACAGCAGTGGAGGGCCGGGTGAGCGACGTGGAGGACCAGTTGCCCCCCCTTCACAGAGATGTCAGGATGGCCACACAAAACGCCTTTCAAGCCCTTAATAAAACTGACGAAATCGAGAACCGTCTGCGACGCAATAATGTGCGCATAGTGGGACTCCCTGAAAAAGTGGAAGGACGTGACCCCACTACTTTCATTGAGGAATGGCTGCAGGAAGTCTTTGGCAAAGAAGCTTTCTCTCCCATCTACACAGTGGAAAGGGCCCATAGAGTACCCCCACGCCCTCTCCCCCCTGGGAACCCCCCAAGATCAATGCTGGCCAGGCTCCTGAATTACAAGGACCGTGAGGTGATACTGAGACTGGCCAGGGAAAAAGGCAGCATTAAACACAATGGCACTAAAGTCTCCTTTTACCCGGACTTCTCCGCCGAGGTACAACGCAGGAGGTCAAAATTTATGTAAGTGAAAAAGAGGCTACAAAGGCTGCAGCTATCCTACGCAATGATGTTCCCGGCTAAGTTGAGAGTAACGGCAAACGGACAGAACCACTTTTTTGAAAATGCGCAAGATGCAACATCCTGGTTAGACCAGAATGAGCAAGCTATACGCCACCAGGGTCGAGAAGAAGGAGCCGGATAAACCAGAGAAGACAGAAGAAATGCGAGAGAAAGCAGGGCGTCCATTTTCCTGTTTATGTTTTTCATTCAGAAGAGGAACTTTACCAATTGCTTACGCAGCGAGTGACTACCACTGGAAATATTGTTATATTTTTTTCAACCAGTTATTTCCACTTGAAGCACAGACCCTCACAGGGGACGTCACCGTGCAGAAAAAGTAGAAGATGTTTGAAGTCATGGGATACATGGCTAATGCGGTATTGCCCTGTTGGCATTCACAATCAGGACAGACCACGTAGCCCGCAGTTTCGGGACGGTTCTGGAGGTATGCGCCACAGCGTGGTGGGACCCAGGGCCCTCAACACAGTCTGTTCCTACTTTTGTTTTGTTTTTTTTCACTGTTTTGCCGCGCAGTTGCGCGAGAATATCCACCCTTCAAGAACACCTAGCTTCCATTGGGACAACCTTTCAATGAAAAAATGTTTTTTGATGCAACACATTCTAATGCTCATGGGTAACCATATAACCAGATCAGCTCTGACTTCCAGAAGAATATCCTTTAAATGTATTTTTGAATATTTGCAATGGTATCCACGCCCATAGTATCATGGAATGTGCGCGGAGTGAATGACCCCTTAAAAAGGGTCATGATCTCCTCTGGTTTGCGCAAATTCCATCCGGCTATTATTGCCCTTCAGGAGACACATCTCCTGGGGGATAATGTGGGCTGCCTGCAGTATGCCTGGGTGGGCAAATCCTATCACTCCACTCACACCGCCTACTCTCATGGGGTGAGTGTATTGATACACAAAGCTCTGGCATACCAGGAACTGGACTCGCTAGTGGATAGTGCTGGCAGATATGTTTTCATTTACTGTAAAGTGTACACCTTAACACTGATTATAGCCTTTATATATATCCCACCCCCGTTTTCACGGGAGGTGCTACAGCTTTTGCTGATGTACCTGGCGGGCAAACCTGATGTCCCACTGTTAATCATGGGAGACCTTAACTGCTACCTTGACCCAAAATTGGATAGGCACCCCCCAGTCCATTCTCCTGGGGGTGGGAGGGGCACGGCACTCAGCCGCCTAGTTATGGAACTGGGCTGGACAGATTTTTGGCGCATCCGTAACCCTAATATAAAGCAGTTTTCATGCTTCTCCAAAACTCACGGATCCCTGTCCCGTATAGACCTTAGTATAGGCACTCCTAATTTGCTAGAATATATCTCTAAGATAGAATACTTCCCTCGGGGAGTATCTGACCATTCACCTGTAGCTGTATGGCTGAGTGCCCAACCCCCTACCTCACTACCTAAGGCACCATGGAAACTCAATGCCTTTTGGCTGAAATTATTTAACTCCCCAGAACGAATTTCTAATCAAATAGAATTATTTTTCAACTCCCATAAACACTTAACAGATACAATTCAAACCTGGGAAGCCTTTAAGGCCTACCTCAGGGGAATATTTATTGCTGAAATAGCCATGGTCAAGAGAAATTCCTCGGCACTACTGGAACAGGTTGGAGACCAGGTGCGCCAGTTGGAGCTTGCCTATGTTACTGACCCTACAGAGTCTGCGAGGGAGGCGTGGATTTCGGCCCAGGATTCACTGGACCGCTTGAGATCCTCCGCCGCAGAATGCAAAAGGTTCTTTAGCAAACAGGCATTCTATGAAGAAGGGGAAAAAACGGGACGCCTATTGGCAAAAATAGCCAGGTCCCAGCAGCTGTCTCCAGCGGTTGGGGCAATTCGCACGGCCGGTGGAAAGGTGGTTAATGGCCTGGATCAGGTTCTATCAGAGCTAGCATCCTTCTACAAAGATCTCTATGTAGCGAGGGATGACTACACTGATAGTGAGCTAGAGGCATACCTTGCAGGGATTGATCTGCCCTCTCTATCTGAGGAGGCTAGGCAATCACTGGAAGCACCCCTGACATTGGAAGAGCTACAACATGCAGCATGTTCCTTCCCTACATGCAAGGCTCCTGGGGAGGACGGTATTCCCATGGAGGTTTTCACCCAGTATGGTGAGTGGATAATGCCGCAGCTACTGGAAGTGTTTAATGACTCACTTAAAAAAGGCAATTTGCCGACCTCCATGACTAGAGCCAATATAATTTTATTGTTGAAACCTGGTAAGGATCCGGTTGACTCGGGCTCATACAGGCCTATTTCACTACTGCAAAGTGATGTTAAAATCCTGGCTAAGGCCCTGGCGCTTAGGGTCAACCGGATCATTGAATCCATAATACATCCCGACCAGGCTGGATTTATGCCGCACAAGTCCACTGCCACCAACCTCAGACGCCTATTTTTAAATATGCAGCTACAGCCAGATAATGAAGGAAGCAGGGCTCTGCTCTCCTTGGACGCCAATAAGGCGTTTGACAGTGTAGGTTGGAGATACCTATGGGCGGTACTATCAAAGCTAGGGTTTGGAAGTCGCTTTATAGCATGGGTCAAACTGTTATATGCTTCCCCAAAGGCGACTATCAGGATGTCAGGTAGGATGTCACATGCGTTTGCTCTGGGCAGGGGCACAAGGCAGGGATGCCCCCTGTCCCCCCTGCTCTTTGCCATCGCCATCGAGCCGTTGGCGGCTGCGGTAAGAGCAAGTCAGCAGATTACGGGCTTTAAATATGGGAACCTCCACGAAAAGATTATGCTGTATGCTGACGACATGATGCTTTTCCTGGGGGATACCACAACGTCCTTAGCGGAGGTGACAAGAATCATCACTGGGTTCGGTTATTTTTCTGGCCTGACAATTAATTGGTCTAAGTCGGCTTTGATGTTGCTGGACGAGGGGGGTGAGGTGAATCTCCCGGACTCCTGCTCGGTTCCGGCAACGTCATCATTTAAATACCTAGGCATACAAATTTCACCTAAAATAGCGGAATACTGCCCCCTAAACATACACCCCTTGCTATCCAGATTTAGAGACAAAATCAACACATGGAACAGGCTCAAAATGTCACTAGCGGGCAAAGCAAACTTAATAAAAATGATTTTAATGCCGCAATTACTTTACTTTTTACACAACTCCCCAATAGTAATACACTTAAAGATTTTTAGGGTGGTTAACACTTTCTTCCGCAAATTGCTGTGGAATTCAGGCACACCAAGAATTAAGCTGGAACAGCTACAAAACCCTAAGGACAGCGGAGGGCTGGCAGTACCCAACCCTTGGCTGTACTACATAGCAGCTCAGTTGCAGCAGTTGGTGGGCTCCATGAACCGGGACCCTCCTGGCTCATCGGCGCAGTTAATGCTGATTGGGACAGGAGCGGAAACAATCCCGCTAGGCCTTGAGGCCCAATTGTTTCACAAATCCAATAAACTAACGCCCACTCTTACTTTAATACAGAAAGTCTGGAACAAGGGAAGACAGCTGCAGGAGGTAACAGGCTTCACAGAATACAGCCCAATATGGGGGAATCTTTCATACGTAGAGCTAGCAAAGCTGCAACAGGGTCCCAGATGGCGCTCATTTGGTGTTATCCTTTTATCCCACATATTTAGCAATGGCAAGCTGCTGACGTTCTCAGAGCTACAAAATAAATACAACCTCCCAAATACCATGTATTATTCATATATCCAACTCAAACACGCGGTGGACACACAAGGTAGTGCTACTCCCTGGACATTGTCCACCACCCCTATCTTTCATCTGATACAGTCCAGCACAGAAACTAAAGGTTTCATTTCATATTGCTATCAAATGCTACTGATGCAACTTTTGAAAACACACCCGACCAGGGCACCGTCCCTATGGGAGCAAGACGTAGGCCCAATTACGGGAGAGCAATGGGAAGAAATTTTACAATCTGTTAATATATGCTCTCTCAACGTGGCCCAGAAGGTATCCCAACTATATATAATACTTAGAGTGCATTACACCCCACTTAAACTATACAATATGGGTAGGAGGACTGATCCTTTATGTAGCAGATGTGAGCGGCATCAGGGGGACCTCATTCACCTACTGTGGAGATGTCCAAAACTCCATAGGTATTGGAGTGAGGTCATGGAAACACTCAACCGAGTGTTCCAGACCACCATTCCCCTTGACCCAATTCACTGCATCCTAGGAGTCCTAGAGGATACGGTCCCGGAAGAGATGACTAGAATAGCACTCACTAGGGCACTGTTCCAGGCACGCAAACTTATACTGCTTGGCTGGAAATCGACCTCGCCACCATCAGTGAAATCATGGATTACTCATATGGGCAACACCTTGATTATGGAAAAACACATTTACCAACACAGAGGCAGCTCCAATAGATTAGAGAGGATCTGGGCACCATGGTTAGACACCCCTGGATTGAGTCCTAGGGAGCTGGTAATGTCAAGACTATTGCAATGTCTCGGGGGGGGCCCATGAGGTTTTATTGATGGTTAGTGACCATAAAGTAATAGAGCATTGAAATATTTCAGGATTTTTGGTGATAAATGATGATTGGAATGTAATAGTAAATAATGGTATGTTGTTGCACGATGTATGTACAATGGAAGCTATGTATGGAAATTTGTTCAATAAACACCTTTTTTGATTTAAAAAAAAAAAGATAGACTTTATCATATTATAAAAAGTTCAGGATACGTTCCTTTACAGTATTGATTTAGTGGTGAAAGTTTATACATTATATTTGTTAATAATACTTAGTAGAAAATGTACTTTATATTACTAATGGTTGTGGGGTGTGTTACTTTGCTTTTTTAGAAGAGCGCTACATCTGTTACTTTTTAAATAGTTATGATGTCACTACATAAGTGAACATTTCAGCCAAACTATTCTTTTAAAAGGGTATGAGAAGGTCAATGACTTTTATATTTTAATCAGCTGAATTTTGTGTACTTGGATTAGTAAGAAAGTTTCTCAATATTCCCCATCAAATGCCTCATTTACCACTTACAATTCTTTAACTTCCAGTAATGACATTATATTTCATCATATAATATTGCAAAAAATTAAGCAACCAAGCTCTTACTGTGTTCAGTGCCTTAAAGAGAACCTGTAACAAATTAGCATTGGTAATAATCAGAATCTGTGATTTGGTTAAAATAGTTTAGTTTTCGTTATTGATTTCTTGATTTTTTTAACATTTATTCTCTCTCTCAGAGCAGAAGTATCAGACTGGAAGTCCCCAAAATGCAAATTCACTGCCCCTCTAGTGCTGATAAAAGTAAAAAAAAAAAAAAAAAAAAAAGCTGTTAACTGACAGGTTTAAAGTTAGAATTGCTAGAAATAGTTTCAATGTACATTAAACGTTTTGTTTGGGCCAAGCAAATTTTAGTGGAGAATTTCTATACCTTTCATTTTTATGGATGAAAACAAGGTTTCTTCTGTTTGGCCAAGGTGGAAATCAGGACATCAAAGCATTAACATTCACCCCCCTCCCCATCACCATAGTTTCAGTAAAAGTCCTGCAAGACTTAGATGTAGTAGGGTGACAGATATTGGAGGTGGGGTATGTGTTCCTTTATTTTCCAAAGTGGCCAACCCATATAGTCACAGCACACCAAGCATCCTACCAGACACAAAGCAGTTACCTTACTAATGTACCTTCTTCTCCCACTTCATTCTCTGCATATTCCACTAGCCCTGCAAACTGAGGAGTCTGCAGATTTTTTTGACCATACTATAACAGACTTGCAGCCGAAAAAAGTTCTGAGTGATGTGCAAGTTGTATACTCTTGGAAGACAGGAGCTCAGACTTGCTAGAGGCATGGGACAACAGGCAGGGAGCAGCAATGTTTTTCAAGCCACAATGGTAGACCTGGCCACTAGCAGCAACCGCAAGCAGAGCATGAACCTTAATATCACTGACTATATTGGTTCCAGGGCTAATAATAGAAACTATAAAAAGTGAGTTGGCACAAACATACTACTAGGTGTCCAGAATGGACTAGTGGCCAGAATGCACCCAATATGTTCTGGAGGCACTGTCCTGGCTTCCAAGTGTGACAATCGAGAGGGCCTTAAAGTGTTACTAAAATCTCATCTTTTTTTTTTTTTAAATAACAAACATGTTATACTTACCTGCTCTATGTAATGGTTTTGCACAGAGCAGCCCAGATCCTCCTCTTCTTCTCTCCATCCATCCCTCTTCAGTACTCCTGGACCCTCCCTCCTGTCGAGTGCCCCAACAGCAAGCAGCTTGCTATGGGGGCACCCGAGCTGAACGGCAGCTCCGTATGTCCATTTAGACATGGAGCCACAATTGCGGCCCCACCCCCTCTCTCTCCTGATTGGCTAAGTGACTTTGATTACAAACAGCGGGAGCCAATAGCGTGACTGTTGTGTCTCAGCCAACCAGGAGGGAGAGTCCCGGACGGGCGAGGCACTCGTACACATTGCTGGATATAGATGGGGCAGCGGCGGAATTATCAGGGTCGCACCAGTCGCATTTGCGACTGGGCCCCTAAGTTCTGACATTGTGGGGGGGCCCGCCGCCGCCCGGGAGATAGTCATTCACCTGGAGTCCCGATCGCCCCGCCCATCCTCTCCTGCTGCTCCGCCCATCCTCCCCGCCTATCCTCTGCTCACCCATGGGGACAGTCACCGCCCGCTTCGCCCATCCTCTCCGCCCGCACAGTCCCCGCCCATCGTCATTATCCCCGCCCGCTCGCCCATCTTCTCCGCCCGCACAGTCCCCACCGATCTGTCTCTATCCCCGCCCGCTCCGCCCATCTTCACCGGCTCTGCCTTCACTTAAGTCCCCGCCCATCTTCTCTGTCACACCTGCACTCACGGGCACAGTCCCCGCCTGCTCCGCCTTTACTCACAGGCCCCGCCCATCCTCTCTGCTCGCCCAAGCAAGACGGAGCAAGGAGGGGGACCAAGTGATCTGCAAGTGAGTGGCACCCATCCTTCAATATCAACACTGCCACTGATCCCCCTTACACCACCACCACTGCCACTGATCCCCCTCACACCACCACTACTGCCACTGATCCCCCTCACCCCACCACTACTGCCACTGATCCCCCCCCACACCACCACTACTGCCACTCATCCCCCCCACACCACCTCTACTGCCACTCATCCCGCCTCCACACCACCACTACTGCCACTCATCCCCCCCACACCACCACTACTGCCACTCACCCCCCACACCACCACTACTGCCACTGATCCCCCCCACACCACCACTACTGCCACTGATCCCCCCCACACCAACACTACTGCCACTGATCCCCCCACACCACCACTACTGCCACTGATCCCCCCACACCACCACTACTGCCACTGATCCCCCCACACCACCACTACTGCCACTGATCCCCCCACACCACCACTACTGCCACTGATCCCCCCACACCACCACTACTGCCACTGATCCCCCCACACCACCACTACTGCCACTGATCCCCCCACACCACCACTACTGCCACTGATCCCCCCACACCACCACTACTGCCACTGATCCCCCCCACACCAACACTACTGCCACTGATCCCCCCACACCACCACTACTGCCACTGATCCCCCCACACCACCACTACTGCCACTGATCCCCCCCACACCACCACTACTGCCACTGATCCCCCCACACCACCACTACTGCCACTGATCCCCCCCACACCACGACTACTGCCACTGATCCCCCCACACCACCACTACTGCCACTGATCCCCCCCACACCAACACTACTGCCACTGATCCCCCTCACACCAACACTACTGCCACTGATCCCCCCACACCAACACTACTGCCACTGATCCCCCCCACACCACCACTACTGCCACTGATCCCCCCCACCACCACTACTGCCACTTATCCCCCCCCACACCACCACTACTGCCACTGATCCCCCCACACCACCACTACTGCCACTGATCCCCCCCACACCACCACTACTACCACTGATCCCCCCCCACACACCACCACTACTGCCACTGATACCCCCCACACCACCACTACTGCCACTCATCCCATCCCCCTCCAACCATCACCCTTGCCACTGATCCCACCCCCACCACCTCTGCCACTCATCCCATTCAACCCTCCTACCACTGATCTCACCCCCCCAACCACAACCCTTGCCACTGATCCCATCCCCCCTCATCGCTGCCACTCATCAAATCCCCCACCACCACCGCTGCCACTGATCCCATCCCCCCACCATTGCCACTCATCCCATCTCTCCCTCACCACTGCCACTCATCCCATCCCCCGCCACTGATCCTATCCCTCCCCAACCACCACTGTTGCCACTCATCCCAGGGGCGTAACTACAGGGGTAATAATTGCAATAGCGCACATGTTGCCCCTGAACACCTGGATGGGGGGGAGCATTTAGGAAAATGGGGGGATGTGTTCCCCCTCCTATCCAGGTCCTGCTGCCCCCGCGATCAGTGGAAAGGGCCCTGGCTGGAGGTCAGGGGGGCCCTCCATGGTTTCTTGCACCAGGGCCCTGAAGGTTCTAGTTACGCCACTGAGATGGGGCTCAGGTAAGTATTAGGAGGGCTGAGGGGGGCACACAGAATGTTTTTTATCTTAATGCATTCAATGCATTAAAGGAGAAGTCCAGCCTGAGCTTTTTAGGCTGGGCTTTTTCTAAGGGTCACAGGTGTGCTATTAGTTTTGCACTCCTGTGACCCGTTTTCAGCGGAGAGCGGTCTGACGTCACTGCAATCAGTCGACGCAGTGCATCATCCCGACTTCCCAAGTCTGGATCTGCCAGCTGCCATGACTGATGGCAGTCTCAGCCTCTCAGCGAGTCGCTGAAAGGCTGAGACGGTCGCTCCCCGCCCCTCCACCGCTCAGCACTCCAATGAGCGTGGAGAAGCAGAAAGGAGAGCTGCTGACTGACAGTCAGCAGCTCTCCTCTTGGGGAGGAGTGAGAACCGAGCTATTGGCAGTGTTCGGTGGATTGGTTCTCAGTGCAGAGACACTGGTGGACAGCTGCAGCATTGGTCTGAGGCTGCATCCACCTAGGTAAATATGAATCTCAAAAAACAAAACAAAACATACTTCTCTTTTAAGATTAAAAAAAAACCTTCTGCCTTTACAACCACTTTAAGTCAGAGAAATGCTTTCATATGCCCCCACACAACACTAGCTAACTAATAATACAATAAATTAGACCTGGATTACAGAAGACTTCAAAATACCTACTGCAGATTCTGCAAATATATTTGTATGGGGAAGTGGCTGCATAAGGTACTCACGGACCTGGTCTGGCTTACTCTAGAAGAACAACTTTTTAAAATGTTAAAAAAAGGAAAAAGGGAAAAACTTTAAATAAAAAAACTCCCAAAAAGGTCTGATTTATTAAAATTGGAGAATAGAAAATGAGAAAAAACCTTAAGCATTTTAGAATGACAGCACACACAATTCAGTAAAGCCTAATTGCCCCACAATGCTAATACATCTAAGCTCAGTTCAAAATCTGATATTATTATTATTATTATTATACAGGATTTATATAGCGCCAACAGTTTACGGAGCGCTTTACAATATAAGAGGGAGACAATACAGTTATAATACAATAAAATACAAGAGGATTAAGAGGGCCCTGTTGAGAAGAGCTTACAATCGAATAGGGTAGGGCAGGTTGTAAAAAAGGTTGTAACTGTGGGGAATGAGCTGAAGTGGTAGGAGATTAGTTGGAGACGTGATAGGCTTCCCTGAAGAGATGAGTTTTTAGGGATTGCCTGAAGGTAGCAAGAGTAGTGGATAGCCGGGCAGGTTTAGGTAGCGAGTTCCAGAAGATGGGAGAGGCTCTGGAGAAATCCTGGAGACGAGCATGGGAGGAGGAGACGAGAGAGCTTGACTGTAGGAGGTCTTGAGAAGAGCGGAGAGGACAGTTTGGGATATGTTTGGAGACAAGATTGGTGATGTAGTTCGGGGCAGAGTTGTGAATGGCTTTGTAAGTTGTGATTAGTATTTTGAATTTAATTCGCTGGGCGATCGGGAGCCAGTGTAGGGATTGGAGGAGACGGTTGGCAGACACTGAGCGGTTGGTAAGGTGGATAAGTCTGGCAGCAGCATTCATGATAGACTGAAGAGGGGATAGTCTATGGAGAGGCAGGCCAATGAAAATGGAGTTGCAATAGTCAAGGCGAGAGATAACAAGGGAGTGAATGAGGAGCTTGGTGGTTTCATTTGTTAAAAAGGGGTGAATTTTAGAGATGTTACGGAGGGGAATTTTACAAACTTTTGACAACGATTGGACTTGAGGCTGAAATGACAAGTCAGAGTCTAGGATTACACCTAGTACCCTGGCGTGAGGGGAGGGACTGATATACAAGTGACTATGGCAAATTAATATAAATATAGCTTTCAGTAATTATAAAAGCAGAATTGAAAATATGTTTAAAGGTTTTGTCATGGATAAAAAGATTTACTAAAATGTTTTTTTAGGGCCAGTGTCAATGGGCCTTAATGCAAAAATGCAGGATGCTTTTGCCAACAGTTTGAGACACTTCTGAGATTATTCAAAATTTATTGCAGATACATTTGATCTGCACTTGACCTGCTTCAGTTCCTTGTATGGGAACCAAAGCAATTCTGAAATTAGTAAAAGTAAAATCCTAAGATTTACTTTATAAAGTGGCATTTCCTGTTTTTCGCAGTGTTATAAAAATGGGTCAGCAGCTCATAAGGGAGAACAAAATTGTAGTCTGGTCAGTAATAGCCACACATGTTATGAGCCCGTATTACATAAAAGAAAATCAGCGTAGCAGCAAAATGGGTATGTCAGTGACAGAGGTTTGCAATTTACTACATTGTCCCTTAGTAATAAAGACAGATATAGAGTAGTAGTGCTGGTCCTAGTTTGGCAGTGAACAGCTGTGCTTGCTTTAAATGGCTATTATAACAGTGGAGATGAGAGGGAGCATCTGTTATTCTTCCCTGTCCCCTACAAAAGTTTTCACATAAAAACAAAATCATGGTTATTGTACATTTTTGTATTTGCATTTTTATTGTTACTCGCAGAAAACAAACTTTAAAAGGCAGCCATGCACAGAAATACATATCATTTGACTTGTTCAATCATGTGTTAATATATTAAACAAACATGTTTTTTTTTTTTTTTAATATGTTTTAACAGGAAGGTTGATTTGCTAACAATTCTGGTCAGCACTGTTAGTATAGCGTGAATGAGTTTTGTTGCTTGCATCACTTCCTTAGATTGCAGTCAGTGTAATTCACTGCTTCTTATAATTAACATTCGGTCAGAGATGCTGATTTCCATGTTGTAACTGCACTGCCGTAGCAAACAGTGAGTATTTGTATGGGGATTTCTAATATTGCATACATACTTTTTATGATTTAGACTGCCATAGAATTGGGATTTAGTAACACTACAGTAGATTCTTCTGCTACATGGGTAGTAAGAATCAGTAGCAAGTATCCAGTAAAAACGTATAAATATTACTTTATTTTTTCATTTTAATGCACACATAAAAAAAATATATATTAATGTATGCTATTAAAACAGTTTTTTGCTAGATACAGAGTTTATTCAACCACTTATTTCCTTAATGGTGTCCAGCAGCTAGATTTCTGCATCTGAGTTTTTGTGTGCCCATTTGCTATAGACAGGATTTTACTTACTGTACCTGCTGGCTTTTTCATCAATGTTACCTGGCAGCAATACAGGAAGAGCAAGTCCCTCTGCAAGATATCACTGGTTTAATACCTAAAAAAAGCTGAAGCCTAAAGTGTTACTAAACCCAGTAGCCTGCATTTACTATATCTGGTCTCCCACAGTACACAGAACATAGAAATGCAATTATTTTAGTAAATATAAACTACTAAATACCTTTTCTCATCAGCACTACATAACAGTCTTGTTACTTCTATCAATGTCTGGTTAAAGCTTGTAGGAGGAGTTTTCATTCTCCTCTGATTGTCCTATGAGGCTGCAGGACCCCTGACCCTCTGTCTGGACAGTGCCGATTGGCCCTGTGCTGATCACATGCACTCTCTCAAGAAAAAAAACTCTCTAACAATACACATCAAATTGAGCATGTGCAGCTTGCCCCCACGGCTCTGTACTGTCAGGAGATGGATTGGGGACAGTGAAAGAGGGGGAGGATCAGGGAAGACAGGATCAAACAGCCTTTTTACACAATGCACAGGATTAACCCCTTAGGTTCCACATTGAGTATAACAAGCATGCTTTACTCAATATACAGACTGATTTTACTGTTGTGGATTTAGTAACACTTTAAAGTGATTGTAAAGTCTAGTTTTTCTTTAAAAAAATGACAAACATGTTATACTTACCTGCTCTATGCAGTTGGTTTTGCACAGAGCAACCCGGATCCTCCTCTTCTCGGGTCCCTCTTTGCTGCTCCTGGGCCTCCCTCCTGTCAAGTGCCCCCCAGAGCAAGCAGCTTGCTATGTGGGCACCCGAGCCGAGCTGCAGGTCCAAGTGTCCATTCAGACATGGAGCTGTAGTTCGGCCCCACCCCCTCTTTCCCCTGATTGGCTAACTGAGTTTGCTTGACTGCCGCAGTGCCGCAGGAGCCAATGGTAATGCTGCTGTGTCTCAGCCAATCAAGAGGGCGGCCGAGGGATTCATGGACATCGCTGGACAGAGATGGGGCTCAGGTAAGTATTAGGGGGTGCTGGGGAGGCTGCTGCTCACAGAAGGATTTTTATCTTAATGCATAGAATGCATTAAGATAAAAAACCTTCTGCCTTTACAAATCCTTTAAGACCACTTGTGTCTAAAAATTAAAGCGGTATGAAATTCAAAACCTAAAATGTCATATATTGCAGCTTACCAATCAATAGATGAACTGGCTGCATTAGTTTTATATTTTAGACTTTTTCTCTCTATTGCCACATGATGATCTGGCCAATAGCACACTTTCAGTATTAGAGTGCCTCCACTCTGGATGAAGGAGCAACAAAGACACCTTTGGATAGCAACATTGTCAGTATGGGGGGGGGGGAGTGTTAGAAGCTCTAGAGATTTATATAAAAAAATGAAGCCTAACTCTAGCTAACACATTTTTAAGCAGTGACAGCAACCCTTTTCCCCCTTTGGGATAAAGATTTTCCACAAATAAATAAAAGCTGATCATTGTAAGCACCCCTGTCAGTGGTTGTCTCAACACTCTAAGTGCTACATCTACAGGATAGCTTGTTCTGTTGAAAATCAGCAGACTTACTAACAGTATCACCAGGTAAAAATAAAAGAAAGAAAGCCTAAAAAGAAAACGAATGCCGCCATCACATTTAAGAATTAGTAAGCTGTGATTTAATAAAAGTTTAAAGCTGTTTAATACTACTTTAATAGTAGTGTAGACCAGCCTTTTTCAACCCACCCTGGGATGCCTTGAGGTTTCTTAAGGGGTGCCTTGGCAAAATGCCTAAAAATTACCCACAAATGTATACAAGCCAGCAGGTGGATGAAGTTTGCATTTTAGTTACATTAAGCCACAGGTTTTCATTGTGCACCATTACAACCTTCTAGCCACTGGTGTCCTAACAACCAATGACCCTCCCCTACCCTTCTCTGTCAGCGCTGGGGTTACATTAGCTGAGTGATGGAGAAAAACTGAGGGAGGAGAGAGACATTGAAATACTAGTCAATACCAGTGTGCAAAAGTGTATTGGAATTGGAAGAATAAATCACCTCTAACATTGGGTGTCCTATGTGTGTGGATGTTGATGTATTATGCAAAACTATTATGCCCTGTACACACGGTCAGATTTCCCAACAGAAAAAGTGCGATCGGATTATGTTGTCGTAAATTCAGTTCGTGTGTAGGCTCCATCTGACTATTTCCGTCAGAATTTCCAACAAACAAAATTTGAGAGCAGGTTATAAAATTTTCCGACAACAAAATCTGATTGTTTAAATTCCAATCGTTTGTACACAAATCCAACGCACAAAGTGCCACGCATGCTCAAAATAAATTAAGAGATGAAAGCTATTGACTACTGCCCTGTTTATAGCCCTGACATATGTGTTTTACGTCACCGCGTTCAGAACGATTGGATTTTCCGACAACTTTGTGTGACCGTGTGTATGCAAGACAAGTTTGAGCCAACATTTGTCGGAAAAAATCTGATGGATTTTGTTGTCGGAATGTTTGATCAATGTCCGATCATGTGTACAGGGCATTAGGATCGTTTTTTACCTTTTAGAATGGAGATACCCCAAGACTGTTCATAATTTGAGGGTGCCTTGAGATTGTCCATATTTTTGAAGGGTGCCTTCACTGAAAAAAGGTTGAGAAACACTGATGTAGACTAACCCATTAACCCTTTCACTGCCAGGTCCGTACCCTTACGGACCTAAAAACTGCCCGCAGGTGGCTAAGTCCGTACATCGTACGGACCTCATATCTCCCTGTCCTATAAGCTTCACTTTAATGACCATAAGCTCATATCAGAATTGTTCAGAAGACTCTGCTGAACAATTCTATAACTCCTCGCTTATCCCCTTCACCGCCCTTCTCCCCCCAGCACTGATTACCCCCATCCACTGGTCCGATCCCCCCAGCAAACCCGCTCCCCACAGCCACCATCATTAGCCAGCATCCCTCCTCTGTCGCTCCGCTGGCTTCAAGTGCTGCATGGGCCTTGGGGGGATCCCCCCAATACTCCCCATACTGCCCTTGCACCCCTGATTCATGGCCGCTATAAGCGGCATCTCTCCTTCCTTCCCGCCACCTGCAGCTTCTCCCTGCACAGATCTCCTATGATCTGTCAGCTTGAAGAGCGCAGGGGGGGAGCAGTGCGGGTTGGGGTAAAGTTGTGACTTGGGGGGGCTTGGTATACATGTGTATACCAAACCCCCCCTGTACAATGGATATAGGCAGCGATCGTTGCTATATCCACTGACAGCTGATCATTGTAACCGCGAGTGTTACAGTGTATCCGACTGTCAATTTATGAATGAATGGAATCTCTATACAGATACTATCCATTCATGTAAAGAGCTACAGAGAAAGGGACTATCTTTAGTCCCTTTCTCTGTCCCAAAAAAAGAGATATGGGGGTCTGTTTAAACCTCTACTATCTCACCAAAGACCCCAACCCCTCCCCCCCCCCAAAAAAAATGTAAAAAAATGTAAAAAGTAAAAAACAAAAAACCACAAACATATTAAGACCCCCAGGTTGGCCTGCACTCACTCCTCCACCATGACAGTCATTCCCCCACTGCACTCATCCCTCCACAATGACACTTGTCTCCCCCCCCGCACTTACCCCTCCACAGTGATGGTCCCTTCCCCACCCCTCCATGGCTTCCTCAGCTTCTCCTCCTGGCCAACCTGATTTGTCCTGATTGGCCAGAAGGAGAAGCCGGAAGACAATAATGAATAATAATTTTTCTATTTTCACAAGTGGGTGGGTTCAGGGGGCAATGCTCTGCACCCTGACCCAAACCTTTTTCAAGCCAATTAGAACCTCAGGCTCTAATCATGCGGCTTGAAATAAAAAAATCATACAAACGCCCCTGTGCCCCTAATGGACCAGCTGCTCCTGATAAGACCCCTTTCACATGGAGCGGACTCTGTCAAGCAGATCCACTTGCTCGGCGGGGATCTGTCTGCTGATCCCCACTGAGCAGGCAGATGACAGGTCCATGTCCGCTCCGCTGATGCAGAGTGGACACGGACACAGCCACTGTTCTCTATAAGGTGGTCGGATGGAAACGGGCTGCATGTCCATTTCCATCTGATACCATCTGATCCAATCTGCTAGATGGATGGGGAATGGAATCCCCATCCACCTGTTTTTGACTGGACTGGATCGGATGCAGGTGGGTATAAACAGACACATGTCCATTTACATCAGCCTCTCCATAGAGAACAATAGGTGGTCCGATTGGGGCCGCCTGAAAAACAGACAGGCAGACCTGATCGGTCTGCGTGCGTGAATCATGCCTCTCTGTGCAGGCAGTCCCATTGATGTCATTTGGGATGTAGCACCTGCACGAACAGAGCCGTTGCTCCCAATTTTACATCCATGTAGGTCCACATGCATGTCCCTGAGCTCAAACTGTCTGTTTTGGGGTGGTGTACCCACACAGATGTCATATTGGGAACAGCAGCTATGCCTGTGCAGCCATTGCATTCCAATTAATATAAATGGGACTGCCTGTAAGGGGATGCATGGGACACCTGTGCATCCCTGTGTGGGTAAACATGGCCCCACATGGCCCTCCATGGGCGTATACTTTAGTAGGCCACATGTGAACGATGCTTTAGTAGCAATTTAGCAGGAATTTTGTTATGTTGTGTTTATGTACACTATTAATGATTTTAGTGTATTTTTAGCGAAAATATTGATTTGATAAACATTTGCGCAAATATCACAGCTATTTATTCTACTGGCCATGTGCTTTCAGAAAATGTATTGTTTGGGGGGGTCCTTTAAAAATTCTGAAAGCTGTAATGAAAAATGAATACCTCCAGATTTTTTGGGAAATTTTTGGGTACGTTCGATTTTCACCATTTTGCAAAAAGGCGCAATGTAAAAATTAAAAATTTTTGTTATTTGTTAACTCCATACAGGTTAAACTTTTACATTTAGTAGGGATTTAGCAGGACTTTTGTAAAATTTGCTGTGTTTTTAAATGATAATAATGGTTTTAGTGTATTATTTGCGACTATATTAGTTTGATAAACATTTGCGCAAATACTGCGGGGTCTAAAAAATCAGTAGCACCTTCTGTTTATTCTAGAGGTCATATGCTTTCAGAAATTATATGGTTTTGGGGGTCTTTCACAAATTCTGAAATCTGTAAGGGAAAAATTAAAACCTTCAGATTGTTAGAGAAGTTTGGATATTTACTTTTTTTGCGTATGTTCGATTTTCACAGTTTTGCAAAAAGGCGCAATGTAAAAATTACAAATATTTGTTATTTATTAACTCAATACAGGTTAAGCGTTTATATTTATTAGGAATTTTGTAAAATTTGCTGTGTATTTATCTGCTAATCATGATTTTAGTGGATTTTTAGTAAAAATAAACATTTGTGCAAATATTTTGGGACCTAAAAAATCAGTAGCACCTTATTTTTGTTCTACTGGTCATGTACTTTCAGAAAATATATGGTTTTGGGGGTCTTTTACAAACTTTAAAAGCTATAAGTGAAAAATAATAGAGCAAAGGAAAATTTCAAAAATGGTCTGGCCACCTGAGGATAAAAATGGAGCACAAGGCCTGGCAGCGAAAGGGTTAAAGAGTAATTCCATATTTGTGCATATGCTGTAATGTTAAAAAGTGGGGCAATGAATTCACTATTTTTGTACATAGTATCTGTTACCTAATCTACTGCAAAACTGAACCTTAGATTTCTAAAATGCCTGTCTTCTGTTAATGTAACATAAAAACAAAATGGATCTGAATCAATTTGGATCATTTGTTATTTCATTATAATATTTCAGATGCTTCAAACATTAACAAAAAGCCCAAACTATAATTTCATGTCATCCGAATGAAAACAATTTACACAAATGAATTGATTGTTTTGTTATAATTTATTTCAGATTTATTGAAAAGCATTACTATTGTGAATTGGTAGAATCAAGTACACCCAAATCTCAGAAAAAAATAACATTTTGTCCGATTTTTGATTCAGTACAGGAGAAGAAACTGTGCAACTGTGCAAGACTGAAGGTAAAACTGGAGTTTACAATAAATGTTTCTGTTGTTCTTTACCCACTTGCTTACTGGGCACCTAAACCCTCTTCCTGCCCAGACCAATTTTCAGCTTTTAGCGCTGTCACTATTTGAATGACAATTGCGCGGTCATACAACATTGTACCCAAATGAAATTTTTATAATTTTTTCCCAAAAAATAGAGCTTTCTTTTGGTGGTATTTGATCACCTCTGGGGTTTTTATTTTTTGTTAAAAAAATTAAAAAAAAAAAAATAAAAAAAAAAAAAAATACAAAACCGTTTTAGATTTTGTTAATACATTTTGCAAACAGGTAGTTTTTCTCCTTCATTGATGTACGCTGATGAGTCTGCACTGATGGGCATCGATAGGCTGCACTGATGGGCACCGATAGGCTGCACTGATTGGCACTGATAAGGCGTCAATGATAGGCACTGATAAGGCGGCACTGGTGGGCACTAATAGGTGGCATTGGTGGGCACTGAGAGGTGGCACTGATGGGTGGCACTGATGGGTGGCACTGAAGGGCATTGATAGGTGGCACTGAAGGGCAGTAATCATTGGCACTGATAGGTGGCACTGATGGGCACTGATGGGTGGCAGTGATGGACACTGATGGGTGGCAGTGATGTGCACTGATCGGCACTGGTAGGTGACACTGATAGGCAGCACTGCTAAGTGGCACTGATGAGACACTGATTGGCACCACTGGTAGGCATTGATAGGTGGCACTTGTGGGCACTGATAGGTGGCACTGATTTCTGGCACTTAAGAGTAAGAGGATCGGCCCCTTACTAGGATCTGTGATCACTCAAGTCTCATTGGCTTGGGTGATCACAGCGCACACTGCGCGCACACTGCGCGCCCCCTTTAGTGGACGTGGCGAGCCTGCAAAGGTGAGGATGTCAATAGACTTACTCCCGGCAAAGCAGATCCACGCTGTAGCCGTCATTTGGCTATAGCATGAATCTGAAGGAGTTAATCACAGCAGGTAGTACTGAGTACCACCCGGTAATATTATAGCCAGCTAACAGGTAATAGTATAGACATTTTGTGTACATAATTCATACATCTATTATACATACATAAAAAAAAACTAATTAAAAAAAAAAAATTTTCAGGCTGACAAATATATCTAATTCCATGACATTCTTAACCACTTGCATACTGGGCATGTATACCCCCTTCTTGCCCAGGCCAATTTTCAGTGCTCTCACACTTTTAATGACAATTGCACGGTCATGCAACCCTGTACCCATAATACATTTTTATCATTTTTTTTCACACAAATAGAGCTTTCTTTTGGGGGTATTTAATCACTAATGGTGTTTTTTAGTTTTCCCTAAACAAACAAAAAATGACAAATTTTGAAAAAAAATAAAACGTTTTTCATATTTTGTTTTACAATTTTGCAAACAGGTAATTTTTCTCCTTCACTGATTGGCACTAATAAGGTGGCACTGATGGGCACTGATAGGCTGCACTGATTGGCACTGCTGAGGCAGCACTAATGGGCACTGATAGGTGGCACTGATAAGGCGGCACTGGTGGGCACTGATCAGGAGGCACTGATGAGGCTGCACTGATGGGTGGCACCGATGGGCACTAATAGGTGGCACTGATGGGCACTGATAGACAATATAGAGAGGTGGCACTGATAGGTGGCACTGATAGGCAGTACTGATGGGCATTGATAGGTGGCACTGATGGGCACTGATAGCCAGCACTGATAGACACTGGTAGGCAGCACTGATAGGCAGTACTGATAATGAGGCACTGATGGGCACTGATTGGCAGCACTGATGTGCACTGATAGGTGGCACTGGAGGGCACTGATTAGCAGAACTGGTGGGCAGTAAGGGGACCGATGTCCCTCTAACAGAAGCCGATGAACGGCTCTCTTCTTTTCTTCACGCTGACAGTGCGAGGGGAAAGAAAAGCCAATTACTGGCTTCTGTTTACTTCCGTTATCAGCTGTCATTCGCTAAATTTACAAGTTATGCCAACTCTGTGCTTACTAGTGCGATAATATTAAATACAAATAATATGAATGTTGAATAAATAAACAAGGTGTGAAAAAAGTTATTATTAATTTTGTTTTTGGGGTCACCCAAGCGCAGCGCATAACTTGTAAATTTATCCTATGCACGTTATATGAAGCATGATTAGCGCATGCAGCTGGAAGCTGTCATTCGCTGACAGCTGATCACGTGGTAAAGGGCCCGCTGTGATTGTCCCTTTACCCCAATCTGTGATCAGCTGAGTCCCAAGGACTCAGCAATCACACAGCGCACTGCCTGCACACCACCTGGGGCATGCAGGCAGCCTGAGAACGGGAGGACGTCCATGTATGCCCTCCCAGCAAAGGAAGCCTGCACTGTTAATCCTGTTCATTTTATAATATTACCCCTATTGCAGTATATCACCTGTCATAGAGTTTATTGTAAAGACACATTTTCCTTGTTGCTTGCAAAGAAATCATAAGGTCTCCAATGTGAGCAGCAAGGAATATTTGTAAATTGAAAATTAGAAAAATTTGAGTGCCCCCACCCCTATGTCCTCATGCATAAATGCAAATGCACAGGTACAGTGCCTTTCAAAAGTACTCACCCCCCTTGGCTTTTTACCTATTTTGTTACATTACAGCCTTTAGTTCAATGTTTTTTTTTAATCTGAATTATATGTCATGGATCAGAACACAATAGTCTAAGTTGGTGAAGTAAAATTAGAAAACTATATACATAAAACAATTTTTCATAAATAAAAAAATGATAATTGGCATGTGCGTATGTATTCACCCCCTTTGTTATGAAGCCCATAAAAAGCTCTGGTGCAACCAATTACCCTCATAAGTCACTTAATTAGTGAAATGATGTCCACCTGTGTGCAATCTAAGTGTCATATGATCTGTCATTACATATACACACCTTTTTGAAAGGCCCCAGAGGCTGAAACACCTAAGCAAGAGGCACCACTAACCAAACACTGCCATGAAGACCAAGGAACTCTCCAAACAAGTAAGGGACAATGTTGTTGAGAGGTACAAGTCAGGGTTAGGTTATAAAAAAATAGGTTATAAAAAAATATCCCAATCTTTGATGATCCCTAGGAGCACCATCAAATCTATCATAACCAAATGGAAAGAACATGGCACAACAGCAAACCTGCCAAGAGATGGCCCCACACCAAAACTCACAGACCGGGCAAGGAGGGCAATAATCAGAGAGGCAGCACAGAGACCTAAGGTAACCCTGGAGGAGCTGCAGAGTTCCACAGTAGAGACTGGAGTATCTGTACATAGGACGGCAATAAGCCATACGCTCCATAGAGTTGGGCTTTATGGCAGAGTGGCCAGAAGAAAGCCATTACTTTCAGCAAAAAAACAAAATGCCATGTTTTGAGTTTGCGAAAAGGCATGTGGGAGACTCCCAAAATGTATGGAGGAAGGTGCTCTGGTCTGATGAGACTAAAATTTAACTTTTTGGCCATCAAAGAAAACGCTATGTCTGGCGCAAACCCAACACATCACATCTCCCAAAGAACACCATCCCCACAGTGAAACATGGTGGTGGCAACATCATGCTGTGGGGATGTTTTTCAGCAGTCGGGACTGGGAAACTGGTCAGAGTTGAGGGAAAGATGGATGGTGCTAAATACAGGGATAATCTTGAGCAAAACCACTCTGTGCGTGATTTGAGGCTAGGACGGAGGTTCACCTTCCAGCAGGACAATGACCCCAAACACACTGCTAAAGTAACACTTGAGTGGTTTAGGCGGAAACATGTAAATGTGTTGGAATGGCCTATTCAAAGCCCAGACCTCAATTTAATAGAAAATCTGTGGTTAGACTTAAAGTTTGCTGTTCACAAGCACAAACCATCCAACTTGAAGGAGCTGGAGCAATTTTGCAAGGGGGAATGGGCAAAAACCCCAGTGGTAAGATGTGGCAAGCTCATAGAGACTTATCCAAAGCGACTTGGAGTTGTGATACCCGCAAAAAGTCTACAAAATATTGACTTTAGGGAGGTGAAAAGTTATGGACATTGACTTTTTCTGTTATCTTGTCCTATTTGTTGTTTGCTTCACAATAAAAAAACATCTTAAAAGTTGTGGGCATGTTCTGTAAATTAAATGATGCAAATTCTCAAACAAAGGATGCAACAAAACATGAAAAATGCCTAGGGGGTGAATACTTTTGCAAGGCAATGTAGGTCCCGCATGCATATGTTAATGGTAATAAGACCACACATGTAAGGTTTTGCCACAAACTTCAAAGTGAGAGCATTATTCCTAGCACAAGTCCTCCTATTTAATTCTAATCTGGTAACCTGTAAAGGCTTTTAAATCATTGCCTGTGGATAATTTATTGTACCATAGTTCATCATCATTCCACAGGTGTATGCAATTTTAAAGCTTGACATGTTAGGTAACTATTTACTCGGCGTAACATCACCTTATACAAAATTTTAGGTATTATATTGTGTTTGTGTGCTCTAAAATTCATTAAACTGTATTTCCTCGTACAAATTTGCTTTTGATAATTCACTGGGCAAATATCGGCCTTTGCTTTCAGAAAATATATAATGTTTGGAATTCTAGGTAATTTTCTAGAAAAAAAAATGTAGGTTTTACATGAATGTAAGAAATACTAGAATTGGCCCACTTTTTAGGTGGTTAAACTTTAACTGCTTGTCTGAAAACAAACCCCATAACTACCTGTATCGTTGCAGTACAGAACTGTGGCAATTACCCATAGAATAAGGTCATGAACAAAAGCCTCAATGAGCATATCTAACCATATCTACCATCATCTACCAATGAAAGCAGCTGCTGAATGAGCTCTAGTATAGGAAACAGGTGCCTGCCTGTCTAACTAGTCCTACCTAGTGATACCAGTGTTTGAATTATCCATTGTGATCTACTGGAAATGTTTACATTTTGTCTGATTATAGTTGTCAACTATAAACTGTTAACTATGGTTGTTCTAACATGGTAATAAATACAATTTGAGCAGTCTTTGCCAGTCACAGTAGGAACAAGCATAATGGAAAAAAGTAGGTAATGTTATTTTAAACGTTTATTATTTCACTGCCATCACTTATGCCGCGTACACACGGTCGGGCTTTTCATCTACAAAAGTCTGACGGACGCCGACGGACTAAAGCTGGCTGACAATCCGATCGTGTGTGGGCTTCCCCGGACTTTCAGCGGACTTTCAGCAGACTTTTCCAGCCGCAAATCTGACGGACTTTAGATTTGAAACATGCTTCAAATCTTTACGTCGTAACTACGCCGGACCCAGAAATCCGCTCGTCTGTGTGCTAGTCCGACGGGCAAAAACCCACACTAGGGCAGCTATTGGCTACTGGCTATCAACTTCCTTATTTTAGTCCGGTGTACGTCATCATGTACGAATCCGTCGGACTTTTGTGTGATCGAATGTAGGCAAGTCCGTTCGTAAGAAAGTCTGCCGCAAGTCCGCCAAAAGTACGCCAAAAGTCTGACAAAAGTCAGTCGAAAGTCTGTTAACCTGTTAACCTGTTCTTTGCCCATACAGGCTCCTCTGTCACCCACCACTAAGGGCATAGGAGTTTTAATTATTGTGAAACACTTTAATTGGGAAACCCCATTAATTCAAGACCTTAGCTGCCAAATGCCAGGTCTGAACACTAATAGATAATGGTAAGGAGGAGCTCACTGAGCCCTGAATTTATTTTGACTTTCAAAAAGTTCAACCTTGCAGGGGACTATTGGTGAGCTCTATCAATAGATTAGGGAGGCAGTTGAGTGTGGTAAATTTAACTATGGACACCTTATAGAACCTGCAATACAACAAACCTATTACTTTGCCTAGTAGTAGTATTTACTGCTTATCTGTCTTACAGATCTAAAGCTTTCAAATATAATTTTGTGTATTTCCGTGTAACTCTGACCGAAAACATACAGCTCATGAAATTATATTCTCCATTATACTGGATGTGCCCCATATTCACTGGATCCTAGCTGTATTTAAAGTGGTTCTAAAGGCTCAAGGTTTTTTACCTTCATGCATTCTATGCATGAAGTCAAAAAACCTTCTCTGTGCAGCAGACCCTTACTTACTTACTTACTTACCAGAGCCCCATCGCGATCCAGCAAGGTGCACAAGAGCCTCAGCTCTCTGGGGACACTCCCTCCTCATTGGCTCCCGCTGCTGTCAATCACAGCCAGTGAGCCAATGAGGAGAGAGAGAGGGTGGGGTCAAGCCATGGCTCTGTGTGTGAATGAACATGCAGAGTAGCGGCTCAGGAGAGAGCCTGCTTGGGTCCCGCCACAACAAGCTGGAGGGGCCAGGAGCGCCAGCGAGGGACCAGAGAAGAGGAGAATTGGGGCTGCTCTGTGCAAAACCACTGCACAGAGCAGGTAAGTATAACAGGTTTCTTATTTTTTTTAAAAATGCCCTTTTTATCAATTTAAATACATTATAGGTGTTCCAGGAGTTTGTTGGTTCTTATGTACTTCAGCTCAGCAAATGATCATTTAAAGAACACTTGATGCACCTTAAAATGAGAAATGATTTATTAATAAAGTTAGGTGTGTTCACTTTAAAGAAGCAACCACATTCATAACTAACTTAGTATCTCCTATAAAGCCCAGCAGTACAGTACTATAGTATAGTACTATATCTAATAGAAAAACAGTTTAAGGAACTACACTGATTTTAGATAGATGACAAAAGGCAGGTATACATCAATTAGAATAAGTTACATGGGAGGCGTGGCCAAGACCGGCATGTGAGAGGACGCACTTCTCACAGCTCCTGCCTGATCCTCAGATTGATCCTTTCCCGGCACCCCTGATCCTGATTTTTTCGGTCCCCCAGCTGGCTTCCGAGACCCCCTACCATCCGGACCCACCACCGGCCCTCTGCACAAGAGCAAAGACCCGCCGAGGCCCATTAGAGATGTCGGGACCGGACTCTCAAGATGGCGCCGCTGCTGCAGCAACTAAAGCACAGCGCACGCCGCAAACGACAGACAAGCCCAGGGATAATACCAGCAAGAAGCAGCTGAAAGGACGGGGTAAGGAACAATACAGACACATGACATATTATACACAGAAATTACAAAACCCGGAGGACGTGGGGGGGACGGCAAGTAATGGGGAAGCTGCAGATCTTTTTTCACAAGCTGACTGGGGCCTTGATACAGACAATATGCCTGAGCAGCTGCATGAGAACACTAATCATCCTCCCTCCCCCCCACCATCAGATGAAATAATAGAGACCCTGGAGCAGCCCACTCTGGCTGATATCCTGAAGGCTGTTAATGTGTGCACGGCCACAGTCACTGATATGAAGGAGCAGTTTGGGGGCCTGAGGGAAGAGGTTTCACTACTTAGACAAGACCTGCAAAAGGTTAGAGAAAGAGCAACTGCAGTTGAGAGCAGAGTGAGTGATTTGGAGGAGCAGTTACCCCCGTTGGCGCGAGAAGCAAAGGCAGCTTACCGCATGGCCCAAGACACATACAACAGAGCAGAAGACACGGAAAACCGTTTGCGCAGAAACAATGTCCGTATTGTCGGCCTCCCTGAGAAATCGGAGGTCAGAGATCCCACATCGTTTGTGGAAAGCTGGCTGGTGGAGTTATTTGGCCGAGAAGCTTTTTCCCCATTTTTTACAGTGGAGAGGGCCCACAGAGTACCGGGGCGACCTCCCCCACAAGGTGCTCCCCCCAGATCAATGTTGGCCAAATTGTTACACTATCGTGACAGAGAGGCAGTGCTAAGATGCGCAAGAGAACAGGCCAATGTGAAGTTTAATGGAGTAAGAGTGTCATTCTATCCAGACTTTTCGGCTGAGGTGCAAAGAAATAGAGCTAAGTTCAGCGATGTGAAGAGGCGCCTCAGAGCTTTGCAACTGCCATACGCCATGTTATACCCGGCGAAGCTGCGAGTAACTGCGGAAGGACATGCACAATTCTTTGACTCTGCCAGAGAGGCGGCCGCCTGGTTAGATCATAATGAACAGGCGCTATGCCGTCACCGTGCGGATGTGGAGGGTGACTGACCGGGACACACTTTCAGATGCTAAGAGCGCTGTCTACAAATTGAGAAGCCACATCCCCTCTTCCTTACTGTCTTTTTTGGACTGCAAAGTCATTACCATACCTTTAAATTTTGTCTTTATACCCTTTATCATAATCTACCAACACACCTGACCTTTTCCAAGTTACCCAATTGCCGGGAAACATCCTATATTTCTGCAGTGAAAGGAACTGAACTGTGAAACCCCCCCTTACTCAACTTGAGATGTGTGAATTATTAGTTGGTCTGCTTTTAGGTAATGTTGGGCCCTACGGGCCTACCTTGTTGGCGTGGCTCATCAGGCTGTCCATTCTGGGTTTTTTTGCATGGTCTCTCACAGGAGTGAGAGCGTCAAATCACAAAAGGAAATACCCTAGTGCAGTTGCACTGTTGTTTGTTGGCACCATTGTGCTATGTTATTTTATACAACCTGTTTCTTACTACAGTCCAAGAATCTTACTCCCACTAACCTTATGGTTCTTTGATCCCACTCAAGTCTACTGCCATTCCTCCCAACAGGATCTCGGTGGTCTCTATGCAAGGAAGCCACCTTATGACCTACCCTCGCAGCTAACTGTGTTTTTGCCATGGCAGGTTCCCCAGTGATTTCCTGGAATGTCAGGGGCATGAACTCCCCCCTGAAACACACTATGATTTTCTCATGTCTGAAAAAGTTTTATCCTGCGGTTATCTGCTTGCAGGAAACACATTTAACGTCTGATTCTAAAAGCTGTATGAGGTATAGATGGATCGGGTGGTCGTACCACTCCACCCACACCTCCTTTTCTTGGGGGGTGAGTGTAGTGATACACAGCTCCCTGGACTACCAGGAATTTGAGTCAAAAATAGATCAGGAGGGTAGATTTGTATTTTTGCATTGTCGCATTGGTACTCTGAAATGTGTCCTAGCTTGTGTGTATAATCCTCCCCCGTTTAATGCCCGGGTACTCCGGCTCCTCCTGGAATTTCTGGAGGGGAAGCCGGATCTCCCGTTGCTGCTAGTGTGCGATTTTAACAGTTGGTTGGCTCCGGCCTTGGATAAACACCCGGGCCCGAGCACCCCAACTCTGTATAGGCTAACTCCTTTGACTAGATTATTACAGGAGGTGGGATGGTTGGATCTATGGAGACACCGGAATCCCACTGCTAAACAGTTCTCCTGTTTCTCGAAATCACACGGTTCATTATCTAGAATAGATTTGGCAGTGGGAAACCCGGCTATGCTCTCCTCGGTGTTGGACATTTCGTACAAACCTCGGTGTGTATCTGATCATTCCTATATGGTGATAAATCTTATTGTGTCCCACCAATCCACACTCCCTAAGGTACCGTGGAAATTCAACACCTTTTGGCTTCAGCTTTTTACCTCCCCTGAGAACATAGAAAGTAACATAAAAAAGTTTTTTTCATGTCAACCGGGCTCATTGTCTGTCCTTGCAGAATGGGAGGGCTTCAAAACACACCTTAAGAAAATACTTAGTAATGAGGTTACCCAGATTAAGAAACACTCTGAAGCGCTACGGGATACACTGGAATCCCATGCTTGCTCCCTTGAGGCAAAGTATGTCCAGGACCCAACTGATTCCGCAAGGGAGGCGTGGCAGTCGGCTCAATCAGCGTATGAGCATCTGCTGGCCTCCTCGGCGGACAAAAAGAGATTTTTCTCTAAGACTGCTTTTTTTGAGGAGGGGCAAACGACGGGACGCCTTTTAGCTAGAATAGCTAATTCTGAAAAGAGATCTCCAGTAATCGGTTCCATAAAAAAGGCTGATGGGCGGCTGGTACACTCCCCAGATCAGATACTCCAGACGTTGGCGGAATTTAATGAACAGCTATACTGTTCCTCTTCTAGACATAGTTCCAGGGAGTTGTCCAACTACCTCGATGGCATTGTATTTCCACAGCTTACGGACTTCCAGAGAAAAGAATTAGATGCCCCTTTAACTTTGGACGAGTTGCAGGAGGCGGTGGCAGAATTCCCTAACTGTAAGGCCCCCGGGGGGGATGGCATCCCTATGGAAATCTATAAAACCTATTCTGAGATATTACTCCCCAAGCTATTAAAAGTTTTTCTCACTGCTAGGGAACATAATACCCTACCACCCTCCATGTCTAGGGCCCACATTGTGTTAATTTTAAAACCAGGCAAGGACCCAGTAGACCCGGCCTCATATAGACCAATATCCCTACTGCAATCGGACATCAAAATATTAGCAAAAGTTTTTTCTATTAGGTTGAATAAGGCGGTTGCCTCAATTATACACCCTGATCAGGCGGGATTTATGCCCAACAAATCTACAGCAATAAACCTTAGAAGACTATATCTTAACATGCAGTCCCCACCGGATAACAAAGGTAAGAGGGCGTTGCTGTCTCTAGATGCGATGAAAGCCTTTGACAGCATGGAATGGCCATATCTATGGGAGGTGATGAGGAGATTTGGCTTTGGAGAGATATACATTTCTTGGGTGCGTTTGCTATATCATTGCCCTCAGGTGATAATTAGAGAAGCGGGTAGAATGTCGCTGCCCTTTGCTCTGGGGCGGGGTACACGGCAGGGGTGCCCTTTGTCCCCCCTGTTGTTTGCCCTGGCCATAGAGCCGTTGGCAATACGGATTAGAGATTGCAGAGATATCACCGGCTTCTGCTATGGAGATAGACAGGAGAAGGTGATGCTTTATGCAGATGATACCATGATTCTCTTGGGTGATACTGACCAATCCCTAAAAAATACAATGGACACAGTGGCTCGCTTTGGGGAATTTTCAGGCCTTAAAATAAACTGGACCAAATCAGCCCTAATGCCGATAGACGATACACGACTATTAAATGAAGAGAAAGTTGGGGGAATACCTATATCTGCTTCCTTTAGATACCTGGGGATACAGGTCTCGCCTAAGATTAGGGAATATAGTCAGTTGAACATTTCCCCACTGTTGGCTGGATTTCGTTTATGAGTCAAAACCTGGAATGCTCTGTGTATGTCGGTTGCAGGCAAGGTGAATCTAATTAAAATGATTCTAATGCCTCAACTGTTATACATACTACACAATTCACCGGTAGTCATTCCACTTAAGATATTCAGGATAGTTAATGCCATTTTTCATGAATTGATATGGAAGAACCGCCCACCTAGGATAAAACTAGAAAATTTACAACACCCTAAAGATGATGGTGGCCTTGCATTACCGAATCCATGGCTTTATTACTTGTCATCGCAAATGCAACATTTGATAGGTAGCATGGCCATGGCGGGGGAGTCTACAGCCAGAACCCCTAGCGCTTCAGCGTATATAATGTTACATACGTTAGGGGGTAAATCAGTTCCCACGGCTTTAGAGGCCTCAGCTTTTAGCAAGCCTCAGAAATGTTTTCCCACTTATGCCCTCATACAATAAATATGGAATAAAAGTAAGTATATTCAGGAGGCGACAGGTATTAATGAATATAGTCCAATATGGGGAAATTAATCCTATCCAGAACTTGTTAAATTACAACATGCGGAGAGGTGGAAGAGGTTTGGCATTTTTTACTTAAAGCAAATCATAAGTGAGGGAAAATTGCGTTCCTTTGACAATTTGAGGGACCTATATAGACTTCCGACCTCCATGCTTTTTTATTATATGCAACTTAGGCATGCATTTGAAGCACAGTCAAAAACCTCTGACTGGCATACTAACTCAAACCCGTTGGTCGACTTGCTTAAAGGGGCGGAGACCTCTAAAGGATTCATTTCCCAGAGCTATAGCACCTTACTTCACAAATACCTTCTAAAACACCCTTTGACAGCGAAAGGAAAATGGGAGCTGGATGTTGGGCCTTTGGATGAGGATCAATGGGAGGAGGTCTTGCAGTCAGTTTCCATATGCTCACTGAATGTAACGCAAAGACTAACGCAATTATATACACTCTTGAGAACGTATTATACACCTCATAGGCTACATAATATGGGACTTCTTTCCACTCCAACCTGTACTAGATGTAAGAGAGATCATGGAGACAGACAGAGGGATGGAATTTGGAAAGATGCAGATGCAGTAATTTCACTTCTTTTTATATTCTTTAACAGTGGGAATTGTATTATATTATTGTATAGGCTTGATTATATTTCTGGAACTACGCCTGTTTATGCTATTATGTATAATGTAATTGTGGACTTCTTGGACTGTATGTACTTGTTTTTAAATAAAATCTTTTTCTTGGATAAAAAAAAAAGAATAAGTTACATACTTAGCAAATAGTGAAAGGTTGAAGAGCCAGAGGGACCCATGATGATTTTGCTATGGTCCCCTTTGGTTAATTTTATTTTTTCGAAAGATGTTTTGTTGGTGTTGAAATGTCCCTGTGGTTTACCTTCATATGCCATATAGAACCACATTATCAGCTTAGATTGCAATGCTTGAGGCTGACAGGACTGTCAGCTTAATTATTTAATTAATAAGTTATTTGTCTGCATTTACCATTGACTTTCTGACTGAATTGACCTGATCTCAATTAATTCATTTTAAGCACGCTTTCCAATCAATTAATCAATTAATTGAGCCCACGGTAATTAATTCAGAAAGATAGCGGTAAATGCTGGATGAGTCAGATATCTACATGATTAATTGGAGCAGGTTGATATGTATCCAATAAAGTAACTTGTTACAACTTGTATACCTTAAAACATGCTTCCATACTAAGTCATATTAAATATATGATCAGTGATCACAGATGTATGTTTCAGTTGAATTCTTTCTAGTACATATATAGAATTTCTGCTCAATCACTTATCCATTACCACGTAACAACAAATTTGCATATAATTGAGCCGAACTCTGTACAGATGTGAATGTTTATGTTTTCTATGTATAATAAAACATAGATTATTTATAATTTGTTGTGGTCCAATTTGCCTATACCTAAGTTTGATCTTAGGGGTTTGTTCTGTTCTTTTTTTTAGTCCACATTTTACTTAGGGTTAGGTTACACATGTTAATTATGAAGAATGAAGTAATGCGTAAAAACGCGCATTTATGACACATTTTGGTTGTGTTTTTGAAACGTTGAAAGAGCTTCAAGAATTTTTGATAAATGGCCATGGGAGTGTTGCTTTTCTAGTGTGAAGTGCTTAAGGGGAAGTCATATAGAGGAAATGACCTGCTTTAAGGTATGGTTAGGTTGTGGTGTGATAGCAGGCATTTTTGTGAATTCTCTGCAAGATGGCTTTATATACTTTGATCTCTTTGACGCTTGACTTGGTCCAGCTCAACTTTGCTGACACAAATAGCTTTACCATTGAGAATAATGCTCAGTGCCTCTACTCCTACCTGGCACTGTCAGTATTGCTGGCTGGCTTGATGCTTTTGCCTGCACACAGAAATAAATGGTTTTACAACATGGCTGCTCTGTGCAAAGAAGAAGTGGCTGGAGCTGCTCTGACTATTATTTTTCAACGCATTCTGGGATACAGGAACCTCCACTGTCTTCCCCCCAGTGCCCAGCTAACACTTTATAAATGCTTCTCTAGCATGCCATAAATGATATAGGTACTGGTAAGGTATGGTTACAGAGCATTACAATTGAAATCAATTAAGGCAGCTGACAAACGTTCATGCCTCATGAAAGCGACTTGCTACCAAATTTTTAACACAACACAATGCTACCACTCCTGTGTGAACAGCACTATGTGGTGCCTATTGTAATATTCATGACAGGCATTGAAGCGCAGTTATAAGGCTTTATAAATGCTGAATGCAGCTCAAACACAAGTTAGTGAGGCACGCAAGCCCTTAAAGAGGAGCTAAACCCTTCTATCTTACAGTTAAGTAAATGGCATCTGTTAGATCTGCGGTTGCCATTGTGTTGTATATATGATAAGTTATGACACCAGTCATTTGAGGGCTTTACAATTCAGTTTAAGCTGAAATAAGGACACTAGTAACCGTAAGGCCTCATTCACACAAGCTTACCTAATTATACACCCATACAAAGGGTGCCTGCATGGGTTGCATGGGTATTCTGTGCTTCTGCATGCAGGTAGTCCCATTAATGCTTGGATGCAGTAGTGGTGCGTTTATTTCCACTTTTAGGATAGCCATTAGGAAAAATATACACTACAGCTTAACCTAAAGCTAGGTTTAGCTCTCCTTTAATGGTCTATCTATCTATCTATCTATCTATCTATCTATCTATCTATCTATCTATCTATCTATCTATCTATCTATCTATCTATCTATCTATCTATCTATCTATCTATAAGACTCATAATTCTAGGGTTTTGTCTAATTAAATATTCAAAAGATATCATGGCCAGAACATATAGTAGGGGGACAACACTGCCTGGTTCACTGTGTAAGAGATAACCTGTCTAACTGCCATCCAATGACAGAGATTCTGGCTTCAGAGGCATTATATAATAATAAGACCCAACCAAAAACTTGGGGCCAAAGCCAAAATTCTTGGAGCTCAAGCTATAGGTACCTTGACTGCGCCTAAGAAAAAAATATTTAATTTTAGATAAAACAATTACCAAAGATTTGTCACAGTTGTCTTTTTTCTTCACTGACACATTTGACAATATGAAATGTATATGTAACTGGAACAGGACTAGAGGATTTATTCAATGTATGTATTTGGTAATTTCAATGTCAGACTTTGACAGGGTGAAACTATAGAGGAGTTTGAAAAATAAATGCCTAAATCTATGCATTATCAAATGGGGTATCTAATACAGTGTAGGTTGGTAATGAGATAATTAACCACTTGAGCCCCGGACCATTATGCTGCCTAAGGACCAGAGGTCTTTTTCCAATTTGGCACTGCATCGCTTTAACTGCTAATTGCGCGGTCATGCAATGCTGTACCCAAACAAAATTTGCGTCCTTTTCTTCCCACAAATAGAGCTTTCTTTTGATGGTATTTGATCACCTCTGCGGTTTTTATTTTTTGCGCTATAAATGGAAAAAGACCGAAAATCTTGAAAAAAAATGATATTTTCTACTTTTTGTTATAAAAAAAATCCAATAAACTCAATTTTAGTCATACATTTAGGCCAAAATGTATTCGGCCACATGTCTTTGGTAAAAAAAATGTCAATAAGCGTATACTTATTGGTTTGCGCAAAAGTTATAGCGTCTACAAACTAGGGTACATTTTCTGTAATTTACACAGCTTTTAGTTTATGACTGCCTATGTCATTTCTTGAGGTGCTAAAATGGCAGGGCAGTACAAACCCCCCCCAAATGACCCCATTTTGGAAAGTAGACACCCCAAGGAAATTGCTGAGAGGCATGTTGAACCCATTGAATATTTATTTTTTTGTCCCAAGTGATTGAATAATGACAAAAAAAAAAAAAATATTTACAAAAAGTTGTCACTAAATGATATATTGCTCACACAGGCCATGGGCCTATGTGGAATTGCACCCCAAAATACATTCTGCTGCTTCTCCTGAATATGGGGATACCACATGTGTGGGACTTTTTGGGAGCCTAGACGCGTACGGGGCCCCGAAATCCAATCACCGCCTTCAGGATTTCTAAGGGTGTAAATTTATGATTTCACTCTTTACTGCCTATCACAGTTTCGGAGGCCATGGAATGCCCAGGTGGCACAAAACCCCCCCAAATGACCCCATTTTGGAAAGTAGACACCCCAAGCTATTTCCAGAGAGGCATATTGAGTCCATGGAATATTTTATATTTTGACACAAGTTGCGGGAAAGTGACACATTTTTATTTTTTTATTTTTTTTTGCACAAAGTTGTCACTAAATGATATATTGCTCACACAGGCCATGGGCATATGTGGAATTGCACCCCAAAATACATTTAGCTACTTCTCCTGAGTACGGGGATACCACATGTGTGGGACTTTTTGGGAGCCTAGCCGTGCACGGGACCCCGAAAACCAATCACCGCCTTCAGGATTTCTAAGGGTGAAAATTTTTGATTTCACTCTTCACTGCCTATCACAGTTTCGGAGGCCATGGAATGCCCAGGTGGCACAAACCCCCCCCAAATGACCCCATTTTGGAAAGTAGACACCCCAAGCTATTTGCTGAGAGGCATGGTGAGTATTTTGCAGCTCTCATTTGTTTTTGAAAATGAAGAAAGACAAGAAAAAACTTTTTTTTTTTTCTTTTTTCAATTTTCAAAACTTTGTGACAAAAAGTGAGGTCTGCAAAATACTCACTATACCTCTCATCAAATAGCTTGGGGTGTCTACTTTCCAAAATGGGATCATTTGGGGGGGTTTTGTGCCACCTGGGCATTCCATGGTCTCCGAAACTGTGATAAGCAGTCAAGAGAGAAATCAAAAATTCACGCCCTTAGAAAGCCTGAAGGCGGTGCTTGGTTTTCGGGGTTCCGTACGCGGCTAGGCTCCCAAAAAGTCTCACACATGTGGTATCCCCGTACTCAGGAGAAGCAGCAGAATGTATTTTGGGGTGTAATTTCACATATTCCCATGGCATGTTTGAGCAATATATCATTTAGTGACAATTTTGTGCAAAAAAAAAAAAATTTGTCTCTTTCCCGCAACTTGTGTCGCAATATAAAATATTCCATGGACTCGACATGCCTCTCAGCAAATAGCTTGGGGTGTCTACTTTCCAAAATGGGGTTATTTGGGGGGGGTTTGAACTGTCCTGGCATTTTATGCACAACATTTAGAAGCTTATGTCACACATCACCCACTCTTCTAACCACTTGAAGACAAAGCCCTTTCTGACACTTATTGTTTACATGAAAAAGTTTTTTTTTTTTGCAAGAAAATTACTTTGAACCCCCAAACATTATATATTTTTTTAAAGCAAATGCCCTACAGATTAAAATGGTGGGTGTTTCATTTTTTTTTTCACACAGTATTTGCACAGCGATTTTTCAAACGCATTTTTTGGGGAAAAAACACACTTTTTTAAATTTTAATGCACTAAAACACACTATATTGCCCAAATGTTTGATGAAATAAAAAAGATGATCTTAGGCCGAGTACATGGATACCAAACATGACATGCTTTACAATTGCGCACAAACGTGCAGTGGCAACAAAATAAATACATTTTTAAAAGCCTTTAAAAGCCTTTACAGGTTACCACTTTAGATTTACAGAGGAGGTCTACTGCAAAAATTACTGCCCTCGATCTAACCTTCGCGGTGATACCTCACATGCATGGTGCAATTGCTGTTTACGTTTGACGACAGACCGCCGCTTGCGTTCGCCTTAGCGCGAGAGCAGGGGGCGACAGGGGTGCTTTTTTTTTTTTTTTTTTTTTTTTTCTTTATTATTTTTTTGCTTTTTTATCTTATTTTTAAACTGTTCCTTTCATTTTTATTTTTTTTAATCATTTTTATTGTTATCTCGGGGAATGTAAATATCCCCTATGATAGCAATAGGTAGTGACAGGTACTCTTTTTTGAAAAAATTGGGGTCTATTAGACACTAGATCTCTCCTCTGCCCTCAAAGCATCTGACCACACCAAGATCGGTGTGATAAAATGCTTCCCCAATTTCCCAATGGCGCTATTTACATCCGGCGAAATCTAAGTCATAAAATGCTCGTAGCTTCCGGTTTCTTAGGCCATAGAGATGTTTGGAGCCACTCTGGTCTCTGATCAGCTCTATGGTCAGCTGGCTGAATCACCGGCTGCATTTTCAGGTTCCCTGTTGAGACAGGAGAGCCAGAGAAAAACACGGAAGACAGTGGGGGGGGGGCATTCCCTCCCACGGCTTGTAAAAGCAGTCTAGAGGCTAATTAGCCGCTAGGATTGCTTTTACATGAAAGCCGACCGCTGGCTGAAAAGAATGATACCAAGATGATACCTAAACCTGCAGGCATCATTCTGGTATAACCACTCAAAGTTGTGAATGGCGTACCTGAAGACAAAAAAATGGTTAACAATAAAGCACAGTAAACGGTAAAGTACAAAAAATTGCATACCTGAAAAGCAAACATGATAAAACATAATAACAATAAAACATTGCAGAATAGAATACAGTAAAAAAGAGCAGAACAATAGAGAGAATAGAGAGAGAGAGAACAATAAAACGACAACTATTTTTTTTTATTTTATATATATTTTTTTTTTTTACACTTTTTTTGTAACTAACTTTTATAACTGTAACCGGTTCCAGGTTCGGGTTTCTCAAAATGCGATGGCATCTTGGGAGACCCTGTAAAAGTGTGCCTAGTCTGTGCAATGCTGTATCCTACGCTAATACTCAACTAGTGCATAGTAGCGTTCAAAACATTCACCAATGCAAAGACCAGAATTGTCAGGACAGGAGGGACAATAATAGCGGGTGTCACGCCTATATCCGCGCTTGCTGCAGACACAATATCTTTTTTGGGGGGGTTCGTTGGGTAGGGGTACTCGGGAGGACATAAAGAAAATGCCTCTCATGCAGCCGACTGCATTTGGTTGGGGATGTGAATGGGGGAAGTACGGGCGCTGCAGAAGCGGTGGGTTCCCAATTAGGATTGGCGAATGCAGCAGGAAGGGCATTATGGGCACGACGGGCCTGTGTTTGTCTTTTTGGTGGCAGCGGGACACTACTTGTGCTTGCCACCTCACCAGCTTGAACTGCACTTATGGGACTCGCCACGTCACCAAGTGTTACTGCAGTGCTGGTTTGACTACGACCGGGGTGTACTAGGTCGCTGGCGCTTGCCAGTTCACCAAAACGCTACCAAAAAATCTGTTGGCGATCGCAGGGATCAGGCCTGACTCTGTGAACGCTGCAGTTATGCGTTTTAGTCTTTTGTAAGTGACAGTGATCGATCGATACTGCACTTGGGTGGGCTGGGCCGGGCAAAACGCAGGTGCTAGCAGGTATCTGGGCTGATCCCACTAACACTGCGTTTGTGAGAACCCTAAACTGCTGGGGATGCTAGTATAGATCTGATCGGATCAGATATTGATCCGTTCAGATACTATACCACTAAGGGAGGTGTACGGTGCGTGCGTGGGTGTTAGCGCTACTGGCGCTAACCTGACGCTGCCTGGAGCTGGTGCTTGCCAGTTCACCAAAACGCTACCAAGAAAACTGTTAGCGATCGGAGGGATCAGGCGTGACTCTGCGAACGCTGCAGTTATGCGTTTAGTCTTTTGTAAGTGTCAGTGATCGATCGATACTGCACTTGGGTGGGCTGGGCTGGGCGGAGGGGCAAAACGCAGGTGCTAGCAGGTATCTGGGCTGATTCCGCTAACACTGCGTTTTTGGGAACCCTAAACTGCTGGGGACACTAGTATAGATCTGATCGGATCAGATATTGATCCGTTCAGATACTATACCACTAAGGGAGGCGTATTCTGCGTGCGTGGGTGTTAGCGGTACTGGCGCTAACCTGACGCTGCCTGGGGCTGGTGCTTGCCAGTTCACCAAAATACTACCAAAAAAACTGTTAGCGATCGCAGGGATCAGGCCTGACTCTGCGAACGCTGCAGTTATGCGTTTAGTGTTTTGTAAGTGATAGTGATCGATCGATACTGCACTTGGGTGGGCTGGGCGGAGGGGCAAAACGCAGGTGCTAGCAGGTATCTGGGCTGATTCCGCTAACACTGTGTTTTTCGGAACCCTAAACTGCTGGGGACGCTAGTATAGATCTGATCGGATCAGATATTGATGCGTTCAGATACTATACCACTAAGGGAGGTGTATGCTGCGTGCGTGGGTGTTAGCGGTACTGGCGCTAATCTGACGCTGCCTGGGGCGACGCATATCACCGCCGGGCGATCAGGGGGCTAAACCTTTATTCGGTAATAAACGGCGGGTGCCCTGACACTATAAAAAATAAACGAACTAACCAGCGTCACCCGTAACACTTATACGGTGATCAGTGGTGAAAGGGTTAACTAGGGGGCAATCAAGGGGTTAAAACATTTATTAGGTAGTATATGGGGGTCCCTGTCGCTATAAAACGCTGACGGTGAACCTAAATATTTACCTCCCTAACTAGCGTCACCAGCGACACTAATACAGCGATCAGAAAAATGATCGCTTAGTGACACTGGTGACAGGGGGTGATCAAGGGGTTAAAACTTTATTAGGGGGGGTTAGGGGGGTACCCTAGACCTAAAGGGGGGTAACAGTAACTGTCCCAACACTGTAACTGTCACAAACTGACACTATGCAGTAATCAGAAAAAAACAAAACAAAAAAAAAAACCACTGCTGGTGTCAGTTTGTGACAGAGGGGGGGGGGGGGTGATTGGGGGGTGATCGGGGGGGGGATCGGGGGGGGGATCGGGGTGTTTAGTGTGCCTGGCATGTTCTACTGTGTGTGTGTAGTGTTGTGCACTCACTCACATGTCTTCTCTCCTCGGGCCGGAACGGAAATTACCGAGCCGAGGAGAGATGACATCATTTCCTTTGCTGCTGTTTAGCATACAGCAGCAAAGGAATGATTCGATTGGCCGGCGGCGATCGCGAGGGGGGGGCCACGAACGGATGGTCTCCCCCTCACCTCTGATCGCCGCTGGACAAAAGACGACCGCCTCGGGCACCGGGGGGGTCCGATCGGACCCCCCACCCGCGGAAGGCAAATCACGTACCATGTACGTGATTTTGCCTGTCCGTGCCGCTTTGCCGACGTACATCGGCGTGAGGCGGTCGTCAAGTGGTTAAGTGCCTTGGAGATTAGCCAGCATTTACTTACAGTGGGGACGGAACGTTTTCAGACCCCCTTTAATTTTTCACTCTTTGTTATATTGCAGCCATTTGCTAAAATCATTTAAGTTCATTTTGTTTTCTCATTAATGTACACACAGCACCTCATATTGACAGAGAAAACACAGAATTGTTGACATTTTTGCAAATCTATTAAAAAAGAAAAATTGATATATCACATGGTCCTAAATATTAAGACCCTTTGCTGTGACACTCATATATTAACTCAGGTGCTGTCCATTTCTTCTGATCATCCTTGAGATTGTTCTACACCTTTATTTGAGTCCAGCTGTGTTTGATTATACTGATTGGACTTGATTAGGAAAGCCACACACCTGTCTATATAAGACTTTACAGTTCACAGTGCATGTCAGAGCAAATGAGAATCATGAGGTCAAAGAAACTGCCTGAAGAGCTCAGAGACAGAATTGTGGCAAGGCACAGATCTGGCCAAGGTTACAAAAAATGTCTGCTGCACTTAAGGTTTCTTAAGAGCACAGTGGCCTCCATAATCCTTAAATGGAAGATGTTTGGGACAACCAGAACCCTTCCTAGAGCTGGCCGTCCGGCCAAACTGAGCTATCGGGGGAGAAGAGCCTTGGTGAGAGAGGTAAAGAAGAACCCATAGATCAGTGTGGCTGAGCTCCAGTGATGCAGTCGGGAGATGGGAGAAAGTTGTAGAAAGTCAACCATCACTGCAGCCCTCCACCAGTCCGGGCTTTATGGCAGAGTGGCACGACGAAAGCCTCTCCTCCATGCAAGACACATGAAAGCCCGCATGGAGTTCGCTACAAAACACCTGAAGGACTCCAAGATGGTGAGAAATGAGATTCTCTGGTCTGATGAGACCAAAATAGAACTTTTTGGCCTTAATTCTAAGCTGTATGTGTGGAGAAAACCAGGCACTGCTCATCACCCATCCAATACAGTCCCAACAGTGAAGCATGGTGGTGGCAACATCATGCTGTGGGGGTGTTTTTCAGCTGCAGGGACAGGGCGACTGGTTGCAATCGAGGGAAAGATGAATGTGGCCAAGTACAGGGATATCCTGGATGAAAACCTTCTCCAGCAGACGCTGGAATGCTCAGGACCTCAGACTGGGCCGAAGGTTTACCTTCCAACAAGACAATGACCTTAAGCACACAGCTAAAATAATGAAGGAGTGGCTTCACAACAACTCAGTGACTGTTCTTGAATGGCCCAGCCAGAGCCCTGACTTAAACCCAATTGAGCATCTCTGGAGAGACCTAAAAATGGCTGTCCACCAACGTTTACCATCCAACCTGACAGAACTGGAGAGGATCTGCAATCAGGAATGGCAGAGGATACCCAAATCCAGGTGTGAAAAACTTGTTGCATCTTTCTCAAAAAGACTCATGGCTGTATTAGATCAAAAGGGTGCTTCTACTAAATACTGAGCAAAGGGTCTGAATACTTAGGACCATGTGATATTTCAGTTTTTCTTTTTTAATAAATCTGCAAAAATGTCAACAATTCTGTGTTTTTCTGTCAATATGGGGTGCTGTGTGTACATTAATGAGGAAAAAAAATGAACTTAAATGATTTTAGCAAATGGCTGCAATATAACAAAGAGTGAAAAATTTAAGGGGGTCTGAATACTTATGTCCCCACTGTATAGTCTTATAATAGGTTTGCTTACAAAAAATTGTGTCTACAGGTGGTCCCCTAGTTACAAACATCCGACTTTCAAGCGACTCCTACTTACAAACTGAGGGAGACAACAGGAAGTGAGAGGAAATCTACCCCTAGGAAGGGAAATTCACTCCTGTAAGAGTTATTATGGGAAAAAGGTAACTCCACTGATGCTTTATCACCAAGGTTTGCTTCCACAACAACCCAAATTTTTAAAAATCCAATAGTCATTGGGACAGAAAGTGAGGTGAAAAATTCTAAACATTCCTTTAAATATTACATTCATTCTTCTAAGTATTCCTTTAAATATCGTGCCTGAGGGGGTGTCTATAGTATGCCTGTAAAGTGGTGCAGTTTCCCCATCTTTAGAACAATACCAAAGCAAAATGACATTTCTAAAGGAAAAAAGTCTAAAACTGCTTGCGGCTGTAAAATATTGTCGGGTCCCGGCAATATAGATGAAAATCATTGAGAAAAACAGCATGGGTCCCCCCCAGTCACCCCCCCCCCCCCCCAGCCCATTACCGGCTCTTTGGGTCTGGTATGGATATTAAGGGGAACCCCACACTCAAATTTAAAAAAAATGGCGTTGGGGCCCCCCAGGCACTATATACTCTGAACAGAAGTATATTTACTATATGGCCTGCCCTATATTCTCTGCAGAAAATTGGACCTTAGGTGTTGGTGGTGCCAGAACACTGTAACCCCTCACAGTTACTCTTGTTGTGCGCAGGAACGGGCCCTGCTGTTAAATATTATTTCAAAAATTGTAATTACATGCCCCTGTTAAACAGGTTCAGAAAAATTGGGCCTTAGGCAGTGGTGGTGGTGGTGCCACAACACTGTAACCCCTCACAGATACTCTTGTTGGACGCGGGAACGGGCCCTGCTGTGAAATATTTGATTAAAAATTGTAATTACATGCCCCTTTTAAACAGGGGCAGAAAAAATTGGGCCTTAGGCAGTGGTGGTGGTGCCCTAAACCAAAAAGATTGTTGGAAGCTAGCATCATCAAGATTGAGGAGGAATAGGATAGTCACTCAGCATAGGCAGTCTTCAAGGGATCCCACATCCATAGAAAAATCAATCAGTTACATCAGCATCAGGTGCTTGATAGCTGCTGCTGATCCAAGACTGACTCGTTTTTATGAATGTGAGCCTATCAATGGAGTCTGTGGACAGGTGCACTCTATGATCCATTACAAACCCTCCAGCAGCCCTGAATGTGCGTTCAGAAAGAATGCTGGATGCAGGACAGGCCAGTAGCTCAATTGCATATTGAGCAAGTTCTGGCCAGTGGTCCATCCTCAAGACCCAGTAACCCTGTGGATGGTCTGTTGGAAAGGTCTCCAAGTCTGCTCTTGCCCCAAGATATTCATGCACCATGTAATGCAGACGCTGGCGATGGCTGCTTGAACAGATCAGACCTTGGCGCTGAGGACTGAAAAATTGTCTAAAGACATTGGTCAGCCGGCCACCTTCTCCAGCGATCTTCCTCTGACTGAATGAAGCCTCAGCAACATGTTGTCCAGCACCAGGGAATTGTAACCGCCCAGGGTCTGGAAACGCATTGCACAAACCTTTCTTCATGGCCTCCTGAAGATGTTTCATCCTCTGCTCCCTCTGTGAAGGCAGGATGAGTTCTGCAACCTTACCCTTGTAACGTGGATCAAGAAGGGTTGCCAGCCAGTAATGATTCCTCTCCTTGATACCATGAATCCTAGGGTTCTTTCACAGGCTTTGCAGAATCAGGGAGGCCATGCAGCATAAGTTTACAGACGCATTCAATTGTGAGTCCTCTGGGTCACTGAGGATGACGTTGTCAGGAACTACCTCCTCCCAACCACTTTCAACTCCTTGGGTTTCTGGGGACTGAAAGCCTGGGTACCTGCTCAAGAACCGCTGCACCACCAAATTCAGGACGTGTGCCAAACATGGGACATGGGTCAAGTGTCCCTGTCAGAGGGTGGAGAGAAGGTTGGTGCCATTTTCGCATACAACCATTCCTGGCTGAAGCTGGCATGGCGTCAACCACCTCTGAGCCTGCCCCTGCAGAGCTGACAGAATCTCTGCCCCAGTGTGGCTCCTGTCCCCTAAGCTGACCAACTCAAGCACCGCATGGCATCTGTTTGCCTGAGTGCTTGCGTAGGCCCTTGAACGCATACGGAGCACCGCTGGTTCAGAGGATAAGTTTGCAGAAGAGGCCATAGAGAAAGAAAAAGAGGCGGGGGTGGAGGAGGGGGTGGAGGAGAGAGCTGTGGCAGAATCACCAGTAGCATTTTGGGGGTGTGGTGGTGGAACAAGCTCCAACAATACTGAACCCTGTCCTGCATACTTCCCAGCTGCCAGCAGAGTTACCCAGTGCTCCATGAAGGAAAGGTAACGTCCCTGCCCATGCCTGCTAGACCATGAGTCAGCCGTAATATGCACCTTACTGCTAACTGCCCTGTCAAACGAGGCCAAAACATTGCCTTCCACATGCCGGTAGAGAGCCGGAATAGCCTTCCATGAAAAGAAATGGCGTTTTGGAACCTGCCACTGAGGTACAGCACATTCTCAAAATTCACGAAAGGGAGCAGAGTCTACCAGCTGCAAATGCAGCAGTTGCAGTGCTAGCAATTTGGCCAAGCTAGCATTCAGACGCTGAGCATGTGGATGGCTGGGACCAATTTTCTTTTTACGGTTTAGCAACTGGGGTAGGGAAATTTGCCTGCTAAAATCAGATGGAGGTGTACTAATTGCAAATTGGCTGCAAGTACTTGGGACACCTATTGCTATACCTTCATTGCTCTCAGTGCAGGTTTTTGAGAGGACTGGAGGTATAGTGGGGTTGGAGATCTCAGATGAGGAGCAAGGAAAAGTCCGCCTTTTTGTTTGATGTGGGTCTTTCAAGTGCTGTTGCCAACGGACTGCATAGGAGGTCATCATATGTCTGGTCAAGCATGTGGTGCCCAAGCGGCTGCTATTCTGGCCACACTTGATCCGCTTCAGACATAGTTTGCAAACAGCAATTGTGCGATCTGCTGCACACGTGTCAAAAAAGGCCCACACCAAGGAACTTTTCAAAATCAGCGGGGAGTCAGCAGCGCCCTGCACCTGTAGAGCTCTGCGGTGTGATGCAGTAGGGTGGCTGCCCTTAAGCTGCCCCCTAGAGGACATCCTGCCTTGTTGGAGTTGTGCCTCCTCCTCCTCTCTTCTCTCAGGCACCCAAATAGAGTCAGTGACCTCCACATCCCCTCCCTCCTCGTCACTGGAACAAACTTGGTAGCATGCTGCGGCCGGGGGAACATGACTGTCAGTTTCTTGTCCTTCTTGGGCACCTCCTCTCTCTAGGCCCTTCCTCAACCTGGGAACCAACATTGATGCCTTCAAAATGCTGCGCATCCTCCAGCAGCATGTACCCGACACTGTGGTTGAATAGTTCAGGGGACTCCTCCATGCATGATGGTGGAGCTACGGAAGGAGTGACTGTGGACAAGGAGCCAGAGGAATAGGCCGCTTTGGCAGCTGCATTGGAAGGCAAACTACTCTGAGCCTGGGTGACAGAGGATGAGGAGGATGAGGACGGCTTTGTTATCCACTCCACCAACTCTTCTGCATGTTCTGGCTCAATAACACAGCCAGCAACAGAAAAAAAGGACAAGTGTGCTCCACGGCCACCTGCACTGTTGACTGTAGACACAGAGCCTGCTTGCCCTTTTAGTGGCCTGTGAGTGTCCGTCTCTTCTTGGTGGCCTTCCAGACATGATGTATATATTGTTCTGCAACACCACCCAGCACTGTATTGTGTACTGTGTACACCACCAGAAAAGTAATAGCAACTGCACTACAGCTCCACTGTATTGTGTACTGTGTACACCACCAGAAAAGTGGTAGCAACTGCATTACGGTTGCACTGTATTGTGTAATGTGTACACTACCTGAAAAGTAATAGCAACTGCACTATGGTTGCACTGCACTGTGTACTGTGTATACCACCAGAAAAGTAGTAGCAACTGCATTACAGTTGCACTGTATAGTGTAATGTGTACACTAGGGATGAGCTGAACACCCCCCCCCCCCCCCGTTCGGTTCGCGGCAGAACATGCGAACACTGTTAAAGTCTATGGGACGTGAAAAATCAAAAGTGTGAATTTTAAAGGCTAATATGCAAGTTATTGTCCTAAAAAGTATTTGGGGACCCAGAGTGTTTGGGGACCCAGGTCCTGCCCTAAGGGACATGTATCAATGCAAAAAAAATTTTTTAAAAACTGCATTTTTTTCGGGAGCAGTGATTTTAATAATGCTTAAAGTGAAAAAATAAAAGTGAAATATTCCTTTAAATATCGTACCTGGGGGGTGACTATAGTATGCCTGTAAAGTGGCGCGTGTTTCCCATGTTTAGAACAGTCCCTGCACAAATTGACATTTCTAAAGGAATAAAAGTCATTTAAAACTGCTTGCGGCTGTAATGAAATGTCGGGTCCTGGCAGCCCATTACCAGGCCCTTTGGGTCTTGTATGGATATTAAGGGGAACCCTGCACCCAAAAAAAAAAAGGAAAGGCATGGGGCCCCCAGACCCTATATACTCTGAACAGCAATATACAGGCGGTCCAAACAAGACAGGGACTGTAGGTTTGTTCTTAAGTATAATCTGTTTGTAATTTGAAACAGGTATATTTTGTAAGTGTAGCTGCAGCCAAAAAAATCAATTTTTAAGCTTTTTGGATAACATAGGGAAGGGTTATCATAACCCCTGTAACATTTGTTTTGCTGTATGTGCCCCTGTTCAGAAGATTTCACCTCACTTTCTGTCCCAATGACAATTGGATTTTGAAAATTTGGGGTTATTAGGACAACAAGGATTGGTGATAAAGCATCAGTGGAAACAACTTTTTCCCATATTAACTCTTACAGGAGAGAATTTCCCTTCCTAGGGGTAGATTTCCTCTCACCTCCTGTTGTTTCCCTCCGTTTGTAAGTAGGAGTCATTTGTAAGTCAGATGTTTGAAAGTAGGGGACTGCCTGTATATACTACACGGCCTGCCCTATATACTCTGCAGAAAATTGGGCCTTAGGTGTTGGTGTCACCAGAACACTGTTAGCCGACAAAGTTACTCTTGGTGGGCGCTGGAACTGGCCCTGCTTTGAAATATTATATCAAGAATTGTAATTACATGCCCCTGTTAAACAGGGGCAGAAAATGATGGGCCTTTGGTAGTGGTAGTGCCACAACACTGTAAACCCTCACAGTTACTCTTGGTGGGCGCAGGAATGGGCCCTGCTGTGAAATATTATATTAAGAATTGTAATTACATGCCACTGTTAAACAAGGGCAGAAAAAATTGGGCCTCTGGTGGTGATGGACTGGTGGTGGTGCCACAACAGTGTAAGCCCTCACAGTTACTCTTGTTGAGCGCAGGAACAGGCCCTGCTGTGAAATATTAGAGCAAATATTGAAATTAAAATGCCCCTGTTAAACAGGGGCTGAAAAATTGGGCCTTAGGCACTGGTGGTGGTGTCACAACACTGCAACCCCTCACAGATACTCTAGTTGAGCGCAAGAACGAGCCCTGCTGTGAAATATTACAGCAAAAATTATAATTATATGCCCCTGTTTAACAGGGGCAAAATAATTGGGCCTTAGGCACTGGTGGTAGTGCCCTGAAACAAAAATGTTCTTAGAAGCTATCAACATGAACATTGAGGAGGACTAGGATAGTCACTCGGCATAACAGGATAGTCACTTAGCATAGGCAGTCTTCAAGGGATCTCACATTCATAGAAAAATTAATCGGTTACATCAGCATCAAGTGCTTGGTAGCTGGTGA